>CM060937.1:902086875-902711875 GCA_030765085.1 Allium cepa | reverse complement strand
AGGCACCTCTTCGAAAATCATCTTGTTACGGGCGCACCAAGTGTGCCAACAAATAAGAGAAGGGATAAGACGAAAAATAATCGAACGAACAGTCTTCCCAACAATACCAGTCCACCAGAGTTGCAAGAGCTCAGATATGGAGTTGACAGGACCATTGCAGCCAACAAGGTTACCGAAGAAAGACCAAACGGCATTGGCACAAATGCCTTGGAAAAAAAGGTGAAAGAGAGTTTCGAAGCTACCAGCTTGGCAACATCTACACCGAGAAGTGATAGGAATACCAATTTTCCTAAGGTTCTCATCTACCGAAATTCCTCCGTGAAGGATTTTCCACATAAAAACAGAGACCTTAGGAGCAATTCTGGTATCCCAAATACAGGAAAAAAAAGGAAGCGAAGGGGCAGGACTTCTGATAGAATACCAAGCTGCAGACAAAGAGAAGGGTTGCCCGCGCCAATAAGAGCCACTACCATTGCTGTCCCATAACACTTTAACAGATTGCATCCGTTTCCATGTTTCACTAGCATAAGAAGGGGACCCCGAGAAGTTTGCAGCTTCAAGACGACGGTATTTGGCATGAAGGAATGAGGCCCACAGGGAGTTGTTAGCCCCAAACCTGGCCCAAAGCTTACACGCAAAAGCAGAACAGACGTCTTTAGGGTTACGAATGCCAAGGCCACCGTCACACTTAGGATTTTCCAAGAAATCCAGATGATTCTACAACTCTTCACCAAGCAATACTGAACTTCACAACCATCCACATTTCTGCTCCTCACCACGACCAAACCAATTACATCTTCCCACTGCTACATTGTTTCATACAATTGATCAACTTCTACTGTCAATCCCTGTTCTTATACAAACAGTCAACCACCACAGTCCACAACCATAATTGTTGCCTGCTGCCTCTCTTACCTTACACAACCACTTCAACAATAACTTGCTGCTACCCGCTGTTCCGCTACAGTCACGACCAGAGACCAACCCACGGAACCGATCAGCCGAACCCAAACTCCTTTCAATAACCATCAAGCTGCGCATATCGTCCACTTCCCTTCTGCCTTTCTTAACATTCACAGCAACATCTTTCCTCAAAGCCTTCCCCACATATACACCTTACTAACAACAAACAATAGCAGTCATCGGCAATTCACAGCACAAAACATTGACTACATCATCAACTTGCCACTCCACCATCTCCAATAACAGCAAACTGTAAACCACCCCTACAGGCAAACACTGCATACCGGACATCACCTGTACAAGCATACCTCCCCTCTGCAACTGCTCCTCTCCCTGCCATTTGTAGCTGCACTCCAAACCACATTAAACCCAATCATCGAACTCACCCACAAACCGCAACCTCCAATTCATCACCTCCTCTTCAACTTCATACTAACCATCCACCAAAAAAGAAAGAAAAAAAGGGACTGCTGCTTTACCATTCCACGACACCAACCTTTATTCAACTGAGCTGCTGCGACCACAGTGCCAACCACCATCAAGAAATTAAACTTCGACTGTTACCATCCCATATCACAGCAGCAACAAACCACAATTGCATCCCAAATCCACTCACGAAATCACAAAAACCCCGAATCCAACCAGCAACCGAATACAATCCCCAATCGAACTCGAATCAATCGCAAACCCAAACATTATCGAACCACTGTCTGCCACCCAATCGCGACACCTGCCTTAACCATCGCCACCGCTTTCAAACTAACGACATCTCTTTCAGCAACCAACCCGCACGCAAATCGAATAATCTCCTCAAACCCGAGATCGAAATCGCCTGCAGAAGTAGCTGAAGTTGGAAGTTTTATTAATAGAATAGATTCGACTTCCAGATTTTGAAACATATTTAAAACTAGGAATTTTGTTTCTTTCTGAAAAGAGAACGAGACATAATTTTTGTTTTGTTTGGGCTGGGTAGGTAGGTTTTTTTGGTTATTTTTATTTTATTAGTGGGCCGGGTTGAGTTTCCTTTATTATTTCTAGTCGTTTCCATTTTTTTCTTCCTTCTCATTTTTATTTCTTCCGTCTTTCATCATTCTAACTTCAAATTTTTTATTTTCTTTGTTTTATTTTCGTTTGATTTTGTTTCCTAGAAAAAAGAAAAAAAATTCCTTTTTTTTTATTTCTTTTGATTTCATTTGTTTTGATTGCTCCTTTAATATAAAAAAATCCTTTAATATAAAAAAAATTGTATATATATCTTGTTTTTATTTTCAAGTTGTCAAAGCAGAAAAAGAAAGAACCGTTTGCCAGAAAAAAGGATTTTTCTTCTTTTTGGAAAACAAAATCAAAAGAAATAAAACAAAGCAAAATAAAACAATTGAGGTTAGGATAATGAAAGATGGAGGAAATAAAAAAGAGAAAAGAAATAATTAAAGAGACTCAAGATCAAAAAAAAAAAACCTACCTACTCGGCCCAAACAAAACGAAAGTTACGTGTCATTCTCTTTTCAAAAACAAACATAATTCCTAGTTTGAAATATGTTTCAAAATCTCGAAGTCAAATCTATTCTACTAGTAAAACTTCCAACTTCAGCTACCACTGCAGACGATTGGTTGTTGAAGGAGATGTCGCTAGTTTGAAGGCGGTGGCGATGGTTGAGGCAGGTGTCGCGATTGGGCGGCTGACAGTGGTTCGATGATGTTTGGGTTTGCGATTGGCTCGAGTTCGACTGGGGATTGTATTCGGTTGCTGGTTGGATTTGGGATTTCTGGTGGTTTCGCAAGTGGATTTGGGATGCAGTTGTGGTTGGTTGCTGTTGTGATATAGGATGGTAATAGTCGATGTTTTATGTCTTAATGGTGGTTGGCACTGTGTTGGCAGCGGCTCAGTTGAATGAAGGTTGGTGTCGTGGAAAGGTAAAGCAGCAGTCCCTTTTTTTGTGGATGGTTAGCAGGAAGTTGAAGAGGAGGTGATAAATTGGAGGTTGTGGGTTTCTGGGTGAGTTCAAGGATTAGGTTTAATGTGCTTTGGAGTGCAACTGCAAATGATAGGGAGGGGAGTGTAAACGTTTGTAAAACGTTTGTAAAATCAAATAAGAAGAAAAAGATAATTCATATTATTCAGCAAGACGGCTGAGCAAACAAAGATTGATTACATTAGGGTTACAGAGATAGCTTTATATAGATAGAAAACATAAACAATAAAAAGGCTAAAAAGCCCAACCCAGACAGGAAATGGATCAATATGCTAACATCTCCTCTCAAACACGCGATGGTACGGCAAGAATCATCGAGAGTTTGCCAATGAAAAATCTATGACGTTCAATAGTATGAGCCTTCGTGAAGAAATCAGCAAGTTGCGTCGATGACGAAGTAAAAGGCAGAGAAATAGTTCCATGCAGCAAGTGATACCGAGTGAAATGACAGTCAATCTCAATATGTTTGGTGCGCTCATGAAAAATAGTATTGTGAGCAATTTGAATAGCGCTCTTATTATCACAATACATAGGAGTGGGAGAAGAAATCGAAACACCCATATCCTCCAACAGCCAACGTAACCAAATAATCTCAGATGTAGTGGAGGCCATAGCACGATACTCTGCCTCAGTGGAAGACCGAGAAACAACATCATGTTTCTTGCTCTTCCATGAAATAAGGGAATCACCTAAAAATATACAAAAGCCAGTTGTGGATTTTCTGTCCGTTGAGTCACCAGCCCAATCTGCATCAGAGAAGGCACGAAGCTCCAAAGATGAGGTCGATGGGAACAAAAGACTCTGATAAAGTGTTCCTTGCAAGTAACGAAGAATGCGCATAACAGCAGCCCAATGAACAGAGGTAGGGGAAGATACGAACTGACTAACAATGTGAACAACATAGGCAATATCTGGACGAGTGATGGTCAGATATACAAGGCAACCAACAATAGAACGATATAAAGTGGGATCAGAAAGAGGACTCCCATCGGTCCGAGTATATCGGGCATTTACCTCAAGTGGTGAATCAACATGACGTGTATCAGTAAGACCAGCACGATGAATAATGTCAGTAGTGTATTTGGACTGGGAAAGAAGATAGCCTTTTTCTGAGGAAGCTATTTCAATCCCTAAAAAATAACGTAGATGACCCAAATCCTTCATATCAAAACAACGAGACAATGTGGCTTTAATACTCATAATACCATTACTGTCATCACCTGTAATGATCGTATCATCTACATATAGTAGAAGAAGAATACGGCCTTCAGAAGTCAATTTGACAAAATGTGCTGAATCATGGGGATTAGAGGTAAAACCAAGTGATGTAACTACATTTGAAAATCTCTCATACCAAGCACGTGGTGCTTGCTTAAGGCCATATAGAGCTTTCTTAAGCCTACAAACCTGACCTGGAGCATGAGAAACACCAGGTGGAGCAACCATGTAAACTTCTTCCTTAAGATCTCCATTAAGAAAAGCATTTTTAACATCCATTTGAGAGATGTCCCACTTACGACTGGATGCAACAGCAATAAAAACCCGAACAGATGTCATCTTAGCCACAGGAGCAAATGTTTCCTCATAATCCATGCCATACTCTTGGGAAAATCCTTTAGTAACTAAACGAGCTTTGTATCGCTCAATAGAACCATTTGACTTGGTTTTAATCTTATACACCCATCGACAACCAATAGTTTTCTTCCCAGTAGGAAGGTATACAAGATCCCAGGTACCAGTTTTGTCTAAAGCAGACATTTCCTCAGACATAGCACGTTGCCACACAGGAGAACGAACAGCCTCCGATTAAGAAGAAGGCTCATAGAAAGTGTCAATGGAAACAAGAAATGAAGCAAAAGCCCGAGAGTAACAAGAGTAAGCAAAATCAGATAATTGAGTAGATTTACGTGTGCGAGTGGGATAGCGAGGTTGAACATGATCAGTCATCACAGGAGGTGTTTGAACAGTCGTAGTAGCAAGGGATAAAGTGTCACCTGCAGAAGGAGGAGGAACAGAGTGTATGGATGACGGAGTATCAATGATAAGAGGTGGTGAATCATAAGAGTTATCAGCAGGAAATGGATCAATGTGAATAAGATCAGACTTAGTCATACTATGAGGACTAGCTGGAATAGAGTAGAAGGGAATATGTTCAATAAAGGAAACATGACGGGAAACATATAGTTTATTTGAAGAAGGATCATAACAACGATAGCCTTTTTGTCCAATACCATACCCAGAAAAAAACATATAGCAACACGTGAAAATAATTTTGTACGTTCTATGTGTGGACGAAGAATAAAACAAGTGGAACCAAACACTTTTAGGTGAGAGTAATCAGGAGTTTGACCAAACAACCTGGCATTAGGAGAAATACCAGAGTTATGAGAAATCGGGATCTTATTGATAAGATAAACGGAAGTGAGAACAACTTCTCCCCAAAATTCTTTTGGAATGCTAGCTGAAAGAATCATAGAACGGGCAGTTTCAATAATGTGTCTATGTTTTCTTTCAGCAACACCATTTTATTGCGGGGTATCAGTGCAGGAAGTCTGATGCAAAGTACCATCAACTGTGAATACGTTAGAAAGGTCTCCCTTAGTGTATTCCCCCCTAAATCAGAACGAAAGCATTTAACAATAGCAGAGTGTTGTGTTTTAACATATGCTTGAAAGGCAGTATATATATATCAATAAACTCAGAACGACGTTTCATCAGATAAACCCAACAATAATGAGTATAGTCATCGATAAAAGAGACATAATATCTGCACCCACCTTTTGTGGGGATGGGTGCTGGACCCCAAACATCAGAATGAACTAAATCAAAAGGTGCAGTGGAAGTAGAAACACTTTGATTAAAGGGCAAAGCAGAAAATTTTCCAAGTTTACAACCACTACAATATGAAATATCATGAGAACGTAAATCTCCCAAAACACCAGAATTACACAAGAATTTAAGACGAGAGCTTGAAATATGACCAAGTCTAGAATGCCACAAATAAAACTTAGAAGACAATGGAGTTAAATGAAAAGAAGAAAGGTCAATACTAGTAGCAGCGGCATGACTTGGAATGTGCAAGTCATCCAAAACATAGAGACCGCCCGCATAGAGCAAGTGGTAGAAGAAAAATGAACAAGGTATCTAAGATCACAAAGTTGTCCGACCGACACAAGATTCATAGTTAATTTAGGAATACAATAAACATTTGGGAGGGAAACGTGCGTGGTTTGAATTGTACCGATTCCTGTTAATGGCAAAGGTGTGCCATCAGCAGTCAAAATAGAAGGTGAGCGAAAATCAAAAGACATAGATATAAATGATGAACAATCATGGGACATATGATATGAGGCACCAGAATCCAAAATCCACAAAGGATAATTCAAACCTAATATGGAGGGAGCTGACATGACAAAGTGCTGAGATTCAGGAGCAGTCATGTTTTGAGACAAAGACTGACTAACAAGGAACTTCTGAAATTGTTCTGCAAGAGGGTTTCGGGTTGATCAGTAGGCTAGGGTTTCAGGACAGGGAGATCGGCAGGCTAGGGTTTCGAGGTTCTAGGGTTTCGGCAGGGAGAGGACGGGGCTCTGGGGTTTTGGGACAAGATCGACGACAGGCTAGGGTTTCGGTGGGTGCTAGGGTTTGGAGCAGGTGATGATACCAGGCTAGGGTTTCGGGTTGAGGCAGGAAGACAAGACAACGACGAGGCAGCGACGAGGCAGCAGGCAGAAACAAGAATGAGGCTCTGATACCATGTAAACGTTTGTAAAACGTTTGTAAAATCAAATAAGAAGAAAAAGATAATTCATATTATTCAGCAAGACGGCTGAGCAAACAAATATTGATTACATTAGGGTTACAGAGATAGGTTTATATAGATAGAAAACATAAAAAATAAAAAGGCTAAAAAGCCCAACCCAGACAGGAAATGGATCAATATGCTAACAGCGAGCAGTTGCAGAGGAGGGGTATGCTTATACAGGTGATGTCTGGTATGCAGTGTTTGCTTGTAGGGGTGGTTTACAGTTTTCTGTTATTGGAGATGGTGAAGTGGCAAGTTAATGAAGTAGTCAATGTTTTGTGCTGTGAATTGCCGATGACTGCTGCTGTTTGTTGTCCGTAAGGTGTATATGTGGGGAAGGCTTTGAGGAAAGATGTTGCTGTGAATGTTAAGAAAGGCAATGATTGTTGAAGGGAAGTGGATGATATGCGCAGCTTTATGGTTATTGAAAGGAGTTTGGGTTCGGGTGATAGGTGCTATAGGGTGGTCTCTGGTCATCACTGTAGTGGAACAGTGGGTAGCAGCAAGTTGTTTTTGAAGTGGTAGCGTAAGGTGAGAGAGGCAACAGGCAACTGTTGTGGTTGTGGACTGATGATTGACTATTTGTATAAGAACAGGGATGTAGGCACTGTTGACAGCAGAAGTTGATCATTATATGAAACAATGTAGCAGTGGGAAGATGTAATCGGTTTAGTCACGGTGAGGAGCAGAACCGTGGATGGTTGTGAAGTTCAGTATTGCTTGGTGAAGAGTTGTAGTGATTTTCATTGTTTGTACAGGAGGTTGTAGCAGTTGCTATATGGTGGAGTGGCACAGAATTGTTTGAGCAGTAGGGGTAGATGGAGCTAAACTGGATGGTGTTTGTGACAGTGTAGAAGTAGTGGTATGGGGTTGAGGAGAGGTGAGTGGTTTAAGACCAGGATTGTTTGTTTGGTGGAGTTGTTGAAGATGGAGGTAGAAGGCAATTTGAAGAGAAGATGGCACTGCACAGTTTGTAGTGTAAAGGGTGATGAAGGTGAATTGAAGTTGATCACAGTGAACAGTTTTTCGACGCGGATGTGCAGCGGTTATAGTTTTGTTAGGATGGATATGTGTAGTATGAAGGGGCTGATTGAAATGCAATTGGATACGTTTGAATTAGCAGAGGATGGATAAGGAGAGTGTGGTTACTGTTGTAAGTGATGCAACAATGAGTAGGAGTTGTGCAGGGTTGTTCACAGTGATATGCACCATTTGATTGAAGACAGTTTTTTTGTTTTTTTAAAGTAAAAGCAAAGTAAAAAAGAAAAGTAAAATGTAAATGAAATTTTGCAAAATGAAATGGAATTTTTTTAGATTGAGTATGCTCTTTTTTTAAATAATGAATGCAAACGGAAAAGGAAAACTAGAAAACATCACATACGAAATCAAAATGCAATTAAAAAGCACACGAACATGCAAGATTTTTTTTTAAATGCAACACACACAAAATAAAAATCATACAAAAATAAAACAAACTAATAATTCAAAGAATAGTGTAATCTCCACTCAGCTTAGCATAATGCTCAACTAGCAGAACTTCCGAAACCTCTGCTCTGCAGCATTTCCTCCTAACACTCCACTTGCAACTCCCTCCTACACCATATTTCTAAAAAACTGATACATAGCTTCCATTCCAACCCGTGGGATTTCAGCACCCACATTCTTTGCTTGTGCCTGACCTTGACCTCTTCTCACATTAAGCCTGGCATTCCCGTCGGTGTCTTCCCTTCTTGGGTTAACTCTTCCTCTTCTACCTTCCATATCGGTATTCAAACCACATGAGATACAGAAAAATATCGTAACAAAGATAAGTGACTAGAGATAAAGTGTATACTTATAAATAGCAAATACAAGTACATTACTATAGCTTTATCCCATTCTCCATTCTTACTCTAGTTCCTTAGGATTATGATCTAAAAACCATTTTTAGTTTAAAGTTTTTCACAAACCATGCTCTGATACCAAGTTGTAACATCTTGTATCTTGAGACCAAAAGCTAAACGCTACAGATATTGTAGTCATCCATAGTATTAACTTCTGGTGATAAAATACGGTAATGATAATGGTATCCATAATATTAGAAGCATATGAATATGACCAAAATCAAAGATTTCAAAAACAACTTTTTGCTGATTACATTTCAAAACAATAATTCGTATCCATGTTACATAATCCCTTAACATTTCCCAGGCAATGTTTAATTATATCATTACAAAAATATGCCAAGAGTCACTTATGACGATGCCCTCTTGGTTTATCAAAGTAATATAGTCATTTCTAACTTAATATACATAGAGGAATCAAAAAAAATAAAACTGCAAATCCTAGTTAGCTATCCGTTAGCCACCTGCTCGTCTTCGAAAGCTTTATTCACCAAAAGATTAAAACTTGAAAACCTCAACTCTCAGCCTACTCTAATTAATTTTGAGTACCCGAAAGTTTAAGGGGTAAAAAACCTTAGGTCAGACATAAAGCCCGGTGTGATTAATTCTGTTACATCTCGGTTTACTGATATTAAGTGAGACCATGCCGCTTAGCCGAACGAGTTTTCCCTCACTGATATCCTTTTCAAAACAAATATTTTGCAATCCTCCTGCAACCAAACCGATAATATCAAAATAGCAGTATCCTTCATGCTTATAAATGGACTATCTATCCTTAAAACAAGCAATATGTGAACTATCTACCCATAACATAATAGCAAGGTCCAATATGCTACAAATGGACTATCTATCAAATAAGGGCTGACTACCCGCAAACTGGACTAACTGTCCGAAAGCTAGGTTGATTGCCTGCAAAATGGACTAACTGTCCAAATTATTTTCTTAGGGTTAACTACACTTTAATTTTTCCTTGAAAACCTTTTTAAAATGATTTAGTCCGTCAAATCATATATATATATATACACACACACACACAAGGAAAATACATCTTTAGCTTTACTTTATGCCATTTTTTCCATGTTACATACACTTTGCTCAAAATGATGTTGAAGACATTTAATAAGCATCAACTATCCTTCCAAACTAGTCAAAACCCTTTTCAACTTGAAAATACTTAGGCTACATTGCCTATCTATTACATTCGAAACCTTCGTTTAAAATCTTTAAACAACCCTTTCGAAACTATTGAAGGTAACCCCTTCGAAACCATTGGAAAACCCTTTCGAAACCATTAAATATTGTTTTTCGATAACATTGGAAAAACCTTTCCTTTCTTTTCTCTGAAAGCTTCAAAATACCAGACATCCTCCTTTAAAACCTTTTTAATATTGCCTTTCGAAAACATAGGAAAAACTTCCTTTCAATCCTTTCAGAACCCTACGGAACTGCCTCTTTCAAAGCCATTCATTAAAACCTTTCGAAATAGTTAAAACTCAATTCTTTTGAAAGCACTTTAGGTTCAATTTAAAACATGTTGAAACCTTTTGAAACCATTCAAGAATGTCTCAGTTGGAACCATTTGGATTCTGCCTTCAAGTAGAGCAAAAGGATCAGAAATCCATTAAAGTCGAAAGCATAAGTTTTGAAACCTTTTAAAACTATCTCTTTCAAAACGATTTGGGTTTTACTTCAATTATAGAAAAAGGTCTTAAATATTTAAGTCGAAAGTAAAGTAATGAAGTGATGGTGTCAAAAACATCCCTTCGAAAGCATTGGAGATGTGGCCAGGTTTTAGAAAACAAAACAACCCTTTTGAAACCTTCTAGGTCGATAGGTAAAAAGGCGGCAGCCATAAGATTTCGATTTGGTCGAAAGAAATTATTTAAAAATAGAGACGCAACCCAATCGAAACCATTTCCTTTAAAATATTTGACCTGGTCGAAAGCTACTTTGTCGAAAGCCATTTAATCGAAAGCAAGCAGGTGTATTTCTTTAATTTAAAAACAAAGTATTGCGTCAAACCAT
Organism: Allium cepa; assembly: GCA_030765085.1. Classification (NCBI taxonomy): domain Eukaryota; kingdom Viridiplantae; phylum Streptophyta; class Magnoliopsida; order Asparagales; family Amaryllidaceae; genus Allium; species Allium cepa. The sequence continues at coordinate 902,701,226 of CM060937.1, read as the reverse complement.
TCGAAACCCCTAGTTTTGACTCCTTACCTTCCGCCTACATCCAATTCACTACGTACCAGTAAACTAACACCATGTGCATTGGTTTCGACTGTGTTGGAAGCGAAGAGGAGGAGGTGAAACCTGGTGCCGACGGTGTCGAAACAGTGAAAAACATGTAGCAAATAGTTCTTTTCAGCTAACCTGCCATATGTGTCTAATTATGATTGGTTGCCTCTTTCTTTACCAATAAAAATTATTGCACTTTGTTAAAAGTGCTACCGACTTTCTAGGTTTTATAATTCAAATCATTTTACAAAAAGCCCATTCTCCTCTTTAAATTATATAAAACATTTAAGTTCCATGCCTTAAATAATTTTATATAACCATTAAAGCATTTAGGAAAAATCTATAAAAATTCCAAAAAATAACATTATATATGTTTTCTAACATATAAAAATTTCAGACCCAAACAATTTATCATTTACCCGTAAATAATTTATAACCCAAAATACAATTTACTTTACTAGAAAATTCTCATTAATTCCACGAAAATTCAAAAAAAAATCTGAAAATTGAAACCCTTCTCCAAAATAATATCATGATCTTCATAAAAATTCGCAAGGCATTTGGATTTCATTTTATAGGATTTTCACCTTAAAACTTATCATAAAATCCATATGAACATACATATATCATCAACATGCATATATAACCATTCCATCATTCAAAATCATGGCAAATCAATGCAAAATATTGGGTAATCACCTAAAAACTGAAAATACAATCAAAAATGAGATGTAAACATTATTCACCTTAGCTTTAGAGATTATGGAGATTGAGATGTGAATAGATCTGATTTGAATTAGCTTCTTCCTAACTTTTCTTCCCTTTTTCCTTATTAATGGTGGCCATCCCCTTAATTTAAAATTCTAAAATGAAAATGGATGTGTAAAATTTTACACGGCCAAGGTTTGGAGGATATAGGAATTGCCTCTTTCCTATTTTACCCCTCCTCTATTTCAATTTAAACTTCTTCTTTTAATTCATTGTTAAATGGCACGAATATCATTGATTAAATCAAATCTCAGTCCTCCAATCAACGCATTATTTTATTTTATTTAAACAATTAGTTATTTGAAATAATATTGCCAAAAATCTGGGGTGTTATACTAGTAAAGGCATATTTGCTTGGGCTCACTTTGATATGGTCAGAATAGATCCAACCTTCATGTGTCATGCCTTAAACATAGACCTAAATATCACACCGGTTCGGAAGAAGAAGAAGAGACTGTTTGATAAAGTCGAGTCCAATGCTTTTAAAGAAGAGTCAAAAGATTGCTTGAGAATGGGTTTATTAAAAAAGTTTTCTACCCAAAATGGTTAGATAATCCATTTCTAGTCAAGAAGTCCAATGGCAAGTGGAGAATATGTGTTGGTTACACTGGTTTGAACACAGAATGTCTAAAAGACTACTACCCACCTCCAAGAATAGATCAGCTAGTCGATGCAATGAGCAGACATCAAATCTTATCCTTCATGGATGCATATTCTGGATGTAATCAAATTCCAGTGTTCAAACCAGATGAAGAAATCATCAGCTTTATAACTGATTGGGGAATGTATTGCTACAAGGTAATGCCCTATAGTTTGAAGAATGTAGGAGCAACGTATCAATGACTAGTAAATAGAATGTTCAAGAAACAAATCGGTCGGAACATGAAAGTATATGTAGATGACATGTTGGTCAAGTCTCAGGAGAAAAACAATCATCTAAAAGACATGGAAGTTGTTTGATGTGTTGCGACGATACCAAATGAAGCTTGACCCACAAAAATGTTCCTTTGCAATCCGATCTAGCAAATTCTTGGGATATACTGTAAGTGCTAGGGAATTGAATCAAACCCTGATGAAATTCAAGCTATTACAGGAATGGCCAAACCAAAGACAAGCAAAGACGTAACGAGCCTGAATGGAAAAGTGGTAGCATTGAATCGATTTATTTCTAAAGCTACTAACATATGTATTCCCTTCTTCAACGTGATCAAGAAGAAGAAATGCTTCGAATGGAGTGATGATTGCCAAAAACTTTCCAAGAACTAAAAGATCAATTGGAAAAGCCCGTTGATTCTCTCTAGTCATGTGGATGGAGAAAGTCATTATCTCTATATGGCAGTTTCCGAACATATAGTTAGCTCAGTACAAATAAGAGAAGGAAAGGGAATTCAGCTTCCCATATATTATACTAGCAAAAGAGTTAAAGATGTAGAAACTAGATACCTAGTTATAAAGAAATTGATGTACTATTTAATACTTACCGCATGCAAACCAAGAGCTTATTTTCAATCATATCCAATCAAAGTCCTAACCACTTTCCCACTCAAACAAGTTTTTAGTAAACCAAAAGCTTTAGGAAGGTTAGCTAAGTGGGGAACTGAACTTAGCTAATACGATATCGAATTTCTGCCCCGAATGTAGTTTACAGGGTAGGCACTAGCTGATTTTATCAACGAATGTCCTAGATTCATTAAAGAGCAATCGAAGAAAGACCTAAAACCTAAGTGGACAATTCGTACACGGAGCTTCAAATGAACTAGGAGCTAGAGACAGATGTGTGGTTATAACTCCTGATGGACATTGTTTGCACTATGTGATGAGTTAGGATTTCCAACCACCAACAATGTGGTAGGAAAAGAGTCTATGATAGCACGACTTACTCTATCCCTTTAGTTGAAAATCCTTAGAATCAAAATTTTCAGTGATTTGCAATTAATAGTGAACTAGTTAAATCAAAAAATCAGACGAATATGTCATACTGTCACGATATGTTAAAAAGATATTAAAGATGATGACATAATTCGAAGATTTCTCAATAAATCAAGCATCCAGAGTTAAGAACTCTTAAGCTGATTCTTTCGCTAAGTTGTCTAGCATGTGAGGGGCACTAGAAGCCCGAATTGTGTTGATATGCTACCAAGCGAATCCCTATATAGAAGAGAACGACTCCAGTTCTAGAAATAAGGCTTTAGTGTTGACCATATCTTAAGCCTTAAAACACAACCAGGAAAAAGAAGATGAAGCTGATGTTTGTCAAGAAAGACCCCCACATACGGAAATAGGTGATCGATACAAGGATAATTGGATGACACCCATCGTCGAATACTTGACAAAAGGAAAGCTTCCAACGGATAAAAAGGAGGCAAGAAGGATAAAATGTCAAGCCCCAATCTTTATCATAGCAAATGAGATACTCTTTAAAAAGGGATAGTCGCTTCCTTACCTAAGATGTGTTAATCAAGGAACAGGGGCAAAACTATTATAAGAAGCCAAAGAAGGATTTTATGGGGATCATTTCAATGATATAAATTTAGCCAAGAAAGTTATGAGACAAGGATTTTATTGGCCCTAGATGACTAGTCAAGCCATAGATTACGTTAAAAGATGTGAAAAGTATTAAAAGTTTTCGATAATCCCACACTAACAGTCAAGTGTATTGACTTCTATCCCAAGTCCATGGACCTTTGATGTATGAGGAATCGATCTAATAGGACCACTTCCTTTATCAAAGGGAGGGGCTAAATATGCGGTGGTAGCCATTGCTTGTTTCATGAAGTGGGTAGAAGCTAAATCACTTCTGAATATCACATCGGGGAAGGTCTTCAAATATGTAATAAAAAACATCATTACCTGATTCGGGATTCCATACCAGATAATAACTGATAATGGAACTCAATTCGAAAGTGAGGAATTTACCCGATTCTACAACATGAATGGGATCATCAAAAGCTTTTCATCAGTAACTCATCCCAAAGAAAATGGAGTTGTTAAGGCAACCAATAAAACCGTAAAGAACATTCTAAAGAAGCAGTTGGACAAAACAGAAGGAAATTGGGTAGAACAAATACCTCTTTTTCTATGGGCATATAGAACTTCTACCAAAAATGTGACAGGACACACCCCGTACTCTCTAACATATGTTATGAAGCCATGCTCCCAATCAAGGTTGAGGTACCTTTTCATCTAAGGATTGTGTATGCGCTCGATCCAAATCAAGAGTTAGAAAGAGAATCCCTAGACTTAATAAATGAGTTAGAAGATGAAGCAGTCATATAAACGCTAAGAACCAGCGAAGAATATCTAAGTACTATAACTCTAGAGTAAGAGGAAAATCATTTCAAAAACGAGATCGAGTACTACGAAGAGTCATGGAAAATACTAAGAATTCGAAAGAAGGACCGTGAGGACCAAATTAGGAAGGCCCCCCTTAATCATACATAAGGTAATCCCATCTAGGACCCATAAACTTTGCCGACCATATGGCAAGTCATAGCAAGAACATGGAATGTCGAGCACTTGTGGCCATATTTTCCGACAATGGATGAATAAAAAGAATTTATTGGAAAGGAGTAAGATCCTCCTCAATCCATCAGAGGCTCGTCACCGCAAGAGGTTTATGGCCATCAAAGGTCTCTAGCCATCAATGGCTCATGACCCTAAGAGATCCCTTATCATCAAAGGCCTAAGCCATTAAAGACTCAGGACCACAAGAGGTCCCTGGCCATCAAAGGCCCCAACCATGGCTCATAACCGCAAGAGGTCCCTTGCCATTAAAGGCCCTAGCCATCAAAGGCTCATGGCCGCAAGAGGTCCCTTGCCATCGAAGGCCCTAAATCCTTAGTGCCATCATCAAAGACCTCATTGAAGCGGAATTTAGAGGGAGGTTGAAGTAAGCCTTTAGTGCCGCCATCAAAGTCCTCACTAAAGCACTGGGAAAACCTTCAACCCCTGCCTACGTAGTCTGGTTGAAGCGCCTCCCAGGTCGGAGTAAGTCTTTAGTGTCGTCATCAAAGGCCTCACTAAAGCATCAGAAAAGCCTTCAGTGCCATCATCAAAGGCCTCATTAAAGCACCTCCTAAAGGGAGGACGAAGTAAGCCTTTACTTTCATCATCAAAGGCATCAATGTAGTACCGAAATTTTGAAAAGGAAGATCAATCAAAATCAGATCCAAGTAGTTCTCCCAAATCAATCAAAATTAGAGCCAAAGAAGAGCTCTAAATCAATCAGTCTACTAGAGAAAGATCCATCAAAATGAAGCCAAGTAGCGCTTCAAATCAAGAAAATTTTGATGGTTCATCAAATGTGAGCTATTTATGCTCTCCGATAAATGCAATTCTCAACTGTCAGATAACGATTTTCGGTCATCTTCTATTATTTTTAGATTTGGATTTCTGGATTTCTATTATTATTGCCGGATTTTGATTTTCGGCCATCTTCTATTAATGCCAAATATGAATTTATGGTCTTCTATTACTAATGCTAGATATGGATTTCTGATCTTCTTCTATTATTCCTAGATAAGGATTTTTGAACTTCTATTATTAATGCTAGATATGGATTTCTGGTCTTCTATTATTAATGCAAGATATAGATTTCTAGTATTCTCTATTATTCCTAGATAAGGATTTCTGGACTTCTATTATTAATGCCAGATATGGATTTCTGGTCTTTTATTATTAATGCCAGATATTGATTTCTGATCTCCTTCTATTACTCTTAAATAAGGATTTCTGAACTTCTATTATTAATGTTAGATATTGATTTCTAGTTTTCTATTATTAGTGCCAGATATGGATTTCTTCTCTTCTATTATTAATGCCATATGAGTATTTATGGTCTTTTATTACTATTACTAGATTTAGATTTTTGGTCTTCTATTACTATGATCGGATTTGGATTCTGTGCTTTTCTTATCATTATCAGATAAAGAATGCAGGTCTTTTATAATTATCAGATAAATATTTTTAGCCTTCTATTATTATCATCATATATTGATTTCTTGACTTCTCTTATGATGGTCTGATATGGACTTTTAGTCTCCTCTCATTGCCAGAAGCACATTTTATAATCAAATGAATTTTTGATCTCCTATTATTACCAGAAACAATTTCTGATGCCTCTACCCATAACATGACCAGATAATTTTCTGGGCTTTCGCTTGAATACTTATTACTATTTATTGATCTCTTATAATAAAATTATAAACTTAAACTCACATAGATAATATAGGCAGTGGACGCCAATTTGTAATTCAATCAAACTCGGAAGGAGAATTGCATATAAAAAAGTATCATTTATTTTATGTTTTACAGGAAAATAAGGCCAGCAAGGAAATCTTACTAAAGATTGGGCAATACAAAGGAATTCTTGGTTTTCCCCTAAAGAGTAAAAAACTTCTTCCATATGAGGGAGGGCTAAATGTTATCTATATAATTTACAAAGAATATAAACCAAGAAAGTCAATGTCGAGATAGAAGGATTACATCGAAGTTTGAAGCCCCAGATGCTAGGATATCATTAAGCAATCAATGTCGATATCAAGGTCTCCATCGATTGAAGACATTACCATCGCATCAATGAATGATAATACAAAATGAAGCAACACCGAAGAAATGACGTGGAGCCAAAAATGAAGACCATAAGATCGTACCTCTCTTCAACTACATCGACATTCTTCCATATCGTAGGAATCTGTCTCAAAATTAGTCAATGTTGCATCAATTCCACGCAAAGCTTCCCTTCATCTACACCATGTTTCATCACATCGTGATTCATTAGCATCACTTCCCATCGACAAGGCAAATGGAAACGTCGCCTTGGTCGAAATCACCTAGATCACATATTACCCAAGGTCGAAGTCTTACAACATCATGTGTGATCGAAGTATGTTCATTGAGATGTCATCGTTCATTAAAGTCATTTTGAAAGGGGAACCACAAGCTACTGAACATCGACATCAAGGGTCATGAATGTCGTCTTTGTTTAGTGCGCACAATGCTACCAACCATTAATCTTAGAAGGTCACAAGACATAGGGTTGTCGTCGTCGACATTCATTAGCCATGTCAAGAACCATCAATGCATCCAAAAGGATTGCCGAAGCCGCTTTTACTAATGTCACCTTTCATCAATGTTAATATGCGGTGGTAATGAAAGTCGATCAACGTAGAAAAGACTATCAACATCGAGTTTAGAAATACCAAGTATCGACTCTATTGAAACCAATGTTGAATTTTAGCTATGTGAAAATAAGAGTGCTGCTAGCTTTGATGTTTCACAATGTTGGTAATTTCAAAGTACATAAAGTATCAACCTTAATATTCGACATGCAATTAATGCCAAAGCCAATGGACATTGAAGCCTGCCACTTGCCAAACCCTATAAATATGGACCTATGGGCTTTATAGAAGGGAATAAATTTTCATTTCTCTCACATTTTTCTTAAATCAAAGCCTTGTAACCCTAAATCGAAAAGGGGACAAACCTTATTTGATAGTGATCATGTTTGAATTATATTAGCAAGGACTGAATATGCATATTGACATCGACTATGACCATTTTTGGACATTATTATTATGGAATTGCATATTTATGGACTCATCATGATCAAACTCTACATGAACATAATCTACAAGCCTTGAACTACGATAAAATACTATATGCACGATTATATGAACCATGGATTTCAAACATAAGGATCAAATCATGCCTAATTATATGCCCATTATCATGCATAATGGACTATAGCCTGGATAGGTCACATCTTCTATATCTCTATCGAACATATGATATAACATGAGACTTTTTGGACTATCTTGTTTAAAAGCATAAATGAGCACATATATGTAATAACTTTAAGGACTTCGAGCATATCGACTCTTACGACCTTATAGGGAGGCAAGCATAATGACTCTAATGAACTCTAAGGACTTCAAGCATAATAATTCCAAGAAAACAAATAGACTTTCATATAAATTTCCTCAAGGCTCAATTGCCATCCATTTAATAATGATTCTATCATAAGATTAGTCTCAAATGATAAGTTGTTCTTGATACACCACTAGGGCGATATTGATCAATTCATACTTGATCATATCTTTGTGAATATTCAAATCAAGAGCTAATTCATCACGATTGACATCTAGAGTGTTATACCATCTGTTGGTATAACAGGATAGATGACAATCCCTTATGTGGAATCTCAAGCGAATATAGAAAGCTTACCATCATCTCATCCTCTGATAGGCAGCCAATCACTATCGTTCGCCCATCCACATCTCCGATTGTCACCAACAGCTTCTCGTAATCCACTATGGCTGCATATTTCCTAAGATATTCCATACCCAGTATAATCCCAAACCCAGCATAGTTCAAAACAAAAACAATCACAAACCGAAGAACATCCATGACTTGATAAAATTAGGACACTGCAAAGACTAGTATAGCCTCCAATAGGGTTCATCATGATTAGGGATCGGTCTAATTTCTTAAGTTCCAATCCTAATTTATCTACTAGGTCGCTATAGATGAATGAATGAAAAGCACCAGTTTCAAACAAAACTTGAATAGGAACATCACCAATAGAAAGCATACCTTGAATGACGACTCCCTTCCCCTTCTCCTTCACCGAGGGAGCAGCTGGCAAAGTCGGGACGACGTCCAAAGCATATGCCTTCACCACCTGCTAATGCTTTACCGGTTCCAGACAATTTTTCTTCAAATTCTTAGGCTTATTGACCTTATAGCATTTCTTCTTCTCACTCATCTTGCAGTCTTTAATTAGATGACCCTTCTCATTTCATCTGAAGAAAACGGGTTCCCATTTACCCTTCTTCCTACCACACTTTCCTTGGGATTGCTTTCTCTTTCCATTCCACATCTTCTTGCCTTCACCGCCTTGCTGGAGCTTTGGCTCCTCTTTCTCAGTAGAAACAACAATAGTAGCCTTAGCCTTAGGGTACAAACTCTCACGACAAAGTGCCTTCTCTACTAGCTTTTCAAATGGCTCATCATTCCGATCCATTAACTTCTCTCAAAGACAGTCATCCAATCCTATGATGAACTTATCATTCTTCCTCAAGAGAGCATTAGTGAATGGCATCCCATACTTAGACAAAGCATCAAATTCTGCCATATATTTCAAAACCGTCATCTCTTCTTACCTAAGATAGGCAAATTTTCTTAACAATATTGACTTCTAAGCACCCATAATGAACTTCTCCTCAAACCCTGTCTTAAACTGATCCTAGGTGAACTTATCCAATGGAGTAGCAATTGTAACAGCATTCCACCAATTTGTGGATATGCTCCGAAGTTGTCTCGAAGCCACTTCCTCTCCATATAATCGAAGATGAACTTACAAGTATCTAACTAATCTTGTGATTCTATGGCTAACTCCATCCCTTGATAGGGCTTCCCTCCATGAGAAGAATAATCTTTACTCAGCTTGGTGAAATCAACCTTAGGCGTCTACATTAGAGCACCACCACCTCTCACTACTCCAAGAACATACCTACCATATTAGCCATCATAGCATTGAATATGGCTTAGACATCTGGCATAGAAACTCCTGATCACTCTCCTTTCTCTACTTCTAAAGTAGAATTTCTCATAGCGTTCCTTGTATGTTGGCTCATTCTTATCTGTAAAAAGAATGATCTGTCTCTCATAAGGAAAACTTTGTCCATAGTGCGCATGTGTATGCAACTTTTTCTATATAATATAATACAATATAGTTTTGAAAACCAAACTTATAACAAGTAAAAATCCTCTATTGTGTGTGTGTATATATACATACATACCCTCGATGTAGTCTAAGGCGATGACACCTTCCCTATCTCTACTGAATCACGGTATCAACATCGATTACCCAAAGCTCAAATACCAAATGTGACGACTGCCCTATTCCAACGGCACCAATAGTACATAAATAGTGTGTTGTCCATGCCCGACTGGTACAGGACGATCAACAAGATAGAAATAAACCAATATAGCATATAACATATCATATGTCAGAGCATAGATATAATATAATATCATAGATATAACAAAAGGGATGGTAATAACTATATGAACAAATCACCATCAGAGTAATAGATCCACAAGGTTATAGGATGAATTCGGTACAGTTTATATAATAGAACTAAACTTAAATAAACGGTCTCAACAAATAGTAATAAGCAAGCACCGTCACAAGCTCCACATCATTGCTTAATGGAACAAGCATAGACTCAGTATATGTATATAATATGAGGTAACCCCATCTAGCTCGTCCTCTGAACACATATTTCATCACCTAGACCTATTAACTAGTCTAATTATTTAAGAGTACACAAGATAATAAGAGGCAAAGGACAAAACCTTGGGTCAGATAACAGTTTGGTGTGAGAAGTAAACGAGTCTCAAAATATCACATAGGTAAATATGGTAAGGAACAAGAGTACATGAACCATACCTGACCTGTCAAGAGTTAGTATACAACACTATAATATGATACACTACAATTTCATTAAGATATACTATAAGCCAAATAAAGGATATCGGTCTTCTAGGTATTCTTATCTCCAATACCTACTTCCCTAGTAACTATGAGTAGGATCAGGAGCTTCAACGCCTGATATCCAAGCTATGTTCAATGCTATGATGGCTAATATAATAAGGGATGCTCCTGGAGTGGTGATAGATGGAGGTGCTCCGGTGCAAGCGCCTAAGGATGATTTCGTCAAGTTGAGAAAAGATTATTATACTCTTAGAGGGAAGCCCTTTCATAGGAAAGAGTCGCCAAAGAACTGCAAGATTGGTTATATTCTTGTGAGTACATCTTCAATAATGTGGAGGTGGAAGATGTTATAAAGAGGAAGTTGGCTTTGAGACAGCTTCAGGGCCGAGCTATGAATTGGTGGAATTCTATCACTATTGTTACTCCAGAAGACCAATTTTCTTAGGATCGGTTTAAGATGAGATTTGAGGAGAAGTTTATTCCGACACCCCAGAAGTTAGTTTTGTTCAGAAACTTCGTTGATCTCAAGCAGGGAGAGATGTCAGTCTTGGAATATGTTGCAGAGTTTGACGGCTTATAAAAGTATGGGTTATCAGTCATAGATACTCCCTTGAGAAAGAATGAGAAATTCATCATAGGGTTGGATGACTATCTTGGACAGAGACTTTACTAGTGGACCATATAGATGAGTCACTCGAGAAGCTGGTAGAGAAGGAACTATTCCATGAGAACTTGTACCCTAAGGCTAATACTATTATTATTGTTTCCTCTGAGAAAGAGGAGCCAAATCCACAACAAGGCGGTTAAGGCAAGAAGAAGTAGAATGGGAATAGGAAGTAGTTTTAGGTTGAGGGTGGCAAGAAGAAGGGTAAATGGGAACCTAGTTGCTGCGGCTGTGATGAGAGGGGCATCTAATTAAAGATGTTAAATGAGTGAGAAGAAGAAATTATATAATTGTGATAAGCCTAGGCATTTGAAGAAGGATTGTCCAGAACTGATAAAGGATAAGCAAATGGTGATGACATATGCTTTAGACACAGTCACAACTTTGATGAATGCTCCCTCGGTGAAGGCGAAGGGGAAGGGTGTCATCATTAAAGGTATGCTTTCTTTTAGTTGATGTTCCTATTTGAGTTTCATCGGATACCGGTGCTTCTCATTCATTCATTTATACTGACCTATTAGATAGAATGGGATTGGAACCTGAGATAGTAGACTAACCCCTAATCGTTATGAACCATATTAGAGGCTCTACTAGTCTTTGCATAGTTTGTCGTGGCATAGTTTTGTCAAGTCATGGATGTTCTTTGGTTTGTGATTGTTCATCAACACCTATTTCTAAAGAATATCCGGATGTCTATGAGGAAGTGATTGTATTGTTGCCGCATAGAAAGATCGAGTTTCAGATAGAATTGACAAAGGAAGCCAAACCGATAGTTATGTCTTTAAGGCATATGGAACCCTGAGAGCATAAGGAATTAGAGGTGCAAGCGCATGATCTAATAAGGAAAGGGTTCATTCGAAGGAGCACATTCGACTAGGGTGCACTTATAGTATTCACAACGAAGGCAGATGGCTCTTTGAGGTTGTGTGTGGATTATTTTGAGCTAAATGAAGTAAGAAAGAAGAATAAGTATCCACTCCCATGCATTGATGACTTGTTCAATAAGCTGCACGGTGCGTAGATGTTTTCTCAAATGGATTTGAGGACGGGATTTCACCAGGGTGTGCGTATTACCGTGTTTCGTATGCTATCAGGATTTTATGAGTGATTGGTAATGTTATTCGGGTTAACCAACTCTCTGGCATGCTTTGTGGATCTCATGAATCGAGTTTTCATAGTCCAACTGAATAAGTTCATGCTTATGTTCATGGATGGTATTTTAATCCACTCTAGAACTAAAGAGGATCACAAGACGCACTTGAGAATTGTGCTAGAGAATTTAAGGTAGCACAAGTTGAGAGCAAAGTTCTCTAAGTGCCACTTCTGGAAAGAAGAAGTGAGATTCTTGGGTCATGTCGTGTCGGGATAGGGTATAGCAATGGATCCTGCAAAGGTGATAGTGGTACAAGATCGGAATCAGCCCAAGAATGCTATGGATGCGAGGAGTTTTCTAGGATCGGTAGGATACTATAGATGCTTCATAAAGGACTTCTCGAAGGTAGCATCACCGTTGACCAATTTAACAAAGAAGAATAAGACCTTTATAAGGCATGCAAAATGTGAGCATGCATTTGCGAGTCTAAAAGAGAGGTTGACAAGTGTACCGGTATTGACCATTCCAAGTGAAAATAAAGAGTTGACAATATACATTGATGCTTATGGTACTAGATTGGGTCCGATGTTGATTCAGAAAGGGAAAGTTGTTGCCTATGCTAGTCTATAGCTGAAACTGCACAAAAGGAATAATCCGACTGATGATTTGTAATTTGCAGTAATTGTTTTTGCTTTGAAGACGTGGAGGAACTATTTATTAGGATAAATGTTTGAGCTATTTACGGACCACAAATCCTTGAAGTATCTTTTCTCTCAAAAAGACCTTAACCTTCGACCACAACGATGGTTAGAGTTCTTAGCCTCTTATGACTACAATATTTCTTACACTCAAGGAAAATGGAATGCATTCGCTGATGCATTGAGTAAAAGATATGCTGGGTTGGGAGCAATCTTCTTGGAATGAATGTAGGTATAATATATTGCTGATTTGATTTCAAGCCTCACTATGAGCTGGAGCCTGAAATGTTAGCAAGCTTATCGATTAGGCTTACTATGATTAAAAGGATCGATACTAGTCAGAAGCAAGATGCTAGATTAGCGGAGATCATAGAAAAGATAGAGGAAGCAATAGAGTCTGAAGATATGAGCAATACGAACTCAACCGAGAAGGTTGGCATTGTAAAGACTAGAGGTTGTTTGCTCATGATATTGATTGATTGTGAGATGAGGTGCTAAGAGAATGTCACCATTCAGATTGACTACTCATCTCGGTGGTAATAAGATGGATCAAGATATAAAGCGAGTCTATTATTAGGAAGGTATGAAAAGGGATGTTGGGGCATTCATCTCGAAGTGTATAAACTATCAGTTGGTAAAGGTAGATCAGAAGAAATTAAGTGTATCGTTGCAACCATTAGTGATTCGTGAATGGAAATGGGAGCAAGTATTGATGGATTTTATAAATGGACTACCTAAGACTCGAGAAGTGTACGATGGCATTTGGGTCATAGTAGATAGGTTGACCAAGAGTACGATGTTTATACCTATCATTTCAAGTAGAATAACATCCAAGTTGGAATAGTTTTATATAAAGTGGATATTATGATTCCAAGGTGTGCTGAAGAGCATTGTGAGTGATTGAGACTCATTGTTCATTAGTTTGTTTTGGCAGAGCTTAAAAGTGGTGTTAGGGATGGAGCTACATCTTAGTATAACTTATCAACCGCAAACGGATGGGAAGACCGAAAGTGTAGTTTGTATATTGGAACATATCTTGTGAGCATGTATTATAGATTTTAGAGGGTCGTGGGATGATCATTTACATTTGGTAAAATTTTCATACCATAATAGTTATCAGTCAAGTATTGGTATGATATTATATGAAGCATTGTATGGCTGACCATGTAATACTCCTTCATGTTGGTGGGAAGCGAACGAGACAGTAATACTTGAGCCAGATATGATTAGAGAGACTTCGAAGAAGATTAAGATCATTTGGCAATGAATGAAAGCTATTCAGGGTCGATAGAAAAGTTACGTGGATAAGAGATGGAGAGATTTAGAGTTTTCTGTTAGAGATATAGTATTTGTGAAGGTTTCTCCTATAAAGAATATAGTTCGATTTGGCAGAAAGGGAAAGTTGGCACCAAGATTCGTAGGTCCTTTTCTGATAGTCGAGAGAATTGGAAAGCTAGTTTATAGGGTCGAGTTACCTCAGAAGATCGCGGGTGTGCACAATGTTTTTTATGTCACTTATCTACGGAGGTTTGTGCATGATTTGGGCATGAAGATTACACCGGATCAGCTAGAAGATGTTAAGGTAGAAGCAGAAGTTTATATATCTCATAGGCTGTTTCGCATTGTTGAGTATGATACGAAACAACTTAGGAGCAAAACAATGAAGCTAGTTAAGGTACAATAGAGCAGAAGTGATGATGATTGTACATGGGAGAAGGAGGAAAGCATAAGAACCATATGTCTGGAGCTCTTTGAATGGTAAGATCCACTGTTTATTGTATCTACTTTCACCATTATATATTATACATGACATGTTGGAATTCCACATGCTAGTATAGGTCACATATACTATAGATTGCATGGCTGCTTGTTTGGTATGTATAATGGTTACTTATGATTGGTTGGCATGCAAGATGACTATGATTGCTTATACTTTGGCTTGTTTGGGGATTTTGGGGTTGAAATTCCTAAAGAAGAGAGACTGTAACGGCTCATATTTTATGTATCAGAGGATCATAAAATATTTTTATTTTATTCACACGAGGTCGTATAATTCTATAAATTGGAATATGACTCTTGAGAACATTTTACAGACCTATGATTTTTCTCAAATTTCTATGTGACCATTTTTGACCTTGAAAATCTTATTTGGGTTACAACTTTTGATAGGAGTTGAATTAGTGTCTCAAACCAGTTCCTTTGCTTTAGGACCGAGAAGTTAATGCCCAGCTATTACCCCGCTACAACCCCGCTATATCTCATAGCGGATTTCTACCACTACGATTTTTCTATATAGCCCCAAAATATAGCATTTCCGCTTTAATCCCCGCTATTTCCGCTGTATCTCGTTATTTCCGCTATATTCCGCTATTCCCGCTATATCTTTTTTAATAAAATGAATTAAAAAATTGCATTTATATATTATAAAATTATGAAACTAATTTATTTGGTTTAATTTTTAATATATTTTCAAAAATGAAAATACTCTAATATTCTACCAAATTCAATTATGTTATATAACAGTTTTTCTTTTTTTTGAAGTATATTCACACATATTTTTATTTAAAATTATTTATGTATTATTTATAATTCAATTGAATGATAATTTTTCATTTAATTACCATTTGTATATTTGCATAAACATTAAGTACGAGTTTTATATGCTATTTTAGAGCCATCCGCTATATCCTCGCTGTATCCCCGCAATGACTTTTTGCACTTCCACTGCTTTGAATCTACCGAGCGCATTAACTGCATAACTTTAGGATGATGGTTCCCTATTTCGTAGAGTGGACATAATGGAAAGATAGGCTAATGGTTAGGGAGTTATGCCTTTTTAAGTTTTGAAAAAACTACTGGTCAAAATTAGTGTGTGATTAGTGAAGCCCATTAGTTGGCCCATTAGTCTAACTAGAGAATCGCTATAAATAAGGGCTGTAGAAGTCAAATGAAAATTTTCCTTCTTATTCTAAATCAGGTCCAAACCCTAGTTAACCATAAATCCATTCTAATTCATCCAAATTTCTCTCTAAATCCAATTAGGTTGTTGATTAGTGACAAGATCATCAACTAAAAGACAAAGATAACCGATTTTCTTGATTTGAAGTGCATCCCATTGCTATTCGGATTTGACTAAATTCATATTGATCGAATTTGGAAATTGGTGAGTGGTTTATGCCTTCTTCCTATCCTATACATGTTTATATAGTAGAATTGCATGATTTAATATGATTTTGATAGTAAAACCTTTTCTAAAACCCTAATTACATGTCAACTGTGCATTTGACCTAAATTGAATAAGAATTCATCTTATTCATGTTAATATAAACATGATTATATGTATATCTATGATTGAGATTAACTTGTTTGTCTTATTTCTACGAATTGCATGTTTGAGTGGATGAAATTTCTTGTTATGTATGATTGGATGTTATGCTTTGGTATTGTTAGTTATTTGTTGTGGATGCATAGGAAGATAGGTTGGCGATCTTGGCAACTAGGTGGCCAAACTGGTCGGAATTGGACGAAACTTATAGGGGAAGCTCTAGAGTATGGGAGTAGCATTGGGTTTAAGTCGCGGGTCTAGGTTCTCTAAGTACAAAAGTCGGTACCTACATGAGAGGTTGGCTCCCAATTCTATGGGTTGGTCTAAGAAGTCGACGGTTTTGGGGAATTCAAAAGTAAGGCTAGTAGAGGTGACCCAAGTCAACATATAGGTGATTGGCTAAGGGTTGAAAGCTTTACTAACTAGTTTTCTAGAATTTGAAGTAAGTGCTTTGGAGCGAGAACCAACTTGTTTGGATGGATAGGTCGGGGTCAAAGAATCTTAGGATGGAGTACTAGAGCAAGGAATGGAAGGATAGAAACTTGGCTAATAATTAGCTAAGGGGAGAGGTCGGTTCCTACATGAGAGGTCGATCCCAACTTTCCATGGTGAGTCCAATGCAGGTGAAACTTCTAAGAGGTGAAGTAGAGGTCTTGTAGATCGTGCAAGAGGTGTTTGGCTCATTCGCATCAGGGTTGGATGGTGATGTAACAGCATGATGAAAATCTAGAATATTGGGATGTTGGCTTATGTTGGGGGTAGGTTTCGAAGATGACAGCTCGGTAATGGAGGGAGCTATATGGTTGGGGAATGGGGAAGGGTTTCTCATGAATAATATGAAAACTAGATTGAGCTAGAAGTCTTGGGTGTCAAAGTGGAGAAAAAGTGGGCTCGGGGGTATGTTCTAGGGAATCGTTGATGCTTGAAGTGTTTTCCGTTGTACCCAAAGAAGGGGTATTACAAGTGGGATGCCCATGGATTGGTAGCAAGGATCCATATACCCTGGACTTATAGTTTTTGCTATAGTATCCAACTTTGGGCTACGAGATACATATCTAGCTTTGGGCTTCAAAGTACGAGAGTACAACGGAGAATCAGGATTTCCATTAGTCCTTGGTAGAAAGGAGGCTATACGAGCTACCATATATTCAGAGCACAAGGAGTGATAGTTAGGATTGTTGATGGATGCTATGGATGCTTTGGTTGTTTTTTTAATAAGCTATCACTCATGGGTATCAGGGGAAGTTGGCATTGGAGAGAGGAATACTTGGAAGACTGATATCCTTTGTTTGGTTTGTGATTTTTCTTTATAATATTGTAGAGTAGCATATTATAATGTTATATGATAACTCGCATATTATAATGTTATATGATAACTCTTTTGTTGCAGGAACAAGTCAGGTATGGTTCGCGTACCCTAGTTCCTTACCATACATATTTACCTATATAGTATTTTGAGACTCATTTACCACTCACACCAGACTGTTGTACGACCAAGGTTTTATGTTTTGTTTCTTATTATTCGGTTACTCTTAAATGTGTACATAGATAATTGGTCTAGGTGACACAGTAGTTGTTTAGAGGACGAGATGAATGAAGCTATCTTGTATTATATAAATATATAGAGTCTACACTTATTGCACTATGCAGCATTGGAGGTCTTAGCAGTGACTACTTACCATTTTTACTTAAGACAATTGTTGAGTTTGTTTCCCATTATATAAACTCTACTATTGATGTATAACTCTATGGATATTATATTCTGATGATGATGATGATCCGTTCACTTTGTTATCACTGTCCCTTCTGTTGTATATGTGATATTATATTTTGTCCATGCGTTATGAGATAAACGACAGGTTATATACTGCATTTGTGCCTTCTAAACTTTGATACTCATCCTAAATCGACCGGGCACGACAGCAACGCACTGGTTATATACTACTGGTGCCGGTGATATGGGGCTGTCGTTACATGTTTGAAGTTGAGAGTGCTTATTATTACTCTCATCAGGACTCATATCACCAAGAGTATATTTTGTTGTATCCTCTAAGGACTAACTGGTCGAGTATAATTATCTACTCTTAGGACTAGTAGTTAAGGATTATAATATGGAGATGCTCTCATAATGACCCATATAGTCAAGAGTATTTGACATGACTCTCATTAGAACTCATCGAGTTTACAGTATTAGTTATCACTCTCAATAGGCCTCATAAAGTCAAGGGCAGTTGTTGCTGCTCTCATTAGGGCTCTTAGAGTCGAGAGTACTAGTTATTACTCTTATTAGGACTTATATAGTCAAATGTATGTTTTGGAAATATACGTTATAGGGTTTATTCCACTATGGAGAGCGCGTGAGTTAGACCCATCGGATAGGCTAGTTATCCATCCTAGTTGTCCTGATTGTGGGGTCTAGATCCGTGATGTCATTTTGTTGAGTTTGTAGGCTATTTGAGCCATTATCTCGACGTCACTTAAGGACCAGTGGTCTATTACCAAGGGCAAGAAAGAGTCATGGCCAATGCTTGACGTAGTCTTGTAGTCTGTTTATGACATGCTTGGATAAGAATGTCACGATTCCGGGAGTAACTAAGAGGCTATAGGAAAACGGGTTGCAGACATTAGTGTTTCCTGGAGCTGTGGTACCTCAATCTCCCATCTGAACGACTTAGGTAGATCCATTATATTTGATATATTTATATTATCACCTCATTAGGGATGATGCTTGTTTGGCATTGGAGACTAGCTGCATGTCCATTTGTCATTAGAGATACCCTAACCCAAGACAGCTGCATGTTGTCTATCCATGATGTTAAAGACTTATTGTAAGCTTGTCTATCATTCTATCATAAGAGCATGTGGCTGAGGGATCTCCTTTTAGTCTGATTTGTTGTTTCTATCTCCAAGGACCATTCAGTCGAGAGTTTTTCCTCTCTAAGGACTAGGGTTCGAGACATTTTTTATATGTTGAGTATTTGATTGATTTTGATGTTTACTAAGATTTGAATTTTCTTGATATCTCTGAGGGACTAACAGTCGGAAGTTATCTCTTCCATTAGGACTATAGGTCGAGCTAATTACTGGATATTATTTCAATATTTTGTTTGAATTGTGTTTTATATGGGATTTGTATTTCTATCTATCTCCTAAGACTAGCAATCAGTAGTCTATTCTTCCATTAAGACCGAAGGTCAAGATAGTGTTCCTAGACATTGATTTCATATCTTGTTTGGATTTCATTCGATTTGGATTCCATATTTTCTGATTTACCTTTTACGACTTAACAGTCAGAAGTTATTTTTTTTCATTGAGGCTATAAGCCAAGATTTGATGCTTTGACTATTTATTCGGGATTATGCCATGCTTTATTTACCTTATATTCCTACCACCATTCGTTGATTTTAAACTTGTACTATTTCTTGGTTAAAAATGAAGTCGGGCAAGTGAAAGTAATGTTACCCTTAGGCGCTGCCTTGATGACAATTTTAACTTTCGAGATAGTGACAAGTTTCTATACCTCGATGTTTAACTCAAGAGTATGACTAAATTCTTTTTATATAAGCGATGTCTTTTGTGGAAACTTCTTTTCCATAGCCAAACCAGACTTTTTCTTTTAAAACCGAATTGGTATTTGGGCTTCTCATTACAAGTTTTTAACTTTTAAACAACTTTGCAAGAATGGTTCATTAACTTTAAAACACCATTATCAAAAAGATTTAATAACTTAAAATGTCCTTATTAAATTGGTTAATTATTTTTAACTATCATGGTTAAGAACGATTAATTCTATAAACTTCGTTAATTAATTTGACTAATTAACTTTAAATAGCCAAATTAAAAAGGGTTAATCACTTTAAATATAATTAATTAAATTAATTAATTAATTATAAATCTTGTTAATTAAGTTGATTGATTAATTTTAAAACATCATTTATTAAAAAGGATTAACTAATTTAAATTATAATTGTGACGACCCAAAATTTGATTACATTAATTGGGATATTTAATTTACTTTAGATATTCGAAAATGGGTTATTTTCAACAAATAATCAAGTTTTGTGAAATGAATAATGATAATGAACCTATTTTGAAGGAATATTCGCAAAGTATTTACTTTGGAAAAATATCGATAAAAGGCACCGAAAACCGTTTTATCGATAAACAACCCTATAATCATAAAATGTCGCACACAAAGCTGGGTACATAAACTTATTTTTTTTTACTTAAATAACATTATGAAATAAAAATTTACTGTAGTGTTTTGTGGGAAAATAAATGTCTTTATGACATCATCAGTGATACCCTTGTATATAAATATATATTTATGAATTCTAAATTGAGACTTCATAATTTAATAATTATTCAAATAAATATTTTAAAATGATGATAATTCATTCTAAATATTTATAAAGTGATAATAATTATTTGTAATAATTTTATGAAGACATATACTTGATTTAAAAATATAAGAAAAATTCGAATCGCTTTATCGATATAATAGCGTTTTTTGTAAATATTTGTTTTATATTTATTTATATGGTTTTATAATTCAAACATGATCATTTTTGTTCACCTAAAATGATAAGAAGATAGTTTTAAAATTTCTTTATGAATATATGTATGTTAATTAATAAGTGAAAATATGACTTGAAATCAGAATTAAAATTCGTAACTGTTTGACATATATGAGTTATACAACGTTGTTTATGTAACTTGTACACCTTTATGGCATGCAGACACATATATTAACATATAAAATAACAATGATAGAAAAGCGTAAAAATATTTACATAGGGTAAATATAAAAAAATATCTAAGGTATTTGTAAGTTTAAATAACAAACATTTTCTCACATCAAATTCACCTTACACCACCACCATCGGCACCATGACTTCAACATCATCTATCATATGGAGGGGGTTATGCTAATGTGCATTTAGGATGGCTAGGAGGGCATGGCAAGGAGTGGTTTGTCCATCTATGTTATGATATTTTGGTTTTCTAAAATTCTATAAATACCCCACCCCTTCTTCATATTTTTCGCACAAATTTCTTCACTTCCTTCTCCACATTATCAAGCTTATCAATGCCTTCTCATGTTAACAAAGTTATGGAGAAAAATATCTCAAAATGAAATTAAATAAGTATATTATATATATAGTAGTAAAACATCTCAAAACAACATCAAAATTCCTGCTTTCTACCATAGAAACCCACAGCCACCACCTTTATCCACCCTTGGCCAAGCCCTCCACCATGGGTGGTGACTTCCCTAACTAGGCCGAGCCATCCAAGGCTCTCAAGCTTGACTTTATGGAGTTTTATTTCATGATAGCGAAGTTATTGCCAAGTTTGAATTAGCTCAAGGGAAAATAAAAGTGAGAAATTCCTAAACTATAGTTATATATATATTATTAGATTTTATATATATATATATATATATTTGGATATGATATTAATGATGGTTGTTTAATATGGTTGTTGAATATATATGGAAGTCAGGTTAATACACGTCGATAAGCACAAAGGAAATCACTTTACTATATTAAATGAAATGTTGTACTTGGAATGTTTAAACTTCTTAAAAATGGTTTAATATGATTTAAAAATGTTTTATAAACATTTAAAAGTGTTTTGGCAAAGTTTAAATCAATATTGAAAATTGAGTCAAAAATAGGCGTGCCGCGTAATGGTAATTCGCGATATCGCACCGTAAATGTCAAATGAATATATAGAATGGAATACGGCTCGGGATTCTTCGAGATAAGAATCTTCCATACTATTATATCCATAGTTTTCAAAAAAAGAAAGAAAATTGAGATTTAGATGCGCAGATTTTTAAATAAATAAAAAAAGTTTTTGGAAAAATCACGGTTTTGTAGTTCGAAATCCATAAAAGGATTTTTTTTAAATGATATTTTAAAATTGTTTAAAAATATGAAATAAATTCTAGAAATATTTTAAAATGTTTTAAAAATGATTTGAGCTATAAAATGAATTTCCAAATGGTAGAAAAGTTGTTTTGATCAATACAGCTTAAAAACCATCATTCGCAGCACTTTTCGCAGCACTTTTTTGTAACTTTTAAAATATAGTTTTAAACGTAACCATTCTTTTTAAAATATTTTTGAAATATTTTTAAATAATTAATAAAGTATTTTAAAGGTTATTTGAAGGATTTATAAAGTGGTTGAATAAATAATTAAAAGTTAACTAAGCATGTTAAAAGATTTATCGATCAAATAACTTGACCACCTTATGGGTGACAGAGAGATAGTGTCTAAGCTTGAGTTTGGTAAACTAGTTTTCTGCTCTCCCTAGCTATCCGGACTGGCTCGACGGAGGTAATGGTAAATTTGATTTACTTGGGTCAAATTTTTCTAAAGTATAAAGGATATAATTTTCCAAATATAAATAACTTGGATTTTATGGAGATAATCTTCTTATACTTGGTGTTAAACTCCGAAGAGAGAACTCGTACTATTCGTGGAATTTAAAAGGTTATTTTGCTGTTATTTCACCAATATCTATTTCACCCATGATATTGGTTGGATATGGAAATTGATATTAAGTATAATTAGATGATTTCTATGGATTCTTCTCACTTAATATTTACTGGTTTTAGATTAAAATCCTAGACAACATAGTTTCAAATCAATCAAAAAATAGATTTTTGAATTACTAAATCTTTGTTAAGATTTAACTAAATAATTCTCTAAAAAAATAGGTTTAATGATTCCGTGTATACCGGAAAGAAATGTTTTAAAGATATATATATATCTGTTGAAGATATTTTTGATAAAAAGGAAGTAATAAATCAAAAGAATAATTCCCCATTTACTTAACATTTCTTTTATCGATGATTGGTTCGAAGGAACCGAGGTTGGATTTGGGTGAATCCAATCTGAAGACCACTTCGAACCAATTTACGTGTTCGAAAATAAAAATGCATGGGATGATATGATTTGGAAGATGGAATGTAAGGCTGCTTGCCACCGATCTTCAGGGGAAATTTCCCATACCATATTTATGTTTAGGTAGTTTTTCATTTGAGATCTTCGATGCAAGGTCTCCTCGCTACTAATCTTAGAGGTAATCCCCAATAAGATATGGTAGGAGAGTTCCTTCTGTTTGTCATGTTCTTGGACAAGTTGTATGGACGAATGTCTCATGTTGCATTTCTAATTACATTAATTGATCTTTATGAACGTATCATCTACTTGGTGGTGGAGAAGGAAATTTCTCCTAACTTAACACCCTTTCTTGAGATGTATGAGCTCAGGAGTTATAAGTTTGTAGAAATCATTTATGTGATTATGAATTGGCAGTGTGGCATTCAAAGTGAAAGGTAATCGCTAACTCAGGCCTTATCACCCAGTAATGGCTTAAACAGGGTACGCCGTAAGGCTATGTGGTTCGCAACCATTAGGGTATGATCATCACCTTTCTGGATTACTCTCTATATATCGAGCATGTGGTGTATGCTATGGAGCCTCGGATAGGTCAGTAATGACCGGGGTGATGTCATATTTGGTTTCTATACAGGCCATGTTTGAGTGCCAAATAGGAATGGACCGGTCTTCTAGATGCGGAGGATTGTTTGTGTGTCCTCGGTACATTCCTCTAAATATGTACCGTATGGAAGGTAGTCCCTTACCTGCCATTGTATGGAAATCCATTCTCCAATAAGTGCATACGGACTTAGTTGTAGACCTATTATGCCATCAAATTTAACCAATGTAACAATTTTGGCTAAGATTCCACGCTGGAGAAGGTTCCTTCTATATCTTCGGCATTGAAAAGTATTTTCAAAGAATATCATTAAAAATAATATTTCTAGATTTTGCGTAGGAAAATGTTTTGGTTATCATAAGGAAAAACCATGTTCCGTGTTTATGTGTGGCGTGGTCTTATGAGATACCTTTGTTTTCAAAATGCGTATTTTGAGCTTCTCACACCACTCTTCTGACCGACTCGGAGTTTATTTTCCTTTTCCCTTAAACTCTAGGTACCCTAATTTTCCCGAGCAGCCTAATAGTCAGGTTTAGTTAGAAGAAATCTGGATGGAGCTCGAAGCATGGAGATTGAAGATTCTTTTCTGTTACCACCATACTTGTGTATCATTATATTCTGCATATTTAAGGATGGATAGTTACAACTGTCCATGTTTAACTCTTATAAATGTATATAAAATTTCCACTGTAAAGATTATATGTTGAAATAATATATGTTATTCCATTCATGTGAGATTCTATTCTATCTTTATTTTCTTTCTTATCCTTAAACGATCGGGCTTCCGGCACTTAGATTTGAGGTATGTAAATAACAAGGATGTATTGATGTCAATTTTGTGGGTCGAAAATCCCGTTCATCACATTAATAAATGAAAAATATTAATTAAATTGAAACTAATTAATTAGCTTTAAAATAATTAATTAAAAATGATTAATTAATTTCTAAACACCATTAATTAAAATAATTAATTAACTTTAATCTATCATTATTTAAGAGATTAATCAAACTTAATTATCATTAGATAAAATGGTTAACTAATTTTAAACATCATTAACAGAATAATTAATTAATTTTAATCACTTTGTTATTAGATAATTAATTAACCTTAATCCTCATTAATTAAATAATTAACTACGTTTTAAATCACCACTAAATTAGAAAATTAATTTTAAATTCATCCTTTTTCAAAAACTTCTTTAACTTTGTAAAGTAAAACCAAAGTTTAAAAGTAAAACAAAAATGACGAAGAGATGGTATTTTCCAAAATTATCGATATAGCGATCGCTATACAGACACTTTGAGAACTACATACATGACATATTGAATTTCATCTATGTAATAACCTGCCTTTATGGATGGTTTAAATCGATGATAAACCACACATGTCGGACACATACCATACAAAAGGGCAGGTTGTTATTAGGGTAAATAAGAAATAGCAAGGAAAGGAAAAAAATATAGAATCTCGCAGTGGAATGACAAAATATAATAATCAAATAACAGTTCATGAAGTTGTTTATAAATACATTTGATTATTCTTTTACAACAAAAAATCAGAGTTATAAAAAAACAGGAATAAATAAATAAATACAGCGGAACAACATGATGTAGTGAAAGGGATATAATAAATAATAATAGTACAAATCTTCGTCTTCGTCCTCCAGAAATAAGGTCTTCAACTCAGAAATGCTCAGGCTGACCCAAGCAAATTGAAAGGATAAAACACTTGAGTCAGAACAAAAAGATCTTATATAGGTTAAATCAATGATAAATAAATATGAGTGGAACGACGTCAGAGATGTTTACAGGGTTTGACGTCTCCTATCTGGT
Organism: Allium cepa; assembly: GCA_030765085.1. Lineage (NCBI taxonomy): Eukaryota > Viridiplantae > Streptophyta > Magnoliopsida > Asparagales > Amaryllidaceae > Allium > Allium cepa. Next base: position 902,675,786 of record CM060937.1, on the reverse strand, counting down.
ATCAAACGTAAATGCAGTAACTTAAGAGATGTTCGGGATTACCATCTCCTAAGGATCCGTTAAACTATCTACTATGTTGTTCAATACGTGATTATAATAGTGTCTACAATAAAGTAAAGTATTAAAATAGCATTAAGGCATTAACCATATCCCCCTTAACACATTTCATATATTCCCATAGTCTATACAGTACAGTAAGCTCCTCCGTGAGGTTTACTCAAAGGGCACTTCATAGGTATAGTGTAACAATCCCGGTTTTGAGCCAAATTTAAATTGGTAATTAATGTAAATATTTAGATTAAATTATGAATTAACATGAATTTTTCCAAATTAAATAAGATATTTGTTTTTTTATTTATATATGTATATGTGTATAAATTTATTTTAAACTTAATTCTGGAATTGAAATTCTAAAAATAGATATATTGAAAAAATAATTTGAATTTTAGAAACACTATATTTAAATTAATAGAATTTTTTTCTCTAATATATAATATATATTTTGGAAATTATGATTTAAATTTAATATGGTAAATTTCCAAAAGCTATTTAAAGGATAAATTCTAAAATATATTATATACATGTGTATGTATAATTAGATTTTATATCATTTTCTTTAAAAGGTTATATAAATGTTAATAAAGGAAAATGTATTTATTTAAATAGAAAATATAATATAAAGTTATATTTAAATATTATTAACATGAAAATTTCAAGTGTAAAAGCATAAACATAAGCAGTTAAGGGTTTAAAAATATAATTTAAAAATAATTAATTAAAGTAAGGGTTTAAACATAATTTAATCACATATGACATTTGTACATTTATAATATTATGAACTAACAAGTGTAAACCTTTTAACACACATTTAAACATTTGCAGCTAAATAAACATATAGTTTAAACAAGTGTTATGGTTTTAAATTATGTAAAGACAAGTGTCACTTATTTAATTTTTATAAAAGTGAAAACAAGATTTATATATACACGTATACTCTCCTACCCTTTCACTTTCTTTCATTTTTTCACAAGCTTAAATTAAGGAAATCAAAACCAGATAAAATATCAAAAACCTGAAAATAAATTCAAAACAAAATAACTACAAATCTGAAGCATCTCAAATAAGGTCAAACCAGTAGCAGTTCAAATCCAAATGGATTCAACTCAAAAGCAAGCAAAGATCAAATTCAAAACAATCAAAAAGACTACAATTTCAACCTGGAAATAAAACCAGATTTCAAGTTCAATCTAATAAAGTTTTTAAATTTGGAAACCAAGCATTCAAATTCAACTCAGCATGAATTCCAGATCAAATACAAAGTTCAGATCCAAACTCAAGTAAATCAAGCTTCAGATCATTTCCCAGATTTCATGTTACAGACTTTTGCTCTGTTTAAACAAATTAGTGAGCAAACTACCCTTTTAGAATCTGAATCTACTATGTTATCTTGATGATATATACTTGAAGTTGTTTGTATGAATGTTAATGTGCATGCATGTCTGTGTGTATATATGTATATATTGTTGAATGCATATCTGTCTCTCTGTTTAATAACAGACTAACAAAATTCAAGAAAAAAATTCATATTTCAAAATCCAAAAAGATTTAGGTAATGATCTTTTAATAAAATTTTGTTGTATTTACCTGGTTCAAATTTTAAAATTATTTGGAAGCAAAAATAACAAATAACATTATAGGAGTCAAGGAAATACAGTAAAAACAAATAAATGATAGGAAATTCGATTATTTAATTCTCATGATTTGATTGTATGATTAGGATCGAAATCGAAATTGATGAATTTTAGTTATGAAATCAGGATTTTTAGTTTGGTATTGGATTCGAATTTGCAAGATGAACAGGAAACTTGTTTTTGTTGATTCCCGTCGAACGACGACGAAGTATTCGTCAAGTTTGAAGCCGGAGGTGACTGGAGGCAGGGGATCGTTGAAAAAATATTGACTGAATTTATAAAGTGCATGGAGGTAGCGCGACGTCGAACTAGGGTTCGATTGTTAGTTTTGATCGAGGTGGTTCTCGAGGCAACATCGCTGTCGTGGGTGGACCAGAACTGATCGCACTTGGGGGATGGATGCATGAGTCAAGAATGAAGGTTTGGATGGAATGGCGTAAATTCTGGTGACCAAAATCGATGGCGCGAGGAGAATTTCTGCAACTGGGTTGGGTTCGTGGAGGAGTCAACTTGCTCAATTTCGATTTCTAGCATTTATCGATGATTTGGGTGCTGGGGATGATCGGTGTGGTCGTCGCCGTTGTGTCGATGACCTCGGCGTTGGTCAGAGGTGATCTGATCACCTATGCACGAGCACATGTCTGTGAACTTAGGTGATTGCTGACGGTTGAAGAAGAAGGTGGGAGGCTCGGGTTTACTCTCGGGTAATCGATGTGGTAGCTCGAGATTGCTACCGGGTTCATTCGCGTGAGTATGACAGTTTTATATTTTAATAAAACAAAGTAAAAAAAAAAGAAGGGAAATGACTAGATTTTGTGTATTTGGCTCAGGTTTGGACTCGAGCAAAATCTGTCTGGGCTCGGGATTTTTATCTTGATGATTCAATAAGCTTTTAACTAAATTTTGAATTGAATAAGTTTTCAAAAGAATATGAACGAGGTTCTCCAAAAGTAAATTTATTTGAACAAGCTTTAAAAATAAAATTTTAAAGTTAAATGTTTTTAAAATCTGGTTGATTTAAATAATGATATTGGGTTAATTTTCTTATTTAATCACTAATTGTTTTCAAAAAATAAAATAAGGTAATTGAAAGTGATTAAGGAATGTGTATTAAACTTTAATTTATCAAAGATCCCAAATAAATTTGTAAAATTATTTTCAAGCATTTAATTTAATAAGATTAAAATAATAATGAAGTAAAGTAATTGAAATAAAGGTTTATCTTCACTTAATTATAGTTTTGATTAATTAAAAGATCATTGATTAGTAATTAAGGATAATTAGTAAAAGAATATTATCTAATGAGGGTAATTAAAGACTAATTGAAGGTTAATTAACTATGCAATTAACTTAAGGCTAATTTATTAATGTGATTAATTAAAGATTAATTAATTTATAATTAAAGGTTAATTAATTAATGATCATTAATTAATGTGATTTAATTAGGGCAAATTTATTAATGAAAATAATTAAGGGTAATTAATCACTTAAAGATAATTACTTAATTAAAAGTAATTAGTTAATGATTTAAAGGTTGATTAATCAAGTGACTAAAGGATAATTACTCAACGTAATTAATTTGTGATTTGTTAATATAACTGATTAGGGATAATCACTTATTGGAATTAATAAGGGACAATTGATTAAATGGTAATTAATTAAGGGTTGATTAATTAATGTAATTAATTAAGGTTGATTAATTAAAGAGTAATTAAATGATTAAAAGTAATTATTCAATAATTAAAGGTTGTTTGATTTATTGATTAAGGGATGGTTAATTAATGATTAAAGGTTAATTAATTTACTATTCAAGGTAAATTAATAAATGATTAAGGAATAATTAATTAAAATGGTTAGTAATTAATTGGTATTAATTAACCAGGATTAATACTTTATTCATAAGTAATTACTATGGTTAAATTAATTTTAATCAGATGATTAATTGATCTTACTTATGGATGTTTGGTTTGTACTGAATGCCTTGAACTGTGTGATATTCTTGATGTGTGATGTTCTGTGATATAATTGAGCCGTGAACTATAATCTATTTATCTGTGATGTATTTACATATTTATGTGTGAATCTGTGAATGAAGATAAGCGTTATAGTAATGATACCGCTTATCGATATTGTTGTGCTTGAGTTGATAATGGTTGTGATATGTTATTGTTGTGTGTAAAACCCCTGGACTACACCACACACACAAATATGGATTTCATGGGAAATCGTTTAAGTCACAGATATTTTAAATTCAAAAATATTATTTTATTTAAAAGTTGAATTTTGAATCCAAATGGTTTGGTAGTGAAATTTGAGTTAAATTTGAAAAGCTTTTGGAAAGGAAATCTGAAATTGAAACTTAGTTTGAATATATTATATCTTGTTAAAGTTTTGAAATTATTTTGGAACTTATGGTTTGAAAGGGGTATATAAGTTATACAATATATATATATATATGAATTTAAAACTATTTTAAAATAATTGTTTTGGAGATTTGAATTTAATTCAAATTAGAACTTGTCGATGATACGACAGTTCGTTGATTTCCTGGTTTATACTTTTAAAGGCTATAACTTGTGTATATTTGATCAGATTTTTCCGAAACAAAAAGTATTTGTTTTCAAAGGATGATAGCTTTCAAATAAAGAAAGGATTTCCAGATTTTGTTGAAAGGATTTCAAACTTGAAATTGAAATAGTTTTGAAAGCTATGAATGAATCTTCGTTAAAGATTGGTGAACTTTGTTTTCAAATTAAAGAGGAGCTTAAAGATGTATCTTTTGTATAAAAGATTTCAGATTGAAAATAGTTTTGAATACTATGAATGAATCTTTGTGAAAGATTTGGAGAATCTTGTTTTAAAATTGAAGAGTTTCTTTAAGGGCAAATCTTTTGTTTTAAAAGATTAAAGTGGAAATTTGTTTTCAATGAAAGGTTTTGGGGAAACAAGTGTTGAAAGTTGTAACTTAACTAAGATCCCACTATATCCATATGTTTTTTAAAATTAAGCGCTCATCGTTCGGTTTAGCCGGGGGAGGACTTTGTGTCATAAAATCCATTCCGAATAGTGATACGATAAAATGGATAGCATTTGAAGACCGGTGGTGAAGACCAGGTATTTTCGAATGCGAAAGGATTACCTGTCGAATGTCTCTGCACCGAATGGTCCCGTTATAGAGATTTGATCACCCTTTGTGATGGTGAGTCCAGACGTGATTAGGGATTATTCAGATTTGCAAGGGCTTCTTTTAAAGTGCCTTCGGTTCTGTTCGATCCTGGAACAACCTTGTATGGATGTATGTCTGACGTTACACTTTGAGATGTAAAGCTGGTTTCTATCAAATAGATTTTTGTTTGGTGGTGAAGAATTTATTCTCTTAGCTTAACACCCATCTCTAAGACGTACGAGCTCAGAGGTTATGTAATTGATATTCACTAGCGATACATTCCCAATTTGGTAATGTGGCATACGAAGTGCTGTTGATCATTTGTTGACCAAAGCATGACTTTTGTGAAAAGCGTAGCTTTTTGTGACGAGACTTCGTCGGACCTCATAACCCAGAAATGGTCGAAACAGGAATGATGCGGCAAGGTTACGAGGGTCGTGCCCTTTAGGGTATGTCCATTTCCTTCTATAAAAAGGTGGTATCATGGTATGCAGCCTAGATATTTAATCTATGTGGTTGCTGCAAATTTATTACTTTGTGGTTGTTGGTGTTAAGGATCCTCGGATAAAGGTCGGTAACGACCGAGGAATGGCATACTTGTGTCAGTAATACCTAGTTACAGAGGTAACCCGGCCTTGTATTAGCAAAGAGCTAGTTAAGTTCTCGGGGCGTCCCTCCAGAGGCGTACCCATGTGGCATAGGAAGTTACTTAGCCTAACCATTTGTTGGAAATCCAAAGAAACAATACGAGCCCTGTACGGTTTTAGTTGTATAACCTGGCTTTTACTTACGGTGGTTACCTGCTGTTTAATTGGTAGCTATAGTAGGTATACCATAACGGTAGTATGCTGGCTAAGATTAATATTATACTTTCGAAGGGTTTTCTGCCCTAATAATAATATTAGAAGGATTTTGCGTATCAAGCATGTTTGACTATCATAAGGACAAATCTCCTCCAATTGTGCGTTTTCATTGTATTTGTGACGGGAGGCCTTATGGTAGTTTCATTTTCCAAAAAGCATAGCGGATTTCTTTTTATTTCTTTTTTTTTTTTTTCAAAGAAAACTGTTTTTGTTTGATCACACCAGTCCCAGGACTGACCTAGAGTTTATTGTTCCCTTCTAAACTCTGGATGCCTACAATTTTCCACACAGACAGCCTAGAGTCATATTTTCAGATAGTTAGCTAGTAGATATAGAGTCGATAGCTTTCAGCCTTTGGATTTTGGCAATCGCATTGTGGATCGAGTTTGCTTAACTTCAGCATTGCTGTTGGATCGAGCTTGTTGGGTTGTGAGTTCTTTAAGCTTTTGGTTTGGATATGAAAGTCTTTATAACTTTGGAGCGATGATGTATTGTGTTGGATTCACTCTCTCTTGAAGACCATATCGGTGATATTGTTCCGCTGCTAGTGTTATCTCTTCCACTGTTGCTTTATTCTTCCGCTGCTGTCTTGTGAATCTGTATATCTATCTCTGATGTTGGTATTATTTGTATCATTCATTTGTATCAAATGTTGTATCATTTGTGTATCAATATAATCATTCATTTGTTTTCCGCTGTCTTGTTTACTTAATGTGTTATAAGCTCCGACGAACCAGATTCGATGTTTGAATCTGCGGCATTCGAAGACGGGTGATGTATTGGATGTCGATTTTCGAAGGCCGAGTCAGGATTGTCACATTTGGTATTTTTTATCTCAGGAGTATAACACATTATGTGACTCATTAGAGATAGGATTACAAATGCCCTAGAATGAGTATATCCCTAAGATATCTTGTCTGTATGCCTCAGTAAATTCTCTTACTAGTCACTGATAGTGAAAATGAGTGCAAGAAGAGGACGAGGTAGGCGACATGAGAGTGCCACTACAAATGGCCAATACCCTGCAACAACGGGAATTACTTTCTTCTCAATCTCCTTTGATCCAGTTTCAATTCTTTGATGTCTTCCAGGCAGCTACAAGGAGAAGATTTGGTGAGATGGTGGCCCTGCGAATCATTGTAGATAAGTTTCTATTTCGTATTCTCTTCATCAGTTTCCTATCGTTTTTAACTGTAATAATGAATTTTAAATTATATTTGAAATAAATTTATTAATAAATTATGAAACTAAATTGAATTGTAACCTGACCTGAGTTGAGAATCTATTTGTTTATTCTTTGGGGTGTAGATATATTATATGAATTGTTAGTTGTCCCTTTGAACTAACCAATGCCCTGCATATTTCGTAGATCTGATGACCCGAGTAGTTCGTAAAGTGTTGAATGAGTTTGTTCTCATAATTGTTGGTGATATTTTGATTTGGTAAGCCAAATAGATATTCAGCTTGATCTGATGAGTCGATTCTCTATCTTTGTGTGTCCATCTGGTCCTTGTTGGTCTCCTGTTTAGCAAATTTCGGGGACGAAATTTTATTAAGGGGAGAATATGTAACGATCCCGGTTTTGAGCCAAATTTAAATTGGTAATTAATGTAAATATTTAGATTAATTTGTGAATTAATTTAAATTTTTCCAAATTAAATAAGATATTTATTTGTTTATTTACATATGTATATGTATATAAATTTATTTTAAATTGAATTCTAGAACTGAAATTCTAAAAATAGATATTTTGAAAAATAATTTGAATTTGAAAAACGTTATATCTTAAATTAATAGAATTTTTTTTCTAATATGTAATATATCTTTTGGAAATTATGATTTAAATTTAATATGGTAAATTTCCAAAAGCCATTTAAAGGATAAATTCTAAAATATATTATATACATGTGTATGTATAATTAAATTTTAAATCATTTTCTTTCAAAGGTTATATAAATGTTAATAAAGGAAAATGTATTTATTTAAATAGAAAATGTAATATAAAGTTATATTCAAATATTATTAACATGAAAATTTCAAGTGTTAAAAGTATAAACATAAGCATTTAAGGGTTTAAAAATATAATTTAAAAATAATTAATTAAAGTAAAGGTTTAAACATAATTTAATCACATATGACATTTGTACATTTATAATATTATGAATTAACAAGTGTAAACCTTTTAACACATATTTAAACATTTGTAGCTAAATAAACATATAGTTTAAACAAGTGTTAAGGTTTTAAATTATGTAAAAACAAGTGTCACTTATTTAATTTTTACAAAAGTGAAAACAAGATTTATATATACACATATACTCTCCTACCCTTTCACTTTCTTTCATTTTTTCACAAGATTAAACCAAAGACCAGATAAAATATCAAAAACCTGAAAATAAATTCAAAACAAAACAGCTACAAATCTGAAGAATCTCAAATACGATCAAACCAATAGCAGTTCAAATCCAAATGGATTCAACTCAAAAGCAATTAAAGATCAAATTCAAAACAATCAAACAGACTGCAATTTCACTCTGGAAATAAAACAAGATTTCAAGTTCAACCTGATCAAGTTTTTAAATCAGGAAACCAAGCATTCAAATTCAACTCAGCATGAATTCCAGATCAAATACAAAGTTCAGATCCAAACTCAAGTAAATCAAGCTTCAGATCATTTCCCAGATCTCATGTTCCATACTTTTGCTCTGTTCAAACAAATTAGTGAGCAAACTACCCTTTTAGAATCTGAATCTGCTATGATATCTTGATGATATATACTTAAAGTTGTTTGTATGAATGTTAATGTGCATGCATGTCTGTGTGTATATATGTATATATTGTTGAATGCATGTCTGTCTCTCTATTTAATAACAGACTAACAAAATTCAAGAAAAAATTCATATTTCAAAATCTAAAAAGATTTAGGTAATGATCTTTAAATAAAATTTGGTTGTGTTTACCTGATTCAAATTTTAAAATTATTTGGAAGCAAAAATAACAAATAACATTATAGGAGTCAAGGAAATACAGTAAAAACAAATAAATGACAGGAAATTCGATTATTTAATTTCAAGATTCGATTGTATGATTAGGATCGAAATCAAAATTGATGAATTTTAGTTATGAAATCAGGATTTTTAGTTTGGTATTGGATTCGAATTTGCGAGATGAACGGGAAACTTGTTTTTGTTGATTTCCGTCGAACGACGACGAAGTATTCGTCAAGTTTGAAGCCGGAGGTGGTTGAAGGCTAGGGGATCGTCGGAAAAATGTTGATTGAATTTATAAAGTGCCGTGGAGGTGGCTCGATGTCGAACTTGGGTTCAACTGTTAGTTTTGATCAAGGTGGTTCTTGAAGCAATATCGCCGTCGTGGGTCGACCAGAACTGATCGCACCTGGAGGATGGATGCGTGGGTCAGAGATGAAGGTTTGGATGGAACGGTGTAAATTCTGGTGACTAGAACAGGTGGCACGAGGAGAATTTCTGTGACTAGGTTGGGTTCGTGGAGGAGTCAACTTGCTCGATTTCGATTTCTAGCGTTTATCGATGATCTGGGTGCTGGGGATGATCGGTGAGGTCGTCGTTGTGTCGATGACCTCGGCGTTGGTCAGAGGTGATCTGATCACCTGTGCACGTGCACATGTCAGTGAACTTGGGTGATTGACGTTGGTTGAAGAAGAAGGTGGGAGGCTCGGGTTTGCTCTCGGGTAATCGATGTGGTAGCTCGAGCTTGCTATCAGGTTCATTCGTGTGAGTATGACAGTTTTATATTTTAAGAAAACAAAGTAAAAAAAGAAGGGAAATGACTCAGGTTCGAGCATGAGATTTTATGTATCTGGTTCGGGTTTGGACTCGAGCAAAAGCTGTCTGGGCTCGGGATTTTTATCTTGATGATTCAATTAGTTTTTAAAGATAATGTTAACTAAATTTTGAATTGAATAAGTTTTCAAAAGAATATGAACGAGGTTTTCCTAAAGTAAATTTATTTAAACAAGTTTTAAACAAGTTTTAAAAATAAAATTTTAAAGTTATATGTTTTTAAAATCTGGTTGATTTAAATAATGATAGTGGGTTAATTTTCTTATTTAATCTCTACTTCTTTTCAAAAAATAAAATGAGGTAATTAAAAGTGATTAAGGATTGTGTATTAAACTTTAATTTGTCAAAGTTCTCAAATAAATTTGTATAATTATTTTCAAGCATTATTAAGATTAAAATAATAATGAAGTAAAGTAATTAAAATAAAGGTTTATCTTTACTTAATTATAATATTGATTAACTAAAAGATCATTGATAAGTAATTAAGGATAATTACTGAAAGAATAATTATCTGATGAGGGTAATTAAAGATCAACTGAAGGTTAATTAATTATGTAATTAACTTAAGGATAATTTATTAATGTGATTACTTAAAGATTAATTAATTTATAATTAAAGGTTATTAATTAATGATCATTAATTAATGTGATTTAGTTAAGGATAATTTATTAATAAAAGTAATTAAGGGTAATTAATTACATAAAGATAATTACTTAATTAAAAGTAATTAGTTAATGATTTAAAGGTTGATTAATCAAGTGATTAAAGGATAATTACTCAATGTAATTGATTTGTGATTTATTAATATAACTGATTAGGGATAATCACTTATTGGAATTAATTAGGGATAATTAATTAAATGGTAATTAATTAAGGGTTAATTAATAAATGTAATTAATTAAGGTTGATTAATTAAAGAATAATTAAATGATTAAAAGTTAATTATTCAATAATTAAAGGTTGTTTGATTTATTAATTAAGGATGGTTAATTAATGATAAAAGGTTAATTAATTTACTATTCAAGATAAATTAATAAATGATTAAGGAATAATTAATTAAAATGGTTTGTAATTAATTGATATTAATTAACCAGGATTAATAATTTATTCATAAGTAATTACTCCGGTTAAATTAATTATAATCAGATGATTAAATGATCTTACTTATGGATGTTTGGTTTGTACTGAATGCCTTGAATTGTGTGATATTCCTAATGTGTGATGTTCTGTGATATGATTGAGCTGTGTACTGTAATCTATTTATTTGTGATGTATTTACATATTTATCTGTGAATCTGTAAATGAAGATAAGCGTTATAGTAATTATACCGCTTATCGATATTGTTGTGCTTGAGTTGATGATGGTTGTGATATGTTATTGTTGTGTGTAAAACCCCTGGACTACACCACATACACACAAATATGGATTTCACGGGAAATCAGTTAAGTCACAGATATTTTAAATTTAAATATTATTTTGTTTAAAAGTTGAATTTTGAATCCAAAATGGTTTGGAAGTGAAATTTAGTTAAATTTGAAAAGCTTTTGGAAAGGAAATTTGAAATTGAAACTTAGTTTGAATATATTATATCTTGTTAATGTTTTGAAATTATTTGGGAACTTATGATTTGAAAGGGGTATATAAGTTATAATATATATATATATATATATGGATTTAAAATTATTTTAAAATAATTGTTTTGTAGATTTGAATTTAATTCAAATTAGAACTTGTCGATGATACGACAGTTCGTTGATTTTCTGGTTTATACTCTTAAAGGCTATAACTTGTGTATATTTGATCATATTTCTCCAAAACGAAAAGTATTTTTTTTAAAGGATAATAACTTTCAAATAAAGAAAGGATTTTCAAATTTTGTTGAAAGGATTTCAAATTTGAAATTGAAATAGTTTTGAAAGCTATGAATGAATCTTTGTTAAAGATTAGTGAACTTTGTTTTCAAATTGAAGAGGATCTTAAAGGTGTATCTTTTGTATAAAAGATTTCAGATTGAAAATAGTTTTGAAGACTATGAATGAATCTTTGTAAAAGATTTGGAGAATCTTGTTTTAAAATTGAAGAGTATCTTTAAGGGCAAATCTTTTGTTTTAAAAGATTAAAGTGGAAATTTGTTTTCAAGGAAAGGTTTTGGGGAAACAAGTGTTGAAAGTTGTAACTAACTAAGATCATACTATATCCATATGCTTTTTAAAGCTAAGTGCTCATTATTTGGTTTAGCCGGGGGAGGACTTTGTGTCATAAAACCCATTCTGAATAGTGATACGACGAAATGGATAGCATTTGAAGACTGGTGGTGAAGACTGGGTATTTCTGAAAGCCAAAGGATTACCCGTCGAATGTCTTTGCACGGAATGGCCTTGGTATAGAGATTTGATCACCCTTTGTAATGGTGAGTCCGGACGTGATTAGGGATTATCCGGATTTGCAAGGGCTTCTTTTGAAGTACCTTCGGTTCTGTTCGAGCCCGGAACATACTTGTATGGAAGTATGTTTGATGTTACACATTGAGATGGCTGGTTTCTATCAAATACATCTATTTGGTGGCGGAGAATTTATTCTATTAGCTTAACACCCTTCTGTAAGACGTACGAGCTTAGAGGTTATGTAGTTGATATTCACTAGTGATATATTCCCAATTTGGTAATGTGGCATACGAAGTGCTGCCGATCATTTGTTGATCAAAGCCATTATTTTTGTGACAAGCGTAGCTTTGTGGGACAAGACTTCGTCGGACCTCACAACCCGAAAATGGTCGAAACAGGAAAGATGCGGCAAGGTTATGAGGGTTGCGCCCTTTAGGGTATGCTCATTTCCTTCTGGAAAAAGGTGGTATCAGGGTATGGAGCTTAGATATTTAACCTATGTGGTTGCTACAAATTTATTACTTTATGGTTGTTGGTGTTGAGAATCCTCGGATAAGGGTCAGTAACAACTGGGGGATGACATACTCGTGTTAGTAGTTACCTAGTAACAGAGGTAACCCGGCCTTGTGTTGGAAGAGAGATGGTTAAGTTCTCGGGGAGTCACTCCAGAGGCGTACCCATGTGGCAAGGAAGTTCCTTAACCTGACCATTTATTGGAAATCCAAAGAAACAATACGAGTCATGTACGTTTTTAGTTGTATAACCTGCCTTTTACTTATGGTGGTGACCTGCTGTTTAAATGGCAGCTATAGTAGATATACCATAATGGTGGTATGCTGGCTAAGATTAACATTATACTTTCGAAAGGATTTCTGCACTATGCACTAATAATAATATCAAAAGGATTTTGCGTATCAAGCATGTTTGACTATCATAAGGAGAAATCTCCTCCAGATGTGCATTTGCATTGTGTGTGTGGCAGGAGGTCGTATGGTAATTTCATTTTCCAAAAAGCATAAAGGAATGCTTTTTATTTATTGTTTGTTTCTTTTCACAGAAAACTATTTTCGTTTGCTCACACCAGTCCCATGACTGATCTGGAGTTTATTGTTCCCTTCTAAACTCTGGGTGTCCACAATTTTCCACACGGGCAGCCTAGAGTCATATTTTCAGATAGTCAGCTAGTAGATATAGAGTCGATAACTTTCAGCCTGTGGATTTTGGCAATCGCAGTGTGGATCGAGTTTGCTTAACTTCAACATTTCTATTGGATTGAGCTTGTTGGGTTAGGAGTTCTTTAAGCTTTTGGTTTGGATATGAAAGTCTTTAGAACTTTGGAGCAATGATGTATTGTGTTGGATTCACTCTCTCTTGAAGACCATATTGGTGATATTGCGCCGCTGCTGGTGTTATCTCTTCTGCTGTTGCTTTATTCTTCCGCTGTTCTCTTGTGGATCTTTATATCTATCTCTGATGTTGGTATTATTTGTATCATTCATTTGTATAAAATGTTGTATCATTTATGTATCAATATAATCATTCATTTTTTTCCGCTATGTTGTTTATTTAATGCGTTAAAAGCTCTGGTGAACCAGATTTGACGTTTGAATCTGCGGCATTTGAATACGGATGATGTATTAGATGTCGATTTTCGAAGGTCGAGTCAGGGTCGTCACATATAGTACAAACCAAACTCGTAGAAGGTGCTCTAGGGCACATGAACACGACACTCTAGGCAATGCCAAGGTAGATATACCAATTGCGGTTCTGGATTGGTGGTGACGCATAGAAGCTACTACCACCTACCTTGGAACACACTCCCAAATCAAATCAACGGGTGGCGACCAAATCAATCACAAAGTAATAGAATAGCATCGAAGAAATGTGACCGATCGGAGGTGTGACTTCAATTGGCCCGGCGTGGCTCCTATTTTTGTTACATCTAAAATGACTCACGTGAGTCAGGGTCACGTCATACCTCATACAGAAATCATTCGCCAAACTATCCTGCTTCATTTCTGAAATCTCCACCACATACGCGGTTGTTAAAGTGGTTTTCGGTATCGGCATAGAGTATGACAATATCCGATCCCGGTCTCTTTAACAACCAAACGCTTATTTCACACAGGAAGGTTCTTTTGCATTTGAAAAGTCAGTACAAAATTTATATCAAAATATCATATTTAATCTCAAATCATATCCCTTTTGAAATCATATTCGCTTTAAACTATATTCACTTCAAAATCATATTCACCTTCAAATCATACTCACTTTGAAATTATCGATAAGTCATGCTAGATAAATTCTTCATTTTAAAATCATCATACTCACTCAATTATGTCATTTCACAAAAAAGTATCAATTTCAAATTCCAACTTAAGTTGTATCATCATCAAGGATTAAAATATAAATACTTCACTTTACACCGCTGAAATTTTAGAAAATAGTTTAGGTAATTATAAATAGTTTATATAGTTTTAAAATAGTTTTAAATGGATTCAAAATAGTTTAAATAGTAAAAATAGTTTAGATAGATTTAAATTTTTATTTAATTAGTTGTAACATGATTTAAATAGATTAATTATAGATCAAATAGATTTAAATTATATTAAAATGTTTTAAATATACTAATTATAGATTAAACAGAGTTAAATACATTTAACTTATATTAAGTAGATTTTAAATAGATTAAATAAATTTAAAATAGATTTAAATTATATTAACATAAGATTTAAAATGGATTAAATAAGTTTAATTATTTTAAAAGAGGTAAAATGGATTAAATTGGATTAAATAGGTTATAATAGATTAAAATAAGTGAAATAGTTTAAATTGATTATACCTCAACAATTTCAATAACTCAATTTCGATAGATTCACTTATATTTGAACCTTCAACTTTGAAATTCCAATTTATATCCTTTGAACAATTCGTTAAGTTAATTCCAATTTTAGTATTTATGCTTGGGCTTCAAAAATAATTCTGTTTACATGTATTAATTTTTATTTCAAAATACCATTTAACTGAATTCAAAATTTCATGGATTCAAAATCATTTGATTTAACCAATCTGGTGTCCGCATAAAATTTTCTACCTTAGGGTCAAGTGATACGGATATTTATCATTTGAACCCGTAATTTAAAATTTTATGGTTATATATCATGGCAAATCGTAATATTGATATAATAAAATCCATAAAATCGCTCGAGTTTATCATTTCAACCCATAACGATTTTTCCCTATCTATAGATCGTTCGGGAATGTATCATTTCAACCCATAGGGAACTTGCAGGGTCATAACCACATATAAATCAAACATAACATCCAATCATCCAATATCAACAACCAACATCCATCATAATCATCATCCAATTCGACCAATAAATTTCAACAGATAATAGATTATCATTTACAGGTAATTAACTAGCAATTTAAATTCAATAATAAATTAAATGATAATTCAATTCAAAATAAATTCAAACTAAACGATGATTAAATGCAGTAGAAGTCAAATTTAACCAGAATAACAATTTAATTGATTTCTAATCAAACTATAAATTTAATTTAACTAACATAAGAAATTTTAGAAGTTGCGAGTGGGTTAAAACACTCACCTTCGATTTCAAATTGATTTGAAATCCAATTTAGAGCCCAAAATCTAACATTCTTAGAATTCATGCAAACCTATGTCAAAATGTCCGTTATTTCGATACGATCCTAGCGGAACAAACCATGCATGAATCCGACCTCGTACACAAAAGTAATTAAGTTTTGAAGTTCTACGATTTTAAATTATAAAATAAATAAAATAAAATAACAAAATCACTACGTACCCTTCTTCCACGCGTCCTCCACGCGAAATCGTGACCGGACCCTACCCAGACCTGAGCATGCACGAACGCCGCATCACCCAGGGGCGACATCTAACAAGCCACGACCCCCCTACGCGTGTACCTCCTCCAGCGCCACCTCCCAGTCCAACCGCGACCGCCACCTTGCCACGATCGGCGTCCAAAAGCCCCGGCCGTCGCTTAGGAGCTAACCCGAATCAAATTAAACCGGTCGATCTGACCATAGGTTCGCCGTGCCACCAACATGGATATGCTCTTCTTGACATTCGCTTCAAAACCATACCATTTATTTGACGATCGGTCGACGATGATCGAGACGCGATGTATGGCCGAGATTAAATCAACTATTTCTGGACAAATGATGATTCAATTCAAGAAATGAACCATTGCAGTGAATTACACTCATTGAGAGCTTCGAATTGATATATAATTTGATAGTGTTTGGAGGGATTTGATTTTCAAGTTGAATTTGAAACTGAATTTGTAATTTGGGAATTATGGTTTTGTAATTGGATTTGGTTCTGCCATTGAGAAGGAGGAGTAGACAGATGAAATTGTACATACTAAAATGAGAATATAAGGAACAGCTAGGGTTTATAATGAGCTATTTATAGGCATATCAAAAATAGAACGAATGGACTAGATCAATTTGGATTTGAATGATAAACGACCCGAAAAGCCCGTCCTGCCTCCGGAACGGATATGGGTCATACCATATATCAAAATAGATGTTTCCGATATTCTTAAATTCAATGGAATAGGTTTTAAGTCCATATTCCATTGTATGAAGAAGTTATCTTAGAATTAGCTTATTTCAAATTGATTTCTAAGCGTTTTGAGCCCGTACGGTCAAACGACAAGTTCGATCGCTACGAAACTTGAAATCCCACAATGATTCACTGTTACGGATCCGATCAAACTGGTTTCATCGGAATCCAAGACAGTGGCCAAAATGGCTAATTTCACATTAATTTAATATAAATTTGATTAAATCACATTTTTATTTCGAATTTAATAACTAACAATTTTCATCATTTTTATTACTTGTGTATTTACAATAGTTTAAATAAATTTACATATCAATTCAGTGTTAAATATTACATTAATTACAGTTTTCAATTTCAACTGTAATTAAATCCAATTAATATAACTTAATTTCAATAAATTTATTTAATTTGGTTTCGGTCTTAAATTCAATCAATTATTACTCTAATGACATAGTTAACATTTATTTACCTCTTATTTCACTAATATGATACAGTTTCCTCTTTTATTTGCATTAATGACTATATTTCAATTATATTGGATTTTTGTCAATTTTACCCATTAATTATAAATTAAAAATCCCAATTAATTTATTTATCTTGATTTCACTCTTTTATTACATCAGTTATTTCCTTATGAATATGATTAACATTCTATACATTTTATTACATTCACAATTTACAGTTATTGTCTTAACTCATGGTAATGTAACATTTAATGACATTCATTTGTAATTGATTAATTAAATTGGTAACAAATAACAATTATCACCTTTCCTACCTTTAATAGCATTTCTAAGTTTATTATAAGTAACCAAATGTTATAACAACTTATACTATACAAATTCTATCCAATCATCATTTATTACACATTGTTTTATTAATTAGTCAACGTTTATATTATCAATTGCGCTTTATATCTAGTTATAGATTATACATACATCATTACAATTAATTTACTAATCTATAACCACTTATAACTTTTTAATCCTCTCAATTAAATTGAATTACATTCAAGGAAATTGTAAATTACCTTAAATTAATAGTATTATCTTTTAATCCAGTTACATGCTTATTATTTAATCACAAAATTTTATTTCTTCCAACGTTAAATCAAATAACCTTATTAAATTTACAATTTTTTTATTTATTGAAAATTACGGGTCATTACACTTTCCCCACTCAAAACTTTTCATCCCCGATAAGGAAAGGAAGGGAAAAGAAGGAATTAAGTAATCAATATATATTATTCAAAATATTAAATTTATAAACAATTAATTTACACAATTTATAAATAAAGTGTATCAATTTGTAACCATTAAATCCTTTTTATTTAAGTTAACAAAAGTTCGAAAAAATTTCACAAAATTTTCGAAGTCTAAAATTTATGGAAAATTTCGACAGAGTTTCCTTTGTACGGAGAGGTCTGGGAGAAATAATAATTTTAATAATAGCAATATATATCATGTTTTTCAAAATAATATGTCATAAATAAGGGAAAAAATAATATAATATCGCTATAAAACCATAATCCGAGAATGTACCTATTTATCGGGCAAATAACGCTTATTTTATGAAACCAAAAAAGTAGCTATTGCTTCCATAACCTATATTTCACTCATATAATCCAAAGATGTTAATAATTATGTAAAAAAGAAATATTTTAAGTGGTTTCAATAGATAGCAAACAAAACATCACCACATAACAGCAATTTCATTTGCAATAAACTACTGTATAAACGTCATTTCAACAAAGTGAGCAATCATCCATCCATAGCAACCAAACAAATGGTTTGTGCGGGTTCAGAACTTCTAATCATATAAAATGATAAATAAACCGTGAAGTAACCATACGCTCAATAGTCGTAGATAAAACTCATAGATTTTATATACACCTTTATTCAAAATAGAAATATCCTTTCCCAACCAATCCGTAAGTCAAACAAACAATAATTCAACACATTTTAAGTTTACTCTATTTATCTTTTCACATCATTTATTGTTCATCACTTTTTTCATACAATGACTTTCTTAAATACACGTTCATTACTTACAAAAATTTAAATTTTCATTCATTCATGCAAGGCTTATTTCGTTAATTTACATTCTTTACACACATAAGTTATTTCCATTTCAATTATTTAGTCACAAATGAATTCATTGTTGAAGTATAATATACATTATATTTCAGTCTACTTCATATTTACAATTTAGTTTGGTTTTTTTCCATCATTTACTTTCTTTTCTCATTCATACAATGTTTATTTTCAATAATTTGTCTTCGTTATTATTTACAAAAGTTCATTTATTCTTTATTCACACAATATCATTTTCTCTCCTCTTATTACTTTACATTCATTGCCTACATAAGTTACTTTATTTCAATTATTGAATTATGCATTATTAGGTAAGTTTCTTTACAATTCATTTACCATTTATAGATTATTTCTTTTCACATTCATTCTTCCATATATAGTATTATTGAATATTAATTCCACTTCTAAATCATTTCTAATGTTATCTGAAGTTATAATCATTCAATTATGTAGAACTTATTTTAATTATAAATGGCTACATTATTAATTCAAGTTATAATTATTTACTTACAGTATTCACCTAATCCATTAAATTTGATTATAAATAACTTAAAATGTCAACATAAGTTTATAATCATTTTCGTACATTATTCATCTTTATTACATTTAATTAGTAACAATAAAACTATAAACTTCAATTAATAACAATTTATAACATGAGAATTCTTATTTATAGAGGTACCTCCATTGAACATTTCCAATTTTCAAGTTTTACTTGTATAATATTCTATTACATATCCTATTTAACATTACAACTTTTTACATTTTGGTAAGTTATATATATATGTCTTTTAGAATGCAATATAAAGCTACGCAAATTATTATATTTATTAATAGAATGTTCAGTAGTTTTATTATATTCATTTCCTTTTCTTTACAGTTTTCAAAATTTCAGTTTCTTATCAATTTCATTAATCGTTTTACCATAAAAAAATTATTTTCATTTTAGACATTTCTAATTATCAATATAGTCAAGATTCCATTCATTATAAAAATTTCAATTTCAAATTTTATAGAAACTTAAGAACTAATCAATCGGGTTTCATTTTAATCCTTTTAAAATAGCATATATGTATATACTCATAACTTATATATCAAATCATATTTAGAAAAATTTAGATTTTTTATCAAACAAAAGTGTAGTAAAACTACTACAGCATCCTTCACACTTTGAAACTCGAAAATGAATGTCGATGATGCGTGCACTCATCATCGAAATTATTTTCCAACGACATAGAGGGGAGTACAAACTTATTTCATTCCAAAATTCCTTTGAATTTTTTTCTTTCAAATCATATTGAAATATTTACACCAGAAAATACTTCTAAATAATATTAATATTATATTCCAAAATCTTTCGAAAGAAATTTTCAAAAATCCCGGAACTTAAGTTCTCAAATTCCAATTTATATCATTTTATTTGTGATCTCATTTCTCAACCAATATTTATAAATTTCACTATCTAACAAACAACATAGCACATCCAACTCCATCATTTATAAAATTTTATTATTTTATATACAGAATATATTCCAGGTAAAATTATTTCATTTACCTATACTTCAAACCAATATTGTGTTGGTTTTTCCTATTAAGTGTTTAGAAATCTCTATCGATGCCATAGTGTCATATGTACTGAACGAAATTTATAAATACAAAACGGAACAAATTAACACAATATATAAAAAACATTTTACAACACTAACAAAGACACTCTCTCATATATATACGCTCAACGACTTATTTTTGGGTATTACAACCCTATTCTATATGATTCAGACCCACAAAGCTAAGGTTATTGCTAAACCGAAGCTCTGATACCAACTGTAACGACCTGCCTTTTTGGACGGTTTAAATCGATGATAAACCACACACCTCAGACTCAAACCATACAAATGGGTAGGTTGTTATTGGGAAAAATAAGAAAAATCAAGGAAAGAAAAAAAATACAGAATCTTACAGTAGAATAGAAAAATATAATAATCAAATAATAGCTCATGAAATTGTTTTATAAATACATTTGATTATTCTTTTGCAACACAAAATCGGATTTACAGAAAAACAGGAATAAATAAATGCAGTGGAACAACATGAGTGGAACGACATCAAAGATGTTTATGGGGTTTGACATCTCATGTCCAGTGTGTGACGTGAGTGCAGTAACTTAAGAGATGTTCGGGATTACCATCTCCTAAGGATCCATTAAACTATTTACTATGTAGTACAATACGTTATTATAATAGTGTCTACAATAAAGTAAAGTATTAAAATAGCGTTAAGACATTACCAATATATCCCTAACACATTTTATATATTCGCTTAGTTTATACAGTACCGTAAGCTCCTCTATGGGGTTTACACAGAGGGCACTCCATAGGTATGGTACAACCAAACTCATAGAAGGTGCTTTAGAGCATGTGAACACAGCACTCGAGGCAATGCCAGGGTAGATATACTAATTGTGGATCCGAACTGGTGGTAATGCATAGCGGCTACTACCGCCTACCTTGAAACACACTCCTAAATCAAATCAAAGGGTGGCCACCAAATCAATCGCAAAGTAATAGAATGATATCAAAGAAATGTGTCCGATCGGAGGTACGACCTCACTTGGCCCAGCTTGGCTCCTGTTTTAGTCACATCTAAGCTAACTCAAGGGAGTCAGGGTCATGTCATACCTCATACAAAAATCATTCACCAAACCATCCTACTTCATTTCTAGAATCTCCACCACGTACACAGTTGTTAAAGTGGTTTTCGGTATTCACAGAGAGTATGACAATATCCGATCCTGGTCTCTTTAACAACTAAACACTTATTTCACACTGGATGGTTCTTTTACATTTCAAAAGTCAGTTCACAATTTATATCAAAATATCATATTTAATCTTAAATCATATACCTTTTGAAATCACACTCACTTTAAACAATATTCACTTTAAAATCATATTCACCTTCAGATCATACTCACTTTGAAATTATCGATAAGTTATGTTAGATAAATTTTTCATTTTAAAATCATCATATTCACTCAATTATGTAATTTCACAAAAAGGTATCAATTTCAAATTCCAAGTTAGTTGTATCATCATCAAGGATTAAAATATAAATACTTCACTCTACACGGTCTAAAATTTTAGAAAATTGTTTAGGTAATTATAAGTAGTTTATATAGTTTTAAAATAGTTTTAATTGGATTTAAAATAGTTTAAATAGTAAAAATAGTTTAGATAGATTTAAATTTTGATTTAATTAGTTTTAAAATGATTTAAATAGATCAAATATAGATTAAATAGATTTAAATTATATTAAAATGTTTCAAATAGACTAATTATTAATTAAATAGAGTTAAATACATTTAAATTATATTAAATAGATTTTAAATAGATTAAATAGACTTAAATTATATTAAATATATTGAAAATAGATTAAATAAATTTATTTACTTTAAAAGAGGTAAAATGGATTAAATTGGATTAAATATGTTATAATAGATTAAAATAAGTGAAATAGTTTAAATTGATTAAAATTAGATTTCAAAAATATACCCTAACAATTTCAATAACTCAATTCCAATAGATTCATTTATATTTGGCCCTACAACTTTGTAATTCCAATTTAAATCCTTTGAACAATTCATTAAATTAATTCCAATTTCAACACTTACGCTTGAGCTTCGAAAATAATTCAGTTTATATAAATCTATTTCTATTTCAAAATACTAGTTAACTGAATTCCAAATATCAAAGATTCAAAATCATTTGATTTACCAATCCGGTGTCTGTATAAAATTTTCTACCCTAGGGTCAAGTATATGGATATTTATCATTTTAACATGCAATTTAAAATTTTACAGTTATATATCATTTCAAACCGCAACCTCGAATTTAATAAAATCCATAAAATCGCTTGAGTCTATATTTTAACACATAACAATTTTTCCCTAATTTATAGATCTTTTGGGTAAGTATCATTTCAACCCATAGGGAACTTGTAGGGTGATAACAATATATAAATCAAATATAACATCCAATCATTCAATATCAAAAACCAACATCCATAATAATCATCATCCAATTCGATCAATAAATTTCAACAGATAATAGATTACCATTTCAGGTAATTGATTGGCATTTAAATTCAATAATAAATTAGATGATAATTTAATTCAAAATAAATTCAAATTAAACGATGGTTAAATGAAGTAAAAGTCAAATTTAACCAAAATAATAATTTAAACATACCAAACATCAATCAGTTGATTTCTAATCACATTATAAATTTAATTAAACTAATATAAGAAATTTTAGAAGTTGTGAGTGAGTTAAACCACTCATCTTCGATTTCAAATTGATTTGAAATCCAATTTAGGGCCCAAAATATAACAGTCTCAGAATTCGTCCAAACTTGCATCAAAATGTCCATTATTTCGATATAATCCTAGCGGAATAAACCGCGTGTGAATCCGACCTCGTATACACAAGTTATTAAGTTTTGAAGTTCTACGAGTTTAAATTATAAAATAAATAAAATAAACTAATTAAATCACTACGTGCCCTTCTTCCACGCGTCCTCCACACGAAATCACGACCGAACCCTACCCAGACCTGAGCATGCATGACCGCCACATCATCCAGGCGACATCTGATATGCCGTGACCCCCCTACGAGTGCGCCTCATCCTACGCCACCTCCCAGTCCAACCGCGACCACCACCTTGCCACAATCGGTGTCCAAAAGCTCCGGCCGCCTCTTAGGAGCTAGCCCTAATCAAATTAAACCAACCTATCCGACCATTGATTCGCCGTGCCACCAACATGGATGCGCTCCACATGAAACTCTCTTCAAAACCATACCATTTATTTGACGATGATCGAGACGCGATACGTATGGCCGAGATTAAATCAACTATTTCTGGACAAATAATGACCCGATTCGAGAAGCGAACCATTGCAGTAAATTATGCTTGCCGAGAGCTTTGAACCGATATATAATTTGATAGGGTTTGGTGGGAGTTGATTTTGAAGTTGAATTTGAAACTGAATTTGTAATTTGAGAATTAGGGTTTTGTAATTGGATTTGGTTCTGTCATTGGGAAGGAGGAGTAGACAGATGAAATTATACGTACTGAAATGAGAATATGAGGAACAACTAGGGTTTATATCGAGCTACTTATAAGCAGATCAGAATTAGAACGAATGGATTAGATCGTTTTGGGTTTGAATGATAAACGACCCGAAAAGCCCGTTCTGCCTCTGGAACGAAAATGGGTCATCCCATATATCAAAATGGATGTTTTCGATATTTTTAAATTCAATGGAACATGTTTCAAGTTCAAATTCTATCGTATGAAAAAGTTAGCTTAGAAACAGCTTATTTCAAATTGATTTCAATTAAGTTGATTTCTAGGCGTTTCGAGCCCATATGGTCAAACGACAAGTCCGATCACTACGAAACTTAAAATCCTACAATAATTCACTGTTACGGATCCGATGAAACTGGTTTCGTCGAAATCCGAGACAGTGACCAAAATGACTATTTTCACACTAATTCAATAAATTAATATTATTTAATTAAACCACATTTTTATTTCAAATTTAATGACTAACAATTTTCATCATTTTTTATTACTCGTATATTTACAATAGTTTAAAACAAATTAACATATCAATTCAATATTAATTATTACACTAATTACAGTGTTCAATTTCAACTGTAATTAAATCCAATTAATATAATTTAATTCCAATAAATTTATTTAATTTGGTTTCGGTCTTAAATTAAATCAATTATTACTCTAATAACATAGTTAACATTTATTTATCTCTTATTTCACTAATATGATGCAATTTCCATCTTTTATTTGCATTAACTACTATATTTCAATTATATTGGATTTTTGTCAATTTACCCATTAATTATAAATTAAAAATCCCGATTAATTTATTTAGCTTGATTTCATTCTTTTATTACATTAGTTATTTCCTTATGAATATAACATTCTATACATTTTATTACATTCACAATTTACAATTATTGTCTTAACTCATAGTAATGTAACATTTAATGACATTTATTTTTAATTGATTAATTAAATTGGTAACAAATAACAATTGTCACCATTCCTACCTTTGATAACATTTCTAAGTTTACTATTGAACCAAATGTTATAATAACTTATACTATATAAATTCTATCCAATCACCATTTATTACACTTTATTTTATTAATTAGTCAACATTTAGATTATCAATTGCTCTTTATATCCAATTATAAATTATACATCCATCATTACAATTAATTTACAAATCTATAACCATTTATAACCTTTTAATCCTCTCAGTTAATTTGAATTACATTCAAAGCAATTGTAAATTACCTTAAATTAATACTATTACCTTTTAATCAAATTACATCCTTATCATTTGGTCATAAAAAATCAAAAAACCTTATTAAATTTACAATTTTTTTATTTATCAAAAAATTACGGGTCATTGCAATCTAAGCATCAAATCACATAACTTAAGCATGGAATATACATAAAGTACACAATATTTATGAACATAAAGAAGGCGTCACTTATACAAATTTACTTTGAACTACACTACTAGTTTTGATTGCTTACTAACAACTCAAGGTATCAATATTTTAATAAGAAAATCAAGTAACAAACATTTCAACCAAACATCTACAATCAAGTGAGTTAAATAGTTACAATAATGTGTAGGAAATAAAGTTCAAAAGTTTAGTTAAAAATGCGAGCTTTACTCCCCGAAATGTCCACTAAATCAAACCGAACTTTCAGTAAATCTCGAATCGACCTTAGATTTTGGTTTTGCTTTGAAAAGACTTGATTTTTTATGGGCTAGAGGGAAATATGGTTTTCCCTAGGCTATGCATGGCTTGGCCAAGAGTGGATGAGGGGGTGCGTAGACTTGTTTTGTGAAGGAAATGTTATAGAAGTGTATGGAAGGCTTTTAAACAAGACTTAAGAGTTTTAAAAATTAATGAAACTATGTTTTTTTTAGATTTTAGAAATTCATCTAAGCCATGAAAACGAAGCCATGAAAACTTAGAGAAAGCTTGAATGAAGCTTTGAAAATGAAGATAGAAATGAGAATAATGAGAAAAGAATTAGGAAACTGGCTTTTAACCAACGGATAAATAAAATTACCAAACTACTCTTAAAAGACATAACCTCCACTCCATGCTTGCCATGTCACCATGCCACCTTCTCCCCCTTGAACTTGCACCTCCAATATGTCTCCTTTCTTCGAAAACATGACCAAACATGATTTCATGCCTAAATTTACTTATGTCTCCTTGTGTTTATTTTCACTTTAAACGTCTTTTCTTATTTTATTTTTCATAAAAAGTCACATCATAAATTCCTAAACTTAAATATATATTTATATTTCTAAATGTGCTATCTTATTTATAAGCGATGTGAATTTATTTACAATAGAGTTCATAATGTTTCCGACAACTTTTAGGCGACGAGAAGTCGAAAATTCTGGAAAATGATTTTTGGTCACATTTTCGATTTTTCTTCGAACTAAATATTTTTGTAAAAAAATTTTAAACCCTTTCACCGTCAGAAACCATTATTTTAAGGAGTATTATTTTAATTATAAAATCACTAATTAATTATATAAAAATATATTAAATATCCATATTTTGAAGAGGTTAAATTATAGGTCGTTACATACCTTATATCTTCTTTTGTAGAGCATTGGTATCCCAAGACCAATACTTTTCATATGTCATTTACTGAGATAGCCATCACACTAGATGATGTAGCTTCTTTGTTACATATCCTAGTAGAAGGCAAGCCTATACAAAGTATTGCATACGATGATATAGCTTCTTTGTTACATATCCCAGAAGAAGGCAAGCCTATACAAAGTATTGCATATGATATGGAACAAGTAGTTAGGGTCATTTCCAAATATCAAGGCATTAGTAAAAAAGAAGCTAGGAAGGAAATGAATGATAGAGTAGGGTACAAACTGAGTTTAGATGCTAGCGATGAATGGACCATGAGAGCGGTTAGACGTATTGCCGTGCTTACCTTTTGTTCTTGCTTGGTACTACGTTGTTTACCGGTAAAAAAAATCACATGTGAATATGTGTCTAATAGACACATTAAAAGATTTGAATGAAGTTCGGGTGTTAGGCAGATTGTAGGTTATCTATATTTACTGAACATGTTGATTTTTGAGCACTTTCTATGCTTTCATCCTTCCACCAAGATTTACTATGAGAACTTACCACATGCCGCTCGATGGGATCTATCTTAAGAGAGTCATATATCGGTGAAGGATGTTCGTATATTTCTTGATATAAACCAGATTAATCGAGTAATTATTTCCTTCGTAGTATTAATAATATTCTTATCTAATACAACTATTGTCATAATGATAATCGTTTGCTTGTAAAAAATTATTAGGTGATCTTTGACCCGTATATATATATATATATATATATATATATATATATATATATATGCACGTGACTATCATCCATTTCACGATATTGCTTGGTATAGTAGTTGCATACTTTGTTTCAATATTGTGGAACTGTATCATCCTAACAGGATTTTGAGACAATTTGGGCGAGTGTAAAACATTCGTGGACCTCCTATTCCTCCAGTTAGTACCACTACTCGTTGAGGCCTTACGTCGAATACTTATAGTCATGTTTACTATCAGTTTTTGGAGAGTATATGGATGCGTTGATATAACCATGTTATTGCAGAAGGACATTGATTGATACCACTAAGTTAATTATATTTGAGTTGCATGAATGATTATATGGAGTGGCTTTGATGTCATAGTGTACTTAAGGTGCAAAATCCTAATTTTCTACTAGACAATATCATGTAAGGAGCACCCAATTTTCGTCCAACTTATGAGCAGTTATGTACAGTAAGATATAACTTCAGCTGGACAATATTTTGTAAAATATAACTTAAAATTTATTTAACCTCAACTTTGTTTGTTCTTTGCAGACTTTTACTGATGTGCATGGACCTTTGGATAATGCAAATGAAGCTAGAATTGCTAATGCTAGAGTTTCTAATGGCCGCTACATCTATAGGCCTAATTAGCTACATTTTTGTGTCATGATGTTTATTATGGTTTGCATATGGTATATTTTGCTACATTTATAGTTTGGAAACGTTTGTGTTTAGGATGATATTTGGGATTGTGTATTGTGGTTTGTGTTTATTATGGCATGTGTATGGAATGAT
Organism: Allium cepa; assembly: GCA_030765085.1. Taxonomy (NCBI): domain Eukaryota; kingdom Viridiplantae; phylum Streptophyta; class Magnoliopsida; order Asparagales; family Amaryllidaceae; genus Allium; species Allium cepa. Next base: position 902,647,897 of record CM060937.1, on the reverse strand, counting down.
GATGTTTATTATGGTATGTGTATAAAATAAATATATGTATGGAATGTTTATTATGGTATTTTGGATAATGTTTCAAAGGGTATGCGTGTGGAATGATATAATTCTGTTGCTGTGTCTGTAACTTTGTTATCTCTGTATTTCTGTTGTGTTTTTGTTTATATTTTTTCCAATTTTTTAGCTACCACGCACTGCCAACACATAGTCGTAGACATAAGCCATGTAGTGACAATATGTGGTCATTACCAAACATCACACAGTGGCTACCCATGGCTTTTGTTACATACCACACAATGGCTCTTCGACCTGGGAACCTAACCACGTACTACCATTGCGTAGTTGTCAGAAATTTTAAAAAAAATACAAATTAAAACACAATTTATTAACACATTTGAGATCGAATTACATGGTTGGTTGATAAATATATGAAGCATTCATCACAATATAAAAATTGCAAACTGAAACACGATCCATTATATGCTTTTTGAGAAATAGTTGGTAACTTCAATATATGAGGGTATGTTTGTCCATATTTTTTTAGTTTTTAGGGGGGAACTTAGCACTTTCTTGAGTTCAAATAGAATTTGCCTTTAGTCACCCCAATACAGATGTTGCTTTTATTTAGTTCAATTAAAGCATTTATTTCTTGCAAAATCTCGAAGTATGGTTTATAAGAACTAATTTGAACCAATCGACGAAGAGTCGAAGCAACAAATTACAACCGTGTTGATCCAAAAAAAAATCAATAAAGAGTAAAGGAATTGCTGCAAAATAAAATACCTTAGTGATAATAGCGACTGCATCGCCAAATACATCAAGCCAAATACATCGAGCGTAGCTTGCCAAGTGTCCAAACCAACCGATGGCATTTGCGCTCATGTATTCATACTCATATGTCTTACCATTTCTAAATTGTCGCATAGTAAAGGTGAAAGGGGAGAGGCGGTCTCAGATTTGGCTTACAATGAAAATCAAGCCAGAGAAAGGGCAATTTTTGAAGATTAAGATAAGGGATTTTATGATAAATTATGACATACATGGATAAAAGAGAACGAGAGAAATAACATTGAACCAAGAATATTTGTTTCCATTATTCTTTGCTGGGGAGGAGGATAACAAAAATGGTAAGCGTTAAAAGATATATGCCCGGCCATAGAAAATTTTAGCGAAATTTTCATGAATCTTTGGCAGGAACCACTTGGTAGCGTTTCTTTGTTCATTTTTATATTTTAAAATGAGCAATGATTACATATAGCCTTAAAATGCTGCTACTTAGTAAAACTAAAAGCAAGTTTTGTTGTAATGCAAAGATGGGTTCATGATTGTCTTTGGCTGAGTCCTCCCTAGTGAACATTAGTATAGAAGCCTTAGCAGCCCGCTCCGCTCAATCCTTATCTAGGGCCTTTAAATCTTGTACTTCAACAAAAGAGCTTTCGACATCACTTTATCAAAATTCTTTCTCGCCGTTTTCTTCTCCTAGCAGATAATTTCATCATATACCTCAGTAAGAGTTTGTAGGTAAGTCTCATCAAACCATTGGATGTTCTTCATCTTAGCGATGTTCATAGATAAGACGAAGATAGTCTTGTTAACTTCCTCTTCAAACTCCTTATGCTTTTATCAGCTTGGGTAAGGCGAGCTTTGAGCTCATGACTCTATCCCCGAGAGTTTGGTTCTTTTCTTTGGATTCAGCAATCTTATCTATGGCCTACTTGGCCTCCAATTCATGTTCTTACATCACTAGCTAAAGCTTGGAGATCTCAACATTAACATTATTAAGCTATAGGGTGTTGGATTCAATGATGGCCTGAAGAACCTCTTTCTCCTTGTTCAACTCTCTATATCAATTGTATGTTATTTTTTTCAGAACTTTAACTTCCGCTTTGTGCTTCTTCTTTTCTTCCTCGATAGCCTTTTATTTTTTGAGAAAATAATTCTTGACCTTCTCTAACTGATCGGATAAATCCTTATTTAGTTACTTCTAAGATTATTTTTCAAGGCCGTAATGATGAGCCTATACTTCTTATTGACATCGGCTAGGCTCTTGGCTAGTTTCCTCCAAAGCTTGTACAGATTTGTTATCCCTTTATGTAGCGACACCCATGTTTCTAGATCCTTTTCTTAGATGTTTACCATAACATAGTCCAATTGGACCACAATTAAATCTAATTCAGGATGTTGGTGTTACATCACCGATGAAACAGTAAGATTCATGGCTATTTGAATTGAAATGGCTATGGTGGTAGAAATTTCTTTCCCTGGCCCTTGAAGGAAAATAGCAGCAAAAGTAGAAGTTATAAAGCATGAGGCCTTGGTTTGTGAGGTTAGAGTAGCACTTGTAATGGAACTCAAGAGATGGAAGGCTATGAAAGACTATGCCTCCTTGGAGATGGGTTCCACTCAAAGTAAGGATCCAAATTCTAGGGAAGTGGTGACTGATTCCTATGTGAATGGGAGCCAGAGTCCCTAGGTGATTCGGGTTGCTCCCATCAATCACTACCATGGTCAAAGCTGTGTCTTTTATCCTCTTATTCTTTTTTCTCCCTTTCTTTTCTATCGACATGTTCTCTCTTTGATTCTTGATAAAGATCATGCTTGGGATTAGAGCTTGATTGATGAAGAGGATGGTTGCCTCTAGTCTTTTTTTTAGGTGTCGTTAGAATCAAAGATCGAACCATTATACTTGAAAAGGAAAAGAAGGTTGGATTACAACTTAGATGTTGGAAAAGAATACATGTAAAGTGAGTGCGCATATGATCCTAAGTGTAGTGGTGGAATGTCTTATTTTTTCTAGAGCTAGTATCAAAGTAGATCAAGGAAGACGTCTTTACCTGAGAAAGAATAAAGGGAAAAGTCAACGAAGCATTTAAGAATTTATTGGAATTCAGGAGTGCTGTAATCGAAGCCTTGAAGATCGACGAGCCCCAAATTAAGCAACGAGCCATAGATGTTATAATACATCAAAAGCAGAGATGATCCTATGATTGGACTTTGATGGGACTCAAGTGCTGGCCTAAGGGACCCACTCGAGCATTTTGAACGAGATGTGGAGGCTGAGGTCCCTTCTTTGGTGTCTCCTTGGTTAACTCATATCCTTCTCCTCCTCCTCCTCCTTCTTCTTCTCCTCCTTCATTCTCTCTCTCATTCTAAAAAGTGCAAAATATTTCCTCCTCTACATAAGCAATTCCATGATGAGTTGGAGCCGAAGGAGATATCTAGGCTTAAGGAGTGGCTCGTAGAGGGGTTTGAGCGATATCGTGTGGTGTGACAACTGCCCTACATGTTCGATACCTAATATACATGTAAAGTATGTTATGGAGGTACTCAATTGATGCGGGATGATAGTCAAGGATGTATTGTAAAGAAAATCCAAACATAGATCCTACAGACATCTCATAATGCATAGAAAAATAATAATAATCAAATAGATGTAAAATAGGCAAGATGGTTGTATAATCAAAGAACCACAGATAAGTGCATCAGAGTACTACAGGTTCACAGATTATACAAAACTGAAAATAAAAGAGTTTATACATCCCAAATATCCAAAATAAACTCTATTACTATCTCTCAAAAATACAAGTACCAATATAGCTGCACATTATTGCATAGCGGAATATAAGCGATAATAAGCTCCAAAGTATGGATATATGAAAGCGTGTCCTTCTGCTCATACTCTGTACTACTCCATACGCTATCTAGACATGTTACCCATAATTTACTTATTAGAAGTACTCGAGATAACATGAAGCAAAACATAAAACCTTGGGCAAAATAACAGTCAGGTGTAGGCGATAGATCATCTAAAAAATATTATGAGAATCGCTTAAAGTAATAAAGGCATAAGGTATGTAGAATCACACCGACCTTCCCCTGCATCTGAAGAGTTAACACATAACAATCGATATATGCTAATCTATTATCATTATATAAGTATAACAATCGAAAATACCTACACCATATAATAACCTAAAGTGATAAGCAACCATGGCAAACATAACATCCATCAAATAGTCCTCACCGTTAGTCATGTGCGTTTGATATATGTTAACTCATGCGACACAATTACAAGCCAAAGAGTCAATCAAATCTTCTTAGTGCTCGAATCAATACGACTTCTAAGGCTATGAACCAAATAATGTCAAAAGTCTAAGGTAATCCATAGTAGTAAGATCAGGATGCAGTCGTAATCCACATAGGCACCGCTACGTTCCCCCCTTGTATGAGCACACTAGAAACCTCCAATTTGTCAATGATCCCTTTGCATGAGCCTCTATAGTAGAATTCAATTTTTATTCCATCCCAACGGTCTCCATGGTAGAACACAGTCACAAATTCTAATCACAAGCCCTCATCATTGAACTTAACCTTATGGTCACCGTCATAACTCCTATCACTAAGTCATCGTCGTCAAAACACCTTTAGACACCCATCATAAGTTGTAGAGCCATTGTATTAAGGTTTCGAAGTCGTCATCTCAGAGCATCTCCTCATCTTCATTGTTTCCATACAAAATCCAAGGCCATCATGAATCATTTGGATCATCTACCTCACTCTATGTCACTCACAAGACCCACAAAGCGAACCACGAAGAAACCTCGAAGCATTGCCACCCCAAACCAAAATTCCCAAAACGTAAGTTTTTGTCCTGGTCTATTCATAGTTGAACTAGAAGTCACCACTTCAAAACCTTAAAGCTACGTACCCCAAACTTGAAGCAAATCCAAAACTCCCCTACCCCATTTCTTGCTCGAGTAAATCCCATGACCGAACTGAAGCCAGATCCCCATTGTTCCAAAGCCAGCCTTGAAGCGACTATGAAGCAACCTTGGGCACCCTTCCTTATTCGGCTCCCGAATGATCGCACCACTGAATAGTGTTTGCTATCTGGTCTTCCATAATGCCACCGAACAACATTTGTTGTTCGGTCCTCCTCTAGTTCCGAGCTCGGAGCACACTCTAAGCAGACTATCCTCAAACCAAAATTTGAACCCGAGCAATCTATCACTGGACAAATCTAACCGAACCGAAATGATATAGTATCTCCAAACTCCATTTTTGCATCGATTCCTTCTCTATGCTCCATACTACGACCCATATGCATTCCCTATGCATCACTATAGCTCCTAACATCCTAGAGCTAATTCACCGAAATTCGATTCTACATATTCCTATCTTTAATTCGCTTCGATGAGCATTTTGAATGATTTAAGCATATAAACAAACACCACACACACATCAGTCGAGATACAAGCATGAAAAACATACAATAGATCATTGCGGTCATCATATAATTTATGTATATCATAGCCTAACTTCTACGTAGGAAATCACACATCCAAATAACATGATTAGAACACTAAAAATCATTTTATTCCTATTTTACTTTGGATTGGGTTTTAAAACAACAAAAAAAACATTATTTTGACTTTAAAAATAGATCCACAACATGCTAAGTCCTACAGATGCATATATAACAAGATCTGAGATGATGAATCGCTCACTAAACACCCAAAATGAAGCAATCTGCATGCAAAATGAGGTAAATCCGAAAATATATAGAAAAGCCACAAATTTCCTTCCTCAAAATTGTGGATTTAAATATTCCTAAATATTCCTCTTTTAGTCTATACTAAATCTATGATTTAAACTTGATTTGGAAGAGAAAGGGGAAGTTTTTGGTAAAGAAGGTGTTAATGGAGACTGAGATCTATTTGGGAAGATGGAAAAATGATTTGATTAAGGTCATTTCAGCCTATAATAGCCTAAAACCCAAAATGTGTTAGCGGCCTTATCCCCAATCTAACTAATTACCCATTAAGCTACTATAGAAACTGCCATATTTGGAAAATCCATATCTCCTAGCCAAAATGTCGAAATCACTATTATAACTGCTTTATGAAAAGGAAAACCATCATATCTTTTCAATGGAAGTGGTCTTGGGTCCTAATTCGGATTCTATCAAAAATTATAGGCATTATGAGTTTTCCATGCTAAAATTGTCCGATAATAATTCTAAAGATAGGAAATGTCTCTGATAGGCATTTCATAAAGTTATAGAGCCATATGGTCTCATATGAATTTAAAAATAATATTTACGATCCTCCAATATGTAAAATACAGGACGTTTCACTCTTTTTCCTGCAGGAATTTTTTCTTCAAAATTTCCATTACAACCAAGGCATTGTCAAACATAGTTATCTCACATTCGTAACAACCACGAGCAGTCATATCAAACATACATATAGAATAAAGAAATAATATCTATGACTACCTTAGCATGCAGAATACGAATCTACTCTATATAATTTACAAAAAGTGAAAGTAGATGTGATAAACAGAAATCCTTACCAAGTAAAAGCTACGGGTAAGCGGTATTCATGTTCTCCTCGAGCCCAAGTGCAATCTCCTTCATACTTACTCCACTGAACCTTCACCAACTCTACCGTCTTCCTTCCAAGCCGCTTCGTATCACGTCCAATGATACGAATAGGCCTAGGAGGTCTCAAAGTTTATGGTTCAATCACTTCTAAGCCGTGCACAATTTTCTGTGAGTGAGAGACGGGGAATACATTATGTATGCCCATCATCTTCTGAGGTAATTCGACCCTATAAGCTAGATTCCCGATCATCTCGAGTATTAAAAAGGAACCAACGAATCTCAAGGCCAACTTCCCCTTAGTCTTGAATCGAACAACATTCTTCAGTAGAGAGATCTTGACAAACACTAAATCGTCGATAAAGAACTCTATATCTCGTCTTCTCTTATTAGCATAGCTTCTTTTTCTATCTTAAGTAGCTTTCATTCATTGCTGAAAGATCTTGTTCTTCTTCATAGGCTCCCTAACCATATCTGGCCAAAGTATCAGTTTCTCGCCTGCTTCCTACCAACACGAAGGAGCATTGCACGGTCGGCCATATAGCACCTCAAATGGTGCCTTACCGATGTTGCACTAATGCAAACTCTACTAAATGCGAATGATCATCCTCAAGCCTCCAAAGGAGAGAATACAAACTCAAAAGAGATCCTCCAAGATAAGATATAGCCTCTTGATCATTCCATCGGTTTGTAGGGATAAGCAATACTCAAATGCAACTTTGTCCCCAATACCACCTATAAGCTCTTCTAAAACCCGCTAGTGAACAAAGGGTCTTGGCCACTCATAATGCTCTTTAGTGTACCATGGAATAACATAATTCACTTTGCATACAACTTAGTCAACTTGGATTGGGAACCAATCGATGAAATTCATGGAAACTTATTCCCATTTTCACTTGAGAATCTCAAGCGGTTGCAGCAACCCACTTGGCTTCTTCTGCTCAACTTTAACTAGCTAACAATTCATACACTTTAAACGAATGACCCAATTTCCTTCTTCATCCCTTCACAATAAAATGTCTGCTGCGTATCATGGTAAATTTGTTGCTGGGATGTAGGGTCAATCTCGAATGATAGCACTCTCGAGGCACCTCATCTCTCAACCCATCGGTGTCAGATATGAACAATCTCCTCTCTTTACAAAGCCAACCATCACGGTCGAGCCCATACTACTTCATCTGCTCAGATTTTACTCGTTCCTTTATCTTCGCCATGATCTATGCTAGTCTAGCATATCACCTATGACCATACCAACCCACTCAATCAAAGTAGGTCTTATCGTCAAGCTATCCAACACTTTAAACTCTATCGCGTCGAGTTCTAAAATCCTAGCCGGTAATAAAATCCAAGTATGTAGGAACACCGCTCCCAAGCTAGAATGTAATGTACTTAAAGGATCAGTGACTACATTTCCGTTATTAGGCATAGAGGAAATGTCAAAGTCGTAGAATGCCAAGGACTCAAACCATCGCCACTAACAAAGGTTATAGTACTTTTATTGGAAGAGGTACTTCAACGACTTATGATCCGTGAATAACCCAAATCTCTCTCCAAATAAGTCCCCTAAATCTTCAAAGCGAACTCTATTGCCACAAACTCCAAACCGTAAGTTGGATACTTCTTGTCATGCGGTTTTAGTTGCTGACTTGCATATGTAGCAACCTTTCCCCTTTGCATCAATGCTGCATCTAGTACAATACCACAAGCATCTGTGTATACTATCGACCCTTCATTCCCACTCTGAATAACTAACATCGGTTCACTCATTAACCTCTCCTTCAGACTCACGAATGCATGCACGCACTTTGCATTCCAAGCAAAAGTCAAATTCTTCTTCATCTAGTTGGTTCACGGTGTTGCTACCTTAGAGAAGTCCTTAATGAAATTTCTATAATATCCCTCAACCCCATGGAAACTTCTCATATCTTAGCGATCTAGGGTCAATTCCAATACTATTTTGTTACCATCTTCATAGGATCTATAGGAATGCCATGTTACGAAACAACAGGGCCTAAGAACCACACTTCTCTCTTTCAAAAGTGACATTTCGAAAACTTTGTATTCAATCAGTGCTTCCCCAACACCTCAAGCATAACTCTCAAGTGCTCCTTGTGTTATTCCTTCATCCTTGAAAAAAAAAGGATACCATCCATTAAAACAAGTACAACCTTATTTAGTCAATCCCTAAAGACATGTTTCATAAGATCAACAAATTATGCAAGTGTAGTGGTAATCCCGCATGACATGACCAAACACGCATAGAATCTTAATGACATACGATACTTTGTAACCGGCACACTCTTCTTCGCCACTGTCAATTGATGAAACCCAGCCTTAAGGTCCAACCAAGAGAACAACTCTAGCACCATAGAGCTGATTAAACAAGTCATCAATATGCGATAGTCAATACTTGTTCTTCTTCATTACCATATTCAGTTCACGGTAACCTACACACGATCTCAAAGAGTTGTCCAAGTGGCAAATACAACAGGTGCTCCCCACTCAGATGTACTTTGTCGAATGAACCCTTATCCTAATAGGTCATTCACTTGCACCTATATTTCTTTCCACTCCTTAGGTGTTATACGCTTCAAAGGCATGACAATCGGTCTGGCTTCGTTCACCAAATCTATACAGAATTCGATTTGCCTATGCGGTGGTAACCTGATCACCTCCTCGAATATGTTCGAATACTCCCTAGGTACAGGCAAAGATGACAACTCGTCCCACTGGACCTTGAATTAATAACAAAAAGCTACCCATCACCTCATCGTACTTTAGGCAGCCTATCTTCGATCTATGCCTGTCGTCCATTCCTATCATCAGCAAATAGCCTCTTATAATCCATTGTTGATCCACATTTTTATAGCCATTCCATCCCCAGAATACTATCGAACCCTACAAAACCTAAAATAAAGTAACACAAACAAGCAAACTTCTATGCCTCGATAAGGCTAAGTCTTGACAAACCTAGCAAAGGCTAGTCATTCCTCTAATAAGGTTTATAACAATCAAAGAGAGGTCAACTCTTTTAGGTTTTAATCTCATTCTGTCTACCAAATCACTAGATATGTAGAAATGTGAAACCTTGGTACTGAATAAAACACGTATAGGTATACCAAAAATAGATAGCATACTTGGTATGACAACTTTTTCCCCTTCTCCTTCACCGTTGGCGCACTCAAAGAAGCTGGAACATCATTCAACGCATAGGTAGACACAACCTACTTATTCCATAATGGTTTTGGACAATCCTTTTTGATATGTCTAGGCCCATTGTAGTTGTAGCACTTATTGTCTTTTTCCTTGCAGTCATTAATAAAATGATCCTTCTCCCCACAGCAAGTAAGCTCCCACTTTCCCTTCTTCTAGTCACCCTTATCTATAGCTACCTCCTCTTATTGTTTTTTTCCACTTCTTTTTACCTCCGCTACCCTCTTGCTGCCTTGGCTCACCCTTGGAAACAATAACCATCCTAGACTTCGGATACAGACTCTCACGTCGAAAAGCCTTCTCCACCAGCTTCTCAAAGGACTCATCAATATGTCTCACCAACTTCTTCCTTATGTATTTGCCCAGGCCCATAATAAACTTTTTTATTCTTCTTAAGCGGAATATCAATAAAATATATTTCATATTTTGATAACATATCGAAGTCGGCCACATACTCTGACATAAACATATCCCCCTATCTCAAATCAGAAAACATCCAGAAGTACATCGACTTTTGAGCAGTCAGTATATACTTCTCTTTAAACTTCCCCTAGGTAATTTGATCCTCCAGTAATGTTTTCCCTAAAGTTTTCTAGAGGCTAGCTTCCTCTTTATCGCATCCTCTAACTCCATATCCTCAAAGATGCGTTCGTAAGTGTTTTAAAAATCCTGCACTTCGAAGGCTGATTCCGTTCCAAGAAGTGGTTTACCTCCCAAGTAACGCAATCCTTGTTCAATTTAGGGAAGTAAGCCCTTGATACTTACATCGGAGCACCACCACCAAAAGCCATAGTAGGAGAAAATCGTTGGGCATTTTGCAACATGTTCCTCATCATGTTGTTGAACATAGCCTGCATATCGGGGTTCACGGTTATCCTATTGCCTGCTCCCTACTCTATACTAGAAGTATAAGTCCTAGAAACATTCCACATTTGCTGGCTCATTCTTAAAAGCTGCAATAAGAATGATCGGTCTCTCAAAAAGGAAAAAGTGGTGTATGTGAATGTAATATGACTTATATGCTATATATATTACTATATATTTTAGAAAACCATTATTTAACATGTACACTCTCTCATATATCACTTGATCCATTCTATGGCGATAGCTCCACCTTATTTCCAATGGATCCTAATATTAACTTAGTCTTTAGTGAGTTGACCTAAGTCAAAATCACTTAACCTAACTCTGGTACCAAATGTGACAATCGCCCTAGACCTCTAGTGACCAATATACCTATAAAGTGCATTGTGGAGGTACTCGACCAATGCAATATGATATTCAAGGATTGTAAAGTAACGTAAATCCAAATATAGAACTTATGAAACATCTCACAATGCATAAACAAAGTATAAGAATCGAATAGATAGACATTAATATGATTAAATAAATCATAAATAAGAACATCATAATACAACCAGTTCACAAATTATATAATCTAAAAATAAAAGAGTTTATACATCCCAAATCTCCTAAATAAACTCTATATCTGTCTCTCAGAAATACAAGTAGCAACAAAGCTCCATAATACTACACATCGGAATATAAGTAATAGTAAGGTCCAAAGTATAGATATATGAATGCGTAGGCTCTTGCTCATACTCTGTACAACCCCATGCGTTATCCAGAACTATTATCCCTAATCTACTCATTTAAGTGTACCCAAGTTAATAAGAAGTGGAGCATAAAACCTTAGGTTAGCCAATAATCTGGTTTGATCGATACATTATCTCAAAAATACAATGAGAATCGTATATAGTAATAAGGGCACAAGGTATATAGAATCACACTTGAGCTGTCCAGGATCCAAAGAGTTAACATATAACAATCAGTATATGCTAATCATAATCATCATCATATAAATGTACTACAATCAAAGTACAATATCTAGTGCCTAGGCATCCACGTTTACATTTTCCTACCTCTAGTTGTCTCGGATGTGCATATTCAACCATTCAAGCATATAAACAAACACCACAAACGCATCAATCAACATCCAAGCATGCAAAACATACAACAAATCATATCAGTCATTATATAATGTATCTGTAGCTTAGCCTAACATCTATAAGAAATCGCATCTAAATAATATGATTATAATACCAAAAATCATGTGATTCCTATTTTAATTTCAGTTTGGGTTTTTAAAAAACATAAAAACATTGTTTTGAATTAAAAATGGATCCAAAACATGTTAATCCTATAAATACAAATATAGTAAGATATAAGATGAAAAATCACTCATTAAACAGCTAAAAAATAGTGATTTGCATGCAAAATGAGGCAAATCCGAAAATAGACAACAAAGCCCCAATTTTTCTTCCTCAAAATTGTAGTAAGATCCCTTGATACTCCCCTTTTAATCTACCCTAAATATACGATTTAAACTTGATTTAGAAGAGAAAGGAGAAGGTTTTGACAAAGTATGGGTTAATGTAGGCTTAAATCTATTTGAGAAGATGGAAAAATGATTTAAGAAGGTTATTTCAGCCTATTATACTCAAAACCTAAAATGCGTTAGAGGGCCTATCCCTTATCCCAATAATTACCCACTAAGCTGCTCCAAAAACTATTAAACTTCAGATAGTCATTTCTCCTAGCCAGTACACCCAAATCGATATTGTATCCACTCTATGTAAAGGAAAACCATCATTCTTTTCAATAGGAGTGGTCTAGCTCCTAATTTGGCATCTATAAAACGTTATAGCTATCAGAAGTTGTGCGGGATAAAATCGTCGGATAAAAATTCTAAAGATGGAAAATGTCTCTAATAGGCATTTCCTTAAATTGTGAGTCATACGACCTCATACGAATTTAAAAATAATATTTTACGATTCTTTGATGCATAAAATATGGGTTGTTAGAGGTAGGATGGTATGTAAGGGACTACTTTACAACCATTGTGTAAGAGTCGATACTTGCGCAACCGAAGGTCCATGATAAGAAGCAATAACTTCCTTTCATTAGGTAGGATAGCAAATCTCTAAGTATTCGGGTAAGTGCATCATTCTTGACTCTCGGAGGGACAAAAACAAAGGAAATGAAAATGGTTAGTGACTTGAGTGAAATAAAATAAAGTAAGATGAACTATGTGAAGTTAGACTTAGATCTAGAGAATCATCTCTGAGCAAAGTTGTTGGGTGCGTCTGATGAAGTATTATTTGTCTTTGAAATAACTCCTTTAATTATGAAGCTCTTTGATGACTTTGCAGCTATAAAATGCTTCGAAGAAAGTAAGTAAGCTATAACTATCGGATCTCTTCTTGAAGTTATATAATTATCTAAGTTCATTGGAGGAAGACTGTCTACTGTGCTGTCTTGCAAAGATAATATAAAGGCTTAGCAGCACAGCGTAGATATTGGGGTGGAGTTACCTAGGAGTCTATCTCATTAATTGCAATATGTTTGTTAAGAAATGAGTTAAGGAGAGGAACCTCCCTAGATAAGCACATGTATCAGTTACAAGCTATATAATCATCGAGTGGATTTTAGGCTCCTTGGTTATGTTCTGGAAGCAAGGTCTCTTCTGGTGGAATCCCATGTTGATTGAATATTATTCTTAGGTATGCGACTGTTAATCTGGTAACCAGGGAGTCTAGCAGCTTTCAAGGACCATTATGCTAATGAGATCCATGTCAGAAGCAATATTACTTTGAGGTTGCTCAACTATAATAAGTGAAGCAACATATGCTAGAAGTTTTAGGAGACTGTGAGGTTGACTAGCCTAAGTTAGAGTGGAAGTAGGAGCCATAAAAGAGCTAGATTTATTGCCAAAGGTAGAAGTAGAAGTGGAAGTAGTCGTTGTAATTGCTGAAATAAGCTTGGAATGTCCATGGGAATCCATACTACACTAAAAGCTTGGAATGTTTACAGTATTTCGTACTACACTAAACGCTTGACATCATCACAGTTAACTAATTTTAAGTTCTGTTATTTACTTTGAATAATTGTCCCTACATGTGGTCAATGTATACCATCCAATGGATGTCAATGTGTGTTGGCTGATGAGATTTTGTACATTGACTGGGACAGTGTAGTATCCTACATAGTGTTTTTCCTATGCCCTTGAACCATTTTATGCAAGCATTCTGTGTAGAAATCCCTCTAATACTAGCAAACAAACTCCGACAGGCGATAGAATTATGTGTCATATATAGCATTAGCATAGGATTTACGTTAATAGAACCTGATGAAATCCAAGGCGCTACAAAGCTCTGTCTTTACAGGATGCAGAATTTGAGGGGTGAATACGATTGTTGATGGATTCGTATCCCTGGACATATTGACATTCATGGTCATCAAAAATCAAATGCAATTTGGAGTAAATTTTATCTATCCCTCCAAAAAGCAATGAAGTCAAACCATATCCCAAATAATTAAAGCTGGCTCCATCTTCTTCCGTTATCACCAATGTTTGACCCTGCTGCCTCCTCGGCAACTCAATTGAACTTATCTTGGTAATGAAGGAAACGGTTTTTTATAAAATTAAAGGACTTAGAAAAGCAAAGGCAAAAATTGAAAAGTGGATCCCAAAAACTCTAAATTATTTTCTTTCATTGATCATTCTCAAAATCATCGATATATTGGTCCATATGATTAAAAATTGAAAAGGAAAAGAAGTTGGATAGCTAAGGATTGGAATAGCTTTCAAAAATCTCAATAGTGGTTGAAGACTTCAACATTTATATTTATCAGAAAGATGTAACTATGTAGTTGTTCAAAATAAAGTGATAATATTTGTATTATAGATGGAACATTCCATGAAAGCGAGTCAAGTGATGAAAGCATCTCTATAGATCGAGATTTGGTCACTTGTCTCAATTCAAAGCATGTTTTGTATTCGTAGAATCATAATTTAGGGGGCAAATTTTGTCTAGTATTTGAACCAAGCGATAATTTAATGGAATTGAACTATGAAATGATGAAGGAATGAATCAAGAGGCTTGGAAGAAGTCGAGAATGAAATACAAAGAAAGCTAAGTATAGAGACAATGATATTGATTGGTACTGCTTGATCAAAAGCTAGGAATTGGGTCACTTTGCTTCTATGATGATTCTCAATGCAAGTTTGAAGAGAAAGATAGGTTTTTAGAGAAAGCACATCAACCAGTACCAATCAATTGGTATTAGCAATTTTTCCCTAAAGCTCCAGACTTGAAACTTAAGCGATGCTAAGGAAAAGAGTGAAGATTTTGTCAAAGATATAGATCAGATTTGATCGGTATGCCAATCGATACCGGCCAATCAGATCTGTGGTTTTTAAGCAATTTTGACTCGTTCATCATTATATCTTCACAAGTGTTTGAGAAATTGAATAGAAGATCAAACAATTTTGATGTAAGGATTAGTTTATAAATAGCAAATTATAGTATACAAGAAATGATTTTTTTGGGAATTTTGATCAATTTCTACATGGAGATGCTATTAAATTCAAAATCAAGTAATTCATGATTAGATATTGACCTGTAATCTAGTTGTGATAGTGAAAAATGACCGATAAAAGTTATTAAATCGTAGGCCATAGAATTTTCAAAAGCACTATAAAAATTTTGTATTGTTTCTTTGCTTTCTACTATTTCTTTCATTTTATTATCATTTTCATTCATTTGGAGGAAGTTGCCCATTTTACGTGCAAATAGTAGCTGTAGCCTCAAATTCTCTGAGTACCTCAATTCAGGTCACAGTCTCAATTTGCCTATTATTATCCACTAACTCATTAAATTAGTCTTTCAACGTTTTAATTTGGTCCTAGTATGAAATGGTAGTCTAAGAGATTATCTGGCACTTAGCGTCCATAGAAATTAAGGCAAGGATAGGACCAAAAGTACCACTTGTCCAAGATAAAGCCATGCAGTCCTGGTAACGGGTAGGGGAGAATTCCATAGGAGAAAACAAGATGCCGCATAAAACATACATAAAAAAGAATCAAAAATGCTAATGAAGTAATAAACATGTAATTTCATTTATCCATTAGACATTAATGGGTTACATAGAAAATACTTCAAAATATAGCTATTAAACAAAGAATATGACCTAAAATGCATGTGTCATTATGTTATAAAACATCATTTATACATGCCCTAATATATCCTTGAACTAAGGCAAGTGAGGGTGATCCAAGAGGGATAAATCCTCCCTTAGTGGAAGATGTTGGGCAGGCAGTATAAATGCACTTAGCGCTTCCTTCTCCTGAGTAACTTGAGAAGTTCAAGCTAAAATCTATAGGGTTTCCACCCAAAGCTGCATAACATATCCTCAAGCTCTTTCTCTCTCTTACACACAAGGGCAGTGTTAACTGCAGTCATATTAAATCTTTTTTAAGTCATTTAATACACTCTTAAAAATGTTGTATAAAACCTCTCTCATCACGCAGCTTCGATTTGGGAAGTTCACACTTATTTAAGTACTTCCTAAAAAGAAATCATGTATAAGTTCATTAATAGTCAACAGATATACATGTGATAGCCTGAGTTTAGAACTTAATGGTTATACACGATAGTTTGAGTTTAAATACTCGATAACTACTTAAGTCTGGAAGCTCGATAACTTAATTTTACATCTTTAATAGCATGAATTTAGATACGTGATAGCTATATTTTATCCGGTATTTGAACCAAGTAAATTTTGATCCATATGAATCAGTATCCAACGATTCTAAAAGTGTTGCGGGATCCATTTTACTCCTACATGATTCTACATCCAAGGTTGAAGGAAATACAAGTATATGATGTGACATAAGTTAATACTGACTAATCCTCTTTGACTATTTCGTATTTGAGGTTCTAAAAACATGAGGACTTATACTATTTTATAGAGTGCGTGAAAAAAAGTCACATTATTTGTTGGAAATAATCCATATGGATCGGAACCAAACAATCCGACTTTTGGAGAAAACATCATTTTGACTTGTTTTAGTCGTTGGAAACTAGGATTCAGATGTTTATGTGATTCCACTGATTATTTAGTGGTTATTTAGCGAGATTCATCTAGTACTAGTATAACCGCACAACAGTGGGAAAACTGACCGTTGTAGTATTTGATATTAAAGAAAAACGTGTTTTTTATTTTTTCTTTATTATTAATTTGATGAAAAAATTAACTGCTTTTAAAAAAATTATAATAATTGAAACTGTGTAAATTCAATTATATCAAGGATTGAAAACATAGGCCAACTTGATACTAAGGATGTGCTATCAATGTATTGATATGAACTACTCATAGACATATACACATATATGTATCAAGAAAGTTCAATATGCAATTAATTTTGAGCTTACTTGTAGCTCTAATGTATTGATGAACTTGGGAAAAAAATTAAACAAATTTCACCTTAATATACATCATCATATTTTTCAATACCTAATTAAAGAAGATTACTAATGAAAAAATTGATGTAATAAATAAATCTCATATTATTGAACTACAATGTTTAAATAAATTACCTAAAAGTACCATTATTATATGAAAAACTAACACTGCTGAAGTAAAAATAAGAAAACAAATAAAATTACTGAAACAAAAAAGAAACTATACTTTGGATTCTGTCATTATTGATATTTCTTCTAACAAGAAGCTTGATTTCGCCACATAATCAATAACTAATTGAGACATAACATTGATTTTTTGTTTTTTCATTCATGTACTCAATTTGGGCAACAACAACTGTGAAAAGACGAGGGATCCATAACAACTCCTTTAGTTTTTGTTGGTATATATCTTCACCTTCATCATTCTTAATCTTATAAAGGTCATCAGCACTACAACCTATGATTTCCTCTACTGGTTCATTAAAAACAGTAATCCAAGCTTCAGCTATTGAATCACTAATTTTCATTACCATAATATATTTGCATTAAACGAACATATTATTACATATATTACTGATTACTATAAATAAATAACTCAATTTTGGTGTCACAGGTCACAAGTTCGAAACTTGCGTAGCGTGATTCGAACATTTGTTCACATGTGATATGTTATCCCAATGATATGTTGTATATAAAATACCATTTCAAATAATAATAATAATAATTAAAATAATAATAATAATAATTAGCTCTTAGATTTTTACCTCAAAATACAAGAGCTTTCATTCTGTTGGCATGCTTCACACCAATAGCCCGATCCTGCAGATTCAGTTACTTTTTTTCGCAACTCTTACAGCCTTGATACCACAATTTCCGACTCTTAATATAAGTTATGTAAGCAAACACGCTGAAGAATGCAGACTACTTATGGAAAAAAAATACACAATCAATATGAAATTATTAATATACAATATAGTTCAAAATGATACGGATAAACCTTGTCATGACCCAATGTTGGATCATTTATTATATGAGAAAACATAACTCTATCATAAGTGGTAGATAAGATTTTTATATTTTTGCCTTTACAATTGTACCAACTTCTAAGCTTTTTAGCTTCTGGTATGTCCGGATTTATATATAAATTGCTTTTACTCAATGTTGATAAAGACAAACCTGCAGTAAGATTAAATAATCTTAAAAAATGATGGCATGGCAAGGGCTAAAAAAAATAGAATAATTTATACCTTGAAAATCTCCAACTTTGGTATATTTAATAGCTACTATAGGACATTCATCAACCATTTGTAGCAGCTCAGCACCAATTTTCATAGCAAGTTCTCCCCATAAAGTCACATTTACAGTTTTACTTCTGTAATTTAAATCTAAGCATAAATATTTTAAGTAAACAAATTTATTGGTTTAATATATTTACTTATGAATCATCTCCAATGGTTGTATCACATTTTGGAATAGTCTCATTGTTGACTTTTCTTCGAATGCCTTTGGTTGATGAGACACTTTGAACAAGGCCAATTACATCTAAAAGATCCTTATGTTAAGCAACCATACAATGAGGTACAAAAAAATTAATAATATGGATGCATTACCTACAACTTCCTTTCCTGCAATATAGTTTTGAAGTTGGTTAATCTTTAAAAGTTGTATACGATACCGGGTATATTAGAGTTCACATCATCCATCCATTCGACTAATGAGTACTTATTTATAAAAATCTCGTAATCGTTTTTTATACCACTAAATTCTTTATCGCAGGCTTAACGGTTCCTTTAGAAATATAATAAACTTTTCCACATTGAAAAATAAGATAATACTTGTCTACAGCTTTAATAAATATTGTAGCTTGAATTTGGATACCCTATGAATTTGAAGAGAACAATTATTATAACAATAACTTAATGATAGCACAAATAGAAAAAAATATTATTGAAAGCATTAAGATGAAATAAACTTACATCTTCATTAGTGAGTTCTGTACTAAACACGCAACCTTCTCCTCTAATATTTTTATAAGATCTCAAATTGCCTTTGTTTGTAACTCAAACTTTGATGATCCAATTACGATGGTATGAATTCAGTAGTGCAAGAGAAAGAACATTTGTACCCAAATCCATTTGAGTAATAGAGCAAACATTGATTAATATAATATTAGAAAATAGACATAATACAACTTTAAACAAAGTGAGCTCAACAAGATTATATAAATGATAATGCAACAATGATGGCTTAAGTGTACGAAGCAATAAAATTATTAAGTGTGATTCAACTAATTATTTAGTGGTTCTTTAGGGAGATTCATCTAGTATTATGCTCCTTACAATAACTAAAAATGGGCTTTTGACTCTTTACTAACTTTTATGTGAAGTCATTGTCAAATTTGAAATTAACCAATTTGAATCTAAACTTTATGTTGTAATTTGGGTGTAATTGTAAATCTAATCGATGAAAACGTATATAGTGGACGTAGATACTTAATTTAGGTTGGATCATTTTCAAATTTTTGTGTGTTCTCTCTTTCTCTCTCTCTAATTCTTATTATTTAGTTCATTTTTATTGACAGGGTGTTTTTCCCGTTTTACATGCAAGTATTTTTTATGCTTTAACTGAAAGAGAGAATTCAAGGTCAAATCTAATTGCAACTAGAATTTAAGAAAATCTTCATTTAGATATAAAAGATAACAACTCCAAAAAATGATAGGACTAGATCCAAAGTCATAACTGAAGGAAGGCATGAAAGTTCTTCACATAAAGATGAGTCGAATTAGCCAGCTCAAGCAGAGACTTCAAACATGCAAGTCCAGTTGACGTAGGCTAACCTGGATTGTATGATGAGAGAGAAGAGCAAGAAGAGGATGGATAATCAAATGTCCATCATTAAAGAAATGAAGAAGCAATTTACTCCACTATCTCAACCATATCAAAGATGTAAGAAGAGCAAAAAATATTATTATTATTTTGGTTCCAATAAGGAAAGGTCATCTTCATCAGAGCAAAAACATTGAGAAGATAGGAACAAAATGTAGAAGGGAGGTGTTGGGGAAAGAAAGAAGTAAAATATGAAACTTGGAGCAATCATGTAACATCCACCATTTGGAGGTCCAAAACTAATGGCTACGGATGTTGCAGTCATCCGTAATTATTGATTTTCGATGACCAAATACCGTAATATTAGATACATTAATATAACAGAAACACACAGATATGGAAAAAAACTAAAGTCATGAAATTTTTTTATTCCACTTCAAATCATATTTCAAATTCAATACATAATCCCAAATTCATAAATGACGTTAAAAGAAGTATAATTATTACAAAATACGTCAAGAGCGACATATAAAGATGGCCCCTTGGATGATTAGAGTCTAAACATATGCAATTAAACTACTTTTCCATTACAACTAAAACACTGTGGAATCAAATAGGAAAGAAGTCTTAATAGCTAGCTAACCTCCTTCAAATCTTCAAAAGCTTATTCGTCTAAAGAAGCATCTAAAATCCTTAACTCTCAAACTACTCAAAATTAATTGAGCACCCAAGAGTTTAAAGAGAAAACATAAACTTCGAGTCAGACATAAAGCCTGGTGTGAATAAGAATAACCTATCATCTTGAACCATATAGATATCTAATGAGACCACACCACTTAGCGGAATGGGTTTTACCCTTACTAGCATCTTAACCAAAATTTATAATAACCATATACTGTGCACCTGCATCCACATTGGTTAAAACATAACATAATAAAATGTATCATAATGATATGCAAACAGCAAAATATTCTGGGTTTCCCATCCTCATTCATTTGAGTTTCTGTCTCAGTTATAGTTTCTAGGATCATTGTTAGTCTATTAGTTTTCATGTGATGTCTAATAACTTGTTCATAACTTATGGACTACCTATTGGCACCAAAATTGGTCACTAACACCCTTGAATAGAATTATGTATAGAGGTTAATGAAGAAAATAAATTAAAATTAAGGGATGTATGAAAAAACTAACTGCAAAAACTAGAACAACGGAATAATAGAGGTTCGACGCAACTGCCTACGTCCACTGTTAATATAATATTTATTGCTTTCCTCTAAGACTTGAATACAGATACAATCCGTAAGAAAATAGCTTAAATACAAGTTTTAATTGAAAGAAAGCTAGTGCAAAAAATGGCAGAGTGTCCTCGGAGTTCTCGAAAAAAGGTCCCTTTTCACTGGACCCATACCCCTCTATTTATAGATGAAGATAGGCTGGACTTCTTTCTTATACCTAGGAGCAAAGTACCTTGGCCCATATATGGGAATCTCAAGTCGACCGACCGAGGCATGCTAAGTGAGATACACCGAACGACAAATGTTGATCCGGGATGGCCGAATGGCATGTGCTAAGTTACCTAGACCGAGCTGTACATGCCGAGCAACGAGGACTCAGCTGACCGATCGAAGCATGCTAAGCGATCTTGGCCGAGCGACATGTGCTGAGTTACCCAGACCAAGCAGCATATGCCGAGCGACGACAACCCAACTGACCGAACGATGTGTGTCGAGTGACGTGTGCTGAGTTGTTCATGCCGAACGCCTCACGGCCAAGCCACCCTTGCCAAATGATCCCTCCTAGAACATCTTGATAGAACCACCTCGACCTCCCTTCCTTGGTCGGGCGACAACTGCCCTGAGTTCACTCAGGCGCCAAGCTGCCTTGGCCAAGCCAAAGCTAAATACACCGAGCCATGTATTGGCCGGACCAAACTTTAGCTACACTGATCGCTTATATTTTCACTTCTTTCTTAGTTTGAGTCCCGCTTATGTTCAGCAGTAAGTTCTGTGACCATCGCCATGTAGTCGGGCCAAAGTGTCGGGTAACATTTGCCCCCAAAGGACGTCATGTGAATCAACATGATGTTTTTTGAACCATCGAGCAATTTGCACTTTCAAAATCTTGTGACATGTAACCCTTTGAAGGTTTGATCATGCTAGAATCCGGTCACTGAAATTTTCTAACCGACTCGGTGGCATCTGCCCCTTCGCATAGCCTCATCTTCCAATGCTATGATGTGCTTATACATTCATGCATACCCTTTCTGTGTTTTAACTATTATTTTAGCCAATCCATTCACCACTCATTTGTTTCTCTTTTCCCCTTTTTTCTGTAAGACACAATATGGATCGGCATACCAATACCGAGCCACGCATTTGGATTACTTATGTCGGGGTACGCTTGTCTAATAATCGACTTCCCAAAACATACCGACCGGTTCTACAGGAGATATCATGTTCACCTCCCTTCTCCCATGTATAAGTTTTGGCCTTCGTTCTTTCTCCTTTTTCTCACTTCTACTCTAATTTTCCAAAACCATCAGTTTACTTCTCCCCAAGCTTTACTCGCTACTTACCCTTCCATCGTGCCCAAATTGTCAATCTCACGACTCTAATTAACCACTAACACGAACAAATCTCCAGCCCAACACCTCGAAGCCACCGCACACCTCGAGCTCTCTCCCTAGGTACAAATCTATTTCTAAACATGGAGTCGTATTGACTTTCGATGCTCGTGTGGATAGTCCTGTTGAATATGCGCTTATATGTTTTTGTTTGATGATAATAAACATATATATTCATTTAAATGTATTTGGTTATGTACTATTTTGTTTTGCATAGATTAAATAAATATTTTTTGAATAAAATAAATTATACAGAATTTGAATTTGAATTCAAACAGAACAAGTTACACAGATTTTGAATTCAAACAGAAATTTTATTCAAACAAATATTTATTACAATCTTGAATAGTACAAATTCATGCTCTCACTATACATATACATTTTTGATTACATCACGATTACATCACAAATATTTTACATTGATAACCTCACTACATATCACTCACACTCGTATTTTGTCTTCAACTGCATTCCAGTTTGAATCCAGCATCTGAGAAATCTGCAAAAATATCCACTAACGCAGTAAAATTGAAAAAGAAATATTTTTGCAATATAAAATTAAATATGACTTTTGAAAATATGGTTTGCCTCAGTTATTTGGGTTGTTCGTCATCATTCGCACTTGAATTCATCACAAAGTCGTGCACATAGATATTACAGGGACAGGTAACCATAAGTGGCTGCAATACACACGTGTACATTCATACACGTGTGCACTGCCTCGCCAACTCATGTGCATGGCCAACAAGAGCAAGTGTGCAAGTGCAAAAAGAAAGTCAATGATCAAGCAAGTCCAATTCGAATTCATGATAGCAGACAACTCAAATTCCAAATGCATCAGTACATGAATACTGTAACAAATGCAAGCTCGACTATCAGTGCAATGAACACTACAACAATGACCAATGAACAAAGAACAGAGACCAGACAGGTCAAGCAACAAGGCAGATCACAAATGCATGCAAGTGTCAAATTACAGGTGCAAGTGTACATAAGAGAAGTACAAAATGACCAAACAGCAACAGTGAATGGGGCAAAGCACAAAAGTGCACAGCAACACAGTAGTAAGACTACAGCCACAGCAATCATAACACAAGTCAGAGTGAATGCAAACAAGCACATGAATACATAAAGCTACAAGTGATGCAGCATCAATCAAAAAGTGATATGGTGAAGCACTAACTCAAGATTACAGGGCAGTGGACAGTACAAGACTGACCAGAATACAAATGAATCAAGTCAGGCATGAAGACAATGCCAACAACAAAAACAACAAGTCCAGTTACAACATAGTGAACAAGACACAGTGCTGAGCACATGCAAACTGCAATGAATAATGCAACAGAGACCAAGAACAAGCACAACATGTATCAGTGGATCTGCATACATGAATACCAGATGTTCAAGTGAAGTTCAGGTAAAGGTTATGGAGACCAGAGCATAGAAATGTGCAGACCCAACCAACAAACTCAAAGAGCATATGCATCAACTACAAGCAGATGCAAGCTAACCAGCAAATGAACAAAGGCAACAAGGTCAGAGTTTTAAAATGCACAAATATGCTATGCAGTGAAGCAATACACAGCAAGTGGATATAAACATCAAGCCAGAAAAACAAAGCAACTCAAGCTCGAGGCAGTGACAGTATGAAATGGAATGTAACTACAAGGCATGAAATCATAGTGAAACAGTTCAAGTGGACAGTGAAGGCAATACACAAGTCAATGGAAAGCTACAAGGCATAGAAACTGCATAACAACTAATCAACAGTGCACAACCAACTCGAGAATTTACACAATCAAGACCGAATGCAAACTGCAGTAGTACACTTGAACATCATGAACAAATGGAAGAAGTACATCATGATATTAAGCACACAACAGCTAGTGAAATGATCAGAGAATCAATGCCGTGTGAAGTCGAAAGAAACAGGGATAAACACTGTAAACATTGAAGCCGTGGATATGATTAAAGAAATCAAAACAAGTGCAGTGATGATCAGGGCACAAAACCAAGTATCAAAATTTGTATTCTTTGAAAAAGTCAAAAATGAAAAAGGGGAAAGTTTCTGCAGTGAC
This sequence comes from Allium cepa, assembly GCA_030765085.1. Taxonomy (NCBI): domain Eukaryota; kingdom Viridiplantae; phylum Streptophyta; class Magnoliopsida; order Asparagales; family Amaryllidaceae; genus Allium; species Allium cepa. Next base: position 902,623,474 of record CM060937.1, on the reverse strand, counting down.
AATCAAGAGAAAATCGAACGCGTAAAAATTCAAAACCGTAATTATCAAGTTAAAACATATCAGGAAAGCCGTGAGTATCACGAGTAACTAAATCAGGAAAGACGTGCGCAACTGGTAATTAAGAATTTAGGAAAGTATCAAGTTAATTCGAACGAATTCAAGAGTCTCGAATTCATATAAAAACCAATCCCAATTCACATCATCGGCTATCGAGTTCAATCAAGAGCAATCAAGTTAAAGCAAGCAATTGAACCAGCAAACGAAGAATTACATACCGCAAATTCAACGAACTCGGTCATCAGAAGAAGCAGCTGCAACAATTCATAATTTCAAAGTTAACCACAATCGAATATCAGAGAACGAGCGACGCAAACCATCAAATCAGAGAATCGAGCATCAGAACGAAGCCCTAATTCGAGAAAGAGCCGAAGCCCTAATTCAACAAAGAGAGGCCGACATTTTTCACAAGCAAAAGAAGGGAACGGGTTGAAAGAATAGTGGGCCCGTCTAATTATTAAAAAGGGGGTCTAGCTTTTAAATTTTATAAAAGGGGTTTTTTAGTTTTTATAATTGAGCAAAAATTACGCATTCACATTCGTATTTTAATTTTTGCTCCTGCGGTTATTTTTGAAGTTGTTTTTTTCTTTTCGTGTCAAAGAATTTGTAAATCACCACCTAGAGTTTAGGTAGTGTCAGATTGTCTATTTAGAATTAGTTCAGTGAGCAGGGAGTGCGAGTTTGCAAAGCTCTATAGGCGGGAGCAGTGTTTGCGAGTGAGCGAAACTCTATAGGCGGGAGTAGGGTGTGCGAGTCTAGTAGAGTGTTTGTGAGCGGGAGCAAAAGGGTCTGCGAGTCTAGTAGAGTTGTTGTAAGCGTGATACTGTTTAATTCTAATAGAAATCTGTGAATGCAGCAGTAGGCAGGGGTTGCCGAAGCTGGGTAAATTTTGTGTGTGATTTACTTTTCAGCATATTTATTTCTGCAGTTTATTTCTATGTTTAAATCGAGAAAATTTGCTATAACCCTATTCACCCCCCCTCTAGGGTTAATCTAGATCCTACAAGTGGTATCAGAGCCCGGTATATATTTTATTTAACTCTAGAGTCATGAATCCGTCAAATAATGCTTTTTCTGAGGGGCAATCTATCGTTAGGCCACCCATGTTTAACGGGAATGATTATGCTTATTGGAAAGTTAGGATGAGTATTTATCTTAGTTCCGTTGATTATGATGTTTGGGATATTATTGAAACTGGCTATAAACCTCCCACTATAATCGTTGGTGGTACTGAGATTCCTAAACCTAAGGATAGATGGGATGCTAACGATAAGAGATTGAAAACAACAAATGCTAAAGCCATGAATGCTTTGATATGTGCTCTTGATAAAAATGAATTTAATAGAATTTCTCATTGTACAACAGCACATGAAATTTGGCACACTTTGGAGGTGACACACGAAGGAACTTCTCAAGTCAAGGAGTCTCGTCTAGCCCTATTCAGCAATGAATACGAGAACTTTGTGATGGACAAAGGCGAGAACATAAAAGACATGTTTGGACGCTTTTCAACTTTGGTGTACAACGCTAGAGCACTTGGGAAGGTATTCACTGAGGTAGAGCTTGTGCGGAAGATACTACGAGTCTTACCAATGAACTTTGAGGCAAAAGTCACGGCAATCCAAGAATCGAAAGATCTGAGTAAGCTAAGCATGGAGGAGTTGATTGGAAACTTGATGACATATGAGCTTGAGCTAAAAGCAAAGGAAGAACGCAACAACTCCGAACCAAAGAAGAAGACGATTGCCTTAAAGAGCAAAGAAGAAAGTGATGAAGAAGGAGAAGATCCAATTGAAGAGCTTGCAATGGCTGTCAATAATCTTAGAAAATGGTCGAAATTCAAGCCACGCAAGAAGAAAACAAATCGTAATAGGCCAAAAGATTCTGACAATTCCGATAATGAACCAACATGTTATAACTGCAACAAGCCTGGCCACATCAAACCAAAATGTCCACTTCTCAAAAACAACAAAGGAAAGAAAAAGGCGAAGAAGGTATTTGCAGCGACTTGGGATGATGAAGAAGGAGAAGAAGCTTCGGATAGCAGCGCAGAGGAGGCTAACTTGTGTCTTATGGCGAAATCAAATTCAGATTCAAGCTCAGAGGAATCTAGTGAGGAAGGTGAGTATTCCTATAGAGATCTTGTTTTTATGTGTTCTGATCTTACTAAAGTAGTTGATGCTCTTGAATCTAAAATTGAAAAACTGAAAACTGATAGGAGAGAACTTGCTCGTAAAATTTTTAGGTTAGAAACTGAACTTGAAAATATTCAAAACCTAGAATGTAAAAGATGTAAAGTTTTAGATTCAGAATTGACAAAACTAAAGAATAACTTTGAGAATCTTGAAAAAGAAAACTTGAATCTTAAGGAAACCATCGACACTAGGAAAAAGGATTTTATAAATCGATGCACCTCACTTGTCACTGAAAATACAACACTAAAAACCAAAGTCCAAAATCTTGAGAAATCTTTGAATAACTTTTCAAGAGGCGAAAAATCTTTCAACATGCTATTGGGAAATCAAATTTTTGCTAACAACAGAAAAGGACTTGGTTTTGGGAAAACACAAGCTGAGGATAATGCAAAAGGGAAAAGTGTCTTTGATATATGTGAAATAATTGGACATCATTCTGAAAATTGTAGTCATAGGAACAAGAACACAAAATTTATACAAGTTTGGGTTCCTAAGAACTCTACAAACAAATTTCATGTCTATTGGAACAAGAATGAAAAGTCTAAACAAGTTTGGGTTCCAAAGGGTTTGTTTATTCATAATGTTACTGCCACTAACAATCATGGACCTAGAAATAGGTCACAAAAATCTTTCATCGTGTAGGTGTGGTGGCAGGCTAAGGAACGACAACGGTGTTCTCTGGTTTTTGGCTGTTCCAGAAACACAACGGGCAACAAAGCAAAGTTCCTTAGCCTAGTATAAAGGTGACAGAATCACAATGGGCAATCACGTAAAATTATCGTAAAGGTAAAAACAGGTGAAGGTATAATTCTGTGATAATATGCACCATATTCTGAATTAAATCATCCAAAATTGTGATAATGAGATGATGTCTTTAATTCTGACTTATTCTTAATTGATATGATTTCTTTTGACTTGTTCTTACTTTGATTTGTGTTTAAAAGAAGACCAACCATCCTTTCATCATTGAATTTAATTTGTTTAGTCAAATGATGGTATCTTATTGATCCTTGATTACTCGTGCTACACTTAGACATATTTTGACATTTTGATCACTGCTTGTAAATTTGCACGATTTCAAACTCATGTGAAAAAGGATTTTAAGAAATTGTTGAAACTTCAAGAAATTGTTCTTGAAATAATTAAGATGTTGATTGACTGTTGATTACTCATGAATATAATTGTTTATCCTATGGTTTCTGAAATTAACACCATGATATTTGTTTGAGTGTGAACATGGCTTCAATTCAAAATCCAAAGAGTGTCATTTAAATTGTTGCTAAAATTGGGTTTAAAATTTTTGATACACACTTCATGTCTGGTTTACAAAATCCAGTTAGTAATATTTTGGATTGAAAAAGAAATTCAGATGCAGTTCATACTGGTAATCTAGTTGATAGAAAACGTACGAGTTGAACGTGATTAATTCTTGAAACATTCATTTGCTGCATCGTTTTTTTTAAAGAAAATATCTGCATATTTTTCTCTTGAAATAATTTTTCATTTAGCAGAATTTTTTTATATAACCCCTTCGAGAAAAAAATTGTTTGACCATTTTTTTCAGATTAGTTAATTTTATTTGATTTTAAATGACAAATTTTGACTGATCCGACTCCCTACTAATTATCAAAGAGATAAATAGTGATTGAAAAAGTGATGAGTGTTGATATTTAACATACATTACTCAAGAGAGTATATTTGGAAAATTTCTTTGGGAATTAAAACAAGAATTATAAAACTTTTTGTTGGGTAAAGATTCCATGACCATTTCTATATCTATCATTATTTCTATCGACCATGGTTTATCAAATATTCAATATAATTTGTCGATATGTGGTACTATAATCAGGAATCATTTGTTTTTTCATGTCATATTTTTTAAATAAATAAATAAATATTCAAAGTATTCACTCTCATTTAAAAGTCCTCACGGTTATGCATGGGTGAATTACTTGAATTTTTTTTATTATTATGTGCTTCCATGCTCATTTAAAAGTCCTTACGGTTATGCATGTATGGAACGCATATCAAAATTAAATTGTTTAAATAGACAAGTTGATTCTAATCCCATTTAAAAGTCCTCACGGTCATGCGTGGTTAGAAGATACTTGATTTCGTTTTTTTTTTAAATTAAATTCGAATACTACTAATCTCATTTAAAAGTCCTAACGGTTATGCACGATTAGTAGATATTCAAATTCCTGATATAAATACCACAAGATTGATTCAACTGTATGATTTTATATGAACACCATATCCATCATTTCTAAAATTGGAATATGCGCCTAACAAGGATAGTTATGTTTTTTGTTTGATTCTTATTGAAGTTTAATATTTATATTCAATTTGAGATTAATGTTGGATTAATATCGATCACTTTATCTCTATTTTTCTCTCACACTATTATTCTTTTGCTGATAACAAAAGGGGGAGAGAAAAGTTAAGATTTTGTCAAATAGAATCAAGCAAAGGTCAAATAATTTTTTCCATATGCATCTAGGCTCATTTGAATATATTTCTATTTGTATGCATATATGTAGGGGGAGCATCATGTAGAGAGGAAGCATTAAAATAGGGGGAGCAATTAGAGTATATAATTGGTTAAAGTATATAATTGGTCAAACACATTTTAACACGGTCAAAATCTTAAATATATGTTTGTTATCATCAAAAGGGGGAGATTGTTGAATATGCGCTTAATGTTTTTGTTTGATGATAATAAACATATATATTCATTTAAATGTATTTGGTTATGTACTATTTTGTTTTGCATAGATTAAATAAATATTTGTTGAATAAAATAAATTATACAGAATTTGAATTTGAATTCAAACAGAACAAGTTACACAGATTTTGAATTCAAACAGAAATTTTATTCAAACAAATATTTATTACAATCTTGAATAGTACAAATTCATGCTCTCACTATACATATACATTTTTGATTACATCACGATTACATCACAAATATTTTACATTGATAACCTCACTACATATCACTCACACTCGTATTTTGTCTTCAACTGCATTCCAGTTTGAATCCAGCATCTGAGAAATCTGCAAAAATATCCACTAACGCAGTAAAATTGAAAAAGAAATATTTTTGCAATATAAAATTAAATATGACTTTTGAAAATATGGTTTGCCTCAGTTATTTGGGTTGTTCGTCATCATTCGCACTTGAATTCATCACAAAGTCGTGCACATAGATATTACAGGGACAGGTAACCATAAGTGGCTGCAATACACACGTGTACATTCATACACGTGTGCACTGCCTCGCCAACTCATGTGCATGGCCAACAAGAGCAAGTGTGCAAGTGCAAAAAGAAAGTCAATGATCAAGCAAGTCCAATTCGAATTCATGATAGCAGACAACTCAAATTCCAAATGCATCAGTACATGAATACTGTAACAAATGCAAGCTCGACTATCAGTGCAATGAACACTACAACAATGACCAATGAACAAAGAACAGAGACCAGACAGGTCAAGCAACAAGGCAGATCACAAATGCATGCAAGTGTCAAATTACAGGTGCAAGTGTACATAAGAGAAGTACAAAATGACCAAACAGCAACAGTGAATGGGGCAAAGCACAAAAGTGCACAGCAACACAGTAGTAAGACTACAGCCACAGCAATCATAACACAAGTCAGAGTGAATGCAAACAAGCACATGAATACATAAAGCTACAAGTGATGCAGCATCAATCAAAAAGTGATATGGTGAAGCACTAACTCAAGATTACAGGGCAGTGGACAGTACAAGACTGACCAGAATACAAATGAATCAAGTCAGGCATGAAGACAATGCCAACAACAAAAACAACAAGTCCAGTTACAACATGGTGAACAAGACACAGTGCTGAGCACATGCAAACTGCAATGAATAATGCAACAGAGACCAAGAACAAGCACAACATGTATCAGTGGATCTGCATACATGAATACCAGATGTTCAAGTGAAGTTCAGGTAAAGGTTATGGAGACCAGAGCATAGAAATGTGCAGACCCAACCAACAAACTCAAAGAGCATATGCATCAACTACAAGCAGATGCAAGCTAACCAGCAAATGAACAAAGGCAACAAGGTCAGAGTTTTAAAATGCACAAATATGCTATGCAGTGAAGCAATACACAGCAAGTGGATATAAACATCAAGCCAGAAAAACAAAGCAACTCAAGCTCGAGGCAGTGACAGTATGAAATGGAATGTAACTACAAGGCATGAAATCATAGTGAAACAGTTCAAGTGGACAGTGAAGGCAATACACAAGTCAGTGGAAAGCTACAAGGCATAGAAACTGCATAACAACTAATCAACAGTGCACAACCAACTCGAGAATTTACACAATCAAGACCGAATGCAAACTGCAGTAGTACACTTGAACATCATGAACAAATGGAAGAAGTACATCATGATATTAAGCACACAACAGCTAGTGAAATGATCAGAGAATCAATGCCGTGTGAAGTCAAAAGAAACAGGGATAAACACTGTAAACATTGAAGCCGTGGATATGATTAAAGAAATCAAAACAAGTGCAGTGATGATCAGGGCACAAAACCAAGTATCAAAATTTGTATTCTTTGAAAAAGTCAGAAATGAAAAAGGGGAAAGTTTCTGCAGTGACAATCAAGAGAAAATCGAACGCGTAAAAATTCAAAACCGTAATTATCAAGTTAAAACATATCAGGAAAGCCGTGAGTATCACGAGTAACTAAATCAGGAAAGACGTGCGCAACTGGTAATTAAGAATTTAGGAAAGTATCAAGTTAATTCGAATGAATTCAAGAGTCTCGAATTCATATAAAAACCAATCCCAATTCACATCATCGGCTATCGAGTTCAATCAAGAGCAATCAAGTTAAAGCAAGCAATTGAACCAGCAAACGAAGAATTCATACCGCAAATTCAACGAACTCGGTCATCAGAAGAAGCAGCTGCAACAATTCATAATTTCAAAGTTAACCACAATCGAATATCAGAGAACGAGCGACGCAAACCATCAAATCAGAGAATCGAGCATCAGAACGAAGCCCTAATTCGAGAAAGAGCCGAAGCCCTAATTCAACAAAGAGAGGCCGACATTTTTCACAAGCAAAAGAAGGGAACGGGTTGAAAGAATAGTGGGCCGGTCTAATTATTAAAAAGGGGGTCTAGCTTTTAAATTTTATAAAAGGGGTTTTTTAGTTTTTATAATTGAGCAAAAATTACGCATTCACATTCGTATTTTAATTTTTGCTCCTGCGGTTATTTTTGAAGTTGTTTTTTTCTTTTCGTGTCAAAGAATTTGTAAATCACCACCTAGAGTTTAGGTAGTGTCAGATTGTCTATTTAGAATTAGTTCAGTGAGCAGGGAGTGCGAGTTTGCAAAGCTCTATAGGCGGGAGCAGTGTTTGCGAGTGAGCGAAACTCTATAGGCGGGAGTAGGGTGTGCGAGTCTAGTAGAGTGTTTGTGAGCGGGAGCAAAAGGGTCTGCGAGTCTAGTAGAGTTGTTGTAAGCGTGATACTGTTTAATTCTAATAGAAATCTGTGAATGCAGCAGTAGGCAGGGGTTGCCGAAGCTGGATAAATTTTGTGTGTGATTTACTTTTCAGCATATTTATTTCTGCAGTTTATTTCTGTGTTTAAATCGAGAAAATTTGCTATAACCCTATTCACCCCCCCTCTAGGGTTAATCTAGATCCTACAAGTCCTCCCTCTAGGTTAGGGCCTCGGCCTTACTTTGATAGTTGTTGGTATCGATCGCCTAAGGGGAGCAGTTGTCGTCTCTAAACCTGGATGTGGGGACTTAGGAGGAGGATAGGAGTCGTTGCTTGGTGAAGAAAGATGAGGAGAAGAGGGGTTCAGCAATTCGAGTGCGAGTGCCGGTCAGTCTGAATCCTGAAGAGTAGGTGGTATCATGATCGAGTGGGTCGTTCGGTGGTTAGGAAGCGAGTGAAGGGAATGGATGTTATGAGTGCGGCCTGACCTAGTGACTTGCCCCAAACTGGCACGAGTCTAGGAACGTGGGTCGGTCACAGTTCGAGTTAGGCCATTTGGTTGTTAGGGATAGAGGTTTAGTAAAATTACGGTTGAGATCGTTCAGTCATTAGAGAGAGGTAGGAAGTGAGTGGATCGGTCAGTATGGATGGTTTTAGGAGTTAGGGATAGCGGCTCAGTACTGTTTGGTTTTGAGAGAGCATCGGTAAAGAGAGTGAGTGGGTCGTTGTTGTTAGTCTAGAGGGCCGCTTAATAGCTTGGTGATAGATGGTTCGGTATGTTTGTCTAGAAAGGTGATCGGCTTTGGTCTTTGGGGTCGACATTGGCAACCAAGATCATATCCACTTAAACATAGCTTATGTTAATATCGCATACTTCCACGCCTAACCATAGAACATGGGAAAATGACAAGGACTCAAGCACATGAGCATATGGAACTGTTTTGACTAATGACTCCATAGTTTCAAGGACTATAGACACAACTTCAACATAACAAAAAGAAAATAACGACATATAACATACAATTCCAATGTTCGACTTCAATACCTATACTATCGAATCATAGAACAAGCTCTCGGAGACGGTCAGCGATGACGGTCTTCGAAAATGATAACTTAACGCTCAACCAAACTCCATCGATTTTTAGAGCTTTAATTCTTTTGTACTCATGTCTGAACTATTGCACTAGTCCACACATCACACAAGGGGAGTATTTTTGTCGTTATATCTAGTATCGATTGTCTTTCAAGTATAGTTTAAATAGGATTTTATCCACATCCATTACTCTCTAAAGATGTCCAAAAAATTGAATTCTGCTATAGATTCTAATAAGCCTGATCTAGGCTCTCAGCAGGAGGTAGTAGGTACTTGGGACCCACCAACAACCTCCACGTAGGTATTCCAGATCCATCCGTTGCAGTTATTGGTCCGGCACCTGATGCTATAGATGGAGCAATTATCTTGGATAATCTGACCGATTCTCAAGCTTCAAAAATCAATGAAACCTCCCTTCGCCGGCTATGTTCGACCTATAGAATCTCTTTTGACGACGTATTAGTTCCATCGGGACAAGATCGTCCTCACCTACCCCACAGTTGGATATACAGCTTGCAACAAATTCATGTGCTGGGTCAGTAGTGTGCCACCTTTTAACTCCTTTCTCCATGAAGTGCTTCAGTATATTGGGATCTCCCCGACACAGCTACATCCCAGTAGTCATGCTTTCTTATATGGAACTTGTATTCTTTTCATGAACATCCTATTCAGGCTCCCCACTCCCGGTGACATCCGCTACATCTACCGCTTCAAACGATGGTTTGATAGTCCATCATTCATATTCCTCGAGCAACATTCTAAGTGTCATACTGACGGGGGCATGGAGTAAATTCACCTAATATAAGCAGGAATGGTTCTATGTACGCTACCCCCCGAGGCTTTGCGAGAAGATGGATGGAACTAAGTTCCTTTTTTGTATTAATATTTTTCTGTGGCACAAAGTGCATTCTTTCTAAACTTCTTTCGATTTTACAGGCATCAGCCCACGTTCCGAAGGTACCGGGTATTCTGAGGCCGTCGAGGCCATTCGGGCTATTCCTGTAGGAGACTGGGAAATCATATCCATCATTTCCTATGAATCGCTTTTAAAGTTTGGATTGTTGGCGGAAGGTTGTCGAACAAGTCTCCCTTGTAGCGCCACTACAACCAGACTTTCCTCGGAAAAAGGCGAAAGGCAAGCTGTGCCTTCGATGCCTTCCACAGGAGGGACCCCCGTTGTGTCTGAAGAAGGTGAAATAAAGGAGGCCAAGGCGTAAAAAACGACCAATGAGAACTTAGGCTCTAATACTGTGACTATAACCGATGTATCTGACGTCACCAAATCGCTTCCTCCTCGAAGAGGCAAAAAAGCTTAGCCTATAAGTTGAAGAAGAAAACAGTTGGCAGGACTGCTAAAATTACCATCACTCCGTTCAAGAAAAAATCATCCCCCCAACATCCAAAGGGTTCACTAAAAGGTCTTTCAGACCTGACCATCCCCGATGACTTGTTTAATTATGGTTTTAACGAACCATGAGACATGGGGCTTAATTCACCCACGAGAGGCGATGTAGCAATTCAGCCGGTCGATATGAAGAGTCAACCTAAATTAGTAAAGAAAAAGAAACTAATCCGTCGGGGGAATCACTAGGACACACACGAACACTTACACTTCACCATGCACCTAAACTTCAGCCATCATGTTATTCTTGCTAACTTGTCCACACTCAATTTCTGTGCAGGTGATATGGGGTGCACTCACGGATTCTACCGCCTTCGTGGGTCTTCTATCTTTCATCACTCCAGCCGAGACTCGGGGTCCAATAGATGCCGAGAAAGATATGACAATAGCGGTAGAGACTATCATTCCCGAGATTCGTCGTCATCTCGAAGGAAAACTTAAGGCCATTCTTCGTACCCTAATGAACCTCCTCCTCAACCAGAACAAAGCAGGGAGAAATATGCTCAAAGGGGATCTCAATCTGAATCTCCTCGCGACCAATACTACGGTTCATCAAGCACCAAGCAATCTCGCGAGCTTCATAAGAAGTCCATGATTTCGGCTAAACAAACTTCCTCATCCCCTGCACACGATCCACCGATAGAAGAAAAGCTAGCTGAGCTTAAAGCCACATTTCCAAAAATATGCTTCGATGGATTTAAATTTCTTCTTGCGATCCAACCTATTCCAGGGCATGTTAAACAAAGTGTCATTGCTTGCAATAATGATGTCTATGTCCAATACGATGCATTCGTTCACTTGGCGGAAAAAGTTTCTGAAGTTTCTATGGAATGTCTGTATGAAATCGATCTCCTGAAACTTGAGGCCATCCACGATAAAGATATCATCAAAGCTCAGAATGAAGAGCTTTTCTTATATAAATCTCAGCTTGAGGCTGCTTAGAAGAATGCTAAGGACGCTGCTGAGGCAGTCAATCACTTAGAGGCCACACACAAAAAGGAAATTGATGAGGCGGTCCAACGCCGTGGTGCTTTAGCCTTAGAAAAGGACTCCATCCAAAAAGAATAGGATGTCCTCGCTCAGCGAGTTAAGGAAATGGAAGAGCTACTCCTTAAAGAAAAAGAAGAAAAAATTACTGCTCAAGAGGAGTCACAACGATATTTCGACAAAATTGTCGCTACACAGCTTCTAAAACAAATCTTGATGAGGAGCTCTTCAAAGTTGAAGTGCTGAAAGATGCAGGCGTGAGAAGGGTAAAGGAATGGCGCTCTCGAAAATCGATTCTCTCCTCGTGGCTACTGCTGAGGCTGGTGGGGATGAAATTAAGTGCATGTTTGATCCACTCATTGTTGAATACAACGCTCGTGTTCTCATGAACCAATATCTATCTTTTCTAGGAGAGGTTTACCTCGAATCATTAGTTGAGGCATGAGACACCTTGTTAAAAATCAAACGAATAGAGTTGGGCACCAAGGAGGTTGATGTGGATACTCTCGTAAAGGACGGCTACGTCCAACTTATCTACAGCCAAAGCCCTTTATGGAAGAGATTCCTCTTCATCAAAAGGGAAGGACAAAGTTGTTGGTCCATCCGGGACTAAATCTCAAGTTCTTTCCTATGTTTAGCCGACTGATCTCTCTCCACTCGATCCTTTTAAACAACCTGTTGGTTATGATCCAAAGAAACCCAAGCTTGATATCCACGCTCTGTCCTCTATTCCATAGGGTAAGACTCCCAAAAAAGCCGAGAGCCAGCCAGTGACTGGCACTTAACCTCCCTTTCTAAAGATCAAATAATCATCGCTTCTTAGCGGACAATAAATGTATTCTAACATTTGTCTTTTATAACTTCGTGTAGGCCATTCTGACCCCGAACCAACTCCAAGGGGCGATGTCGCCACGAAGAATGAAGAGAAATTGGGAGAGGCATCTCATACTGGGAATGAGCCCGGACCCGGTGCTCAAATGATTGTGGCATTCGATGAGGACAAACTTGAGAACTCCTCACCTGCAGAAGAACACGACGAAGTCGAAATCACAGGCACCTTCGAACATACTTCAAAACTGAGCATGGAGGAACAAATCATGGAAGAGGGAAAGAAGAAAGCAGAGATTAAGGTTGAGCCCCAAGTGGTGGAATTGGATGATCCCCTGAACAGGCCCTTGAAGGTCATTCTCCCCGGCGGGACCAGGCCACTGGAAGTTTCTCCTCCTTCCGGGACACCATCTCACTAGGAAGTAAACAATACAAGAGGAAACGCTCAGGTGAGGAGCCTTCGGAGAAACCGAGGAAGGAAAAGAAATCAAAAAAGTAGCCATCCGAGCGTGCCTTATTCAACCCGAATAAGTCTAAATTATGTAGTTATTTCTATTTAGTCGTTGTAAATAGACTTTTTGGCTCCAAGTTCAGGAGAAATTGTAGTGAAACTTTATTTTACAATAGTGAATAAAATTATATTTCTTTGCTTTCGATGATTTTCGTTGTTCAGCTTACTATATAACTGGTAGCCGAAATTCGAATTCTTGTGAGTTACACAATCTCCAATTCACTTCCATATGACTCGGAAATTTTTAGAATCGTAAATACTCTAGTCCACACTCTTGGGATTCAGAATACTTTTAGTTCGCGCTTTAGGGACTTAAATATTTTTTGAATCATTTTCCCTCTAGCCCGCACTCCGGGGACTCGGAGCACTCTAGTCCACGCTTCGGGGACTGAGAGATATTTAAATCGTTTATACTCGGATCTTTGCTCTGGAGACTCAGAGAACTCTAGTCCACACTCTGGGGACTTCGAAATTTTTAAGTCGTTTACACTCCAGTCTGCACTCTTGGGACTCAGAGTACTCTAGTCCACACTATGGGGACTTAGAGATTTTAAGTCGTTTATACTCTAGTCCGCACTCTGGGGACTCGGAGTACTCTAGTCAACAATCTAGGGACTTAATGATTTTTAATTCATTTATACTCAAGTCTGCACTCTAGGGACTAAGAGTACTCTAGTCCATACTCTGGCACTTAGAGATTTTTAAGTCGTTTATACTCTAGTCCGCGCTCTGGAAACTCAGAGTACTCTAATCCACACTCTAGGGACTTAGAGATTTTTAGTCGTTTATACTCTGGCCCATGGTCTGGAGACTAAGAGTAATCTAGTTCACACTCTGGGGACTTAGAGAATTTTAAGTCGTTTATACTCTAGTCCGCGCTCTAGGGACTCAGAGTACTCTAGTTTGCACTCTAGGGACTTAGAGAATTTTAAGTCGTTTATACTCTAGTCCGTGCTCTAGGGACTTAGAGTACTCTAGTCCGCACTCTGGGGACTTAGAGATTTTTAAATTGTTTATACACCAGTCCACGCTCTGGGGACTCAGAGTACTCTAGTTCACCTTTAGGGCTTAGAGATTTTAAGTCGTTTATACTCTAGTCCGCACTCTAGGGGCTCGGATTACTCTAGTCCAGACTCTGGGGACCTAGAGATTTTTAAGTCGTTTATACTCTAGTCCATGCTCTGGGGACTCAAAGTACTCTAGTCCACACTTTGGGGACTTAGATATTTTTGAGTCGTTTATACTTTAATCCGTGCTCTGGGGACTTAGAATACACTAGTCCACACTCTAGGAACTTATATATTTTTAAGTCGTTTATATTCTAGTCCGTGCTCTGGGGACTCAGAGTACTCTAGTCCGTACTTTGGGGACTTAGAGATTTTTATGTCGTTTATACTCTAGTCCATGCTCTGCAGACTCAGAGTACTCTAATCCACACTCTGGGGACTTAGAGATTTTTAAGTCGTTCATAGTCTAGTTCATGCTCTGGGGACTCAGAGTACTCTAGTCCACACTCTGGGGACTTAAAGATTTTTACGTCGTTTATACTCTAGTCCGCACTTTGTGGACTCGGAGTACTCTAATCCACACTCTGCGGACTTAGAGATTTTTAAGTCATTTATACTCTAGTTGGCACTCTAGGGACTCAGAATACTCCAATCCACACTCAGGAGACTTAGAGATTTTTAAGTCATTTATACTCTAGTCCGCGCTCTGGCAACTCAGAGTACTCTAGTTCGCACTCTAGGGACTTAGAGATTTTTAAGTTGTTTATACTATAATCCGCGCTTTGAGGACTCAAAGTACTCTTGTCTGCACTCTGGGGACTTAGAGATTTTTATATACTCTAGTGCGCGCTCTGGGGACTCGGAGTACTCTAGTCCGTGCTCTGGGGACTTAGAGATTTTTAAGTAGTTTATACTCTGTTCGCACTCTGGGGACTTAGAGTACTCTAGTTCGCACTCTGGGGACTTAGAGATTTTTAGGTCGTTTATACTCTAGTCCATGCTCTGGGGACTTAGAGTACTCCAGTCTGCACTTTGGGGACATAGAGATTTTTTTTGTCGAATGATTTTTAATTTTTCCCATGCGTTCATACACCGAATAGAATAATGTGATTTAATTTTTTCCATAGAATTACAACGCACGGAACATCGATAGTTCGAAAAGCGGCTTCAAGCCTTTATTACCAATAATCAAATAGGAACAACTGAATTGTCTTATTACATGCCGAAAACTAAAAAAAACATACTGGAAACAATTGCTTGTAAATTGAAAAGGAAACAACTAAGCGTAATAACGTCATAGATGCTCGCTATTCCATGCTCGGGGGAGTGTCATGCCATCGTTGGTCACTAGCTTGAAAATTCCCTCTCCAAGCTTCTGTTCAATGACGTATGGACCTTCCCACGTGGGATTAATATGCGATGGCATCGGAAAAACTCGCTTCAAAACGAGATCGTCCACATCAAAGATTCTCGGTCGGACTTTTTCACTATAATATCGAGCGACTCGGTGCCTATATGATGATGCCCTTAAATCAGCTTCTTTTCGTTTTTCGTCAACAAAGTCCAGTGATTCCATTAAGGGATCCTGATTCGTCTTAGGATCATAATGAATTAACCGATGTGAAGGAACTTCAAGTTCCACCGGTATAACAACTTCCTTGCCATATGCCAGTGTGAATGGAGTGTTGCCAGTCGCGGACTTGTGGGTGGTTCTGTAAGCCCAAAGTGCCATTGTAAGCTCATCTACCCACTTGCCTCTAGCCTTCTCCAATATTTTTTCAATATGGATTTGATTATTTTGTTTACGGCTTCTACTTGTCCATTGGATTTTTGATGAGCAACTGCTGCATATCTTTTCTCAATGCCATACTTTTGACAAAATTCTTTGAACTCCTTACTTTCAAACCGAGTTCCATTGTCTGTAACAATAGTTCATGGGAGGCCAAAATGGCATATGATGTTTCGCACAATGAAATTAATGACCTTTTGGTGGTGATTGCAGCTAAGGGCTCTGCCGCCGCCCACCTGGTAAAGTAATTGACTGCAACTATTGCGTAATTGGCACCACCTTTGGAGATTGGCAAGGAGCGGATTATATCGATTCCCCATATTGCAAACAACCAAGGGCTAACCATTTATGTGGGTTCCATCGATGGAGCTCTCGGGATTTTCACATATTTTTGACATTTACCGCATCTTCGCACATAGTCCGTGGCGTCCCGATTCATGGTTGGCCAATAGTATCCATAGCAGAGGATCTTTTTCGTTAATGCCCGCCCCCGAGTATGGTCGCTACATTCTCCCTCATGAACTTCTTTTAAGACCCGTTTTATCTCATCGTGGGCAATGCACCGAAGTAAGGGGACCAAGAATCCCTTCCGATACATTATTCCGTCCTTCATTACATATCGCGAAGCATTGCGAATGACTTTTCGTCTTTCGTTCTTTCTTTCGGGCAAAACCCCGTGTAGCAGGTATTGCTTGAATGGGGTTATCCATGAATCCTTCTCGATTTCTATTTCTAACACAAAATCTACTTCCATCTCATTATACTCGGAGCATGTAAAACTTCGACGAGAACCAATCCCATCTGATGTGCATCACCAATACATGCGAATTTTGCCAATAAATTGTCTCTCCCATTTTGTTCACGTGGGATGTGTGAAATATCGTAATATTCGAAGTCTACCAACAGCTCTTGAACCCAAGCAACGTATGGTGCAAGTCTCTGCCCCTTTGCTGGATAGTCTCCCCGCACCTGGTACACTACCAATTGGGAGTCACAAAAGATTTCAACCGATTTTACTTCAAGTTCCCTGATAAGTTTCAAACCTGCAATCAATGCTTCATACTCGGCTTCGTTATTTGTAGCTGAGAAATCGAGCTTTGAAACATAACAAACTGATCGGTTTTCAAAAGTTACAAGAATTACACCATCCCTAGAACAACGATATTTGGATGCCCCATCGGCGTATAGTTTCCATCGAATGGGGAGAATAACATCCTCACTGCTTAGCTCATCTAATATGGTAAATTCTGCAATGAAGTCCGCTAGCGCCTGCCCTTGGATAGCCCTCCGTGGTAGGTAGGTGATATCGAATTGACTCAACTCAATGTTCCACTTCAACAACCTTCCAAAGGTTTCAGGTCATTGGAGCACCTCTCACAGAGGTTGATCGATATAAATACAGATCGGATATGCCTGAAAATACGGACGGAGCTTGCGTGATGCAATCACCAAGAAGTAGGCTAGCTTCTCAATCTTAGGATAATTCCTCTCCACCCCCGTTAGACGTTTACTAACATAATATGCTGGCTTTTGAATTCGGTCCTCCTTACGAACCAAGGTCGTACTGATGGCATGCTGAGACATGGCCAAGTATGCATATAACACTTCATGGTCTACAGGCTTTGACAAAACCGGGGGACTTTCCAAATGTCTCGCCAGAGCTTGGAAGGCATCCTTACTGTCAGGTTTCCATTCAAAATTTCTCTTCCCTTTCTTTACCACATAAACGAAGGGAACACATTTATCGGTCGCTCTAGATATGAACCGACTCAATGCAGCGACCTTTCCATTCAGGCTTTGTACTTGCTTTATAGCTCTGGGCACTTGTATTTCCCAATAGTCTGAATCTTTTTTGGATTAGCTTCAATTCCTCATGCATTGACAACAATGCCCAAAAACTTTCCCAACGCAACACCAAAGGAACACTTTAGTGGATTGATTTTCATCCGTAGTGTCTAAGTATATCAAACATCTTCGCTAAGTCTCGAACATGGTCATTTGACTACCGTGAAATCACGAGCATGTCATCCACATAGACTTCCATTGTTCTACCAATTTGGACTTTAAGCATCTGATTTACCAAGCGCTCATACGTCTCTCCTGCATTCTTCAACCTAAAAGACATCACCACATGACAATACAGTCTGACATCTGTGACAAAACTAGTGTGTTCCTGATCTGGAATGTGCATTAGGATTTGACTGTATCCCGAATATGCATCCATAAATGACAATAACTCATGTTCGGTAGTTGAGTCAACTAGCTGGTCAATTCTAGGTAAAAAGAAACTATACTTAGGGCAAGCCTTATTCGTGTCTGAGTCATCAACACAGATCCTCCATTTCCCATTCACTTTTCTCACTAGCACGAGGTTAGACACCCATTCAGGGTAGATGGCGTCGCTGACAAACCCATTGGCTTTGAGTTTATCCACCTCCTCTCTAAGAGCAGCAGACCTCTCCGGTTCCATACTCTCCTTTTCTGTTTCACCGGTACATACTTTGGGTTAATGTTAACCTTATGACTTGCGATGGCGGGAGAAATCCCACACATATCAGAGTGGGTCCAAGCGAAAACATCCAGGTTTACTCGAAGGAAATCAGTTAGGTCCTCAGTCATCAAGGGAGTGAGTTGTGATCCAATCTTAAGCACCCGTGATGGGTCATCGTGGCTGACTGAAATGTCAATCGTTAGTTCAGCCAGTGCAGCTTTACGCTCCTTAGGTTCTTCATCATCGTCTCTTGGATCTATGTCTATGTAGATCCAACCCTACTGCCCGAGCCAAGACTCGGGAGCTACTTGTCAATTTTGCGCTACCTGGATGCAGACAGAGTTATCCCTATCCACAACTTTTCCCTTCTCTCTCCGCTGGGCCTCTCTCAGCTCAGCCACATAACATGCACGCCCTGTCACCTGGTTGCCATGTACAACCCCAACTTCTCCATCCGTCAAAAACTTCAATGTAAAAAACAACGGGCCTAGAGTTGCCCAAAACTCCACCAGGGCTGGTCGGCCCATAAAAACATTATACAGGGAATCAACATCCAACACAATGAACGGTAGCATACGTATCCTCCTACGCTCTCCTTCTCCTAATTCAACTTGTAATTCAACAAAACCTATCACGTCAGTGGCTGCACCATCAAAACCGTGAATGTGGGATTTAGATGGTTTCAGATCTTTTGCCTCCATTTTCATTTGGTTGTACGCCTTTTTAAATATAATGTTGATAGAACTCCCAAAATCAATCAATATCCTTCTCACAAATGCTGGCCCAATCATTACCGAGATGACCATTGGATCAATGGTAGGTGCCTCCACCCGATCAACATCCCTACTTCTGAACACTATATCATCAGTCATCATTCGCTGCTGTTTCGCCGGAATCCTATCTTCCAAGTTCGAGAAGCATTCAAAGTCCACGTGTTTCAAGGAACTAGCATAGCGTTCCATTTCTTGCCAACTCTTGTATGCTAGATGGGGCCCACCGACTTTCGTGTTTATGGTTAGTCTACCTACAGTCCAAGCAGGTTCCTCGGCATGGCGTGAAGCTTGCCCACAACCAGGGTCTGGCGTTCCTTGTCCGCCTTCCTGTGAATTCTTGACATACTGCTGTAACTTCTTTTGCCAAATCAGTTTTTCTATAGCATCATGGAGGTGTCTGCATTCCTCAATGTTGTGACCGTAGGTTTCATGAAATTGGCAGTACTTCCCAGTCTGCTTTTGTTCCTCAGTGGATTCCTTTGGGCGCGGCTTCTGGTATTGGAAGGTGTTACAAGTTGTAAAATAAATATTCTCCAAAGTTGCATTCAGGGGAAAGTTTACGTTGTAGATCAGGATCCATGGCTTCCACTTTTCGGCTTCCCTCTTTCTTTCGGAATTTTCCCTTCTAGACGCTTTAGACTGCTCGGGCTTGTTTTGAACATTAACCTTGACCTTTCCTGAATTGGCGCCAACCTGTTTATCGCAATGTTACTTTGCACCGTCTCTTTGCCAGGCCCAGGCGCACTACCTCGCATCGTCCACCTGGCTTCCTCCCTTGTCATGAACTGGTGTGCCTTTGTATAAAAAAGTTCTAGGGTAGCCGGAGGTTATCCTTCCAACCAATCACCAAACTCTAAGTCCAGATCTACTCCCCACATCGCGGCCATGAGAATAGCGTGGTCATTCGGGTTGCTGCTTCAGTAGCTACAACATGAAATCTTTGCAACTATTCTTTTAAGGACTCCCCCGGGGCTTGAATTACACTGGATAAAGACATCACATCCTTTGAACGAGTGGTATGAATTCTAAACTGCTCCATAAATTTTGTCACTAACTCATCAAATTTGGATATCGATCGTGGAGAAAGTCTGGTGAACCACATGGTAGCGATTCCAGATAAGGTTATTGGGAAATATCTACACTTAGTCACACCATTCACCCTGGCCGATTCATCATCCACTCGTATCTCATTACATAATGTTGGGGATCAGTCTTCCCCTCATAGGCTGGAATAGTTGGCATACATAACTTACGGGGTATTCAGCCTATATGACATCATCTGTGAATGCAGTATAACTTCTATCTATGCCCCAATCATCGCTGGATAAGCCCTAATTTTCCCTCATTGGCTGTCTAACCATGGTCGACAAGTCTGGAGTCTAGATGGGAGGCGGCAAGTTGGACTCCATCCTGCATGACTGTCCCGACTGGTGCCTTCTTGGTTAATGAACTACCAAATGTGTGTCTTGGGGACCTACTTCGTTATGACCTTGGTGAGCCGGCCATCCGGTTTCCACTCGCGCTCCAGATCCTAAGTTTCCAATTCCAAATTGAGAGCAATTTCCTAGGTGCAAGTGAGGGGTCACGACTCTAGGTAAGGAACCTGAACCACTCATGTTGGATTGATCTACTACACCTATTTGTGATGTTTCAATTCTACGACGTCTATTCCTAGGTTGTTCACCAGATGAAGCGGAGCTATCAGATGATGAGTAGGTAGCATGACTTCCTCCAGTATTCTGATGTTGTTGTTGAGTAAGCTGGGTCATGAGATTGGCATAGCTTGAATCTGCTCATTAAGCTGTCTCCTACTTTTCACAAGTTCTCTCATTAGCTAGTTGAACTGTGTTTTGGTGACAACTTTTGTTTGGTTTAGGGCGGTAGCGATCCCTGCACCTGGATTAGCGTGTTGATTGATGGGTCCTACTTGTTGGATGCTAGCGGTCTCGCTGACATCTACATTGTGGGAGGCTGATCTGGTACGTGGTCTTCCCATTGTAGAGTTATTGGTAGAAACACTAAGTATAATCTATGAACTTCTAATGGACGAACTGGGATCTTAGTTGGGGGATTACTTCAATCTTGTAGCGACAAAGTAGATCCTAACGACCTAGGAATGAAATTCTCAATGAAACCATGAAAATCTTAGCACCAAAATTGGTCAATAACACCCTTGAATAGAATTATGTAGAGAGATTAATGAAGAAAATAAATTAAAATTGAGGGATGTATGCAAAACTAACTGCAAAAACAAGAACATCAGAATTATAGTGGTTTGGCGTACTGCCTACGTCCACTGTTAATATAATTTTTTTCTTTCCTCTAAGACTTGAATACAGATACAATCCGTAAGAAAATAGCTCGAATACAAGTTTTAACTGAAAGGAAGCTAGTGTAAAAAGTGGCAGAGTGTCCTCGGAGTTCTTGAAAAAAAAGGTCCCTTTTCACTGCACCCCTGCCCCTCTATTTGTAGATGAAGATAGGCTGGACTTCCTTCTCAGGCCTAGAAGCAAAGTACCTTGGCCCATATATGGGAATCTCAAGTCAACCGTCCCAGCCATGCCGAGCGAGATACACCGAATGACAAATGCCGATCCAGGATAGTCGAACAGCATGTGTTGAGTTACCCAGACCTAGCGGTACATGCCAAGCGACGATGACTCAACTGACCGACCGGTGTGTGCTGAGCGATCTAGGCCAAGCAACGTGTGCTGAGTTACCTAGACCGAGCGGCACATGCCGAGTGACGACGACCTAACTGACCGAACAATGCGTGCCGAGCAATCTTGGCCGAGTAACGTGTGTTGAGTTGTTCATGCCGAACGCCTCATGGCCGACCGCTCTTGCCAAATGCTCCCTCCCAGGATGTCTTGATCGAGCCATCTCGACCTCCCTCCTTGGCCGGGCGACAACTACCCTAACTTCACTCTGAGGCCGAGCTGCCTTGGCCGAGCCAAAGCCAAACACACCGAGCCACGTATTGGCTGAACCAAACTTTAGCTACACTGTTCGTTTATATTTCCACTTCTTTCTTAGCTTGAGTCCCGCTTATGGTTCAGCCGTAAGTTCTGTGACCATCGCCATGTAGCCGGGCCAAAGTGCCGGGTAACATTACTTATCTAGTTTCATAGTTTTCATGATCACACTAAGAACCTATGGGCATCTACCAATAACTTCGTCTAATTATAGTTTTCATGGGCTCACTGCAAACCTACTGGATTCTCTAATAACTTATCTCATGTCATAATTTTCATGGGTTAACTATGAACCTGCTGATCTCTTTCAATAACTTAATCTGAATATAGTTTCCATGGGAGCACTAAGAACCTATTAGCCTCTGCCAATACCAATTTCCAATCATAGTTTCATGGGTTTACTATGAACTTATCTAAATTGACAACTCTTTTATCAATCTCCGGGCATTATATTTTCCGGTCTACCTGACCTTCTAGATGCAACTCTATTCATACAGGAGTTAGCTAAATATTTATTCACTACTGGGTCAATTTAGTTAGTTATTTTTCCCTTAATACCCCAAAATATAGTTATGGGTTGATTATAAGTGAATATGTTAATAGAGGAAGCACATATAATAACTAATCATAACATAACGATACAAACATTCATAGTTTAATTTCCTTATAATAAATTTTCAAATGAAACTTGATTCATATCTTTAACCCATTATCTTTAACAAGGAATACTTCTTCCAAAAACTCCAAAGTTGGATGCTATTTTAAAACTCTTTTATATTGTTATGGGTTTTTCTTTAAAAATGAGATTAGGTTCCTTGTTTTGAAAACTAAAGCTTTCGAAACCTTAGACACTCTCTTTCAAGACCATTAAATTATACCCTTCGAAAGCATTCAAATCACCATTTCAAAACACTTAAATATACGCCTTTCGAATCAATCAAAACATCTTTGTCGAATCACTCAAATCATCACGCAAAACTTCTAGGTCATAGTGAACATAAGCGAAAGTAACCCTTTTGAAAGCATTAATCTCCAAGTATAAGAATTTGGAAACAGATGGCTTTAATACTACTCTTTCGAAAGCAATAATTTTTAAGTAAAATAATAGGGGAAGGATGGCTTCGAAACAACCTTTCAAAACCATTGCCTTCGAAACAAACTTTGAAAACCATTGCCTTCGAAACCTTTAATAAGTGACTACAGGGACTCTTTCGAAAGCATTAGGACAAGGCTTCTATACTAATAAAACGAAATCTTTCCTTTCGAACTCATTGTTAAAAGGCTATAAAGAAAGACGGCCTTTAACCCATCCGAAAGGTATGAAAACGGAAGTAAGGTTTCAATTAGGTTTAAAAACAACCACCCTTTTGAAAGCATATTTTCAAACTTATTATGCGGGAACTCAATCGAAAGCTAATTTTAAAACAAAGGTAAGTGGAAATCCCCTCAAAATCTATATAAAAGTAATCTCAACCCTTTCAAAAGCTTTGCAGGAACAAAGTAAGCAGATCTCTCTCGAAAGCTAAACAGAGGCCAGTGGATTGATTCGAAAGGTATTTAAAAAGGCATCAACTCCTTCGAAAGCACAGTTTTTACATGGTCTTTCTGCCTTTCTCCAATGCGCTACATACCAACTACTTGATACCATTACATTGCTTTGGAATGGGTTTAGGGAGGTATGGTGTCGAAAGGTTGCAGATGGAAGGGGCGAAGTAGTAATTTTAAGCAAAACCGATTTATAACCTTTTAAAGTAATTTGGATTCAACTAACTTACCTTATTGGTCAAAATATGATTGGTTGCCAAACCCTTTACCAAAATCTTTTCTAAAAAGGCTGCCGAATTCATCAATTAAAAATTAAACATATTTTATTAATGAAGCCCTTTCCCTTAACAAAACAATAAGAACATTTAAGTCCTCAAGCTTAATTAATTTAATTTCCATAGCAAATCACTTATGAAAACCCCAAAAATCATCTTAATTCACTTTTAATATATTTTCTAACGTATATAAATTTCGGATCCAAAATACTTTATATAATTGCGAAATAAATTTTAAACCCAAATTATCCATTTCCTCCATACAAAATTCATAATAAATTATCCATATCTTAGATAATTATAAAAATTTAAATCCATCACCAAAAGAATATTTTTCATGATATATTAAATACTCATGGCATTCAAAATAATTTATCATGATTTTAGCCTTAAAGTCGAATCAAATCTTTTTCAAACACATTTGTCTAAATCAAACATGTCATATAATCAAAGCATATCATTGTTCAAATCATCCAATGGTTTTAAACTTTAAACCCGAAATCTAATATTAATTAAAAGATAAATGAGATGGTTCTGATTATTATTCACCTTGGTTTGGATAAGGAACTTGAGATTGGAACTTGTTTAATTATTCCTTGCTTGAATCCTAAGCTTTTAGTTGATTATGATCCCCTTTTCTCCTTGAGTAATGGCCGGCCTTGAAGCTTCTTTTCTTATGTTTTTATTTTTTGAAAACATGAATGAGTGTAAAGTAAGGGTTTAGGGGTTATGGGGTTACGGTATATGGCTATTCCCCATAATACCTTCGCCTTATTCTCTTAAGTGATTAACTTATTTAACCATTTCATAAACTCGTTCTTATGATTTCATTTAGCTAAGCATAGCCTCTATTTAATTTTTAAATCTCAATTCCCTTATCACTCTAGTCCTTACATTATTATATTTAGTTTATCCAATTAAATCTCCTAAATAATGTTATCTAAAATTAGGGGTGTTACAAATCATATCAACTGGGGTATCAATCATCGATCGACTTGGAAAGGTCGGTACTGATCGATCCCAAAAAATGTTGCTTCTGAGTGATTATGAGGAGGAATTGCAAGATGTTGATGTTGAAGAGCTGTTGGTCTTGAGACTAGTGGTGTTATAGAAAAAGCTACTAAACCTGTAAGAAGAGGACGTGGTCCACACCGAAGTCGCTGAGCAAATGAACATCCTACTAGGGAGACCTAGACCTCGTAGTAATTATCATTCGTCTATGCGAACATGTAGTGATGCAGATAATGATTCTCGCTTAAGGCAAAGTGTAGGTAACAAACACTTGTTGGATAAATATGTAAAGAGGTTGTTGCATCAGAACTAGCAACAACAAGGTGATGGATAGAGAACCACGGCTAGTCGAAGCCCATTCCTCGATAACACTAGAGTTGCCAGGTATCCAAAAAAAAATTGTCATGCCGATAATGTAGAGACTAACCCCATGTAACACCTGATGAAGTATGGATGGCACATGTATGGTGCATGTGCAAATGCTACAGCAAGACGTAGATTTACCCCCTTTTCTAGAGGGGCTTGTCACGACTATTGTCTTGACCTTGCATCCATATAGTCTTTTGATGAATTAGCTGAGAAGTTCAGGCAATGGTTTCGAATCCATAATTGTGCGACCGAAGAATGGGATGTCCTTGGATAATCTATATAAGAGGTTTAGAGAGATTCTAATTTTTTTTTCTAAAAAGGTTCAATGCCCCAGTAATTGAGGCTAACAACCCTAGAGAAGATATAATTTTGATGGCCTTGGTAGTAGTCCATAGCCAAACAGACTTTTTAAAGTGGCTTAATGTGAAAAAGCCAGCTTCTTTGAAAGACTTTTATATAAAAGAAAACCAATTTTTACGCTTGAGGGAGGCAAGGCCGGATGAAGGAATTAGTGCTAGTGGTTAAACTAGACCAAATAATGTCATACAGAGTAACGTAGTTGTCAACCGGGGTGCTAACAGAATTGGAAATAATAATTCTTGAAATGGAAACAAGCAAATAACTCCAACCAAACTGGTGGCAAATGACAAGATAACAAAAAGTACTCAAGGTTCATTACTGACAACAACTACATAAAATTGATTGAGTCCGTTGAAAATATCTACCTTGCTACAAGGTATGGTGAGATATAAGAAGCCTGCCTAGAGTGATGCCACTGAAGCGAAGAAGCACTCTAATAAGTATATTCGCTTCCATGAGATGCACAAGCCCAATACAAGTGAGTGCATATATCTCTATGATGTGACTAAATATATGATTAGAAAGGAAAAATTACGGTAGTGTGTCAGAATACCGTAGGAAGCTAGGTAAGTTAACAACAAACCTCAAAGGCAGCTACCTCAAGGAAATATAGTTAGGCCTAGTAGAGAGGGGACAAGATAACCAAATAGTGGTTTGGTAATTAATACTACAGCTGGTGGTCTGCATCTTATGGAAAAAAATCGTAACGAGATGGAGCAATCTAGAAATTCTCTAAAACATTTGCCATAAAAAATGTACTAAGCCATAGAAGAAGGAACTTCTGCTCAGCAGCAACCGTGGACAGATGATACTATCTTCCATAATAGGGATGTTGATAGGGTCGTGACATCAACAATTAGCCCAATAATGATTATGATTGTGATTGGGCCAGGCCAGTGGCAATGCATCGAGTCCTTATTGAAAGTAGGAGCTCGGTTAATATCTTGTGCAAGAAAATTTTCAATGTGATGTGACTTTATGAAAAAGACCCTTTGGTTAAAGATTATTTATATGATGGAGATTATTTAAAATCTTCTAGTATGTATGAATAGAAATTATTTATATCATGGATATTAAAGAGATAGGGTCGTTGATAACTGTGATCAAAGATTATCTAAAGGAAACTCTCCTGAAGAATCGGAATGAAAAGAGGAAGCTCTTATGTAAGATCCTACGGTTTATTGTGCAAGAAGGAGTGTTATATATGAGAGGATTCTCTACTGCTTTGCTAAATAATGTCGGCAAGGATGAAGCTAAGAATATCCTAGCCGATGTTCATGAAGAAAGATGTGGAGAATAAATTGAGAGGGAGCAGACTTTAGCAAAGAATATTTCTGCTATAGATATTGCTGGCCAACTGTCAACCTGGATTTAGTTGATTATCCAAGGAAATGTGGCAAGTGATAGAAATTTGCAAAGAATACAACAAACCCATACTACAAGTTTACAAAGATGACTAGCTCGTGACCATTTGCTGTTTGGGGAGTTAATATCATCGAAGTGTCACCGATGTCTCGTGAAGGAGAAAAATACTTAATTGCTGTTATGGGCTGCTTCACAAAATGGGCAGAACAGAGCTCCTCACCATGGTTGCTTTGGCAAAAATGATCAACTTTTTCTGAAGAACATTTTGTGCAAGTTTGGAGTGCCTTAAAAGATTATAATGTATAATGGAACAAAATTCAAAAGTGTGAAATACTATGAATTTTGTGACGACCCGACTTTCTCACCATAGAAAATCGCATCATCTTTAAGAAAGAAAGGGATAGAAAAGAGAAAAGAAAGAAGAGAAAGAAGAAACAACATCAGAATCTCAACAGCAGAACGAATAAATTATATTAATAACATAAGTATTACATAGTATACAATAATTATCAGAGTTACACAGACAATACAACACATACTAGACAGTTATAAACACCTGTCTAGTTATTACCACTCAAATACAACATCAACAAAGAAACCACTCAGAGATACCAATACAGTGGAACACTATATAACTACAACGCAGAAGCCTCATGCTCCATTGCTCCTCCATAATTCGTCAAAGCTATCCTGAATCCCATAGCTACTCGTAAAAATTTGAGTACCCAAGAGTTTAAGAAAAACAGAAATAAACTCTGGGTCAGACATGGGTCTGGTGTGTGTAACAGGTTAAAGTTGCTTAACTTTTGAAAAACCTTTGAAAAGAAAGGTATCACGTAAGACTTCCCACACATAAACATGGAAAAGTTTTTACCTTACGCTAACCAAAACATGTGATAGGAAATCCGGTGATATTATAATAGGTCTAGGGTTTTCAAGTAAATATGTAATAGCCGAAATTGTTACATTCATTAAATTCCAGCTACTAGCCACAAATGTGGGTAATAAAATCAAAACTGAGGGCATTTATTGGATTTTGGATTCCATACAATGGCAGGGCTACCAAGGTACTGCCCGTCAAAGTACGTGGCCTAGATCACCGTACCGAGGATCACTCCCAATCCCCTGCACCACAAAGCCGGAACCATTCCTTACTAAACAGTCCCAAATGACCACCCCGCGGTTGTGGTCAGCAACCGCACCACACAGCCAAAATAAAGGGACATCTAGACAGGGGTAAATCTTGTCCTACTTGGGCATGACCCACTTAGCCTTGCTGCACCTCCCCTGTTTTAGCCATTCCACGTTGATGAGGCTTGAGGCTACGATTACCTTTATAGGACACATCACTTAGAATGTTCATCGTCCACCTGACGATGTTATGAAATCATTCAATCCATACAAGTTCGTTCTGGGTTCGAACGAAACCGAAGGCATTATCTCGTTACACTCATTTTGGAATCACACTCAGAGTTAACGACGATAGCCCTTGCACTCTGAATCTTCATCTTCACTTGAGATTCATGACCTATCGTTAATTTGGATCGATGTGGTTTTCGGATATCCAAATATGGAAACCCGATCCCGGTCTCACCGAATCCAAAACGTATCTTTTAAGGCCAAATTGTTTTAAAGTTTAAAACAATTTCAATTCATTATCTATATACACACAGATAGATAATTCACAGATTCACAATAGATAATCAACATTATCATCACCAACAGATAATCCATACCAGCATTACAAATAGATAATTCATATTATCATCTCAATGCAACCAATGCATCCATAACACACAGCATTATTCATCTCATAGCTGAGATTACAAACCATACAAGGCAACCAATATCATCCATTCATACATAAGCAATGATTTAATGATCACATCATCTATAATTAATTTAAAATGAATTAAATTAATTACTTTATCTCTAATTAATTTAAAATGAATTAAATTAATTATTTCATCCTTATAATCCTGCTTAACTTGACCATTAATTGATTTCAAATTAATTAATCACCATCTCATTATTCATTTCAATTAATCATTTCTGATTAACAATTTCCTAATTACAATAAGTAATTAGCCTTTAAATTAATTACATAAGTTAACTATACTTAACACTTACAATAATTAAATTTTAATTTCTTAATCAATTAATTAACTAAAGTTAAATACGTTAGTCCTTTATTAATTACTTCATTTATTAATTTTCCCTTAATTAATCAATTCTAAATTTACATCATTAATTTTATGAACTAATGATTTTTAATTACCTTTTTAATCAATCTCTCTATTTAAATTAATTATATTAATTAATTAATCTTCGATTAAACCACATATATATTAATCACCCTTGATTAATAACATCTAGTAATTAACTACCCTTAATTACTTCATTGAATAAATTAATCCATAATTTATCCTCTAATTAATCCCTTGATTATTCACATTCAGTAATTAACTACCTTTAATTACTTATTTCAAAAATTAATTAACCCTAATTAATTATCTCAGTTAATCCCTTGATTAATTACAAAGTAATTTAATCCAAATTACTTCCATAAATAAAACCTCTTTAATTACATTCAGTAATTATCAATTAGTTACTTCCCCAAGTAATTACAATTCCATTAATTACATAAAGTAATTATTTTCAAATCATCAAATGTTTAAATTAATTAAACTTAATTAATCAATCTAAACTTATCACATTAACCCAATTAATTACATTAAGTAATTTATTCATTAATTACTTCTATTAAGTAATTAACTTAAACAATTCCACAAATGATTATCATTAATTAATTAATCTAATTAATTATTAAAAATTAATCACATTAATTAATTGTTAAATAATCTTAAGTTAATGACCTTCATTAACTATTCTTAATTATTTTATTAAGAAATTAACTTAGATTAATCATTATTAATTACAAATTAATTAATATTTAATTACCAGTTAATTAATCTCTAATTATTTAATTAATTAAGTGTTAACTATAACTTAATTAATCCTTAATTACTTGATTAATTAATCTTAATCATTAACTAAAATATAATTAATAATCTTTAATTACCAATTAATTAATCTTAATTAATTAGTCTTAAGTCTTAATTAATCAATTTAAAAATTCTTAATTACTTAATTAATCATCCATATTATTAATTAATTAATAATTAGTTACCTAACTAAATAATTTAATGAATCCAAATCATTAAATTTTATTTATCTTTAAGATAAACATTTCTTGCTTAATTAAGTATTTAAAATAATTTGTTTTAAATTTACTTTAAATTCCAATTTAAACTTTATTTTAAAAACTAAAACTCAACCCAAATTTCTAGATTTCAAAAACTAGAAATTAAACTTATTTTAAATTTCTATTTTACAATTTAAACTCCAGTTTAAACTCAAAACCAATATTCTTTTATACTTTAAAAGTTGTTAAAACTAAATTTAAATTTCAAAATTTAAATTATTTCAAACTCAGATTCAAACTAATTTGAAATCATATTTCAAACTCAGGTTTAAACTAATTTTAAATTTTTGTTTACATTTAAAAATTTATTTTAAAATTTTAAAACAAAAAGATGATTCTGTTTTTATTAAAACCTGGAACAACATCAATACCCGAGCAACTCGAATTTTACTTCGAGACAAAACCTTAACTGCTTCGAGCTAAAACTCGATTTCCCCGAGACCAACACGAGGCCACCAAAAACTATAACCCCTCAACATTCACCAGCAACATCACCTTGCTCTGTGCACATGTATAGTGCCTCCGGCCATCGCTGACCAATTTCACGACCTCCCCACAAATCGCTAATCAACAACTCAAACCAACCATACACCAATTCCATCAATTAATGCTCGAAATCAAAATCGAGACAGAATTTCCCAAACTTGGAACATACACAAAACTCCACACCCAAACCTGTCAGCGCCTCCCATTTGAAACTCCGACCACCATCGCCTTTGAAACTCCGACGAAGTCTTCGACAACCCATCATCTTCCGTTGCCTAAGAAATAGTTGAACTCGATCAACAGAAGAGATCGAACCCAAGCAAAATCTGTAACCCAGTAAAACTAGGGTTCCAAAGTTCAAATCACTACCGCAACTTCTTTGACGAATTAAATCACCATCAATAATTTTTATTCGCATCAACAATCACCCCTCTACCATCTAGAAGAACGCAGTCCCCTCCAGTTACATAGATCACCAGGAAATCAAGAATTCCCATTTCAATAAATATCCAAATTGCACCTTTATCCTATTCCTAAAAATCTTGATTCTTGATTTAAAAATCATGTTTTAATTAGTGTATTCAATCTACAATACTGAATTTATAATTTATACAGTATGAATTTTGATTTATATCAACATGTATTGATGTTTTATATGTTTCCAGAGACCATCAAGCTTATATTTCAACTTACTTAAAATCTTTAAATATTAACCTAAGGTAAATCAACAACTTTGATTTATAAATTGCATTCTAGCAGGAACTAGTTAAAGAAATAAGGATTTTAATAAAAACTTGTGCCAGGAAAACAAAACAGAACAAGGCAATTTAACAGCATGCATACAAATACAATTTCACATCAGACAGTTAATTATAAACATATGCAATATTTATTCATTTCAGTATACTAGCATGCAACAAATTTTTTTAACTTCTAATTTTTTTTTAAAAGCTACTCACCTGTTTTAAAAATGCAGAGCAGAGCACCAGGTTTGAAAAGCTCTTGAATCTTTTGAAAGCTTGCTTTGAAATGCCTTTGCCCCTTGAATCCTTTGAAAACTTATCTGAATGCTTTTAAAAGCTTTTAAACTTGTTGCTATAAAATGCTATAGTTTCCAGGTTGGCATGTAGGGCAAATTTTCCAGATTTACAAACTGACATGCATGGTTCAGATTGAAGAAAGTAAAATGCATAGATTTGCAAGTTGGTTTACAGGGATTTGAAGAATGCAGCTTGCTATGCATTTTGAGATATGTTACAGAGAATTTTTGATTGAAGATGAACTATGGGTTTTGATTTTGAGGATTGTTTCAGCTGAAAGAATTTCTTAGATTAGGAATGAAGATGAGAAAAAGGAAAGGAAAGAAAGAATGCGTGTTTATATAACTTATTTATGATTTATTTTAAAATCAAAGAAAAAGAAAAATACAAATTTTGACACTTGCCTAAAATATGAACACTTGTTAATATCTTTGTTTAAGCACTTAACATATGTTGAATTTTGTTCTAAGATGTTTACACATGTCCTTTTAATTAATTAGTATTTTTAATTAAAGTGTTAATAAAAGTTTTAAACTTAATTGTTTACAGATACTTATTTATATGTATAAATAATTTTTAAGGAAATAAAACCATTATATTTATAAATAAAAATAATATACATATCAATTATTTGAAAATAACATTTTTGATTATTTAAATAAATTTATAAAAGAGGTGGTAAATTACTTGTTATTTAAATGAATAAATGTTTCATTTATTAATTGTATCATATTTCTTAAACAATATTTTAAAAAGAAATAAAATAAAAAAATTTATAACCTTATTTTAATCTAAATTAATATTCAAACTTAAGTTTAAAATATATTTTAAACAAATAAAACATTTATCTCATGTATTTAAAATCATACAGTTATTTTATAAAATACCTTTGAAAAGCTTAAATAAAAAATAAATCATAATTTCCCAATTACCAAAATATTGGAATTAGAAAATATGCTATATTAATTAAATTTAAAACCAAACTCATCTATTTAAAATATATATAAATATATATACATATTATAAATAGAAAACAATTTATTAGCTTATTAAAAGATCAATTCACTAATTAATTATTTAATAAAGAAGATTATTAAATCAGTTCAAATTTATTTACAAAAATTATCAAATTAACTTAATTTTAAACATAGATTATGAAATTGATATTGTCAAAAATTTCGGGATATCACAAATTTTGTGCTTGATATCAAATTGAGAGGAACTTTTCGGTGGTAGCACATCCATAGGAAAATGGACAAGTAGAGGCCACCTGTATAAAATCATCAAATCCACCATAAAGAAACAACTAGAGTGAGCTAAAGATAAATGGATAGTGTGACGACCCGGAAATTTTAATAAATTAAATTGGAGCAATTAATCGATTTTAAAATATTTAAAGTTAATTTTAACTTAAATTCAAGATATCAATTCTAGCTTGCTAATGAAATAATTGAATTGTATAGTTTAAATATTGATTTTAATAATTGAAAATTTTGGGTAAATTGTTGAATCTGATATTTCTAATCCAGTTTAAATGATTTGAAGGCTTATAAAATTTATAATGATGATACTGAAGATAATAGAATGGTTGGAATTTAATTTAAAGATAATTTGTTCAGTTTTAATAGTATATCGTTTAAATTGGAATTTAAGAATAGCCTTCCGAGGCACAGTCTCGGAATTCGAGGAAAACAGTTCCATTGGATCCGTGATAGCTAGTTATTATCGGATTTCAATTTTCGTAGCCATCGGAGTTGTCGTTTGACCCTGGCAGCTCAAAACGCTTAGAACTATTTCAATCAATTTAATTTAAAACTGAACGTTTTCTTCTGTAACTTGTGCATACGATCGATTTAAGTTCCGAAACACGTTTCATCGGGTTCGAAACGCGGGTAAAACTTTATAATCGCCTGACGAAATTCCTTAAGAGGAGTTCGAAAATTTAAATGACAGTTAATGAAACGTTTTGAAAATATAATGGAATTTAAAGTCAAAAGGGTCAATGATATTTTCATCAACGCGTATTCAGGAAGCCTCCCTCCTACATCTATTTCATCCCGTCCCTTTGATTCTCTGGGAAGATCAAAAAAATCAAAATAAAATCGAACTCATGTTCGTTCAAATCAATATTGGCTTCCTCCTTTTCTTCAGTGAAAACCAAAGCGACAATCTCTCCTTCCTCTTTGTAAACTCACGCCTCCAACCCCTCGTACCAAATTGCGATTTACAGTCCCGATTAAAAAAAAACAGAGAGAGAGAGTAACGTATGAGAGGAATTTTAGCCGATTTCAATGGGATCGGAGGGCGCTCGCGTGCGCTGCGACTGGGGAGGCTTCGTCGACGAGTGGAAGGCGCAACTAGGGTTGGTTGTTCTGGATTTCGTGACTTGGTCGCGTGAGAGGGGACCGCATGCATTTTGCCGATCGAGAGACGCCTTCCCTTTTCAGCATCGTGGGGCTCGCGGCTATGGGATGTCGCACCGTGGGATGTCGCGGCTATCGGCAACGACATGGTGGAGTGCGGTGGGATTCATGAGTCAGTAGGGTTCGGTGATTAGGTTTGGGAAGTAGAGCTTGTTCACTAGCAAGCTGGAAGTGGCAGGCTTCGGCGATAGCTAGGGTTCGGGGAGGCAGTATCTTCAGTGCTCGATTGACTGCGTTAGAGGTAATTTACTCTATTAAAATAATAATGAATACAGATAATATAATTAAGTATATGAATGCATTTTTAATTTATGTATATATAGGAAGCTGAAAACAAATGTAGTAATAAACATAAGTAGACATACTCACATTTTAAACTCACTGGTCTATTTTAAAAATAAATTATTAAGACGGCCAATTTGTTCTATTAGCATAATTAATTTATTTAGTTCCTAAAACTAATTTATTAAATGAAAATTGGATTAAATAATTATTATTTGTTAATTAAATTAAATTCAGCAAATGGGAATTATTTGTTCGATCTATTCGAATGTTAACAAAATGAATCCAATGCTTATACAAGGTTTAAAATCCGGAAGGGAACAATTCGAGATTGGATCAGATTTGCATATTCAAATTCGAAGGTGAGTAAATCTCACTCTGTCTGGTTCTTATTGAAATTTATATGGTTAAATTTAAATAATTGGTTGAATGTTTAAGTTGATTGGATGTATACTGATGATGATGTGATTTTGGTTTTTGATTGATTCTCGAGTTAATTGTGGATTGACTCGAAGTATATGGGGTTTTAAATTGTTTCAAACTTAAATCATAAATAGGAAAATGATTTCATTTTAAATTTAGTAAGGGCTTGATATGTTGTGATTCATTTAAATTAGTAAGGAATTTGAAATGAATAATTGATTGATTTAATTAATTAATGATTTGGGTTATTTAACTTAGAAATTAACGAGTTGAATAAATAAGGAATTGAGTTGTAAGTTAATTGAATAAGTAAAAGGAATTCAGAATAATCATTTGATGGTGTGATAAATAATTACTTATTGTAAGTAATAAAATATAATTACTTGGTGAAATTAATCAAGAGATTAATTAAGATAGTTAAGTAAGAAGTAATTAATTTATGAATAAAGTAAAATGAAGAATAGTTAATTACAGTTTAGGATTAATCGAAAATGGTTAATACTGTGGTTTTCATTAATATAACGAAATTTGATTAGAATAAATTAAAATATAATTGAAAATCCTTAATATATATAATTAATAATGTAATCAAAATTGATTAATTAAGATTGATTAATCTATAATAAGTGACTTATGGGAAGTTAATTAGTTTAAGCAATTAAGGATTAATGTAATTAAATAATTAATTAATTCATGAAGAAATTAAGATTTCTTAATAATCTCGATTGAGACTAATTAATATTGTGAAGTTAATTTAAGATAATTACTTGAATGCAATTGAAAGATAATTAATCCAGGGTGATTAGTTAAGATGGGTAATGATGGGTTGACCAATTAATTGATTTGGAATTAATTAACATTAAATGAAGGAATCCAAGTGATTGAAGTTTGAAATTTCAATTTGAAACAATTGAATTGATTTGTATGTGATTAAGCTTTGCTTATGGGTGATTGATTGGTATTGGTTGCTTTGAATGAGTTGATATATGATATGAAATGGCGTGTATTTCATTTAGAAAAGTTGGGTTAGGATAACATATGCCTCGAAGAGGCCAGGAGCGGGTATTGGGGAGATACCCGATACCACTTCCAATACCTTATAAATTGATAAGTTGGAATGAATGGATTTAAAAGAACCGGATTATTTAATCTAAATTTTTGCACATAGAATACTTATTTTGAAATTAAGATATGATATGGCAAGGTGTGACTTTGTAAATTTATTTGTGAAATCAATAGGCTGAAATGAAATGATTTAAATAAATTGGTCTATTTTATCTAAGTCTGGTACCTAGAAAATTTGATGTGTGGAATAAGTATTGTCTATAGAAAATTGCGAATTGGTTAACAAATATATGTTACCCCGGGTTTATTTAAGTTGATTGCTTGGTGTTCCTTATTAGTTGGGTTTACTCACGCTGGTTTCCAGCCTGACCCGGGTGTTACTTTGATGTAATGCTCAGGTCAGACCGAGCATTACAAATTTTCAGGTAGGTTCGTTCAGGTGCTCAGGAGTCGAGCTGGATGGCAAGTACGAATAGAGTGTTTCCGCTGCAGTATATTGTTATATAGCCGAGACATGATTACTGTGTATATTCAGTGACTGTATATATATGTGAAACTCTTATGTAGATTAAAATGTAATCGACAGATATAGTATTCTTTTGTAAGCTAGTATTATTTTATTATTATATTTTATCTGCTGCGAATGTGAGTTGTTGATGTTTCTGTTCTTCTTCTTCTTCTATCTCTTTCTTCTTTTCCATAACAATCTGGAATTTTCGGCTTCGAAAATTTCGGGTCGTTACATTTGGTATCGAGCTGAAAGGTAAGCGAGAACCTTGGCTCTGGTGGGGATCACTCACTTAAGAGAGTCTGTAGTACTCTAGAATGGGTTGAGTGTATATATATATGAGCGCGTACTTGTTATTTTCTTATATAAAGATTTTAAATGATTTTATATAAAATATATTTGGATATATAAAGCAATATTTCCCTCTAATAAATATTAAGGTGATTGGTTGTTAATTATTGAAATTAAAATTTAGATGTAATATAATACAACCAAACTGAAGTTTAGAATTGGAATTAAATTAAGTAAAAATAAAAATACAACCAAATTAAAAATTTAATGGGTTGAAGATGAAATTCTAAATCTGGTCCCAGAATTTGAAAATTTTGTTTCAAAGAAATGAAAAAAAGAAGTAAATAAAGTATTTATTGGATAATTGGGACTTGTTGCAAACAATGGGTTGTTTGAAAATTTATTTGAATTTAAAACCAAAGGTGGTTTAAAAATTGTAAAACATGGCTGGGAGGGCCAAGAAATAAATATGTATATGTATGGATATACATGATATTAAAGATAATTTGAAATAAACTCCAGGAGGTTGAATTTTTATTTTTCCTTGAAATGTGATTTAAAAACTCAAAGTGATATAAGTTTTGAACTTGTAAAAAAAAAGAATTTGAAGTTTGAAGTGGGAATTCAATGTGAGAATGAGGTTGACTGGATTAAGTAAATTGAATTTAACTTGGGAGAAGTTAAATAAGTTTGAATGAACAACTTGGATTGAAGATTTTAAGATGAAATTGGAATTTAACTTGGAAAGTTAAATGGTTGATTTGAATGGGGAATTTATGTGATCTCAAAACGGGTTTGAGATTTAAAGATTGAAAATGATTGAACGTTTTGAAATAAATTTGAATAATTGAATTGTAAAATAAACTTGTTTAAGAACTGACTTCAAACGGGAAGATAAAATTTAATAATAAATTAAAATTTTAAAATAAAATTGTATTGAACTCTCATTTGCACCTTGAAATACATAAGTAAAGAGAATTTAAAATGGGATTTCGAGAATTGGACTCAGAAAATTGGTTTAAAGAGTTAAATCAGCCTTTGAGAATTTAACTCGAATTTATATAATTCGAGATGGTTTAAACCTGGGATTGGAATTGAATTAGTTCAAATTGAATCTGATTTGAATTAATTGGATTCGTGATTGAAGATGGGTAAGTTTAAATTTTAATTGGAAAATTTGGATTAAATTGAAGTGATTTGGATTCTGAAATTAAATTGATAATAATTCAAATTGATTGGAATAATATGAAATTATAATTAAAATTTAACAGGATTAAAATCAATTAGAATTTGATTTAAATTTGGGAAGGAATCAAGATTGATTCAACTTGAATTGGAAATTAATCAAGTCCAATGGAATTTGGAGTTATTTGGATTGGAATTGGGTCAATTTAAAAGGAGATTTCAATTGGATTGTTGGGGAAGTGAACAGTTGGCTCTTGACTATTTCCAATATAAATTGTTTCGATAAAAACTTATTTTTCTAAGCTATTAAATATATACAACCTTTCTTTCTTGAATTCAAATTATTTTATACATGTTTTACAATTATTTTTGGAGCTATTAAACCATTTTTCAGCTGTTTTCTTAACTTATTACTATATTTTAACTATGTTACAAATTAATTACTATTTTACAACTATTTTACAATTATCTAAAATTCCTGAAATTATTTAACTATTTTCCAACTAACTTACTATTAGTTAACTAGTTTACAGCTATTTTGCAAACTAATAATTATTTTTCAACTACTTATATATTTTTAAAATTTTCAACCTATTTTCTAGATATAAACTGGTCGGAGTTCCAACTGTTATTAATTTAAATACCCAACTGAGATAAGAATTGAAGTAATAATCAAAATGGGAATTAAGGCAATTGTAAATAAGTGAATGGAAATTTAAGGAAGTGTGAATAGAAAGGAAATTGATATTGGAAAGAGAAGTCAAATTTGAATATTTGGTTTTGAATAAACAAAGTTGTATATCTTTGTTATATGAGATAAATCTCACCTTGTTGAATTTATTGCTAGAAGAAAAATGATTTTGAAGATGTTTGAAGTATAAAAGGGGTTTTATACAAGTTTGAAATGATCCAAAGTTTTAAATTTTATATATATATCTATATATATATATAAAGAATTTTATGAGGATTTTGAAAAAGGTTTTGAGAACCTTTGGATCTGGAAAGACTTTTGATTTTTGGGTAAAATCAATATGAGAATTTGGAAAGCCTAGTTTGAGCATTATCGATTTCGGGATAATCGATTTTGTGTAAAGGAGCTTTGTATGATATCATACTAGGTGTATGATTTGAAGATACTATATGTACAGTATAAAGCGTTTTGATGATTGCTCTGGGGGAAAAGGCGCTCCCTTGAAATGAACTTCTCAGGAGTGCCACCGAGTGGTGCTGCCTTAAGCCCGGGGGGGTTCTAAATTTGATCCTGCGAGGAGTCCGGACAAAACTAGTTCCTGAGGATTATTGGGTAGCGTAAGTCGATGGCGTTGATGCCTGCAGAGGCATTTGGGTTATGCTGTGACGACAGTGTAACTCGATGTCGCTGCGATCTACTGTGGGGACCATAGCGAAAATCGTGTGGAGGATGAGTGTCAACGTTCTACACTTGATTTTGCCGGGAAGGCAACGCAACATCGGTAGACTGCGATCTATGGTCAAGTGGAGTGGAGAAGTTTCATTTTTGGCAGCGAAATTCGATGGCGTTGATGCCTACAGTTATATGGGTTTTTGCTGTGATAGCTACGTAACCCCAGTTGTAGCTACGATCTGTCGTGGGTTCCATGGTGTAATCGTGGGGCGTGGAGGCCTACAGTTATCTGTGGATTTTGTCGGGACGGCAACGTAATCATCGGGTTAACTGCGACCATGGATGGGGTGATGATTTTCAGAGCATTGTCACCAAAGATATTTCTTCTATTTTGAACAAAACTGTTTTCTATATGTTCAATACAATTATTTTTCCAAGTATTTTCACTAGGTGTTGAAAAGGGTTTACCAAGTACTAATAGATTTTCAGTCCTACGCCTGATCAACGTATGACTAAATTTCTATGAGAACAAGGATGAACTGGTTGAGGCATCGAGTTATAAAAGTATTTTTATTAAAAGCTATTTTAAATAGTATTATCTCAATTTAAAGGCAATTTTTTTTTAAATTTTTTAAATAATGGTGTTGGAATTGTGAAAGATGAAATAAATCCAAACTAGAAATATGGAAGACAAAATTTGAACTCAGAAAAAAAAAATATTAAAAAAAATTGAATTAATGAAGTGATTTTTGTAATTGATTTAGAAATTGGAAATAAGCTAATTGGTTAAATAATTGTTTGATTGAGTAATAAAATTTAACTTGGGTAAACAATGGTTGTAAATTAATAAGGGAACTTGGTAGTGAATTAGAACTGTAAATAGAATTCGACTTGGATTTGATAATGAATTGAATAAGGAAAATGCTATAAAATGCAAATAAAATGGAGTTGGATTGAAAATGTGCTGGTTGACTTACAAATAAAATTCAAGAGTGATTTGAATAATATTTAATTAAATTTGCAAGTAAATTGGATATAAGAGAATTGATTATAATAGAAATGGTTTGGGTTGCAAAACAGAACCCAAATGAATAGAAATAAATGGAGAATGGCCTTATGTTAGTAAAATAAATTCGATAACGAATTAAGTAAGTAAATTAAAATTTAAACGGGTTAATCGAGTTAAATAATTAATGGATGAAGTCTGATAGAATAAAAACAAAATCAAGGTTGTGATTGAATTGGATTATCAAACTGAACTTAAATTCGGTGGCATATTAATTTGAAGTATAAATGAGTTGAGTTTGTGCTTGAATATTATTATGATAAATTGAGAAGGTGAATTTGAAATTAAAATTTAAAATGGATGGGCTAACTAAATTTAATGGAAGTTGATTAAATGAGAATCAAATAGAAGTAAACTTAAGTTCGATGTTGGAATAAACTGAAGTAAATTAGCTTAAGTTTAAAAATTTATGGAAGCTTGGCTTCGGATAAGAGTGGGAGCCCATTAAATAAAAGCTTGGATTAAATTAATTTGAAAATGGTTATTAATTTATAAGTTTGAATGTTCCAAGCTCAACAAATGATTTTGAATGAATCCAATGTGGGGATGAGAAAAATGCATTAAATGGTTGATTAATAAATTAGATATGAAATTCATAAGGAGTTGAAATTAATTTGAAATAGTTATAAACTAAAATAGACACTTTATTAACTGAATATCGTCGAGATTGCATAACAATAATTGTTGTTTGGCGTAAACCAAAGTAATTAAAATACCCTGAGTTGATAGAGATTTAATGAAATTGATTTTTGAATCATTTGAAGTGAATATGAGCATGTTTGGATTAGAAATAAATTGAATATAAGAAAACGAGTTGAAAACCATTAAGATTTAATGAAACGGCTTATAAATTGGTTGAAAACAATTGAATTAAATTTAAAAACATATAAATTACTCGTAGAAGTTATTTCAAATGCATTTCCTTTAGAATTCAAGTGTTACAGTTGTTTAAAGTAAGATAAATATTATAAACTTCATATGTATGGTACTTATATGTTTAAATTGAGAAAGTACAGGTACATGAAGGCTGTTTGGCTGGATTTGAACGAGATATATGCTAAAATAAATAAGCTGCTTGCTTAAAATGCTAAATAAGGTACGCCTACGCAATAAAAATAGGAAATATGAACTGTTTTTGCTTTTTCCGACCGGGTGGGTCGATGTATACATATTTATATCTCTTGTCAAATTGCAAAAGCTCCTCCGTACAAAGGAGACTCTGCCAAAATTTTCTGGAAATTTTGGGAGTTAGAAAATTTTTGGTAAATTTTGGTTAACGATAACCAATTGCAAATTGGAAATTAAAGGAAACTAGGAAATGAAACTAATATGAATCAGTTTAAATGAAAGATAAAAACTCAATATTAGAAACTGAAA
Source organism: Allium cepa (assembly GCA_030765085.1). NCBI lineage: Eukaryota > Viridiplantae > Streptophyta > Magnoliopsida > Asparagales > Amaryllidaceae > Allium > Allium cepa. The sequence goes on along the minus strand of CM060937.1, from coordinate 902,582,178 downwards.
ATAAGTTGAATCCATAAGAAACGATGAAAACTAATTTAAATAGAAGTGGGTATGAAACTTATGTAAAGAGATGTATAGAATAATTTGGAAAGTTGCGATTGAATATTACTACTTGGTAAGTTATGCAGGTATTATAAGGGAAAAGAAAATTGGAATTAATTCCAAAGATATATTTGTGTTGCCCGACAAAGAGGTACGTATTTTAATTTCTGCATGAAATTGGATTGGGTTTTTGATGTAGCCACTTGGCTTTTGTTTTCTTTTTGGTATTTGGGAGCCCGTAGAGGCCTTTTGTAGTAGTACCGAGCTAGCCGCGCAAAGGAGACGCTGGCAAAAATTTTCAGGAATTTAGAGAGTTGGAAAAATTTTGAGAAAATTCGATAATTTAAAATTTGGTTTTAAATTGAAATTTGAATGATTGAGCAAAAGAGTATTGTTGGGAAACTGTGGAAGAGTTTGGGAAATTAGTACCAACTGATAGTGGGTCTTTAATAAAAGATAGTTGGTAAGATGTTGAATTGGGAATTTTGGGAATAGTAAACGGGTATCGGACCATTCTTCCTACCTAGTAATTTCGGGGACGAAATTCTTTTAAGGGGGGAGGAATGTGACGACCCGGAAATTTTAATAAATTAAATTGGAGCAATTAATCGATTTTAAAATATTTATAGTTAATTTTAACTTAAATTCAAGATATCAATGCTTGCTTGCTAATGAAATAATTGAATTGTATAGTTTAAATATTGATTTTAATAATTGAAAATTTTGGGTAAATTGTTGAATCTGATATTTCTAAGCCAGTTTAAATGATTTGAAGGGTTATAAAATTTATAATGATGATACTGAAGATAATAGAATGGTTGGAATTTAATTTAAAGATGATTTGTTCAGTTTTAATAGTATATCGTTTAAATTGGAATTTAAGAATAGCCTTCCGAGGCACAGTCTCGGAATTCGACGAAAACAGTTCCATTAGATCTGTGATAGCTAGTTATTATCGGATTTCAATTTTCGTAGCCATCGGAGTTGTCGTTTGACCCTGGCAGCTCAAAACGCTTAGAACTATTTCAATCAATTTAATTTAAAACTGAACGTTTTCTTCTGTAACTTGTGCATACGATCGAATTAAGTTCCGAAACACGTTTCATCGGGTTCGAAACGCGGGTAAAACTTTATAATCGCCTGATGAAATTCCTTAAGAGGAGTTCGAAAATTTAAATGACAATTAATGAAACGTTTTGAAAATATAATGGAATTTAAAGTCAAAAGGGTCAATGATATTTTCATCAACGCGTATTCAGGAAGCCTCCCTCCTACATCTATTTCATCCCGTCCCTTTGATTCTCTGGGAAGATCAAAAAAATCAAAATAAAATCGAACTCATGTTCGTTCAAATCAATATTGGCTTCCTCCTTTTCTTCTGTGAAAATCAAAGCGACAATCTCTCCTTCCTCTTTGTAAACTCACGCCTCCAACCCCTAGTACCAAATTGCGATTTACAGTCCTGATTAAGAAAGAGAGAGAGAGAGAGTAACGTACGAGAGGAATTTTAGCCGATTTCAATGGGATCGGAGGGCGCTCACGTGCGCTGCGACTGGGGAGGCTTAGTCGACGAGTGGAAGGCGTAACTAGGGTTGGTTGTTCTGGATTTCGTGACTTGGTCGTGTGAGAGGGGACCGCATGCATTTTGCCGATCGAGAGACGCCTTCCCTTTTCAGCATCGTGGGGCTCGCGGCTATGGGATGTCGTGCCGTAGGATGTCGCGGCTATCGGCAACGACGTGGTGGAGTGCGGTGGGATTCACGAGTCAGTAGGGTTCGGTGATTAGGTTTGGGAAGTAGAGCTTGTTCACTAGCAAGCTGGAAGTGGCAGGCTTCGGCGATGGCTAGGGTTCGGGGAGGCAGTATCTTCATTGCTCGATTGATCTGCGTTAGAGGTAATTTACTCTATTAAAATAATAATGAATACAGATAATATAATTATGTATAAGGATGCATTTTTAATTTATGTATATATAGGAAGTTGAAAACAAATGTAGTAATAAACATAAGTAGACATACTCACATTTTAAACTCACTGGTCTATTTTAAAAATAAATTATTAAGGCGGTCAATTTGTTCTATTAGCATAATTAATTTATTTAGTTCCTAAAACTAATTTATTAAATGAAAATTGGGTTAAATAATAATTATTTGTTAATTAAATTAAATTCAGCAAATGGGAATTATTTGTACGATCTATTCGAATGTTAACAAAATGAATCCAATGCTTATACAAGGTTTAAAATCCGGAAGGGAACAAGTCGAGATTGGATCAGATTTGCATATTCAAATTCGAAGGTGAGTAAATCTCACTCTGTCTGGTTCTTATTTAAATTTATATGGTTAAATTTAAATAATTGGTTGAATGTTTAAGTTGATTGGATGTATACTGATGATGATGTGATTTTGGTTTTTGATTGATTCTCGAGTTAATTGTGGATTGACTCGAAGTATATGGGGTTTTAAATTGTTTCAAACTTAAATCATAAATAGGAAAATGATTTCATTTTAAATTTAGTAAGGGCTTGATCTGTTGTGATTCATTTAAATTAGTAAGGAATTTGAAATGAATAATTGATTGATTTAATTAATTAATGATTTGGGTTATTTAACTTAGAAATTAACGAGTTGAATAAATAAGGAATTGAGTTGTAAGTTAATTGAATAAGTAAAAGGAATTCAGAATAATCATTTGATGGTGTGATAAATAATTACTTAATGTAAGTAATAAAATATAATTACTTGGTGAAATTAATCAAGAGATTAATTAAGATAGTTAAGTAAGAAGTAATTAATTTATGAATAAAGTAAAATGAAGAATAGTTAATTACAGTTTAGGATTAATCGAAAATGGTTAATACTGTGGTTTTCATTAATATAACGAAATTTGATTAGAATAAATTAAAATATAATTGAAAATCCTTAATATATATAATTAATGAAGTAATCAAAATTGATTAATTAAGATTGATTAATCTATAATAAGTGACTTATGGGAAGTTAATTAGTTTAAGCAATTAAGGATTAATGTAATTAAATAATTAATTAATTCATGAAGAAATTAAGATTTCTTAATAATCTCGATTGAGACTAATTAATATTGTGAAGTTAATTTAAGATAATTACTTGAATGCAATTGAAAGATAATTAATCCAGGGTGATTAGTTAAGATGGGTAATGATGGGTTGACCAATTAATTGATTTGGAATTAATTAACATTAAATGAAGGAATCCAAGTGATTGAAGTTTGAAATTTCAATTTGAAACAATTGAATTGATTTGTATGTGATTAAGCTTTGCTTATGGGTGATTGATTGGTATTGGTTGCTTTGAATGAGTTGATATCTGATATGAAATGGCGTGTATTTCATTTAGATAAGTTGGGTTAGGATAACATATGCCTCGAAGAGGCCAGGAGCGGGTATTGGGGAGATACCCGATACCACTTCCAATACCTTATAAATTGATAAGTTGGAATGAATGGATTTAAAAGAACCGGATTATTTAATCTAAATTTTTGCACATAGAATACTTATTTTGAAATTAAGATATGATATGGCAAGGTGTGACTTTGTAAATTTATTTGTGAAATCAATTAGGCTGAAATGAAATGATTTAAATAAATTGGTCTATTTTATCTAAGTCTGGTACCTAGAAAATTTGATGTGTGGAATAAGTATTGTCTATAGAAAATTGCGAATTGGTTAACAAATATATGTTACCCCGGGTTTATTTAAGTTGATTGCTTGGTGTTCCTTGTTAGTTGGGTTTACTCACGCTGGTTTCCAGCCTGACCCGGGTGTTACTTTGATGTAATGCTCGGGTCAGACCGAGTATTACAGATTTTCAGGTAGGTTCGTTCAGGTGCTCAGGAGTCGAGCTGGATGGCAAGTACGAATAGAGTATTTCCGCTGCAGTAGATTGTTATATAGCCGAGACATGATTACCGTGTATATTCAGTGACTGTATATATATGTGAAACTCTGATGTAAATTAAAATGTAATCGACAGATATAGTATTCTTTTTCTAGTATTATTTTATTATTATATTTTATCCGCTGCGAATGTGAGTTGTTGATGTTTCTGCTCTTCTTCTTCTTCTATCTCTTTCTTCTTTTCCATAACAATCTGGAATTTTCGGCTTCGAAAATTTTGGGTCGTTACAGGTAGATGGATTTCCATTGGCATTATGGGCTTGTCAAATAGCCACGAAGTCTGCTACCAGAGATACTCCATTTTCATAGGGTTGTTGTATTAAGGCTATGATTCCAACTGAAGTGGAAGTCCTAAGAAGGATGCATTTTGAACCTAAGATTAACAAGGAAATGCTTTTATCATCCCTCAACTTGGTGGAAGAAAGGCTAGAAGAGGCTAATCTAAGGGTTGCTGCTCACTAGCAAAGAGATCAAGACAGTTTAATGTTAAGATATGAAACTGTACCTTTAAGATGAACGAATCATTTTGAAACAAGTCTTTCTAAGTATGGGGAACCTGGTCTGAACTAGGAAGCATCCTACATGATAGGGCAGAAGTTTGCAGAAAGAAATTTCAATCTATCAATGGTTGATGGGATCTTAATTCCACAGGCATGAAATAGAGAGAAGCTATTGCTCTATTTCACTTGATTTCCTTTTGTAATTAGGCATTTCTTTCCATTCAAATTGGAGGTAGAAAGGTGATTTTTCCATGAATTTATCAAAATAAGGTTAGCTTTTTGAATCAGTGGAACCACATTCTTAAAGTCTAACTTTGTGCCATAGAGTCATCGGTACAAAACATACATTCTGTGTTCTTAAAACAACATGTCTAGGTACCCAAAAGTAGATATTGATAGACTCCTTTGAACCACGATTAAATCATCAGAGTATAATCAAACTGGGGATCAATCAGCTAGTTCAACCCTATACATCTTATCGTTGACCCACGCCCGAAGAGGTCAAAGGATATGTCCAGAGATAGGCATCACAGACACCAATGTCTGGAGATAGGTGCCAATGTATAAATGAATTTTGCAGATTCAACATTGGATAATATAATTGCTTGTATAAACACAAGAGGAAAGTCATATAATTTCAATCCCATTGATGGAATACACTTTTACTGATTGTTAAATAAGAAATTTTTTTACCAATATAAATAAAACTAAGCAAAGGAACGACTCTTAAAATTTGCAGAAACTTATTTATATGTACAAGGTTACAATAAACAATGGCATTATGCAGATCACAAACACATGCCAATATGATACATAAGTAAGTTAATTACATATAGTTATATATTTATACATGTAGGTAAGTTCATAGGTAAAGAAATAAAAGGTGTGATAAAGTAAATAAAACAGAACTGAATAGAAAATAATTTTTATGAACAACATTGGTTTGACTGCAAAATTACGGGGCAGTACCTACACGTCAATGGCCTATGTACGGGGAAGCCAAAAAGAGCAAAAGAAAAAAGGAGATCGTCTTTAAATAACTAAGGCATAAATCACTTATCGTGCTTGCCTCTTTTCTCTTTCTTCTTCCCCCTCTTAGTTCGCATATGCTTCCTCTTCCCTTTATCGGTAGCCTTGGACATAGTGATTTGATTTTCTTTATCCACATCCTAGTCATATTCACTGTAACATTCAGTAAGGGTCGTGGGAAGATCGATGATAGCTTAGCAAGTAGGGGAGAGGGAGCTGGGATGTGAACTGGAAGTGTTGGCAAGAATATGTTGGCAAGGATATGGATAGTGGAGGAGGGATCTTCCCTAAACCAGGCTCTACCTTCACATTCTTCAACTTGAAAACATTAGTAACCTTTTCCATTACCATGAAGGATGAGGCTCCTTCACAGTTCACATCAGTAATGAGAATATCTTCATCGTCGATGGCAGCATCGATCTTGTCAAGATCTTGCTAAGTCGGATCATCTATATTTTCAGCACCAGGACTGGGACCAGACCCAATAAAAAAGGTTGAAATTGCAAAAGAGGATGCGATGATGACAGAAGTGGTGGTGAAAGCTTCAGGGTTTTAGGCAAGAACAACTTTTGGAAAAGGCGTCAATGATTGATGAACTATAAGAAGGCAAATGGAATGGTAAAGATTAAACACCTCTTTGAACGACCATGGTTGGTTGAAACTTTTCAAGGATTCAAGTAAGACAGAGAAATACCTTTTGAAACCAGAGTAAGTGCTTTGGAATACTCCATGACGTTTCCCTCTTTATACATGAGTGTAGGAATAGGAAGGCCAGTGGCAGTTGGTGGTGAAATGAAGCTTGGATCCTCGTGGTTATATGCCTCAGAGATTGCATTAACCGCAGCAACAGGCGACACAGACATACTAATCACAACGGCCTCAGAGATGACCACCATGAAAGTGGTGATCATTGTATCGGACTCTATGATGATAGGAATGACGTCTTCTACCATGTCTTTGGAGCTAGTATCGAGGAGGCCTAGTAGGGGTCAATGCAGAAGTGGAAGCGTTAGTAATTCATGCTTCTTGTCACTTAACTAAGGACATAAAATGGGCTTTGATTGAGCCTTTGTCGACCTCTCCTTCTTTACCTTCCCACTCTTGATTTAGAATTTCTTCCCAGACATTGGACAAGGGCTTGGGATATTCATCTTCAAGGCATCTGATGTGGTCCATCCCGACAACATTCATACAGAAGTGCAAGATGGTTGTTTTAACTTTTGTAGAATATAACAGTTTATGATTTTTGTTTGATGACAAAAAAAACACACATGCATATATATGCATATATATATATATATATATATATATATAATCTATTTGTTTTAATACTACTGCAATATCACATAATGAAATAAACAAATTAGAAAATATGCAGAGGTCGCTAGAAATCATGCACCAGAAAATCATTCTCGAACCAACTCAATAGAAAGTGCAATCGGAAAATAGACAGTAAACTTGAGTGTAGATACAGAAAGAAACAAAAATTCAGTCGAAGCATAAATTGAAAAAGTCAAGACCAAAATAAAAATTCAAGAAGCGCCAAAATATATTCGAATATGTATTTCAACAATGAAAAGGTCATTAATCACATAACCGCGTGATCGGAAATCAACAAAAAAAGAATACTTTTGAAAATTCAAAATCGAAATATATAAACAGAAATGTAGGGATTAACACCCTATAAATACCACCAGAATCATCACTGGCAAAAATAGTCGAGTTCGAATAAAATTGAAAAGGGGGAAAATTGAGATGCATACCAAATCAGCATAGCATCGACCAATTCGACGCTTGAAGCCACCAAGAGGAAGCATGGTATTGCAATCAATCAATCGACATGGTAGACAAAATAAAATTATTTCTTCAATCGATTGAATAGAGAAATCAATAACTTCAAGAATCGAAACCCCAATTTGAAGACAAAGGCAAAGAGAAAAGAGGATTAGTTGGAAACTAAATCATATGGGGCAGAATAACCAACATCTCATTTTAATTATTTTGGGCCAAGCCTTGTTAATTATTATTTTTAAGGCTGTACATTTATTTAGGGTTTCTTTTGATTTGCATTTTTTATTTGTTGTTAAACTTTGTAAAACTCTAGTTTTTAACTAGGTACGAAACATGAGGCATAGTTTGAGAATTCGCAACTCGGGATTTGAGTTGTGGTAGGGTTTTGAGCATAGTGTTAGAACAATTAGTTTAGCAAGGGTCGTGAGTTTATAAGATCTGTAAGTGTTTGTTTAATTTTATTAGAAGCCTTAGGGTAGCAGTAGGAAGATTTTGCCAAAGCTGGTTAAAAATGTGTCATTTATTTCCACATTAACTATGTTATTATTCATGCTTCAATTTTATTATTCTATTAATTTATTATAAACCTTATTCACCCTCCAAGGGTTAATTCGATCCTAGAACTTTGTTTTCAAATTCAGTCTTTTCTTTTTCCACTCGAGCTAGGCGAGTTTCCAGCTTAGCAACACTATCGTCGAGGATTTTCTATTCTGCTTTTAGGCTACATAGCTCTATAGTATGTCATTGGTGGTCTAAAGAGCTTCAACTTTTTCATTCCATTCTTTCTTTAAATCGAGTATTAGCTTTGTGACCTTAGGTTCCATTTTAGTTTGGTGTACTACCTTCTCCTCAGATAAATTGCTAGCGCAAGCGTGAGCCATCTGGGCTTGTTCGTCCAACACTTTCATCTTAACCTCCATGACCCAAATTTCAGCCTTGTATTGTCCTCAACTTCTTTGGCTACCTTGCCTTTGGAAGTCATCTCTCTCTCGGATTTTCAACTTGGTTAGAGAGGTTTTTCTTGATCTTTTCATTCTTCTCATTCTCCATTACGTGCATCGTTGTGAGTAAGTGATTCTTCTTGTTAAGATCGACTAGGCCTTTGGCTAACATTATCCATAAACCATACTACTCCACTGATTTTTTGTGAAGTGACAAATCTACATCCAAATACATTAGGGGAATGTCTATTTGTTGTACATGAATTAAATCTCAGTTAAGTCCATTCTAAGGCGAATGAGGTCTCGGCTTTATAAAGCCTCGGTGGGTGAGGATTTAAAGTAGGTAGGGAGTGGTGTCAGTAGTAGTGTGTTCCTTGCACATCCTCTGTTGCATGATTGAAGTGGAAAAATGTACGGGTTTGACTTATTTTGAACAGGAGCTAAGGCATGAGAAGTCTGAATGATGCTCATGGCTAGAGCTTTAGAGATTGGAGGTAAAGATGGAGTTAACTCTTTTGGAGAATCAGACTTATTAGAATATGAGTCTAAGAATTTTTGAGGTGGAGATCAACTATCGTGTGGAGAGTCAAGCTTATGTTCGATCTAGACTAATCCTTGGATCTTTTACGCTTGGAGTAGCACCTTCTTCATTCCTCTTCTTGTCTCTACCTCTCCTCTCTCTTCCTATCCTTCAACCTGATTCCTTAGTAGTTATATTCTTGGATAAAAGGTCTCGTCGAGAGTAAGGGCCAGATTATTAGAACCGAGGGCAACTACTCCTTGTTTTTATGTTCAGAGTGTCGACCTGGATTTTTTCATGGTACCTAAAAAGAGAAAGAAGTGATTTAGCACATGAAATCAGAAATGTGCACATGGAGTGAATGTACTTGTGATCCTAGGTGTACCATGATGTGTTGATGTGCCTTATTGAACCTATGGACCATGCTCAATATTTATTTATAATGGAATATCATCACGCTAAGAAGGCAGGGTCACATCGGTTTGAGTATGATTTAGGTACCGAGCATGGAGGCAATGAAGTCGTCAATGTTGAAGTTTTGATTGTTGAAATCCTCTATGTCTTCTAGAGAGCCATACATTTCTTCCAAAATAAGGAGCAGAGCAAACTCTCTGACTAGACTTTGGTGTTGCTCATGGATTGACTTAAAAGATGTTATCCTAATTTGTTTTAGCCTAGGGGTAAGGCTTGAAGTTCCCTTATTTGGAGTTGTTTCCATAGTTGATTCATTTTCATCATGTTTACCATCTTCTTCGTCTTCTCCCTCTTCATCATCATTTCTGCAGAGGAACTAGAGGATCGATATTAGCATTTAGGGCAACTTAGGTGGCTCTTAGTGTAGGATCCACAAAGGCTACCTTTGAGTGTTATGCAGTAGCTGGACGTGATACAATCGAAGGTCGTTAAAGAGATTTACTCTCTTTCTTTCTTCCTCTGGGATATCTTTCAAGAGTTGAAGTATTTGGATCAGAGTGACATTCGTCACCTTTGAGAGATATCTATAAGTGAAGAAATGAAAGTGAATTACCGACCTAAGTAAAGTAAACTATAATCAAATGGGATGTAGGAAGTTGGAACTTACATCTAGATAAAAATCTTCAGGTAAAGCCAGTTGGACTTCTAATGAAGAAATACCCATCCTTGAAATGGCTAAGGTTATTGTGGAGGTCAATGACAATTTGGCAGCCATGGAACGAATCTTAAAAGGTTAGAAATGGATAGTTAGACCTCATCATAAAGTTGTACCAGTGTCGGATCTCCCCAAAGGTAAGTACCATGTCTAGATGCTCGAAGAAGATTATATAGGTGTAGTTTAAAGAAGCATATCCATTTAGGTTAGGCAGAGCTGTCTTATAATTTGGAGAATCAATCGAAGGAAATGATTGAAAGGAGGAACAGCTCTAGAGAGGCATATATAACATTTCCAAAATGTGTAACCATCTAAGGATAGTGTGCTTTCTGGAGTAACAATGGAACTAGGGTCTTCACTTGGGGGACATTATGACATTCACTAATTTTCTTGATGTCTACGGCCGTTATTCTCGAAGCTAGGTAATCTAGGCGTTTGTCGAGGATTATCATGCCATGTAGGTTGGCGTTGGAGTAATGTTATCGTAAGGCTCCACCATACCCATGAAAGGAGCGATTTAAAGTGATTCACTAAGGTTGAAGTGGAAGTCAGAGCAGAAGAGGAACCTGCTATCGGAGGATTGAATTTAAATGTTGAAGGGCCCGCAACAGAGTCAGACAGACACATTGAAAGTCTAAGGGGTTCCATTTTGAACTGAAAGATTGAGAACAAACATTATCAGGTATGATTTATATTCCATGTTTACTTTCTATCCCATGTAGCAAATGAACATGACCCAACAGATGTCGATGTGCGTTGACCAATCGAATTTTTTACATCGACCAACGTAGAGTTATGTATTAGTCTATGTGGTGTATGCCTTTATCCTTGCAATGATGTATGGACGTGCTCTATGTAGATAGCTTGCTCTTGTTGGGCAATCAGCACCAAACATGCGATGGGACCGTGTTTGGATGTTACTCATTTACACAATATATGGTAATAACCCTTAGTACACCTAAATCCAACAGTGATTTAGAAAGATTTCCACCCAAAGGTTGGACATCCAAAAACTAAGTAAACCTAGCAGCACCCCTATTATGCAGTCTCGATAGTAAATCTCCTAACTATATATTGAGTAAACATTCTCAATGGCGAATCATTAAATTTCCATATGGAGTATACATCAGAATGTCAAGGCACATGTTGAGTAAGCAATCTCTTTGGTAAATTACCTATCAAAGCATCTAGTAAATAACCTTAGTGGAAAACATGTCATATGCCCTCTTATTTTTCAATGAACGACATAGAAGGGTCCATAATTTGACTTCTTCAGTAGGTTCATCCACCCGATCATCGTCAACCCTACTAAAAATTCTCTCTATCCACCTCATGCAGTCACCAAAATGCAATTGTAACTACTATAGTGATAATGAGAGGCTCTAATTACAATACAACCACACACAGCATTGAGCATCACTTTATACAACATCATAAAATGCGAACTCCTGAACTCAATCAAGTATGAAACAGGCCTAATATGTTACACAACACTATGTAGTCACGTGAGCTCCAAAAAGTTAAGGAAGTGGGAATGAATTCTCCAAAGCTATCATACTTAGCCTACACCAGATCCAGGTTCGACCTTGGCTACCTAAAGTAATTCAGACGTTTGAACACTGCATTCAAACGTCTAGATATTTTTTAAACATCTGAATATTGGAACAGACATTTAAATCCTTGTACCAAAACATTTACAAGCAATCAAACATCTGAATCCACATTCAGACGTATGACTTTAGAATTAAGACATCTAAATGTGAATTTGGAAAACCGAATCTAGTTAAAAGTTAACTTTTTTCCAAGTTTTATTTTAGTTAAACCTGGATGTTTGATCCTTATGCCAAGTGCTTGAGACAAATTTTCGAACATCTAGACAGTGATTTTAGACGTCCGAATTGGGTATATTCTTCTGTTCTTTTTTTTAATCTTTATTCTGGACTTTGGTATAACTATGCATTACATGTTTCAAAAAGTATTTATATACAATTTCAAATTTTTTTGTTCCTAAACTTTTACGTAGTTTACCCAATTTATTGAATATAACTGTTCAACAATTCAGCTACATAAATAAAATTTTATTCAAAGTTGATTGAGTGAGAACTAGATATATTTCAAAAGATATAAACATAGATTCACTTTACTTATTAAACTAATTCAAACATATCACAATAGCCAGATCCGTATGGTTTCATACTTTTATACACACACACGCACATACGTACACACACACACACATATATATACATATATATATTCATCTTTATTCATTCAAATTAATTCAATTTTTATAGCACTTCTTTAATATAATGACAATAATGTAAAATTTATAACTAACACGTTTCATTATTTAAGGGAGCCAAGATGGTGAAGCACCAAAACCAAATATAGATAATAAGAATAATAGATCAATGCATGATGAATTTGTCTCTTTGTGTCCAAGGAGAACTTAAAGAACGTGAGATGAGTTAAAGAAGGACTTCATATATTTCCACATAAATGCTTGAAAGCATATCCACCAGGCCTAGTGGGATATATGCAACAATAAGAGAGATCGATCATTTCATAGCTACATTGTTTTCTTGAACTTGTTACTATGTTAAATATGTGCATTTTAAAACTTCTATGAATGATTTTCATATTCTTATGTGTATGTTTATGTTTGTGTTTATTTCTCTATTCATATTTTGTATCTATGAATGATATTTTTCATCCATGGGTACTAACATTAGAATACCATATATGGATTTGTTGATATGTCACTCCTAACTATGATGCTGGTTCAAGAGTAATAACCAGCACAATACTAATTTATTAGTATCACCTTTTACTACTTTTGCATAAGAAAATAATGACCCAAATTGATAGCACATGTACTACTTAACATATCAATTCAAATCTTCAGAAATAACCAACACACACGCGCACACATATATTAAATGTGATTTTATATAAAAATACATTTATTCATAATAACACAAAAGTTTTTGTGCAACTTCGATAAGAGTTTTTTTCCATTGGAAATTCATCATTTTGATTCCACTTCATGTCCTACATCCAGTGGCCTCTAGTGTTACTAAGACACACGTCTAGGCATGCTTAAGACATAGAAAGACCCAGGCCCAGCAATTGTGCCTTTTTAGAAGCTAAGGTGTTTAAGTTATTTAGGACACCCCAAAATTATGCCTTTTGCTAAGGCATCGAAGCCCCAAAGTGACTAAAGAGCATGCTTCAATTAGGGTTTTATTCTTAATCATAAATTAAGTCAAAAATTTATCGACTTAAACTTCAATTGAAGTAAAAGAAATCCATCACAAATTGAGCTCAAAGCCATCATTGCTTCATGCGACCACCGACGTAAACTCCTGCCCAGTGCCGCCGTCATGCATGTAGCTCCCTCTACCTCATATTCTCAACTCAAATACTGCTTTTTTCCTTATGTGTGTAATTAACTTAAGCAAAATTAAAGTTAGTATTCTAAAAATTAAATTTTGTTTAAATTAAATTTTAAATCAAGTTAAATTTAATTTGGTGATTAAAAGAAATTCGTTTAATTTTGACTTAAATTTTAAGTTTAATTTAAAGTTTGGTTAATTTGATTTTAATTTAAAGTTTAGTTAATATAATTTAATTATGATTTTAGTCTTAATTAGTTATGATTTTAAAATAAACTTTAGTTAATTTTAGTTTTAATTTAGTTCATAGTTAAATTAGTTTTAATTTAAAGTTTAGTTAGCATTAATTTAATTTTAATTTCAAATTTTTCTAATTTGAATTTGAATTTAAAGGTTAGTTAGTTAATTTTAAGTTTAGTTTAAAGTTTTACTAATTCTCTTTTATTTAAATTTAAAGTTTAGGTAATTGTAGAAGGCCCTGCCTCGGCAATGAAAGAGTGAAGGAATCAGTTATCACTACTTCAGATCCTATGGCATTTGTCCATACACCCCCGCTATCTGGAACTCCCGACCCTTTTGAGATTGCCAAGGTTGATGCTTTTATCACTATTGTATTCTCTTCTACTATTTTCAAAATGGCAAATCATTTTGAATAAGTCTGTCTCTATCGAGACCCATATTCCTCCAAACTCGTTCATCCACCACATGCTTAACTCTAGGAAGGCTTCCACTTCGACATTACATCGTCTTGATGATCTTAATGAGGGAATTGAGTATGATATTGCTAATCTTTTTCCTTCTTTGGTCTTGGCATCTGTTGTCGTTGTGTATGTAGTAAGTATTTTGGTATTTTGCATTTTTGGTCATGTAGTTTTGAAAAGTGTTATTGTCACAAATATATCTAGATCTAGGTCTTGTTATGTATTATGTGAGTTGTAGTTATCATAGCTCCATATCAAACATCTATTTGATATTAATAAAAAGTGGAAGGGGTTTAAAAGACCACCTTACACTAAAAAAGAATGTTTATGTAATGTCAATTTGATTTTGATTTTAGTTTGAAATATAAAGTAAACTTAAATGCGATACTAGTGACTAGAAGTTGAATTAAATTTCAAGTGTTGCGTTAAACATATAAACTTGAACATCATTATTCTTTCTAGCTTGTTGTTGTGATTTTTATGTTTACAGTGTTGTAGACTTAAACTTGACGTTATGTTGGTTTAAGTGTCATCATTTGTAAATTTATCTAGTTGTTAATGTTTTCATATTTGCAAAAAGATTGTTTACAAACATGTTTTAACACTAAAATTACCATTTTTAATGTTATTTCATAATGTAGTTTTTTTGAAACTGAAAAAACGCTAAATAGTATAAAAGGCACATAAGAAGGCCCATGGTGCAAAAAAGCCTAAGGCACTAGCTTGGCACTTTTTTGCGCCATAGCGCTTTAGCTACCTTGGTGCCCTCCACTATGCATGGTTAATATATATTGCCGATTGAAGTTTTTTGAGTTTCATGAAGTCTGATTTGCTATAATTTTGATTATAGTTAATGAAATAAGGTATAGGGTATTAAAGTAAAATATTACATGATATTCTACAACCAGGCCTAGCTTACATTAACATTTATTTTACTCTGTTTTTTCTTTTAACGTATTTAATTCTACCAGCGGTTGGTTGATAGTTAATGTTATCCTGACATTTTGAAATTCTCGAATTTGGTTCTTACTCAGAGCATTTTCAATCCACGGTTAATGAGTGTGCACTCGTGTTGTGCACATGAATGTAGTTTACATGTAGTAAAACAGTTTAATTATTTGTAAAGTAGTTCTGGTATTCGTCGAACTACCACAAACCTTGGATTTAAACATATCATGCAGTAATCATCGTAGTGTATAATAATGCCAAAACACATGGACGTAGCTTAGAGAAGAAAATAAATTAAATTTATGCAAAATACTATTGAATTACAAAGGCTATAATAGGATTAAATTAATGTTTGAGGACAAAATATTATTGAATTGCAAAGGCAATAATAAGATGAAATTAATGTTTGAGGACAAAATATACACTGACTTGATAAACCTCACATTACTACCCATACATTACTACAAGATTAATTGGGTACATGCTAAAAAGAGGAAGATTATAGCATAACTCCTAAAATTCCATCTTCAATGTATATTCACTTGCCCCTTGTAATGATTTTTATCCTCTCCGTTTCAGTAATATATTGAATATATTTTAACATGTCAGTACACTTCAAATAGTCAACATTTGTGGTAGAGAGTAGAAGGGCGGCAGTTTAAAAAATATTACCACAACCTAGTTCTCATGCATTGTTTACACTGGGTAATAAGGTTAAATGTTAATTGCAGTAATGTATTTACATGACATATGCATTTTCTACACAGCAAAACAGCTAAGATTATAGAAGCTGTTGTTAGATGTAAAATATTTATGGCTATGATAATTTAGTCATGGTTAGAAGTCATGAAAAAAAACATCTGTATACAAAGAGGTAAGTCTACAATAGTTGGTAACTGGAAGTACTTATTTAAGTATAAGTAACAGGTATAGTTTATTATTATTCCTTAGTGAGCTACCATTGCAAAGTAGTATTCTATCAACACATGTTTAATTAGTCTAATGTTGGAGACAAATAATAATATAGTGCTTTATGATGAAAAGCGTATTTATTTTCAAAGTGTAAAATGTGTACAAAAGTAGTAAGTTTCAATTAATCAGTTTTACGTTAATTGTTGATTATGGGTTGCATGGTTTTAATTTTCAAACTCAAAATGCTTGGAAAAAATTATGAAACCATGTAAAAACAACTGTAGTTAATATCACTTCAGTATAGTACATCAAAAAAGCAAAGGAAAGGTAAAAATGCATTACGAAATGCATAACATACTCTACGGGCATACCGCTAGTAATAGTAGTTCAATGCAGTAGAGACTCTAAGAAATAATGCTTCATATAACAATGTATTGATCCTAACAAAAACAACAACTACATGTTAAATAAGCTTCTTCCTCTTGAATGTCTCGTTACTACTTTGAATTGTCGTCGGTAGGAAAACAATTAGTTAGGTTGCACTAGTCGAAAAATGCTAGGGTGGAGATTGTATGAACATAGTTTCAAAACATATAATCAGTTGCTTTGTTCAGCTATGTCCGGGTCTAGATATACTTTTTTTGCACTTGCAGTGCTTAACTTGGCTAACCTAGGATGGTATGCTCATTTAAAATAGTTAATTTTTAGTGTACAATTATAGAGAGTAGATATAGAGATGTTTTGTAATGTATGATTAAAGCTTCTACCCGTTCCATACGTGAAGGCTATAGTAGTTGAGTTAGACACTACAATGTCAGGTTGTACTATTCTACTCTGCCATACCGCAACGTTGCTGAAATTGTTTTTCTACTGCAAATTGGTCGTGGAGATATAGTTATTTACATATTGTTGGTGGCACAGGTGTTAAGTTAGGGTCAACTATTATATAAGAATTAAAAGTAATTTTGGATTGCTGCTCGTAATAGTAAAAACGATAATATAAACTCCCATATCTTAAGTGCAGCATGGTCGGGTTTTAAATCAATCGGTAGAAGAATGAATAACTAGAACAATCACCGAGTATTAAGAGTGAGTGTAACATCCTCTTACTTTAAGGTCCAAAACTAACGGCTACCGGTGCTATAATCATTCATGGTTATTAATTCTCGACGACCATATACGGCGGTGTTAGATACATTGATACACAGACCATAAGAGTATGGAAAAAGTTTAACAAATTAAAAACACATTTCCACATTCCATTCAAAACATTTCATGTTCATTACATAATTCCACAAATGTTAACCATGTTCGGAAAAATATAAGTATTATACATATGCCAAGAGCGACATATGAAGATGCCCCATTGGTTGACCAGATTACATAGTAAAGCTAATAAGTCTGCCTTTACATCCAAAATACACCGTGGAAAAAGATAACTCTAAATAACTAGCTGCCTAATGCATGCCTCCGGAAGCTTTATTCGTCTAAGAAGAGAACCTGGAAACCTTAAACCTCAAACTACTCAAAATCAATTGAGTGCCAGAGAGTTAAAGGGAAAACAAATACTTCGAGAAGGATATAAAGCCTGTTATGAATAATAATCTAACATTTCAATCTATTTAGATATCTAGCTAGACCACGCCGCTTAGTGGAAGGGGTTTCCTCCTCACTAGTATCCTAAAACCTTTTCAAAACTATATACTGTGCCTTACATCCACAATGGTTAAAAACATATCATTTTAAAAATATTATGATGATATGTATACGTAAACAATTTGGTTTTCCAGTCCCTAGTTTGATTGACTCCCTGTCATATACATATATATATATATATATATATATATATAGTTTCTAGGGTCAATATTAACCTATTGGTTTTCATAGGTTTACTAATAACTTTTTTATAATTCATGAACACTATGTCTTATTTCAGAGTTTTCATGGGATCACTAAGAACCTATAGGCCTCTGCCAATTAACTTAATTAATTCATGGGTTCTCCTAAAACTATTGGTCATTTCAATAACTCATAATATATCCTAGTTTTCATGGGTTGACTATGAATATATGGATTGCTCCAGTAACTCCCTTCTTAACCTTGTTTTCATGGTTTGTCTGGGAACCTACTGATGCCGCCCTTAACTTCTTTCTTATTCTAGTTTTCATGGGTTTACTAGGAGCCTTTTGATTGATGTCAATTCTTAATCCGGATATAGTTTCCATGGATTCACTACAAACCAATTGGACCCTGCCAACCATCCTTTATACATAGTTTTCATGGGTTTAGTAGAAACTTGTTGGTTATCCCCAATAACTTCCTAATCAAAATTTTCATAGGTTTACTATGAACCTATCTTCCGGACAACTTCAAGGTTTAAGCATCCTATACATTGGCATCCCTGACTCCCTGGATGCAATTCTACTCATTTAGGAGTTTAATCAATTTATATTCACTATTGGTTTAACATAGCGTGTTCTTCTACCCCTTTCTATCCAAAATACAGTTATGGGTCCATTATCGTGTGAATACATTCATGTTTGAAGAATCAAACATAATCACTTAACATTACAACTCCTGTGGTTTAAGGTCCTTGAAAACATTTACATATAAAACATGAAAACATGGTTAATCCCTTTAACCTATGCTTTTATCAAGGAAATACTTCTTCAAATTTACATACTTGAAGTCCTTTCAAAACTCCTTTATTTAGCCATAGGTTTTTTCTTTTTAAAAATGAGTTTGGGTTTAAAAGGCCTTTCGACACCATCGAAACCTTGCTTCCGACTTCATTGGACAACCTCCTTCAAAAGCATTAAATTCTATCTTTAAACATTAGGCTCCTGCCTTTCAAATACTTTAAAACATGTCTTTCGAAACCTTTCGACCTTGTTAAAGTATTATCATATAAGTATAAAAGCATAGCTTCGAAACAATTCAAAAATACCCCTTCCAAAACCATTGAAGGTTATCCTTCGAAACCGTTGAAAGTCCCCCTTCGAAATCATTGGGTTTATGTTTGAAACATATATTTGGGTCAAAATGAACATAAGAAAAAACATCCTTTTTCAAACCATTTTTTATTACATAAATGTGTTGGGGAAACTTGATGGTGTCAAAGCCATCCTTTCTAAAGTATTAAAATATCTGGGTAAAATAAGTGATGGTTGGCTTTGAAACTCCTTTCGAAATCATTACCTTCGAAAACCCTAATCCCATTCGAAAGCATTAGAAGTGGCTTATATTTATAAAAAAGGTAACTTTCGATAGCATAGATGTCTTCAATACCATCGAAAGATATCAAATCACAAAAGGGTTCTGACTTGGTCGAAACTACCCTTTCCGTAAACTTCAACTAAAAACTAAGTAATTCCTTCGGAAGCTACTATTTTAAAACAAAGGCGGCAGCTCTCCTTCGAAAGATTCTTTAGAAATACTCTTTCGAAACCATTGGTGTCGACTACTTTGAAGCCCCTTTGTAGACATGCAAGCGCTTTTCTTTTAAAACAAAACAAAGGAACCAACCTCTTCAGAAGCTACGTTCCGACACCCTGCCTTCCGCCTTTGTCCAATCCACTATGTACCGGCTAACTGATACTATGTGTATTGGTTTACTAGTTTCGACCTAGGAGGTTTCGACTAGGTTAGAGGCGGAAGCTCTGAGTCGAAAGGTCCTTTTAAAGAAGGCGGATCCTACTTTTAAGGGTAAAGGCAGTATTTTTTCCAAAGAAAGTAAACTTTTTGTAACAAACTTGTCCACATGTAAACATCTGATTGGCTTTCATAAACTTTCACATAATTTTTCTAATATTTGCCACATTTTGTCAGATCTAAAATATAACATCTTTTAACAAATATGCCCTTCCCGTTAATAAAACAATTAAATCATTTAGGTTCTCCTTTTAAAATAATTTAATTTCCATAATAAACCACTTAGTAAAAACCCCAAAAATTCTAGAAATTTACTTAATCATGTTGCCTAACATATCAAAATTTCAGACCTAAGTTCTTTACATAATTTTTGAAATAAATTTATAAACCCAAATAACCATATTTTCCTTCGAAAATTCATAACTAATTATTTACGCTTGAAAAATTATAAAAATTAAAACCCAACTCCAAAATCATGCGTTCCATAATATATAATTTTTCCATGTCATTTATAAATCATTTAACCTCGGTTTTACCCCAAAATAGTATATATCTCCCTTATAACTATCTTATTTAATCTAAACAAATTATAAATCAAGCATATCATCATCCAATATATCATAAAAATGAATTTATCCTTAAATCCAAAAATATGTGATTATAAAACCCAAAATAGAGATGTGGTGATTATTATTCACCTTCGCTTGGATAAGGAAATTTGAGATTTATTGAGACCGATTTCTTCTAGCTTGAATCCTAAGTTTAACTTGATTTTCCCTTCTTTTCTACCTTCTTAATGGACGACCTTTCTCTTTCTTTTTTTTATGTTTTTTCTTATGATGAAAATGAACGTGCATGACTAAGGTATAATAGTATAAGGGTGGGAAATATGGACGACTATTTACCCTAATGCCCTTATATTTAGTTAGTTAG
Source organism: Allium cepa (assembly GCA_030765085.1). Classification (NCBI taxonomy): domain Eukaryota; kingdom Viridiplantae; phylum Streptophyta; class Magnoliopsida; order Asparagales; family Amaryllidaceae; genus Allium; species Allium cepa. Next base: position 902,561,752 of record CM060937.1, on the reverse strand, counting down.
CACTTAACCATTTATAAGTTCATTCAATTTAAATAAGCATGGCCATCTATATTCATTTACTAATCTCAATCCCATTACCACTCTATATTATTCTATTTAATTTATTCTAATCAAATCTCCTAAATAATGTTAATAAAATTAGGTATGTTATAGGCTCCCCACCTTAAAGAATTTCGTCCTTGAAATTCAGTAAGGACTAAACAGCAAACATAGCAATCATCTTTAACCACTCCTAACATCCACACTAGCCTACCCGACTAGCATCTAATCTATATAAATATAATGTAGACACACCCTCAAAGCATATCAGGATAAGCATCTGAAATCTTATCCTCTGTCTTCCAAGTACAGTCCTTCTCGTTGTCGCTCCACTGAACTTTCACCAACTTGACTGTCTTGTTCCTCAATCTCTTCTCATCTCTCGCCACAACCCGAACTGGTTGTCTAACAAAAGTCAAATCAGGCTCTACTACCAAGTCCTCTAACTCTGTTTGAGGAATAGTATCCTTGGGATCATGCATATACTTGCAAAGATGAGACACATGAAGTACATTATGGATACCTGCTAAACTACTTGGAAACTATATTCCATAGGTGAGCTTTCCGATCCTTTCAAAAATATGGAATGGTCCAACATATCTCGGGGCCAAATTTCTCGATTTTCCAAACCATAACACACCCTTCATCGGTGATACTTTAATGAAAACCCTATCTCTTATTGAGAACTCTAGGTCTTTACGCTTCTTATCAGCGTAACTCTTTTGTCTGGATTGAGTTTCTTTCGTCCGTCCTTAGATTAACTCAATCTTTTTCGACGCCGCTCTAACCAAATCTAATTCTAAGACAAATCTGTATCCAGTCTCCAACCAATATGCGGGTGATTTGCATGACCTTTCCATACAAAGATTCAAAAGGCTTCATTCTTATGCTAGTCTGATAGCTATTATTATAGAAAAACTCAATTGGATGTAGGTGATCCTCCTAAGATTCACCAAAGTCCAATACACAAGCCCTCAATAAATCCTCGAGTACCTTATTGAATCTCTATGTCTGCCCATCCGTCTGTGGGTGATAAGCTATACTCATCTTGAGCTTGGCACCTAATACCTCTTGCAGACTTCTCCAAAATTCGCCAGTGAATAATACATCTCTGTCGCTAACTATGCTACTAGGAATGCCATGAAGTCTAACTAAGTTCTTCAGGAACAACTTCACCAAAAAAGGTGTTGTCCTGGTTGACTTGACTGGAATGAAATGGACACTCTTAGTCAAGCTGTCCACTATAACCCATATCCTTTCATTTCCCCTATCCAACCTTGGCACCCCGTTTATAAAATCCATGGATATAGAATCCCACTTACAGACTGGAATCTCTAAATGTTGAAGCAATCCACTTGGCTTCTGATGTTTGGCCTTCACTTCTTGATAGTTCACGCACTGCCTAACCCATAAGCCAACATCCCTCTTCATGCCTTCCCAATAGAAGCTTCTCTTCATATTTTAATACATCTTGGTCCCTTCAGGATGAATTTTAAACTTGGATCAATTACATTCGTACAGAACTTCTCTTTTCAAGTTCTTTACCTCTGGAACACATAACCGTCTCTTCTTTTTCAACCATCCTCTCTGGATAAGACAATAATCTTTCAAATCATCGACCTTAGTTCCAACCTCAAGCCATATGAGCATCTCAGTTAAAATTGGATCCTTTCTCTGTCTAGAAGCTATCCTTTCGTTCAACACTATACGAATTTCTAAACAAGCCAACATGGTTGTCCCAAGACCAGAACTAGTAGCAGATCTTAACTGCACACCGCAACTGGACAAAGCTTCAAGATCCTTCCATTCTGCTAACATAGTTAACACCACATTCTGATGTTTTCAACTGAGGGTATCTACTACCTTATTTCCTTTCCCATGAGTATACTCTATAACGAAATCATAAGCAGCCAAAAACTTCAGCACCTCTGCTGTTTCATATTCAACTCCTTCCGAGAGAATAAATATCTTAAAGACTTATGATCGGTATACAAATCAAATCTCTTCCCTGAGAGATAATGTCTCCAAATCTTCAAGGCAAAAATCACCACAGCTAATTCTAAGTCATGAGTAGGATATCTTACTTCGTGCGGTCTAAGTTGTCTAAATTCATAGGTAATAACTTTATCCTTCTGCATCAATATTGCTCCCAATCCAGTTCCACATGCATCAGTGTTTACTTTAACCCTTGGTTTCCATCTGGAACCACTAACACTGGTGCATTGGTCAACAATGTTTTAACTTAAGGAACCCTTCCGCTCATTTGTCAAACAAACTTTACATCTTTCCTGGTCAACTTCGTCAAAGGTGCTACTATATACGAGAAATCTTTAATGAATCTTTGGTAATAGCCAGCAAGTCCAAGAAAACTCCTGATCTCGGTTACCGTCTCTGGTCTCTGCCAATTGTTCACAGCTTCAATCTTATCTAGATCGACTGACAACTCTTTCTCTGAAACCACGTGACCCAGAAACTCAACCTCTTTCTTTTAAAAATAACACTTAGAAAACTTCGCTTTTAGCTGATTCCGCCTTAGCATCTCAAGCATAACTTTAAGATGATCTTCATGATCCTTCTCATCATTAGAGTATAAAAAATTGTTATCTATAAACACCAACACGAATCTAACCAAATACTCTCAGAAGACTCAGTTCATCAAATATACAAAGAAAGCAGGTGCACTCATCGAACCGAATGACATCACTAACCACTCATATGAACCATACCTAGTTCGAAATGCTATCGAAGGAATACTATCCTCCGCCACTCTTAATTGATGGAACCCTATCGCTAAGTCCAACTGGAAAAATACCTTGGCTCCACTCAACTGATCAAACATATCATTAATCCTCGGCAAAGAGTACTATTCTCGAACGTCCTTTCGTTTAACTTACGATCGTCGATGCACATCCTTAACGACTCATCCAGTTTCTTTACGAATATCGTGGCTTCTCCCCAGGGCGAACTGCTTGGTCTAATAAAATTCCTTCCTTCTAGATCCACTAGTTGCACCTTCAGTTACTTCATCTCTGTCGGTGTCATCCTGCTAGGTGGTCTGCTAACAGGTTTGGCTCTTTGCACAAGGTCTATCCGAAATTCAACAGCTTGTTTCAAATCCCGTAAACGGCTCAAAGGCATCTGTAAATTCTTTTGCTACCCAAACCTGACTTAACTCTTCTCCAACCTCTATGACACTTAACAAAGCACAAACACTCCTATTGGAATTTTCTACTAAGAAGATGATTCGGTTATGACTATCTGGGTGTCTCAATGATATTTCCCTATCTCGGCAAAATATTCTAGCCTCATAGTTACCCTACCAATCAATATCCAAAATGATCCCGAAATCTACGAAATAAAAAACATATAGACTGCATGCAAACTTATGACCTAACAAATCAAGTTCTAACTGGTCACATCTCATCCCTAGAGTTGCACACCCTCCTATTGGATTCACAACCCTTAAGGAAGTAATAAGGTATGTGGGTTCTATGCATAACCTATCAACTAAATACTATGATATAAATGAATGTGATGCACCAGTATCAAATAATACCCTAACTGGTATACTCTGAATCAAAATCATACCTTTCATCACCACTTTTCCTTTCTCTACTGCAGTAGGCCTAGAAGATGATGGTGGTCCAATAGCAAAAACATTCCCTCTGTCTACCCTGACTGGCTCTGGATACTGGTTGTTGTAATGCACAACTTGGTCGCAGTTGAATCATTTCACATTCTTTTTCTCTGCATACTTCTTCTCTTTTCCTGTCTGACACTCATGAGCAGAATGACCCTTCTTATCACACTTGAAGCAAAACAAATCAGCCTTTGCCTTCTTGGTAGCCTCCCTTTTCTGGGCTCCTTTCTTCTTAAAGAATTTCCTCTTCTTTCCCTGAGGACCCTGGGATTCAACTAGTTTTTCCCCATCAGAAACAACAAGCATCTCTTCATGGAAAATAGCCATCTCCACCACCACATTACAAGGTTCTTTAACATGTGTCACAATCATTTTAGCAAGCTCTAGTCTCAGTCCTCGAATGAATCTTTCATTCCTTCTAATATCAATGTTTATAGTAGCATATCCATATCGAGATAGCTTGTCATACTTAGCAGCATATTCGATTACTGACATATCTCATTACACAAGGTCTATAAACTTTTTCATCAACGTCGACTTAGCAACCTTGGATAAGAACCTTTTCTCAAATCTTCTTCTAAAATCAGCCCAAGTCATCTCTTCCTTCGAAACTTTGGTGGTCACACTATTCCACCAATGGAGCGCTTCCCCTTGCAACTGTCTAGAGGCCAACCTCCTCTTTTTCCCATCATCTAAGTCTAACTCAGTAAATATCCTCTCACATCTTAATAGCCAATTCTAAACCTCAACATCATCCTCTGTTCTCGTAAATGGCATTCCACCCTGACTATGTAATCCTTGCTCAGCCTAGCATAATTATATCCAACTGGAACTATAAGATTAGCTCCTCCAACATTAACAGAAGCTCCTGCTTGTAAAATATTGGATAACAACTGATACACTATCCCCACATCTACAAGTGGATTTCTAGCACCTACAATGGCTTTAGCATTTGGATTAGCATTAGCCTGTCGACCTTGATTCCTACTAGTATTAGGTCGAGCAATTTCTCTAGTTGTGGTGCTTCCTCTACTTAGATTTCCTCTTTTGTTTCCTGCTTCCATATCCTCTTTTTCGTAAGTCTTCATATGAGCCATAGTAAGATACAAAAGAACGGTCTAAGAGAGAGGGAGACACATACCTATATATATATATATTTATGTATATATCTATACTATAATATAAATACTCAGTTCAATTTCAAGAGCATATAAGCCCCCTTGAATTTTGGCAACCGAATGGTCTCCTAAACACTATTGTTACTAAGTTGTATTTACAGAGCACACAGGCCTCAGGCATTCTCCTTTCCTCCTTCCCTCCTTCCCTCCGCCCGATATAGATCGATTCCCCTTCCTCTCTTCCTCCTTCTCCTCGATTGGAAATCGTTTGATTCCGGTCGATTTCTTCCGTGCAATTTTAAACTCAAGCGTTTTGAGTTTTGTTCCTCTTTTTAGTGGCATCTGCACCCTTCATCTCTTTCCATCCAAATCCTAAATGTTTTTGTACCCCTGATTTGTGCCTTTGCTAGTATACCAGCATCGACCTCTCATTTGACAACCATTGCCAAGCCTTCCCGCACCAGGATTCCACCCAACCCTACAGCATGGACCCACCGCCCGATCCACTTCCTCCCTTATTATGATGAAACAGCATCGACGGCAATCTCTAGTGGTTTGAGATCGTTTTTTTCAATAGCTTTGTAGTTTGTCTTTGGGCGGCCTGTTTTTCAGTTATACCAGGTATAATTCTCTCCATTTTTAGCAAGTTAAATATTTCGTTTATGTGCATCTGGTGGATATAGAGTGCGGCTCGCTTCATATCCACTACTTCTCTGTTTGTTGGTTTGTTAGATATTTGCTTGATTGTTTCAAATGTAGACTGCTTGCATATGTTTTGTATACTTGCAGTAAAACTATTGATATGGAATTTTTGTTTAGAATTCCATGTTTTGTTAATGTTATGTTAGTTGTTACAGTATGCTCTACGGTAAACTGTTTGCAAAACTTTAATCATTGCTTATACATCCTGCCATCTAAATTTGAAAATCAAGGATTGCTTTTCTTCAAATCCTACTGTGTATGAAGTTAAACTATTTTCAAATCCTACCGGTTGATATATTCTCCATATTCAAGTTCTGACCCATAGCATATATAAATGATTACATTTTGCTATCATGTCATCTCTATGACATTGTTGTTTGATACTTTTTAGAATAATATTCCACTAAATTATCATCGTACATGTCAGTGGAAATAAAGTTTTCAGTGGTATGTCTTGAACTATCGTAATATCAAAGTATGCTACTTATGCAGGTATATAGAATGGTTTATTTGTACTATAGTTTGTTGCCAAAATATTATAGTTGATTGATGTTATTAGGATACGAATAATTGATGTTATTAGGATATGAATACTCTTATGATGCAAATAAATATGACTGCTTATATTTTATTATTAGCCAAGCCTATAAAATGTAGCATCTAAATACATGATTTATAGTAAATATGGACATGTTTTCCCTGATTTAACCACACACTAGTAACAATACAAGTCTCCTGATTTTAGCTAAATTTATTATATATGATTTGATTTGTATTTCAAAAAAATGTTAGCTCCTAATATACTATTCATGGATATGATTATGAATTCACAATGTACAAGTTTAAACATATACGTGCTAAAAGCCATAGTGATATGTATATATGGAGTATTAACCAAAATCAAATTTATTGTTCTACAAAACTAAAATAATTATTTTCCATTTACTCCAATATTTCTTATAATTATTTTATGATACAACTTAAATTTTCTATGCTATACTATGATTACCGAGTTTCATTTCGAGAGCGCACACGCCGTTGAGTAATGTGTGAACTCAACAGTCACATTTTTTTATTCCTTACTATTCGTATCAACCTCTCCGCTTTTTCGTCCAATTGAAAATTTCTTTCTCAACATCGCTAATTTCCTCTTCTTCATTTTCGTCTAGTCAAAACCAATAAATTCTCCTCTCCCTAATCTCCATTACCTCTTTTCATCCAGTCAAAATCAATAAATTTCCCTTAATTTGTACCTTATCCATTCTGTTTCCATTGATTTTGCCCCACATCATCCAATATTTTATAGACCCATAGATCAGGACCTTAACCACCTAAGTCTCTCCTTCCATTTTATCTTACCTTGCTCGATAGTATTTTTCATCTGCTTTTGCTGTACCAGTCATCAATAGCGCTTAAATCATGGGGTATCTTTCAGGTTGCTTCCTCTTCCCCTAATTAGATATTTTACTACTATAAAATTTACATTGTTCAACGTTTTCATTCTTTTTTCTACTGCAAAAGTTATGTTATTTTCCTCAGCATGCAGATTTCAACTTTGTATAATAGTTTTTTTTCCTTAGCAGAAGGTTTTAATTTCATGTTATTCACATCATGTTCATGGAAACAGAGCAAAGAAGAAAAGATGGAAATACAGCCATGAATAATATAATTGGCCAACAAATTTTTTAATTATTCTTTTCCAGTTAATTTTGGATATTAGTTTGATTCTGGATCATTTCGTCAATTTTTTACTTCAATAATTGTTTTAGTTTGCATTTTTGTTATAAAGCCATCTAAGAATTTTAGCTCATATGCTTTTCTAACTGTTCTTTAACATTTAATTTCAACTCATATGTTTGTTCTATAAAAAGCAACATAATGAAATATATTGATAGATAATAACGTAAGATATAGAAAATAAGTCAACCTTCAATGCTAATTTTAATTACCTGATGTAGTAAACATATTTGTTTTAGGAAAATTATAATTATAGATTATAGATTTAGAATCTTGCGGCAACATTGTTACCTAATTAGTCCATCTTCAACCATCAGGCCATAAAACATGTATATTACTGTCAAAAGGTACAAAACTGATACAAAAAAGAAGGTGTCACGAACTATTAGGACACAACTAAGTTCTAATTGGAAAAGATAAATTGAGTTAATCAATAGCAATAAAACCAACTTAGTCTTTAGGTTGATAAATAAATTTGACTATTTAATGCTAAATTCAATACTTGAGTACTTTTTTTATACGATTTGAATATGAAATATCTAGTTAAAAAAATTAGTATGAAAAATATCTTAGTTGGTAATTTATGATTTCTAAACTAGGCACATGTTACTGTATACAAAGGTAACTCATTTTCTTTTTTGCTGTAAACTGTGGCTTATCTTGGAATTTAAGTTTAAAATTTTTAAACTGCTAAAATTTCAGCTTTTGTCAGATACTAAAAAACAAATCCGAAAAAATCAGCACCTTATTATCTGGTTTTTTTACAATATCGTGCCTGACATTTATGATTTTTTCAAGTAACAATAGAGTTTGGTGACTTAATTCACATCCGATACTATTTGGTTTTATCCCTGTTGACATAGTTCAAATTCTTAAACTTCTTTAAATTTCTGTGGTCGCCCAAAAAACTTTTTGTGCCCAAAAAATTTGATTGCAAATAGATGCACTAACATGAACAAAGTATTCAAAAAGGCATTTATGTCTTCTATATTTTAACCAATTTTTGAAAGACCATTGAAACCGCAGCAAGATTAACATCTCATCTAATGTATATTAAGAGTTTTTCTACGATGCCGCGATTTATAATTCTTCCAAAAGATATGAAGAAAACTTATGCTTTAAATTTATTCAAGAAAAAACTGCTATGATAAAGGAAACCATTATTAATGGCCAAAGCCCATCGAAGAGAAAGAATGAATTACGGATTTGCAAGACAATTCCAACTATAGGCCAATGAATAAATTGAGGAAAAGGCCAATAGAAACAGGTGTCATACCTTGAAGTTCATTTTATCTGTAAACTGCCTGAACATGGATTTTCAACCAAGTAATAAATCCATGGCACATAAGAAAAATATATGTCCCAGAGCTAGCATGCCTCTATCAAAGAAGAAGCCTAATATTGTAAAAAGGAAAATAAATCCCAATAGACTAATTCCAACCCTTTTCATTTCTCTTGATTCATAAACCATTATAATACATGTTGTACAAATTGATTTTCTTACTTATTAGCAACCTTTGAAAGGAACAAGATGAATGTGCATGTGAAGTGAAGTTAAAGTTCTTCTGCTATTTGTGTCCTCCTTTACTTTTCTGAGTATAGCTATAACCCTGGTAATTACATAACATTCATTGAATATAAAACTTTTAATCTATGTTAATTATAATTGCATATGGATTTTTTAATCCTTATTTGTTGTTTTTGCTGTAGTTTGTGGAATACGATTGAAATCAGTAGATGTTTCATTTGCTTTAGCCTTTCTTAGCCCACTTTGTCTAATACTTATTTTTATTATAGTACCATCCCTTCATCAAGGTGTTGCTGTAGTTGATCAAGACATACATAAGAACATTGGGGGATAGTTTAGGTATGAAAATTGTAGAAGTGATCCTTTAATTCTCTCATCTTTTTCCCTTTTTCAGTAAAATTTCTCATTTTGGATGGAAAATACTATAATTTTGGCATAGGAAAGGTTTTTAACTATAGTACAACATACTTAAAAGAGATGTAGATCATCTAAGTTTTTTACCATCTAATGCACAAATCAATAGATTGAAACAACTACTGCTTAAGGATGAAAAAGTAGAAGCGGTTTAACTATGTAACCGAAATAAATAAGGACGCATCAATTATATGATGGTGATATTTTTCCGGTAGTTGTTTGATTTTCTTATGATTCTTTACTTCAAATTTCACGGTAAGTTGTTTTATGAATATTCAAAACACTGTACTGTCGTCGCCAGCGAAACAATAATCAACCAATTTCATTGTATAGATCAAAGAAATGTTAGTATTTTTAATAGTGTTGTTTGTGATCAATTTGATTTAGAACTTGATGCAAAAGACAAGCTAAATTATTTCCTTTTAACTGTGCTCTTTGTTTCTCATTTTGTACAAACTACTTTAAAAACTAATTTCCTTTCATTTCTTTCCTTAGTTATTTATTATCAGGTAGATTCCAATTTTAGATGAAATGGGTAGTGATACTTGCCTTCTACATATAATTTTCATTTGATTTCTGGACGTGGTAAATCATATTTGTTATCATGACATTAGGTTTTTGTATCAAATTCGATTATTTAATGTTTGTTTTTTTATAAATTGGTATTTTAGAATGTGTAAGATAAATAATTGATTGGTATTACAAGAAAATTGTTGGCGTCTAGGGACTGCATGCTTAAATAATAGAGAGAGAAAAATTAAAAAAACAATAATCAGATTACTAATTAAGTAAAATTTGAATCTAACAAAAATATCGAAAAGATGCATTTGTCAAAACAAGTACAGTTCAAAAATTAATAGTTCTATTTTTATCGTTTTTGAATGCATTGTTACTTGCAAATGTAAATTTCAAGATCATGATGATAGTCATAGCTCAGGACCGGAGTTAAATTAGAGACAAGTTCTCATACTTAGTTATATGTAGACTCCTATATTTAGTTGGATTTTAACGAGTAGGGAAAAGGAAGTTTAATAAGGAGGTTCCCTTATTTGGAAAACTATTAATGTTTGAGCTTTTTTCATAAATAAGAGTGGTCCTGCTCCAGATTTTGCAGAATCCAAAGGCAATATTTTCTTATTGATATAAATTAGTAATTGCTGTAGTGAACCATGTAAATGCACTTGCTAAGTTATTAATTTATTCTAATTAAAAGTAACTCTTGAATAAGTTTATTTTATAAATATTTGCAACTGATTTTCTATGCTATATATATTTCAAAAAGGTTGAGCAGAAATAAATCCATTTTGTGTTGCAATAGAGTTTCTTTTACTGCTAACTCCTTTCAGCTTTTTGACTGGTAATTTTTGTATATGTCAAATGTCCATATTGTAAGATAATTTTTTATTTTTGTTCAATACCTTAAACGGATAATCTGAGTATGCATTACAGGAGGTATATACGTATTTTAATTACTATGCATATTTGTAAGTATTTTTCTTTTGAACTTTTTTAATAACATTGTTTCACACACTCCATCGTTGCATGAATTCCTTATTGTTTCCTACAGCTTGATTTTTTTATTGCTTTACTCTACTGATAATAGACTTAAAAAAAAGAAAGTTTCGTATTAAAAGCTACATAATATGACTTTTTTAAAAATATTCTAAAGTTCAAAATTTTAACGGTTTTTACCAATTTAACACAAAATGCATTTGAGTTAGTAGATGACATTAAAATTTAGGATACGCCTAGCTTTCAAGACATTCTTTTACGAAGTTTAATCAAGGGGACAACTGATTGTGCTTTGCTTAGAAAATGATTACTCCCTGCTTGCACTCTTGCTATGCATATATGGTATAAAAGGCATATAATGCACATGACAAATTCCAACTCTGAATAAAATGCTTAAGTTTATGATAAGTGCATTAGTTTGATATTAATGATAAATGAACTCCAAGTCTACAATTGAAAGTTTTAATATGTTTATATGACTTTACCCTTTGTTTAATAACTCGAATTATTAAAGATGACCAATTTTATCTTCTTGCCAAATTTAAATTTTTATAATTGTTAGTTTAAAAGTTAATAATTTAGAATTGTAATATTGCAATGAAAGGAAGCTATTACAGGTGGTTTGTGTTTACACTTAAAAAACGATGACTTTAAGTCACTCGCATGGCCAGGTTCGAGTCTGAAAACAACCTCGTCGCAATGCGAAGAAAAAGCAGTGTTCATTATCGACCTCTCCAGAGGTTGATATCGTGCGGGAGCCTCGTGCATTGTGTTTCACCTTTTTTAAGAAAAACCCGAACATGAAATATCCATTTATACATTCTACTAATAATTTAGTCATTTAAGGTATAGGCTTTTATAAGAGAATATGAGTACCAATATAAAGCCGATAGAAACTAGCACTTTATATGTTTCACTTTGGGCTACATAAACTATTATACAAGAATTTTTTAAATTATTTTCTGACTACATAAAGCACAAGGTTTGTTTGAAGAAAATAGTTTGTAATGACTACTAAATATTAATCACTTTAGTTCCCTATTTTCATAGCATTACTTTAGCTAGCTATAAAAGTACGAGTTCTCTTTACAAATTATACATATAATTATGAGATTTTAAAATGTTATCTTTAGAACCATAACAAATCCATTTTAATTCAAATTTCACGGTAATTCTTCTAATATTTGATATGTGTACCAACAACATAACACAAATGAGAGGTGTATTTCCTAAAATAGACAATACTTCATACAATTATAATCTTTAATATAAACCATAAAACTCTTTTATGCCCCCTTCTTACTATTAGTTTGATGAAATAATATCCAAGAATTTTATATGTTCATATAGCACTATGTTACAAAGCGTTGATCATATTATTAGTAATAAGTATCTAAAATCAAATAAAATACAATTACATCGATTCACATAGGAATTTTCTTTTGAAATTTCATGTCATACTCCACCTCTAGCCATAACTTTGATATCATTTTCCAAACTAATTAGGCTCATCCAATATTATAGACAATAAGGTAGAGTGACTCGAGAAAAAAGTTTGATTTGATTCTTTCGTGATGCCGAAGGACATGTGATAGATATTCTGTAGAACAAAACTGTCTTTGGTTCTTAACGTTAATATTTATATTCTTATTTAATTTTGGTTACTTATGTTTGGTCTATTACCATGTGTCACACTGTTATGTGCAATTGTGGCAAAAAAAAACATAAATTTTGATTTGAATCACAATGAGTAAGTATCAATTTTGTTTAAGCACATCAATTTTTATACACAATATATGCTTGGCTACAGACCTTCACTAGCTTCATTTTAGTAACCATCTACATTGACTTTTAGAACTGGATGTTAGTTTAGTTTATTTACATTTTCTATATGATTTCATGGAAAATGGAAAAATGTGACCGAAAACTCTTAGCGTGATATTTAAGCCAAAGTCAAAACAGTGCCAGGTACAAATAAAATTAAAAAGCACTTTCAATGAAAATTTGAAATCAACTGACAAATGCTTCAATAAATTATAAATGTATATTATGCACTCTATGTCAAACTGTTGAGTATTATTTACTAAAATTATGAAAAACAGTTAGCTCATTTTGCCAAAACTGTTGATCAATTTATATGATGCTCCGCTAATTTGTTTGTTCTATCTTACATCTAGCGAGATAGAGAGTTTCTTTGTTTCCATTCAGCTATTCCAGTATATTTTTCTACTCATTGCTTAACATATAATATATTTCTTATTCATATTTTATAATATGGAGTCTCTAGTAGTTTCCCTATTAGGCGACACTCCAAACATCAATTTATAATATGGGGATTCATTAACAATAAGTTTGTTGGGAGAAGTGCATGAAAAGTAACAAAGCTATGGCTATATTTACAATATAATTTGATAAAGTTTACTGTTTAGGTAGGAAGGCACATTTAGGCTTCAGACCCAGGATATGTGAACTCAATTAATAGGTGTTACAAAAAGGGTTTGGAGGATGGCTACTACAAAGTTTTCATATACAAGGCATAGTAGATCGTTTTCAATTCGAAGCTCACGATATAGTACAATATTTGACTATGTTTTTCCATTGGTAGGCTCACAAATGCATTAAAAAAACACTGCAGATATTGTATGATGGCCTTATGAATGTTTTGCTTTTCTTCAAAATACAGTTATAAATTGTATAAAATTTAAAATTAATCTTCATGAATATTTGATTGTTGTTTTAGTCTGTCTGCTATCAGTTCTCATAATTCATTCAATAGAATTCACATGATGTTGACTTCTTATTTTGTTAATTTTTTCAAAATATTATTATGTTTTCAACTCATTTGTAGACACAACTCTAACACAAATCCAAATAATTTGAACAATATATTTTCCTTCCATCAAATGTATTATTGTGTTGAAAACTTGATATATAACTACTTTTTTTACTTACAAATTGACCCAATTCTTCTAATAAATGTTGATTCATCGCCACTTTTTTGACTTACTAATTGTTTTGATTCTTTTAATAAATGTTGATTCATCACAAACTTTTTTTACTCGCTGATTGATTTGATTATTCTTTTAAATGGATTATAACATTGTATCATTGTTTCTTTTTGTCAAATTATCTCAAAGATAATATTAAAACGTATTGATTATATGAATAATACCTTTGATAAAGTCAAGAAAATATAATTTTATTATTGTATTTTACTATCAAAAATTTCAAACAAAAACAATTGCGCAACATGGGTTCACACTAGTATATATATCAAATACAAGTATGTTACTATAGCGTTAACCCAAATCCCAATCAAATTTATAATTTATCGAATTATGTTTCAAAAAGCTTTTAGGTTTTACTTTTCTTTTAAAGTTTCATAAACCTATGCTCCGATACCAACATGTGACAGCCCCCAATTTGGAGGCCCATAACTAACAGTTATGGATGTTGCGGTCATCCATAGTTACTAATTCTTAACGATCAAATATGACGATGTTAGATACATTGATACACAAATCAAAAGAATATGGAAAAAAAATTAACAAATTAAGTACACATTTCTATATTCCATTCAAAACATTTCATGTTCATTGCATAATCCCACAAACATTAACCACATTCATAAAAATATAATTATTATGCATACGCCAGGAGAAACATGTGAAGATGAACCCTTGGTTGATTAGAGTATATAGTAAGGCTAATAAGTCTTTACATTCAAAATACACGGTGGGAATCATAACTTTAAATAACTAACTGCCTCCTGCACGCCTTCGGAAGCTTTATTCGTTTAAGAAGAGAACCTGGAAACCCTAAACTTCAAACTACTCAAAACTAATTGAGTACTCAAGAGTTTAAGGGGAAAACAAAAACTTCAAGTCAGATATAAAGCCTGGTATGGATAATAATATAACATCCCAATCCATTTAGATATCTAGTGAGACCACACCACTTAGCGAAAGGATTTTTCCCCTCATTAGTATCCTAAAACCTTTTCAAAACCATATACTGTGCCCCCTGCATCCACAATGGTTAAAAACAAAGCATTTCAAAAAAGTTATGATGATATGTATACACAAACATTTTCGATTTCCCATCCCCAGTTTGATTGACTCCCTGTCATATATATATATACATACATCCATACATATATATATATATATATATATATATATATATATATATATATATATATGTGTGTGTTGTTTCTAGGGTCAATATTAACCTATTAGTTTTCATGGGTTTACTAATAACCTTTTTTATAACTTATGGACACCATGTCCTATTTTAGAGTTTTCATGGGATCAATGAGAACCTATAGGCCCTTGCCAATTAACATAATTAATTCATGGGTTCCCCTGAACCTATTGATAATTTCAATAAATCATCCTACATCATAGTTTTCACGGGTTGACTAGGAACCTATGGATTGCTCCAGTAACTCCCTTCTTGTCCTAGTTTTCATGGGTTGACTAGGAACCTACTCTTCCCACCCTTAACTTCTTTCTTATCCTAGTTTTCAGGGGTTGAATAGGAACCTTTTGACTTATGTCACCTCTTAATCCGCATATAGTTTCCAAGGGTTCACTATAAACCAATTAGTCCCTACCAACCATCCTTTATGTAACATCCCGAAATTTTTGACAATAACGATTTATTGATCTGTATTAAAATTAAATTGATATTGATATTTTTTTAATAATAATTCAAATTGATTTAATAATCTTCTTCAACAAATATTTAATTGGTCATTTTATCTTTTAAAAATAATAAACTGGTTTCTATTTGTAATATAATTATATGGTTTATATTGTAAATAGATTAGCTTTGTTTTAATTTTAATAAATAAAGCATATTTTTTTTATTCTTATTATTTTTAGTAATTTGGAAAATTTGTTTTTATTTAATATTTGCTTTTCAAAGTTATTAAATAAATAAATCTTGGTTTAAACTTAATAAATGAATCATGATTTAAATTTATAATATATACACATTAATAATTTAGAAATTTTGGTTTTAATTTAATATTAAGTTTTCAGAACTATTTAATAAATAAATATATGATTTTAAAATTGTTAAGACAAATGTTTAAAATAATTTGGCTTGAGAATAAATTTAAAATGAATTAACAAAAAGTTTTATAGCTTAATAAAATAGGTAATTTACTAATAAAAATATAATTTCTTTTATAATGATTTTAATTTAATAATGAGATATTTTTTAAAAATAATATCAATAGTGTATTGTCTTTACAAAATTGGGTTTTGAATAAAAATGGCAATTGTTATTTCAAAATTTTATTTGTATTCATAACTTGATTTTAAAATATTAGATTTTGAATTTGATTTGGATTTAAATTCCAAAGTATAAATTTTAATTGTTTTAATTTTCATATGTATAAGCTTTATTTATAAGCATAATTTGTTTTTATTTTTTTAAAAATTTCTATACATATTTAATATTAACTAACAAATTAATTAGGCGCATATATATATATATATATATATATATATATATATTAACTTATGAATTAAATACAAATCACTTTAAAGGGACAAGTGTTGATCTCTTAAAGCCTAATTAAACAAATATTCAAAGATAAAACATTTAAGTTGACAAATGTTGGAATTTTTACAAGTGGCGCATTTGTTTTAAATTTTTCTATTTAATAAAATCTGAAACTATATCTATAAACATGCATTTTCTTCTTATTTGTTAATTTTTTATCATTTCCTAAAATCAAAAGAGAACTTCAAAACATTTTCATATTAAAAATCAGTAAACTCCTCATTTCTTTCCAAAATCAGTAAACTCTTCAAAATCAAAGCAATTCAAATCCCTGTGCAAATCTAAATCTGTAGCTTGCATGTTCAAACCCAAAGATCATGTTCAATACAAAATCAAAACCCTCATCTAAAAAAACATATCTGCATCATTTTTATTTTTCAACCTGGAAATGGGCTCTGCAAAAGTAAAATCTGCATTAACATATTTTTCTGCATTCTGGAAAAAAAATGAACTCTGCATGCAACCTGGAAGCAAAAGGCAAACCTACATTTTAATATGCACATCTTCAAATTGAAGCCTGATCTGAAGCAAATTCAAAGCATTTAGTATAGAGGCATGCAAACGGTTTTACATCTGCAAATTCAAAAAAAAAGCATAATGAGAGGCTCTGCTTCTTTTAAAATAGTGAGTAACCTTTTTAAAAATTTAAAATTTAAATCTTGGTTGCATGATTGTATGTTGAGATGAAATAAGCATTGCATGTTATTATCAGTAAATATTTGATGTAAATATTATATGTATGCATGCTGTGTAGATGCTCTGTTGTACCCTGTTTAAAAATCTATATCTTAAATCCTTACTTCTTAACTTAATTAATGATAGGATCTAACATTTAACAAATATTGTTGATTAGCTTAAATTATAATTTTAAAATTTAATCAAGCCTAATATAAGCTTGATGTTTTTGGAAACTTTAAAACATCAGTATAGGTTGACTCAAAAAAAATTCAAAACTGGATAATTTATCAATTCAGTATTATAAATAGGAAGCATTTACTAAAGCACGGTTTTTAAATCAAAAATTAGGATTTTTAGGTATTAGTTGAAGGTGCAGTTTTGTGTTCAACCTAATTTGAACTTTTTGCAAATTCTGGTGATTTTTGAATTGAGAAGTCTTGGATTTCTTCTGAGTGATGGAGAAGGAATAGGAGAAGCTAGGAAAAATCATTTATGGTGATGGTTGTCATTGTGGAAGGTGCAGTTTTGAAATTCGTTTTTAAACCCTAGTTTGAAATGGGTATGAAGAATCGAACATTTTGGCTTGAAGGATTGATCGAGTGACGTGATGTTTTGGTGATTGATAGATTAGTCGAGGATGATGTCGAGGCTGGAGTGGTTGACTCTCAGGTGGTCGGAGCGGCGAGAGTTGGCCGTTGATATGTTTGAAGGGGAAACCTGTTTTTCTGTTTCCAGGTTTTGCTTTTGGGTAATCGTTTTTGATTTCGTGATTTGTAGCTCGAATAGATGGTCGTGGGTGGTTGTTGGGTTAGTGGCTGGAGTTTGGCATTCATCGGCGATGATTAATTGTGGCTGGAGTCGCCGTGCATATGCACGGTGATGGGATTTGCACTGGTGATGTTTTTGGTTTAGTTGGGCAGCAGGGGAAGTTCTTGAGATTTTCTCGAAGTAAGTGGGTAGTTGGCTCGGGGGAGATAGGCTTTGAACTCGAAGTAGTTTGGGTTGTTCTTGGGATGTTCTGTATTTGAGGTTTTTACAGAAACTTGGGATTTATGTTTTAATTTTTTTTAAAAATCTGAAGCTTTTCAATGTTAAGGAAATTTTAAACCTAATTTTAATTTCAAGTTTAAATTTTAGAATTTAAGTTAAATTTAAAATCTCGGTTTTAAATAAAAGAAATAAAATAAAAATAAAGTTTTAAAACTTGAACTTATTTAACTACATTATTTTTGAAAGTAGTTTAAACCTTTTAAAATTGAAGTTTTTTAAAAATATGAGCAAGTTTAAGTCAAATTTAAATCTGGAAATAAAAAGTTAAATATGAACCTCGGTTTTTTTGGAATTTAAAGAAGATTTAAAATTTGAAAGATTTAAACAAAATGTAAATTGAAGTTATTGAAATTTTAAAATGAAATTAGTTTCAAATTCTTATGAATTTCATTTCTAAGACAAGCACTTGTTTGTCTTATAATTTTAAAAAGTTTTAAAATTGTTTAAACTTTGCTAAGTTTAAATTATATTCATTTTAAATCTTGTATATGAAAATGAAATTTAAAAAGTAAGTTCAAAAGTACTTTGTTTCAAATAAATTTGTTTTAAACATAATTAAGAAATGTTTTATCTTAAAATTAAGTTAAGATTAATGTTTTGAAATTAGTTTAAATAATAAGGTAATTAATGAATAGTTAGTTAATTTAAGTAATTAATTGATTAAGGTTTAATAAATATTGATTAAGGGTAAATCAATTTGTAAATAAGATCATTAATTAGATTATTTAATTTATGATTAAAGAATTATTAATTAAGTAATTAAGTTTTAATCAAGGTTAATTAATTAAAAAATTAAGAATTAATTAAGTAACAGTTAACACTTAATTAATTAAATAATTAGACTTTAATTAATGGATGATTAAAGATAATTTAATTTATGATTAATCTAAGTTAATTACTTTATGAAATAATTAGAGAATGGTTAATGAAGGTCATTAACCAGGATTATTTAATAATTAATTAATGTGGTTAATTTTAAATAATTAACTAGATTAATTAATTTAATAATAATCATTAGGGAATAGTTGAAGTACAATTACTTAATAAAGTAATTAAGAAATTAATTACTTAAGGTAATTAATTGTGTTAAATGTGATTGTTTAATTTAATTAATTAAGTTTAATTAATTTTAAACACTTGATGTTTTAATGATAATTACTTAATGCAATTTATGGATTGGAAATTACTTAGCGAAGTAATTGTTTGATAATTACTGAATGTAATTTATTGATGATGTTTAAAATGGAAGTAATTTGAGTAAAATTACTTAGTAATTAATCAAGGGATTAACTAAGAAATTAATTATGGAATAATTAATTTTTTTTAATGAAGCAATTAAGTTAATTAATTACTGAATATGGTTAATCAAGAAGGATAAATAATTGTGGTTAATTACTTAAGGTAATTAATTTAAAGAGATAATTAATTAAATATAATTAAGGATCATTAATTAATACAATTAATGATGTAATTAATGTTGATTAATTATGATTAATTAATCAATGATAAGTAATTAAGGTAATTAATTACTGTGATTAATTTAGGATTAATATAATTAATTATAGTTAATTAATTTATTGAAGTGATTAAATGTTAATTACTGTTTTTCGTTGAGGATAATTAATTTGTGAAATTAATTAAAGATAATTGTAATAGTTGTAATAGCTTTGGTGTCACATTTTTTTGGTATCAACATGAACTAACAAAGATGCCCCTCTATATGTTATCAAAATCACATAAAATAGGATTTAAGATTAAATTTCTTTTACAAATTCAAATGCCACTAAAAGTAGGATCTAAAAATTAAACATGCTTTACAAATTCAAAACGCTTCTAAAAATAGAATCTGAAATTCAATTTGCTTTGCAAATTCAAAATACTAATTTACAGATATGCAAATCTTAATTTCACTTGAAAATAAAAAAAATCATTTTTTGACCGATTTAAACATGCACAATTTATAAGGAAAACAATTCAAGCACGAAACGCGTGTCGTACAACGCGTAGGTATAGGTGATGTGAACTTTTAATACCGACAGATAATTCATTTGTTTAATTCATTTTTATAGAGGTATGTAACTTCTTAACAATTAATTCATGGGTGTTTTGGTAGGCTAAGAGTTGTAGCTTGTTACAAGTATTAATTTACTGTAACTGATGGGTTTACCCGTTCAAAGAACGGCTGTCAAATCCTTTTGAAAGATGATGGAAGAAAAGTCCTTTTCGAAAAAGTTATGAAAATTTGGTCCCTATTTTTACTTTTTGACTAATTTATGCTAGTTTTGCCCCTGATTTCAATGCTGGGCCGATTTTCTAAAACGGGACAATTTGGTAAAAAATAACAAAACATGAACCTAATTTACATGGATTTATGAGTAAGTTTATTTTGTGCATGAGCGTTGAGAATACGGACCTTTGGTCCAAAACCCCTTACCCATTTGTAGGTGAGGAAGACAAATAACATATGAATATGGGGTATATAATCAATGAAAAGCATAATTTGCATAAATAATTAATGAAATTCGACCATTACAATAATTGAGGAAGGTGTATAGTAACATCTAGCAGTAACCAATTCAGTGGATATTCAGAAAGGTGAAGTTGATTTTTAAGTCTTTGTAACTAAAGATGATTCACATATACCTCTGGCTCTTAGTGAAGTTGAGATGACTTATTCACTAGCTAACATTTAGTATAACGTGGTAAATGATTAGTGTCATGCAACCATTACAATAAGGTAATATCTAATTATTTATTAATTGGTAAGCCTGTAAGGAATACATTTACATTGTATTAACGGCTAAATTTCAAATCAATTTATATTTTCTACCAATTAGCAATAATTCATTAATTCACCTTAACAATAGTTGAATGTTTAGTCATGTAGTAACCTTTGCAAATGGTGCACATTTGATAGCATGATGATGGATATAATGATAGGTAAATTAAAATCTGTTTAGGTAGGTTAATCCATGACAGTTAAAATAAACTCATTCGATTATGGGCAATGAGTCAAAAATAAAATTTCTACCAAGAGTAGGGTTGCTCTCCCCATCTTTTTATTAGAAGGTCCCAATTTCAACTTTTCACTGCAAAAGCGTAAGAAGAAATGAGTTTTGTATTTGAAAAATAAGTCACCAAGTTGACGTGATATGATTAATATTTATGGCTTAAGCCGAATAACATACCATAAACTTCATATTGCTGAACCCATCATGTTGTTAAGGACAATTTTTCATAACTAATTTGTATAATATAATTCCAATACTAAGCACTTTTGTTTGAAAACATGATCTATTTATAAGTGTAGATAATTCAGTTGCTGCAGTTTTTATTTTCACACACACACACATCTAAATAATTGATCGAGTGACTATTATGGAAGGCGAGGTGACTTATTTACTTGCTTACATTGTGCATGATATGGTACTTGATTACAACCATTCAACCATTACAACAACTTAACATTTATTAATTTATTAATTATTAAACCCTTTAAGAAACATATTTACAAACGCATTAATGGCTAAATTTCAAATCAATTTGTATAGTAATGAGTAATATTTCATTAATTCATTTGCGATGTAGATGAATGTGTAGTGTTGTGGAACCTTGTCTCTAGACCAAACTAGCAGGTAAATACTTCACCAAAAAATTAAATTGAAATTATTTATTTTTATAGATTAAGGGAACTTGATATTGAGACACATTATTATTTGTAGCATAAAATATATCTTATTATGTTGATGAGTCATGGAATAGAAATTAAGATTCTGCTTCTAAAATTTAGGTATTCCTACATAATCAACTAGTGAAATATGAAATCTATCTTAAGAAACTTAAATGCAAAAAACAAAAACACTAAATGATATGGAAGATTTAATTTCATTAATAGTAAATGATTATCTCAGTAAGTGAATACACACGATATTGCCTAGAGTTGCTCTTGCAAATTTCTGTCAAAATCATCTTTACGCATGCATGGATTTTATAAGTTTCCGTACCAGCTATGTTAAGCATATATAATGATTTCAAAAATATTTCAAAAAAATGCAAGTATGTACCGTTTATCTTATAGATATTTTTTTAAACGCGTATTTACAAATTTCAAACCAGTACTTTTAATATTGTCATGCAAGTGTACAATAATTTTACATTTATTCATCACTTAGTAATTGGTAAACCCATTAAGGAATACATTTACATTTGTATTAATTGCTAATTTTCAAATCAGTTTAAAATGTAATAATGAGCAATATTTTATTAATTATAATATGTATAATAAGCAGATGTGTAATCATTTAGTAGCCTTTGCGAATGTTATGATGGTATATAACCAATGGATATAAGGACATGCACATAAAAATTAGTGAACTTATCACTAATAATTGGTTAGATAAAATTATCAACTGAACAAATCGTAAAAATTAGTTTCAGAAGGTTAGGCAGGTCAATCCATTAATGTTGAAAAATAAAATCCCCTGATATGATCATTAACAATGAATCGAACATAGAAATATTATCGCGGATATGGCTGGTCTGTCATCCTTTTATTTAGAGGTCCGAATTCGACTTCATCAATGAAAATAATAAGTAGAAAATGAAATGGACTGTTTATTTCGATAATAAGTCGCTGATTTAATGTAGTATGAATAGTATCAAAAACTAAACCAAGACATCATAACGAAGCATTCACTCACATTGCTTAGATCATCATATTTTAGGATACCTTTACACAATTAACTTTTAAACCATAAGTGTAAAACCAAATATTTTGTCTGAAAAACATGAGTTATGTTTAACAGTATAGAGTCTAGCAATACAAAAAGGTATGAAATTATAGTAAAATAGGCAACATTAGTTAACACAAAAATTAACTTCCGCTAAACTGAATCTTCATTGAATCGAAGGAACGTAACCCGGTTGACATTATTAAAGGCAGAGATTTAAAAGTTGATTGAAATATATGAAGGATCATCGAAACTTTCACCGTTCAGCACAAATAATTGATCGATGTCAATGTAAATTGTAAAGCAATTTCATGAAGAGCGGAAGTGTCAAAAAATTAACCCTGCTAAAATTCAATATTGGCAGCTGCAACGGCAATAATTATTAAAGAAACGGTAACCCAGTTGACATTATTAAAGACCGAAATTTAAAAATTGACTGAAAATACGAAGGATCACCAAAACTTCCATCGTTCAACACGGAATAATTAATCGACGCCAAAGTAGTAAACAGTAAAGCAATTGCATGAAGAGTTGAAGTGTCAAAAATTAACCCAGTATGAAACATGCTAAAATTCAATATTGGCAGCTACAACGACAACCACGATGTCGCATCACTGTGATAAACATTATTTTATCACCAGTTTGACCAACGGATAAGGTTCTAACTAAAAATCGCTTAATTTAAGAGCAGATAAAATTGTTCAACAAATAAATAAACGTATGGTAAAACATATATTTGAGTTGCTCAAATTGTTAAGTAGCTGTTATTAGTAGTAAATTCGAGGCCTTTGATGGTATACACAATGCCGCTTTTTCATTGTAAATCATAATCTAAATTTTTAATTTTTTTTAAAACAAAATGCTAGGGGTTCATATAACATGAAGTATTACACCTAGATAATTATTAATAAATTATTTCAATTATTTCAATTGTCTACAAATAATAGAATGACAGATATGCAAAAAATGACCATTTTTGACATTTGTATTGGACAAAAATTATAACTATCATTGTCACATATGCAAACATTAAATTAATATTGTCTACATTCAATTTACACATAAGCTTTACATACATTATTTGTGAAACTAGTATAAACCGCATGTACGTGCATCTAATAGGTAGATATATTTACATTTTATTTGATAAAAGTGGACGGGTGCGTGTTGTAAGCATAAATGTTTTGGTAGTTATAACACTTCTATTTCAAATTGTTTTTGTTAGTAGTGTCAATGATAAATTGATAGTAAAAATCTATTGATGGGTAGTTGTAAAGAAGAGTTTGTAGAGACTGCAAAACGATAGTGACATATTATTGATGGATAAGGTTATTTTCGAAAATTCAAAAAGACGTCATGGATATCATGTACATTGAATATATGGATGTGCTACTATTGGCATCTAGGCTTTTTCTTCTACCCACGAACACTAAAGACAACCTCAAAATAATGAGCTTTCCTCTTTCCTAACACTATTCTATTTTTTTCCTACATCAGCAGGCACCCAAGCAACATTTCAAAAGCACGTACTTTCCCTCTCCTCCTCCTACGTCGTTCAAAAGCTCCGACGCCTTGTCTAAAATGGGAAAAACCAATCGTTCTTCTCGGCCAAGCTAGAAATTAACATCTACAAGCCAATCCAGTAAATTTTTTCTTTCCAATGAAATTATAAAACCCTAAATGTCGAATGTTGCTTGCAATCTTTTTTTTGTCGAATGCTGCTTGCAATTGTCGAAACCCTAATTTGCCAATCAGTGTCCTAGTTCTTTTTGTTGCTTTTGATCCAAGTGATGGTTGGAAGCCGATCTATTTAGGTTGAGGTCGATGATGGATGACCGATTGAACCCTAGTTTGCATAAAATTTACCGATTTCTTCCTGATCTGCTTACATTGATTTGCTTGCTTACTGAATTATTGTATAAATTACTGATACGAATTTTGGTATAAATTACTGATACGAATTTTGGTATAAATTATTGAATTTAGTAAATTTGCTTACACTAATTTGATTATTGTATAAAATTCAAAATTTACTAATTCAAATTTAGGTATAAATTACTGAATTTATACAAGCAATCAATCTATTTGCTTACTAAATTTGCTTACACTGATTTGCTTACACACGTATTTGTTTCATGAATTACTTGTATAGAGTTTAATCTATTAGGAAAAAGGTAGAAAAGCCATGACTGCTTCCTTAAGGTATAAACGGGCCATGGAACTACAGAAAAAGAGGAAGATGGATGTTGTAGTAGAAGGTGAGAATGAAGAAAAAAAATAGAAATGTTGATGGTTTGGTAGATGAGCCAAGTAAAGAAGTTTCCGCAAATAGGTCTAGTCACGATGGTTCGGGTGATGAATCTAGTCGAGATGGTTCTGCAGATCACTCTGACAAAGAAGGTCCAAGGGATGGTATTGGTGTAGACGGATCTGTAGATAGTCCAGGTGCAAATGACGAGGTTCGCGTAACGATGAAGCAGAAATGCAAATAAATGTTCATCCTTTGAGTGGCCTTCTTCTAACACGGCTGTTGATTCTATGCCAGTGAATACATCTATATTAACAAAATTCGAATCACACATTGTATTTGTTATTTGAAATAACCATGTGGTTGGTTGGATTTTATTTTGTGCAATTTATTAAATAAAATCTTAAATTGTAGGACAATTTATGTTTTTTTACTTAGGAGTGAGGCCTGTTAAAATGCATTTTCCATACAACGAAGTTGAAGGAAAGGTGCGTTGACAATATGCCAATTGCAGTTGCTCAAAAAATTAAAAATTCAGGTTTGTATACTTTGGCACAATTCTTATACAAGCACATCAACTATGTCACTATTTTAGCTTTCATTGAGAGATGACATCCCGAAACAAATTCTTTTCATTTGTCGTTTGGAGAAATGACAATAACATTTGATGATGTCGTCCAAATTCTAAAAATTCCCGTTGTAGGTACTTGTATTTATGCATAGGAGGATGATCGCAATTCGATTCAACTTTTAATTGATTATCTTGGTGTTGATGAGGTTATAGCAAAATGACAACTAAATGATTCTAATTCAGTCAAGCTCAACTTCTTATTGGAAACATTTGAGGAAAAGGCAAACAAAGAGGATGCAATTGAAGGTGATTTTGCTGTTGTTTCCCATGCGTATATGCTTTATTTATTAGGTTGCAATTTATTCTGTGATATGTCGGGCATGAAGGCTCTGATGAACTATATGAGATGTTTGGAAAACATAAATAATTTGAATGAACAAGCTTGGAGGATGGGAGAATTTAGCCTGTTTATATCGTTAATTGGGTTTTTTTTTTCAAGACAAGATGTAAAACAGATGGCTGGTTACTTGACATTATTGGCAGTAAGTCATTTTTTATTTTTTTCAACCAATCTACCCAATAGTAAAATAAGCACTAATGAATATTTCTATAGGCTTGAATTTACGATCATTTTCCTATGCTTCCTAATGCTATTCCTAGTAAAGACTACGATGACATGATGCCAAGGATGTGTAGATGGAAACCAATGAGACAATCCGGAGATACAACTTCGTCCATAATACGGCTTCGACAATAATTAGATGATTTATCTGTTCAATATGTAAGTTAGATAATCAATTTTTATTTTGTTATGTAAATTATACAAATGTAAATGACATGCTTATGTTTAGGTATGTTGGAATCCATACCATAATGTGAGGTCTCATTACCCCTTGCTTGAAGTCACATTTTATAATGGTGTCATTTCGTGTTTTGATATTGCAGATCCATACTATCCCAATAGAGTGCTATGTCAATTTAGTATTGCCCAGCGTATCCACACAAATCCAATGTCCTAAGCAAATATCATAGAGGTCGAATGTTAACCAATACAAAATTGTATTTGACAATAGATATTGGTATTCATAAAATTGGCAAGATTATGTACTTTCTTCAAAATCATGGTCTACTCATGTAGTTAGTCCTTGGGATTGTATAGCTAAGTACATGCTATGGTATTTGAGTGTGTCGCATCCCATTCTTCAAAACCCGGAGGTGAGGAGAAGTTGTTGAAGGAAAGTTGATAATAATGATAATTCGGTAAGTAGCTATGGTCTTTACTTGTTTTTTATTTACTTGAATTTTATTTTATTTTTATTTGATTTAATGCAGAGAATTGCTGCTAGGAAAGCTGTAGAAAAACTGAAGGAAAATATCAAAGTTACTCGATCATGAACAGTTAATTGGTGTCTTACTATAAAACATGAAGCAATTGACTTGTTAGAGAAAGCCATGAATGAACCTGATAAATGGGAGAAATGTGCAAAAAGGAAGAATGATCCTAGGGGTTAGATGGGTGTATTTTGTTTGTAGGTAGATGAAAGTGTTCTGTAAATGGGTAATGAATGCAATGCAAGCAATGATTGATATTTTGTTTGGAAACAATGGTTTATGTATTCATATGTTGCAGTATTTTGTTTGCACTGTAAGCCTTTTATGATTTTCGCTATTGAAAGGTGGAACTATAGTGTACTAGCACACGTTGCATAATATATATTTGCAGATAACCAGCTACTGAAATCTGCTTGAAATCTATTGAAAGTTGAAACTGTATTGTATTTGTAGATAACATGTTGCACGATATATAATGTATTAGGACTTCAGTAACATGTTGCATGTTGCTTGAAATCTATTCATTGACACTTCATTAACATGTTGCATGATATATATGTTAGGAAATCCAATCTACGGTTTCGATGACAACAATTGTACAATAGGAATCAAATATACATATATATTTTTATATATATGTACTTGCTAGAACAACATCACTAGAAAGACAAGAACGAGGCTCAAAGGATACTACAAGAGAGTACAAGTCGATAGGTACAAGGAAGTAAATGAAAGGATTCACAAAAACTGAGATGCACCATATCAGACGTCTGGATACATAAGCTAAACGTCTGAAATATTTCTCTGGAACAGCAAACGGGCTAAACCAGACGTCTGATAATAACACTCAGACGTCTGATCCTCTACTATATTCAAAAAAAATAGTATCAGACGTCTGAAATAAATACCAGACGTCCGGATTCAAACTCGAACTTCAAAAATGAACTGCCACTACCACATGTGAATGGACATCTCCGCTTCTTTTCGCCACAGCTCTTCACCATCAATAGAAGCTACCTTAGAGGATTCATTAATGGATGTAACTACTCAAGATACCTATCTACAACTATATATAGCATCAAGAATCAAGATAACAAAAACTGAATTCACTTACTTACGCTTTCTAATTCTATACTCTATCTTTTATTCTTGATCTCTGCACTCTAGCAATCTTTACTTGTATTCACTCTTCCATATACTCAATTCTTCATAGACAATATTCCTTAGAAATATATTGGAAGCAATTGTACTAACTAGTCAACACCCGTGTTATATTAAAACACACATTTGATAAGAACAGCTCATTGTAACCAAGCATATTCCTTCGGGGGCAGCGAGGGTTTTTGATCTCGAATTTTGAAGGGGAGCTTGGCGACTAGACGTAGGACGGGAGGTCCGAACCAGTATAAAATTCTGGTGTGCTTATTCTATATTTATTTAGATTAATATTATTTTAGCCGCGTCATATATTTTGTCACATATACTTGCATATACACTACACGATCCACCCCGTAGACTTTCAATTGGTATCAGAGCAAGGTTTGATCAAAAGTATAGTAACACATATTTGAATCACTTTAATATGGAAAGTATTTTTCAAGAAGGCCAATCCACAGCACGTCCCCCACTTTTTAACGGTTCTAATTATACATATTGGTCAACACATATGAGTTATATAAGCTAATGGATTAGAAATTTGGTCAGTAACTCAAAATAAATATGAAGCACTTGACACTGCTATGAACACATGGAATGATGCACAAAAAATCGCAGCTTCGAATAATGCCAAAGCTGTGAATCTTTTATTATGTTCATTAGATAATAATGAATTTTCACGTGTCATGTTATGTAACACTACATATGATATTTGGCGTACCTTACAAGTTACACACGAAGGCATGAACAAAGTTAAGCAAACTAAAATTTAAATTTTACAAAATCAATTTTCATCATTTAAAATGAAACAAAATGTATCTATAGTGGACATGTACTCTAGATTCCAAACTATTCAACACGATTTAATGGCACTAAGAGTTAAATTCACAAATTTTGATTTAATATCTAGAATACTCAATTCTTTAGCTCTAGAGTTGAATGAAAAATATTAGCTATCGAAGAAGCTAATGACCTCTCAACATTCGTAGTTGAAGAATTGATCGAAAATTTAATGTCCTATGAAGCTAATATGCAGGCAAGAAAAGAACAAAATTCGAAGAAGAAAAACATAGCATTTCAAGCAACAAATGAAGACTCCGACCTAGACAAAGAAGAAATCGTATTTATTGCCGAAAATTTTCAACAAATTCAAGAAGTTTAGGAAAACGACCAGATTTCAGAAAGGAGGAAAATCAAGATCAATAAATCAAACGTCAATCAAATGCTGTGAGTGTGATCAATTTGGACATATGAAGAAAGATTGTCCCAAGCTCAACAATGATAAAAAGAAGAACAAATTTGAAAAATTCAAAAAAAAAAAAAGCTTTCAAAGTAACATGGAATGACTTGAATTCTTCATCATCATCAAACAGTGACAGCGATAGTGACGGAGAACAAGCTAATGTATGTTTTATGGCACAAATTGATGAGGTTTGTCCTGAACTTAGCTATGATGAATTATCAGAGCTTAGCATGGAATTAGATGATAAATTTAGACAAATTAAAAAATTGAATAAAGAACACATAGCTAAAATAAATTGTTTAGAACTTGAAA
Organism: Allium cepa; assembly: GCA_030765085.1. Classification (NCBI taxonomy): domain Eukaryota; kingdom Viridiplantae; phylum Streptophyta; class Magnoliopsida; order Asparagales; family Amaryllidaceae; genus Allium; species Allium cepa. The sequence continues at coordinate 902,532,169 of CM060937.1, read as the reverse complement.
TAGGAATGTTAAAAGATGAAAAAATTATCTCAAGAAAAAAATAAAAGTAGTTTAGTTGAATATGAGACTATATCTATTGATTTTGGAAAGGTAAACTAGAAAAGGATAACGTGTTAAAAGAAAATATCAACTTGACAAGTAATATACAAACATTGAAAATTGAAAATTTTAAATTAAAAGAAAAATTAGATAAAATTACAAATAATGTTTCAAAATTTAATAAAGGAAAACAAGATTTGAAAAATCTTATCAAAACTTCAAACCTTCAGGTAATAGAAATGGAATAGGATTTAAAAATATTCCTAAACAAAAAGGGAATGATATTAAGAAGTATAGTTTTATTTATCGAAAGACTAAAAGATCACCTAAGTCTAATACAAATACCAAAAACAAAAAAATTTGGATTCCTACGACAGATAATAATATGATTGGACAAAAACATATTAATAATTTTCTAGATAATGTAGTCTACAATAAAAATTATGTTCATAAAGGTACCAAACCTTCTTGGGTGTGGCTACTTGCTCCTCCTAACATCTAGAACCCTAACAAAGTATATGGGTACCAATTAAATCATTTTTATCTTGCAGGTATCCAAGATAAAAAATAAGGAGAAATAGATACTTGATAGTGGCTGCTCCAAGCATACGACCGAAATGCAAAATGCTATCAAATATAACATACATCGATAGTGGAATGGTAACTTTTGGAGATAACTCAAAAGGATACGTCTTTGGCATCAGAGAAGTCATTAACTCTGGTATTTCTAATTCTCCTATTATTACAAATGTTTTGTTAGTAGAAAATTTAAAGCACAACCTACTTAGCATTAGTCAATTATGCGATAAAGGTTTTCAAATTAATTTTGAAAAAGATAGATGTAATATTTTCGATGATAAAAAACAACTTATCTTTGAGGGTTTTAGAAACAAAAATATTTATGTCTTAAATATAAATATAAATCGAAATTCAAACTTATGCTTAACCGCCAAACATGACGATCCATGGTTGTCGCATAAACGATTATGTCTTATTAATTATAAATATACTAATAAATTAGAAAAATATGAGCTAGTTAGAGGTTTACCTAAAATAAATTATAAAGTATAAAATTTATGTGACGCTTGTCAAATCGGCAAACTAAAGAAAAGCTCTTTTAAATCTAAAAATAATATTTCCACAAAACAACCGTTAGATTTATTACATTTAGATTTATTTGGTCCAACTCAAGTACGATCTATAAATTACAACAAATATTTTTTCATAATAGTTGATGATTTTTCAAGATATACATGGACCTTATTTTTAAAACATAAAAGTGACACTTTTGGTATGTTTAAAAAAAATTCTAAAAGAATTCAAAATCAAATGGATTTGAAAATTAAGAATATTCGAAGTGATCACGGTGGAGAATTCAAAAATGATCTTTTTGCTAATTTTTATAATAAAAAGGCAATAATTCATAATTTCTCTTTTCCCCCCACACTACAACAAAATGGTGTGGTAGAAAGAAAAAATCGTACGTTACAAGAATGTGCACGAACACTATTAAATAGTATTGATTTACCAAAACATTTTTGTGCTGAAGCTATTTCTACGGCTTGTTATGTTTTGAATCGAGTAGCCATACGACCCATGACTAAACATACTTGCTTCGAAATGTTTTTTGGAAGAAAACCTAAAGTATTGTACTTTGAAACTTTCGAATCAAAATGTTTTATATTCAATACAAAAGATAATTTAGGAAAATTCGACCCGAAAGCCGATGAAGGAATCTTTGTTGGATATTCAGATTGTAGCAAGGTATATATAATTTTTAATAAATGCATTAACACAATTGAAAAAAATTTACATGTTTCGTTTGATGAAAATTTCCTTAACAATCATATCAATGACGATGAAGAAATTATTCCTATAACAAATACAACAAATTCATCTAATAACGAGACAAATGCACAAAATAATACTCTAGTGTCACCCCCTAGAATTCTAAAAGATCATCCAAAAGAAAATATCATTAGGGATATTAATTCCAGAGTAACTAGAAATCAACTTAACCAAATAAGTCATATTGCATTTGTGTCAAATTTTGAACCAAAGAATTATAAAGAAGCTTCAAACGATGATTTTTGGATAATAGCCATGCGAGAATAATTAAATCGATTCGAACGTAATAATGTTTGGAAATTAGCACCAAGACCAGGAAATCAATCGGTTATTGGAACAAAATGGGTATTTAAAAACAAAGTAGATGAAAATGAAAATATAGTTAAGAATAAAGCACGTTTAGTCGCTCAGGGTTATAATCAAGAAGAAGGTATCGACTATGACGAAACTTTTGCTCCAGTTGCAAGACTCGAAGCCATACGTACATTACTTGCTTTTGTAAGTCATCATAATTTTAAATTATTTCAAATGGATGTCAAAAGTGCTTTTTTAAATGGTTTTATAAAAGAAACCGTATATGTTGAACAACCTCCATTATTTTTTAACGAAAAATATCCCGATCATGTTTTTAAATTGCACAGAGCCCTATATGGTTTGAAGCAAGCCCCCCTGCCTGGTACGAACGTCTTAAGAATCATTTGATTGCATCTGGTTTTTAAATAGGAAAAATAGATGCGACTTTATTTATTAAACGAGAAAATAATGACATCTAAGTTGTACAAATTTACGCAGCGGATATTATTTTTGGTTCAACTAACGAAAATCTTTGTACTCAATTTTCAAATATTATGAAAAGTGAATTTGAAATATCTCACATGGGTTAATTAAATTTCTTTTCAGGTTTACAAACAAAACAACTTGAAAATGGTATTTTTATTAATCAAGAAAAATATTGTAACGATTTATTGCACCGTTTTGGAATGGATAAAACTTCGAGCAAACCAATACCAATGAGTACTAGTGCTCACTTAGAAAAGGATGATAATGGAAAAGATTTTGATGAAAAATTATATTATAGTATGATTTGCTCCTTACTATATTTGACGGCTAGTCGACCCGACATTATGATGAGCGTATGTTTTTGTGCCCGATTTCAAGCAAAACCAAAAGAGTCTCACCAAAGAGCTGTTAAACGCATCTTACGATATATATCTAATAACAGAGATTATGGTTTGTTTTACCCAAAGGGATCATCATTTGAACTTGTTTCATATAGCGACGCGGATTTCAGTGGATGTAAAACAGATCGTAATAGTACTAGCGGAACATGTCATTTTATCAGACAATCGTGGTTTCATGGTTTAGCAAAAAGAAAAACTGTGTCTCTTTATCCACTTGCGAAGCGGAACATATTTCAATGGCCTTAGCATGTGCACAAGTGATATACATCCAACAAACGCTTAAGGATTTCGAAAAAGTTATTGATAAATCACCAATATATTGCGATAATACAAGTGCAATAAATTTATCAAAAACCCTGTAAATCACTCATGTACTAAACACATAGATATACGACATCACTTTTTACGTGACAATGTAGAAAAAGGAATTATTACATTATAATACATAAATACTGAGAACCATATAGCAGATATTTTCAAAAAACCACTAAATGAACAAACGTTTGTTAAACTACGACGCTATTTAGGAATATGTTCTCTTAATGATCTTATCAGCTAAATCTAAATTTCATTCATTTTATTTTTGGTTAAATAGTTTTAATCCACAAACAAAATCTTTTAACACTGATCAACAATTTCCTTAGAATGCTTTTTTTTTTGAAAATAACTATTTATAACCTTTTAAACAGGAACAAATAGCTCTTCCTTTTACAAAATACAGATTTTATATAGGTTCCTTTTAAAACAAACAAAAGCAAAACAAAAGCATGTCTTCTGATAACTCTCACCTCTCTTTTTCAACACCAACCTCTGATAGTTCAGCGGTTACCCCTCATTGACTTACTACTCCCACGCCAGGTCAAGAGCCGGCCTACAAGTGGTCCTCCTACCACATGAGATTCACTCCTGACAAAAAATGGTCCAAACGATCTCTATTTGTCTCTCCTAACAACAAGGAAAAAGTTGATGATATACATCATTACCAAAAGCAAAAAATGGATTTATAACAAGAATTATACTTCGAACAAAAAGTCAGTGCGAGACGACTGAGTTTTCTAGAGCAAGTAGCGGCCAAATTTTGCAAGTCGCGAAAAAAGATGTACATGAACCACTTTCGATTCTTTGCAATCCTCTGGATCCTTCTGCCTCTTATCGTACACCTTGGGATCCTCCACCTTGGCAATTGTCTGGTTCCCCAAGAACCAAGGAATGTGGAAATATTTGGTCTCCATTCAAGCCATGAAAGGATAACTAATCTGAAGATCGCAATGCTCCATCTTCATCTAAATAAAGTTGTTTACTTTCATTGTATTTTCATCTAATTATATTTGTATTTATTTTCGAAAATAATAATATTATGTTTCAATAAAATCGATCCCTCAAAAATCAAGCAAAACCCTCCAAAATAATATTATTTTTAGACATGCTGGAGATTTCAGACATCTGATCAGTACCATCAGACGTCTGACACCCTTGTATCACACCGTTTTTTTAATCATGTGCATATATCAGACAGTTGATATAAACAACCAGACTTCTGAAAATTATCTCTGCCTCATACAAAATACAAAATGGTCTATTTCAAACGTTTGAAGTTGTGACTAGACGTATGAATAAAGTCTCTGCCTTCTTAACATAAAAATTTGGCCATTTTCAGACGTTTGACATTATTTCCAGACGTTTGACAAAACTCTCTGTCTTCAAAATTTACAATTCTGCCTATTCCAAACGTCTGCCAATAAAACCCAGATGTCTAAAAATGTTTATTGTCTTCAAATTAGGGTTAAATCAGACGTTTGATTTACTTTCCAGACATTTGAAATTCAATCGACACCTATTCGTGACCTTAAAACGACCGTCTTTTCAAATTTTCAATTCACATTTCATTTCATTTCCTCTTTCAAATCCAAAACCCTAATTCTCCAAATCACTATCTCCTTAATTTTTTCCGATTCCATGGCGTCCAAACCTAGAAACCCTAGAGTTTCTAAGAGAAGTCAAGAACAAGCTACACCTTCCAACCCACAAGTATGCTCCAATGATCAAATTGAGAAGTGGATGAATCGTCTATCAAAAGATATGAAGATATCGAGAAGAAAAGGCAATACACATGTCCCTTTTATAATTTGCATAAATTCCCTATGTATGATTTGGATGAGATGTGTGAAAATGCTGGGTTACAAAAGTTGATTTCCATCAATTCGAATAACGTCCAAATCGATCAGCTTGCAATATTCCTTTTCTATGCTAATATAGATAGCAATGCCGTATGGAATATTGATAATGATGATAATTGGCTTTGGTCGAGTATTTACGGCAACACTATTCGACTTACTATGGGAATATAGGTCGTACTCTAGGTTGTTCCCACTCCGGAGAAGATTTGAATGACATCCAGGATATGCGCCTCAAACCAAGAAATAATATTACCCATCAAATTTGGAAAGATGAAATGCCACGATTTGCTTCAAAATACTTATGACCTAAGGCAATGCTGCTCACTAGCATGATTATCAACACAATCATTCCTTGACTTGGCATCCATGAGCAAATAAAAGAATTGGAGCACAAATCTCTATATGCTATCTTTAGTGGTACGAGGGGAAATTGGGCAAAATTTATATTTGACGAGCTTAAACATTATTGGACTCGATCACGTCCATCAATCATTTACCCTACCTACATCATGCGCCTTCTATAAGCCCAGAACATTCCATCATATTTATCAACTTTTAAGGAGATTGCCCCCAAGTACGCCTCCACAAAATTCTTCTCTCTTATGCACTTACTAGAAAATCCCTCGGATTTTATTTCATTTGAAGAATGGACGCAATGTCGTCAACAAGCTAGACAAGCTAGGCATCAATCCCAACAACAACCACCACAACCCTCATAAGAAGAAGAACAACATCACGAACACACTCCTCCTCCTCCTGCACCTTTTGACTATCCAGGCCAAGACGACATTTTGGAGACTCGCGCTGAAACTAATCCAATGAAAGAATTCGAGATTTAACTCTCCAAAATCAACTTATCTTATCAAGAAATCAAAATTATTGGCTAAGCGTATCAATAGCTTCAAAACAACATTTGCTTCTCGCCTAGCCACAGTTGAAACGTCGCTTTCAACAACATTATGTGTTCTAAAAGAGGTTCTCCAACGAGTCCGTGGCCCTACACCACCTTCGAAAGATTGGCCAACTCCAACACCTTCTCCTCCTCCTTCAAACATTCTAAACTTTTTGAAGAGGAAAAATAACCTCTAGAACATCCTCCAAAATCTCCTAGAATACAAGCTAGTTCTTCCAAGAACAAAGATGAAGGAGATGATCAAGCCAAAGCTTCCCATATTTTATAGGTTCCATATTTTCTATTGTAATGGAATCAAAAATCAATGCATGTAATCACTAATTTTAATGGTTATAAAAATGCTTTTTGGCTTGTTACTTATGCGTAATTAGTTACCTTTCGTCTATTCATGATAATTTAGTAAATTGTTATATTATAACCTTCCGGCGGTCGGTAAATATTCCAGACTAATAGTATGTACATGCTATCTAAATTAAGATTAAATAAAAATTACACACGATATATTGCTAACTTCAATATAACGGCTGTCAGATAAATATTTTATTAATGTGTACATACAATCTAAGGGAATGATTATTGATTATATCATACATATTCTTGTATTAATGCTTTTTGATAATGCCAAAGGGGAGAAATAATGGTAAGCACATATTCGGGGAAGATTTATAAAATTATATCTAAGTATATTGTATAGTTGTCATCATCAAAAAAGGGGAGAATGTTAGGAAATCCAATCTACGGTTTCGAGGACAAAAACTATACAATAAGAATCAAATATACATATATATTTATATGTACATGTACTTGCTAGAACAACATCACTAGAAAGACAAGAATGAGGCTCAAAGGACACTACAAGAGACCAAAGTCGAAGGTACAAGGAAGTAAAAGAAAGGATGCACAAAAACAGACATGCACCTTATCAGACGTCACAAGCCAGACGTCTGAAATAGTTCTTTGGAACAATAAATAGGCTAAACCAGACGTCTGATCCTCTACTATATTAAAAAAAATGTAGTATCAAATGTCTAAAACAAATACCAGACGTTTGAATTCAAACTCGAACTTCAGAAATGAACTACAATTGCCACATGTGAATGGACATCTCCACTTCTCTTCGCCTTGACTCTTCACCATCAACAGAAGCAACTTAGAGGATTCATTAATGGATGCAACTACTCAAGATACCTATCTACAACTATATATAATATCAAGAATCAAGAGAACAAAAACTGACTTCACTTACTTACGCTTTCTAATTCTATACTCTATCCTATATTCTTGATCTCTGCACTCTAGCAATATTTACTTGTATTCACTCTTTCACATATTCAGTTCTCCATAGACAATATTCCTTAGAAATATATGAAAGAAATTGTACTAACTAGTCAACATCCGTGTTATATCAGAACATACATTTGACAAGAACAACTCATTGTAACCAAAGCATATTCCTTCGGGGGAAGCGAGGGTTTTTGATAGTCGAATCCCGAAGGGGAGCTTCGGGACTGGACGTAGGACGGGAGGTCTGGACCAGTATAAAATTCTAGTGTGCTTATTCTATATTTACTTAGATTAATATTAATTTAGCTGCATCATATATTTTGTCACATATACTTGCATACACACTACAAGATCCACCCCGTAGATTTTCAATATAGTGTTATATTTGCGGATTACGTGTTGTATGTTGCTTGAAATCTATTAATTACCACTTCCATGAGTTTTTCACTGTTTAGCTACCTTAAGCCGCTCATAATAGATGGTTAATGGTTCTCATTGGCTACTCGAAGTTTGAGTATACAACAAAAATACTCTCTTCTCTGTTTAGCTACTTTAGGTCAATTATAATACAAAGTTATCGGTTGTCGTTGGCCATTCGATGTTTGAGTATACAACATAAAGACTCTCTTCTCTGTTCGGCGACCTTAGGCAGATTATAATACAAAATTATCGGTTTTCGTTGGCCGTTCGAAGTTTGAGCATACAACAAAAAACTCTATTCTATGTTCGGCTACCTTAGGTCGATCATAACACAAGGAGAATGGTTGTTACTGGTCGTTCAAAGTAGGAATATAAAAAAACAGATACTCGGTTCTATTTGACTACCAGATGTCATTTATGTTAAGGAAGGTTTGGTTTTTAATGGTTGGCCTACTGCTAAATCAGAAAATTGAGTTAGATGGCCGACCTACACAAAATGACACCGTTACGAAATATGACTTTTGGAAAGGGGTAATGAGACCTCATAGTATGATATAGATCCCAACATATCTAAAAATAAATATGTCATTTACATTTGTATAATTTACATAGCAAAATAAACATTAATTATCTAACTTACATCTTATGCAGATAAATCACCTAATTGTTCTTGAAGCTGTATTATGGCTAAAGTTGTATCTCTGGATTGTTTCATCGGTTGACATCTACACATTGTTAGCATCATGTTATCATAGTATTTACTAGGAACGACGTTAGGAAGCATAGGAAAATGATCGTAAATCCAAGCCTATAGAAATATTCATTACTACTTATTTTACTACTCGGTATATTGGTTGAATAAAAATAGAAACGACTTACTTTCAACAATGTCAAGTAACCAGCCATAAGTTTTACATCCCTTCTTGAAGCCAAACCCAATTGACAATATAAAAAGGCTAATGCTCCCATCTCCCAAGTTTGTTTATCAAATGATTTATGTTCACCAAACATCTCAAATAGTTCACCGGAACCTTCATACCTGACTTATCATAGGATAAAGCGCAACCCAATAAATAAAGCATATACGCACGGGCAACGACTATGAAATCACCTTCATTTGCATCTTTTTTATTTTCCTTTTCCTCATATGTTTCCAATAAGAAGCTGAGCTTCACTGAATTAGAATCATTAAGGTGTTCTCCCACTGCAACCTCATCAACACCAAGATAATCAACTAAAAGTCGAACCAAATTACGATCATCCTCCTGCGCATAAATACAACTACCTATGATGGGAATTTTCATAATTTCTATGACATCATCCAACGTTATTTTCAATTCTCCAAATAGCAAATAAAAAGAATTTATTTTGGGATTCCATCTCTCAATGAAAGCTGAAATGGTGACGTAATCAACATGCTTGTATTAGAATTGTGCCAAAGTATACAAACCCAAATTTTTAATTTTTTAAGCAACTAAAGTTGGCACATATATCATCAACACTCCATTCCTTCAACTTTGTTGTATGGAAAACATTTTAGCGGGATTTGCTCCTAAATAAAAAGAATTGTAAATTGTCATTCAATTTAAGATTTTATTTAATAAATTGCACAAAATAAAATCCAACCAACCTCATGATTATTCCAAATAGCAAATGCAATGTATGATTCGATTTTTTTAATATAGATGTATTCATGGGCATAGAATCAACAACTGTGCTAGAAGAAGGCCCACTCAATAAAGGAACATCTGTTTGCATCTTCGCTTCTTCGTTATGCGAAGATAACAAAACTCGGAGACCTTATAGAGAAGAAAAGTGAAACCGAATACGAATGTTGGGTCTTCGGGTTTTTTATAACCTACCCCACGCTGATTTGATAAATGTTTTCTTCTCTAATTTGGTTGATGCTTTCATCTATAATTTCGTAAATGCTTTACCACTTATTTAGAAGTATTTGCTTTCCATTGAGCTTAACATAGCTTCATCTATGCCCCCTTCAAACAAAGTATTGTTTGTTGCAGCTCGAGGCTTTAATGTGAGAGATGAATGAATCTATTGTAAGATTATGATTCTCCCTGATGTTTGCCTAGGCAACAAGCATCAATTCGATGGGGCTAAGCTGACAAGAGACCAATAACTACGCATAAGTTCATAAAGCTAATTGTTTATGATCTTCTGAAAAATGTTCCTTTCTTCCCATACTGGGGCGTAGTTATGTTGTTAAATAGCTGGTCAAAAGTTTCACAAAATCAACTAAAAAAAGAAAATGCTCAAGCTATATCCCCCTCGTAATCTTGTTATGGATACTAGAAAAGTGTATGGTACCAAAGGTTGCCTAGGTATTAGGGGATTTGCAAAATTTCCATTCTAAATTAGTATTCTCTAAGATAACACAATATGAGTTTTCTACTTTATACGACAACATGCTTGGTACGATTGAAGAAGATTATTATACTGATCCGTATCCACGGCATAGAAGGGGTACATCCCGTCTTTATGAGGATGTTAGTTGCAAGGATGAGGAAGTCATTTCTTTTATAATGATGCGGCTATTACTTAAGTATGCGTATCCTCTATCTTTAGTGATGAAGTCTCATTAAAAGGAGGAGGAAAAGAAAAGTTATAGACGGAAAGTGGAAACACGATATCTTTCCCATATTATAACCACCAAAGAACACGGGGGATCAATCTCTCTGAATAACCGCCTATCTGATATTTATGAACTCATCAAAATTCTGGTTCCCATTCAAGCTAAGATATATGATGATGCTCCACTTCTCTCTATCTCGGTAAATATCTATTTGGTAGGTTGCGCCACAAATGATTTGAGTATTAGCCCAGAATCAGAATTAAGAAAGATGCTATGGGAAGCCATCATTTCTCCTCCTACTGGTCAAGTGAAACCCTTTACTCGTCGTAAGGATAAAGAGCCTGGTACCATAACAGCCCTGAAAGCTTCTACTAAGAAGTGCCGTTCATTTATTATAGCTGATAAACAGTTATGGCATCTATAGGAAATGTAGCTCTTGAACATGTTCCTTTTGCAATTGCTTTCTTAGTGGTGAACCTCGAAAAAGGTATTCCTTCACAATATTTTATAGAAGTTTATTATTGTGAATTTGCTAAGCTCTCGTTGGAGTGGGACTACGTTGCAAGAAGCAATATCATGTTGGAAAACTTTATTTCTTGTTTAGCAGTGAAAGCTAAAGAAGAGAAAACAACAAAGGTTTACTTCCATAACTTTGCTAAATTCGATGGAATATTCTTATTAAGCTATTTTGCTAAAAAAGATAAGAGATGTACAATGAAACCTCCACTTCGAAATTATGTGTGATACGAGATAGTTATCTATGAGCGCCTCTTTAAAGCTATTGGTAAAGGTATCTTACGCTTCTAAGATTCATTAACTCTCCTACACAGTAGCCTTGCTTCTTTGGGCTCTGCTTTCTTCCCTTTATTAGGCTCTAAAGGATCATTTGACCATAAATCCGTTTATATCAATAATGTGATGGAAAAGAGAAATGAGGTCATTCCATATAAGAAACAGGATAGTTACTCGTTAGCAGGTATCTCAATGTGCAAGATCTGTATTTTAGGAATTATAAAGTGGATGTCACAACTTGCTTGACGCTATCATCACTTGCCATGACTATTTTTTGTGGTAGTTATCACAATCCTAACACTTTCCCTATCTATATCCCTAGTGGAAATGCCGAATTCGAAGAGGTTACTATGGAGGTCACTTCGATGTTTATAAGCCTTATGGTGAGAATCTGTACTTTTATGATGTCAACTAACTCTACCCATACATTATGAAAAACTACCCAATGCCGGTTGGAAAACCTATATGGCGTAGTGATTTATCAGGAAGAGAGCTTGATGGCCTATTGGTTTTATCGAGGCATTGTAGAGTGTCCTCAGATTATAAATCATCCTTTCTAACCATATAGGGAACCTAAGACTCAAACTTTAATCTTCCCAACCGGTAAATTCGTAGGGATATTCTTTAGCGAGGAGTTGATTTACGCTAAAACCATAAGGTATGATATTCACCCACTTCACGAGTACTTGTTCTCTAAGAAAGAAAATAAGCTCTTTGATCGTTTTATCATGGAAATCTATGAGATATGGGTAGAGGCAAAGAAAAGGGGAGATAATACATTGGTCTTTATCTATAAAATATTGATGAATTCACTATTTGGAAGATTTGGTATCGATCTTCGAAGTACCGTTATAGAGGTATGTGAAAAAGCACGGCATGATAAGCCACTAGAAAAAGGAAATATTTAGCTTTGAACTCAGCTGGGTGATAAATACTATATGGTTTCCTATATTTCCAATCCAACAGATGTTTCCGATGAAGACTGGCCCCACTTATCGGCTGTGCAAATCTCCGCTACTATTACTGCCTACGCTCGTATCCATATGTAAAAATACATCTCCAGAGATTATTGTTACAATACCGATACTGACTCTGCAATTCTAGGAAGCTCATTGCCAGACGATGAAGTTTCCTCCACCATCCTAGGTAAAATGAAACTGGAAGATAAAATCAGAAAAGGTTACTTCTTAGCTCCAAAGAGCTATAACTATATTAATGATAAAGGTAAGGAAGTCATCAAGCATAAAGGTAAAGCACATGATCTAGTTGATGAGAAATGGTTTGAGGATCAATATATTGATACTGATAAGAGCGAAATCCAAATCATAGAAGATAACTTCAATAGCAATTGGAAAACCCTATCGATTCTATAGAAATCGTATCATGTCGATAAGAGAATCAAATTGATAGAAAAAAGAACACTAGTATACAACGAAAATAATATATGGATAGACATAACACCAAAAGAAGTATGTGACTATGGTAATCATACCAGACTCATGAAATTGATCATGGAATTGATAAATATTGAAAAAGATCAATAAATCTTAGAACAAATCAAGGAAATAGCTTATCTACAGAACTTATTAAACAAAAGAGATAAGAAAGTCAAAAGTGAAAATCAAATCAAAACCACCAACAGCAACAAAGAAACTTCAGACTTGGCTTTCACTAAAGGCTATCTAGGCCACCAAAGGCTACCTAAGGGATGTAATAGGTCCAAACATAATAAGAAAAAGGGACCTCCATAAGAGCATGAATAACTAAAGTATCGAATGTGCTATTTGATTGCTTACTCTATTAGCTTACTATGGCTCTTCTAGTCTAAAGGTCTTAATGTCATCTAATTCACAAGCGATTTTGGTTAACACTGAGTTCTCCACCATGAAATTTATTTATAGATTTGATTTCATGAAAACTACCAGAGAATGAGATCTTTAAAGAATTGAATTTGTGGTCTACTGTTGATTGATTAAACGCAGGATATGTTAGATCATCTTTATCGATCAGGAAATTCGATGAGATAACAACCTCATGCATATACCTAGTATAGTGAGCTGATGGAAATGCTTTTTTGAACGATACATCATATATTTGATAAAATATGTTCATTAGAATATCACTAAAGAATCCTATTGGGGGATACCAACAAAGAGTGATTGACCTTCTTTATAGAGTGATTGATCATCTAGATATAGAAATTCTTTGATTAATAATAATATAGGGCGATCCTCAACAAAATGTGATAAAAAGAATAAGATTGTTTCATGCTCAAAACTTTCTATTGTTTTGGATAGATCTGATAAATAATGACACCTAAAGGATTGGTTACATATGATAAAATAAGGAGCATCAACTTCTAGTGCCATATGCTTATAATATGGACTAAAACAGAAGATGCAAATCGTGAATAGAGACGATACCCTAAAGAAGTAAGAACTAGATCATCCTCTAATGTAGGTCTTATATAGTAATAATGATCATCGGTACTATGAAATAAGAGTCTTCGACATAAAGGAATATCATGGGACAGTTAACTACTGATTTGTGTATAAGAGGTTATAGGGAGTACTTACCTAAAGAAACATTATGCAAAATATGATCAACCTCGCTAATATCATCACAAAGAAATTTCTTTAATGAGTAAAAGATATTTATTATTTTAGTTCGAAGATTAGCACGAGTCAACAACAAATCATCGAATTCCTTAGTGAAACACTTATTATGCCCGTTATTTATCACCATCATGTTGGAAATGCCAATTGAGGATCAACATCGATTGGGTTTAATCCATCAGATGGAAACCCCAACCATATAATTGTTAATATTACAATACCACTTAAAATAATAGACTTAGAACTATAGCCAATAGAAGTCTCGTTCATAATATGATCATCAGCTTGAGACCCAACCACTTCACTAGGCCCTATCGCTATACTATTAGAGAGAGTAGGAGGTAAGCGTCTGCTGGCTCGGGCAAAGGGTCTGGCAAAGCATAAATATTTAAAATAGTCAAAATAACCATCATACACAGAAATGAACTCAGTTGAAGACAATAATTCATGCACAACAGATATATCCCTAGATGAAACAGAGTGATAGGAAGAGGAAGTGGACATAGGTGAGTCAGAAGAAGACTGAGGGTCTAGAGCTGATTGATTGGAGGTGGTGATCTTTGGAACCTGGGATTGAAAAGAGCTCTCTAGAGCACCGACTAAAGGGTCTTCATGAGGTTCAGTAGACTGAGGGTATGAAGAGTATGTATGAGGTCCAGTAAAAATCGACTAAGGGGACGAAGACTCTGTATGAGGTCCAGTAAACACCGACTCAGGGGATGAAGGGCCTTCATGATGTCCAATAAACAAAGATTATAAAATGGTATTAATCGAATCGTGGAACTCAGATTTAGTAAAATCATAAAAATTCACTCCTTCTAGAGGACCTCTTTTAATCATCTCTCTGAGAATTTAAACAAAAATTGATGTGATAAGTGGATGTGCAGTGGAATTAGTAGTAAAACCAAGTGAGCGTGTAATGGAAGAAAGGATAGGCTGACTATCCACACTAGAACTCTGATTCTATGGCAAAATACCTTGTGTAGAAAGAACAGGTAGTTCCCGTCCTAGAACATTAGATGTTAAATTAATATACTATGAATTTAATTGATTTCACCTTGGCCCATCAAGAAAAAAGATAGTTGGTCGTAATTTGATTCGTTTTCTTGTTGATCGAAATTTTATCACCATAGTTAGCGTTACTATGAAGTTTAAGAACACTTTGAATCAAAAGGGTCCTAAAAAATGTGAACTATTCGTGTGTTAAATATAGTTTCAATGTCAAATTACTATCGTTGAGAATGAATCTTCCAATGATTGTTTCTCCTCGAAAGTGGTTTCTTAATCCTAAGCGCTTAGAAAGAGGAGGTGATATCAAACTTAATGAGTTGACAGGTGGTTATTTGATAATATCGTCTAAGGATTATAATCGTTTTAGTCTACTAGCATCTCGGGATACTAATCATTTCAATATTATTCTAAAGGATATTCATGCTTTGTGTTCTACTTTGAAAAATCTATAGTCTATTGCTTTCTGGATCAATGAGACTATGTTAGATTTTATCCTTCATAATCGTTCTTTGTCAGAATTAGAATTTATGCTTATGGATAGATGAATAGCCTATATGAAAATGCACGATTCCTATCCCGTGTTACATAAATTGTACTTTAATAATAGAGCTACTAGAATGATATATAATAATATATCTGAATTGGAATTAGAATTCACTAAGCGTGTGCAGCAAGCTAGGTTTGAAGATTTCATTCTAGATATAGCAAATGCATACCGAGGTTATGAGTTTTATCTTCCTGCTTTCTTGGACTTCCGTTGTCGAATCTACCTTATAGGTCTCTTACATTTTCACGAGCATAATATCGCAAAATCTTTGATTCTTTTTATAAATAAAATGGATAAAACTAATGCTACATATGATAAAATCACTTTATTATACTCTACAGTTGCAGCATTTAAGTATAAAAACATGAGAATAATTCTAGTGCTGCATCATGGTATAAAAAATATGTTTACCCACTCATTATTGATAATGATAGCACCACTTCTCTTATTGAGTTTTCAAAGAATGAAAATGACCCATTTCAGTTCATATCCAAGGTTCTTGCCCATATGGATAATCAAATTTCTCTGATAAGCCGATATGTGACTGTACCAGTTAGTCAAGATGCATCTACATCTGTTTATCAAATCATGACTTACTTTCTTCTCAACGTGGAGATAGGTTTTCTAACAAATCTTCTACCAAATAAAGATGCTAAAATCTAAGATAATTATCTCTTTATTCTTTTTGGGCTGCGTACCTTCTTGAAGGAATTAATTCCCAAGCTCTTTCCTGTGATGGAACCAAGGTTGAATCGTAAGCTGGTGAAATACCTCTATATGCCTATGATATATGGTAATAAAGTTGCATCAATGATAGATGATATCACTGCTTCTTATGGTGATTTACTTCATTATCATGAATGTAAGCTATTAGCTGCTAACCGTTGGAAGTACTTTCATATAAAATATCCTGATATACTAGCATTTATGAATATGATTAATAATATTGGTTTTTTATGCTCTTATATAGATATAGCAGTAATCTATGATACAGAGTACTTCAGTACTACACAGGACTATATCAAATATAAGAAAGAAGTTCTTAGGGTGAAACTATTCAAAAAAGAAAGTAAGAAGACTTAAGAACGTAAGGTTACTTTCCAATTTCCTACAAAAGATCGAGATAGACGTAAGATAGGTACTTTAACCCGCGTGAACTTTATTCATCAAAAGGTTGCCTATATAGCTATGAAACTACTCTCTAAAGTCTTCCATAATAAGAGGAGTCCTATATACACAGTACATGATAATTTCACCATTCCTCCGAGTCACTCTTATAACTTACCACAATGGTACACTGACATTTTTCCTAATGACCATCCTCATCCACTAATATTGGTTAACCACTTCATATTAATTAATATGAAAGTAGATTAAAGTTAATGGGAGTTGGATAACCCAATTTACAATTTTAAAGAGTTGATAATGAATCAAGTTACCCATAAGAAAGTAAATACATTAGTACAAAAGGTTGATGAAACTATAAAAAAAAAATATTATTATGTTAAAACGGTGACTAAATCTAATCAAGATATAGATTTTAGATTCTTTTTATTAGCTGGGAAGGGTGGTTATTCCCTACATTTTTAAGAAATTGATCTCTGTATATTAATTGAAGGTCTTAGGCTTTATAGAAGGGAAACAATATGAGTAGCATAGAAAGGGGGTGGTCTAAGTGTAGTCTAAAGAGGTCCTATATACGCAAACTTAGAGATGCAGTAAGCATAGCTAAGAGAGATGGCGCTTCTTACCAATATAGACTGGTCTCCAACCTGCTCACGCATTAAGAGTATAAAAGTTGGCTAAATAATCATAGTTTCAAGCTTATGATTAAGTTTAAATGGCTTCTTATAATATTTCTATCTCTAGTTCAACATTGTTATCATGTAATGGAAATAGCCAACGTATTCTTTCTTTAGCCCTTTCAACATCGCTATCATCGTATGATGACTCCTTTTTGTTACCCCTTTCGATATCACTTTCGAAAGAATAGCTACTCATTTCTATATCTGCATTAGCATTTATTGTAACAAATAATTTACGACAGCTATAACAATAAGCAAATCTCTTAGAGCCATATATCATGTTCATCAGACAAAAATCTGAAAACATATGACGGGAGGTGAAGTCTGCTATACAAACCCATTCTAGGTTGCCGCTATGATGACAATCACAACTATTATATATTCTTGAGGTAGAAAATGAAAATCTCTGGTTGAGCGAAGTAAAGACACCCCCAATGAATAAGTAAGAGTGTTCAAAAACTGTAAAAATGTAAAGGCGTAAGCAAGTATAAACAGGTCTTAAAGAGCCAATTAATTGTTGAGCAATAAGAGAAAATGAGAGTTCTGCAATATCTATACTATTAATAATCTATTATTCTTTATATTCATACGTTCCTTGAACCAGTTATTAGATAGCATAACTATGCTCTGGAAGACCATAAGTATGGGAAGATATAATTATTTTTATTCCCATAAGTGAAGTATGGATAATAGGTAAATATAATAATTTGATTTTCAAGGGTTTGAAATAATCTTCATTTTTTCCATAATTATGGGAAACCAGGAAGAAAGGCACATTTTTCTAGAAGATCATAAAAATTAGCTTTATGAACTTATGCGTAGTTATTGGTCTCTTTCCAGCTTAGCCTCATCCAATCGATGCTTGTTGCCTAGGAAAACATCAGAGAGAATCAAAATCTTACAACAGATTCATTCATCTCTCACATCCAAGATTTGAGCTGCAACAAACATTACTTTGTTTGAAGGGGGCATAGATGAAGCTATGCTCAAGCTCAATGCGTGAGCAATTACTTCTAAATTAAAGAGAAAGCATTTACAAAATTGTAGATGAAAGCATCCACCAAATTAGAGAAGAAAGCATTTATCCATTTTGTGAGTTTTATCCAATTGACTTGATCAAAAATGGTAGTAATAGATATGCTTCCTGTTATCTATGTAAATCACTATTTGTTCGCAAGGATGCTGATAAAAAACTAATGCAGGAGTGTCATATATCAAAGGATACACATCCCTTAAATGATAGGTTAATTGGTGTTTATTCATCCAGTGATGAGGGTAATAGGTTAGTCTTGTTCAGATCAAGTAATCTGCCACTACCTGAGCCTTATTGTATGGGTTGTCTTAGTTATAGCCTGGAATGGGTGAAATTTGGAACCCTTTGTTCCAGTCTTAAATTTGCATTAGAATATATAATGGAGATGGTAATAGTAGGTGGTTTTTCTGAAGACATTCATTTCTACGATCGTTGTGGTGAATTGTATGTTTCATCCTCAAAAGCTTATCAAAGTCAAATGCTGACGGCCGATGATTCATCATCAGAAGAGGATGGTGGTGTTTGTAATCACTCATTAGATGACTCATCGAGTCAATCACTATCTTATGGTCCGTGATAGAAAATTAGCACCACCTAGAAAGTCTTCCACCCCTAAACATAATAGATCTTATATTAGTCATGCTTATGCTTATTTGTCTTCTTCCTCTGATGAGAAATCATCATCTAATGATTCAATACCAATCAGGCAATCATTCCTGAAACCAATCACAGACCATAGTTTTTTAGAGAAGGAGTTTCCTCTATTTTTACTCAAAAATGAGTACGGTTGGTCAAGTACTAGAATCCCTTATTTCTGGATATAACAAAAGTATAATGGTATTCTTTAAGCTTAATTTAAAGGATTATAAACGTAATAAATGTATTCTTTCTCATTCTCGTTCGTCTCCCACAGATCGTGCGAATGTCACTACTTATCTAAAACATTTTCAGCGTCAGATCAAAGATTACACAATGAATTTTACTAGTCTTCTCCCTAATGTTTATACTGGCGCCTCATGTGAAAACGTACAGGTGCTTGCAATTTGGATTCAAAATGTTACAAACTTTAAGATTGCACGACTATTGGGCACCTCGTGACCAGTATATTAATTTTGGATCTCAGTAGTTGAACTAATGGATCGGGCAGGGAATGAGTACTGAAATCCGTACCAGCTTATGACAACTAGTCTTTGATTCACAATAGCCTCAAAGGACTGTGGAATTTCCCATAACTGACTACAACCACTTGTCACCTTCTTTTTCTCCATCTTATAGGTAAGGTGCACAAGGGGAATGGTCTAACAAGTAATAAAACAATGTAGGGTGGGAAGGCCGGTCTATTATCATTTCTAAATTAGGGGAAAGGAAGGTAGCGAAGCGAATTTGGTCTACAGAACCCAGTATCTTAATTACCAGCATATTAATTGGCCTAAGTATACAGGGAAACCAAGTCCAGTATAAACATTGGAAAGGTTGGCACCAAAGGAAGTCAAAAGTCGAGAATGAATTCCTATTCGGTTTGGATGCAGCACTTGCAAGAGCAAAGAGGATCATGAAGACCACCTCCATTACCACAATCGATATCTTCCAAACCCTGGAAAACTGGGGCCTTGTCCCGTCATCCCTAGGAAACTTGATGCTCTTGGAGCTAGGCAAGGTGACCAAGTCTTTTTTCGTTGGAAAGGTGCGGGTTCTTGTCTCTGCATAATGCAGGGCCTCACCCGGATTAATATACTTGGCCTCACAATTAATATATTGGCGGTGACTGAATATTTTCCACTCTTATCGCTATGCTAGTTTAGTCTTTCATGTTCCAATAGGTCACTTGAGAGATCATTTCCCGATGTTATACTGGCCAATTAACATACTGGCTATAACACTCAAATATCAGCTACGCTACCTCCAGTTCATGAACAGTTGAAACTAGCTATGTGTGATGTTTATATTATGGCGTCCATTGTTCCACGCTGTGGTAAATAGGGGAGGCTCCTCTTACTTGAAAGAGAGGTTCTCTGGTGCCCAGTATAAACATTGGCCTCTATATGAGTAGGACCTAGGATAGAGTCTTTACACTCCTCCATCCTTCCCAACTCATGGCACCCAAGATAGATAGCTTCTCCATCTCATAGGATAATCCCTTGCTCTGGGAGATGAATTGCCTGAGTACATGGGTGGATAGTCTTATTTAAATAATATCCCCTCCCCTGGAATAAATAGGGAAGTAAAAATAGATTATTTGCAAATAGCTTTGCATAACAAATGAATGTCAAACTTTTGAGCTTAAGGGTTAAGTAGCCCCGAGGTGCTTACATGAATCATAGGACCCTACTTCTCAATAACTAACTCACAATGCTCCTTTGCTGGTCTTAGAGAGCGAGTAAGGTAAAGTAAACTACAAGAACGGATTGGTCGGCTTCGCCACCTCTCCGCTAGCTCAGTTGAGTATCTAACTCCACTCTGATCTTTCATATCGTTGTAATGTTCCTACAAATGTGCGGCCTTCCTTTAAGATTGACTCCATGTTCCCACCACGCTGTAGTGTAGCAGGGTGAAATCTTTGATGGGTGCTGATGCCTAGGTAGCTGAATTTGGGTTGGAGGTCTAGCCTAGACCCACGAGTACAACTAGCTTCTCTAACACCAGCATTTCCGCTGCCTCAAAGAAGGAGCGATCCAAGTAAGTGGAAGAGAGCATACCTCGAGAAGCGATCCATAATCATCGACAAGGAGAAAAGCTTAGATCATCAGGTGCAAGTTCATCTCGATTGGAAACTAGAGCATATAATAGAACTTAGCTATGCTATGTATTTTCAATCCCTTTCGAATACCAAGTTGGTCTCTTCTCCATTCACTCCGCACCTACTCTCTATTTGGATATGATCAACAGCCGATTTAGCGAGTAGACGCAGAGAGAAATATTACCCGAGTATATTAATTATATGGTTTATGGTTGTTCGCTACTAGGGTAGCGAAGAAATGCTCGTTTTATGGAAAGCAGCTATCTAAACTTCCCAGGCTTACAGTACCTTATTCAGGGTAGGCTCTTCATGAAAGAGAAGTATCCGTAGCTGAGTGAAAGCTGACTTCCTTTCTTTTAAGAGTAGTTTACAATTAATATACTAGGGAATTCTTCCCATTAGCTCGATCCCCAATTAATATACTACTTTTGGAGCACTCTTTCTTCATTCTTTCCCTATATATAATAGATATAATATGTGGTGCTGATAAGTAAGCCTGCCTCATCAATCTAGTGATTGGACTGATCCACAACAGGGGAAAGGATGCAAGAGAAAAGCAACCAAACTTATCTTTGTCTAGTAACCAGGAAACTTGGGAGTGTTGGGACTTGTTCGCATGATTTAAGATCTTCATTTGATATGTTAGGTCTTTTGCTTTAATAAGAAAGGAAGATTGCACATGAGGCCAGGTTTATACTAGCCAGAAAGACAACGTTCACTTGATAGAAAACTCAACCACAACTTTCTTCCAGTACTGCAGACCAATCAACATGATCACTATTGGATGCTATCACTTCGCTAGTAGAAAATGTTGTGCTGTAGCGTTGTTCTTAGAAGTTTTTCTTGTACAACGAGCAGAGTACTATGTTTTCTAACTCCTCAAGATAGCGAAGGCTTTGTATAAACCCAATATATTAGGGCAACCGGCATGGTATAAATATTCGGGAGGCAGCAATTAAGCTTCAGGCTATGACTCAGCATCAAATAGGATACGAACCTGCAAATTCCCTACTTTTTCACATGTGGCGGATAGCTTTCTCCATTCAGCCATGGCGAGTGAACTGGGTATCTTTGGTATTCCTTCTCGAGCTTTTATTTCCTCCGTTCGTGTTTCAAAAATGAACAATATACGGTGAGTAAGGGGGAGTTAGCAAAGTTGGACAAGATTGGAATGAGCATAGAAACATGTATGGATGTACCAGATTGGCTAATGCTCCCAGGTTGATGTGATGTATTCCACCAGTTGACTGGATACTTAATTAATGGTATATCGATAGGTCCAGCACGGATTGAAATAGGAGCCGGTTCGACGGGAAGCTTTTGAAAACGCGTGCACCTAATTAATAAGGAACAAGATGAATACAGAAGTGAAACGAGCACCCCACATTCGAAAGATACCCCACATAGGTCTTCCCCGAAACCCACCAGTCATTATGGTAAACAAAGTAGAAAAAGCACCAATTTCTATACCGGTTCCAAAGGAGCGAAGAAAAAGGGGATGCTTTGTTAATGGGAAAAAGAAATTGTTTGTAGCCGTTGCGATATAAACTACTATACTCATCCAAGCCGTAGGAACATGTACATACGGGATACGAGAATTGACACCTTGTTGAAGATCTGGTGGTGCTACTCGAAGACAACAATAAATAGCCATCGCTATTAAGAACAACCGAGATCCAATGAGAATTATCACGCAGCTTCTTGTCTTTGACATAAAGAAATAAGGTTGTAATAACAAAACGGACAAGTAACAATTTCTTTTCTTTTTAGAGAGGGACAAGAAAGACATGGATTAGTAAGAAAACTCTTAATTAATATACTGAATTTTTATTACATTCCTAATCTGAAATGCGGATAGCTAAGCCCCAATATATTGTTCGAGTCTCTCATTCATAAATGAATCCGAGTTCCCATATATCTCCAAGGGGACCGAAGATGCCCCTACGGGTTAATTATACTTTCAACCCACCAATCTGTTGATGGTTCGAAGGCGCCCAATAAGTCACGTTGGCTTATTGATGGAATGTATATGGGGAAGGAAGGGGCCGGAAGAGAAGGATGAGGTAGCGAAGCTCATCATCAATCGGCAACCGAAGGTATCTTACATTCGCCAAGCACTCGCAAGACCCACAAGATTGAATACTTTGAACATCGAATTCTAGTATAGAAAGGAGTAAGAGAATAGAGTATACATGCAAAACAATGTAATAAACCAAAAGAACCCTGATCACTTCACTCTAAGTCCTCACCATTACTTGCAATGGAAGAAAGTACTAGATAAGAAGAAGATAACTGCATAGAGCATTGTTCTGAGATGTTGCTTAGATTAGGATCATCAGACCTCATAACAAACTTAAACCGGGGTGCGATCTATTTTGTTTTATCTACCATCTTCAAGCCAACCATGGCAAAAGATTCGAGGCCAAAACCACAACATGTATAATAGCCTAACTTTAAGAAGAAAAAAAGGAACAAGTTATTCATTCAACAAAGGTTCGGGTGAGGGGCCCAAATTGACAATCTGCTCACTGAGGTCCGACATAACTACGGATGGTCACTAGATCTTGGCCTAGGACCAACTATCCAATTAGGGTAGTCTAACTTACTTTCGAGAATTTGGTGGAATTTTTTTCCACATAGTGCGAAATTAATATACTAGTAGCAGCATCATGCTACTAATCCTACTTGAATCTACAATGCCTGTACTTATTATGAATATGACTCGAATGCATAACACGTCACACGTGTTTTAGTGCAAGCTAGCAGCTAGTTGCTACATCTTCATCCTGAGCCCCACATCTACAAGTGATGCAGACTCACTCGCTAGTAACTCTCTTATTCAAATAAGTCTATCTATAGTGTGCGGCCATGCCTGGAGTTCTTAATGAGTAGCCAAAAGAAAAAAAAGGGACTTTTCCTATTCTTCGACCCAATTCGGATGGTCTTCATATTC
Source organism: Allium cepa (assembly GCA_030765085.1). NCBI lineage: Eukaryota > Viridiplantae > Streptophyta > Magnoliopsida > Asparagales > Amaryllidaceae > Allium > Allium cepa. The sequence continues at coordinate 902,508,224 of CM060937.1, read as the reverse complement.
CAATTTGGTCAATTCCAGTTCCGCCAAACCTCGCTATCTTTCTCTTTCTGTACTCGGAAAAAAGAAAAGGAAAAGCCACTAGGAACGGCATTACGCTCGAATTAATATACTGGGTAAGAAGAAAATGGAAAGAAGAAAATAAGGGCACAAACAATTCCTTTTTATTTCCAATTTCAACAGTCTTTATCCTCCTAAGGCTCAAACCATTCCCAAACTCTCACCGTCCTCCCGAGGTAATCATCACGTTGAGAGTCAATAGTATCGATCCGCATAGCTATCGCTGACGCTTGCCCAGGTGGTGGATATTCGATCCTTCTTTTTCGCTGGGTTGGTAATAATATAGATAGAATAAATAGGAGAGGCTATCCTAGTATCTTAATTAGAGGCCCAGTTTCGTAATTAATATACTGGCCTAGAGGTCCAGTTCCCTACTATCGGTCGCTCCAATATAGGGAGGACCGTAGGAAGGCCCGGTTCACCAGGATCGACCATAGGCACAATTAATATACTGGGCTCAACCATAGTCCAACATCTGAGTTTAATCCTGGCTCAAAAGGAATGCAAGCGTTATGCTTAATACATGCAAGTCGAACATTATTTTCAGTTTGATCCCTAGTATAAACATTGGCTAGCTACTTGATTTTCAACAGTAGTTTGCTGGAATCGAAATCGTCAAACGTAACGCGTGGGAATCTACCGAACAGTTCGGGCCAAATCCTGAAGAAAGCTCAAAAGCGCTGTTTAATGAGCCTGCGTAGTATTAGGTGGTTAGTTAGGTAAAAGCTGACCAAGCAAATGATGCTTAGCTGGTCTTTTCGGATGCTCAGCCACACTGGGACTGAGACACGGCCCGGACTCCCACAGGGGGCAGCGGTGGGGAATTTGGACAATGGGCAAAAGCCGGATCCAGCAATATCGCGTGAGTGAAGAAGAGCAATGCTTCTTGTAAAGCTCTTTCTTCGAGTGCGGTCTCTTGACAAGACTCGAGGAAGAAGCTCCGGCTAACTCCGTGCCAGCACCCGCGGTAAGATGGAGGGGGGAGGGGTGGGCAAGTATTCTTCGAAATGATTAGGCGTAAAGGGCACATAGGTGGTGAATCAGGTTGAAAGTGAAAGTTGCCAAAAACTGGCAGAATTCTCTCGAAACAAATTCACTAGACTGAGATAGAGGAGAGTGGAATTTCCTATGTAGGGGTGAAACCCATTGATCTACGAAGGAACACCAAAAGAGAAGGCATCTCTTTAGGTCCCTACCGATGCTAGGGTGCGAAAGCATGTGGAGCGAACATGATTAGATACCCTGATAGTCCACGCTGTAAACAATGAGTGTTCACCCTTGGTCTACGCGAATCAAAGGCCTAGCTAACGCGTGAAACACTCCACCTGGGGAGTACGGTCGCAAGACCGAAACTCAAAGGAATTGACGGGGGCCTACACAAGCTGTGGAGCATGTGGTTTCATTCGATACAATGTGCAAAACCCACACCAACCCTTGACATATAAACCAAAAAACTTGTCCTTAATGGGATAGTATTGACTTTCATACGGGTGCTACATAGCTGTCGTCAGTTCGTGTCGTGAGATGTTTGGTCAAGTCCTATAATGAGCGAAACCCTTATTTTGTGTTGCTGAGACATGCGCCTAAGGAGAAATATGAAGTGAGCCGGGGAGCCGAGTGATGCGCTATTACTTGACTTGAGTGCCAGCCAAGAATTTTAGGGGATTTCAACAAGAATTTCAGGGATCCTTTCAAAGCACTTTCACCTGTGAACCGAAATCGTATTTCTCGATCCCGACGGTGACTTACTTATAGTAATGTCAAAGTACCAATGACCATGACGGTTTGGTTAGGCTTGGTTACGACGACATCGAGTTGGTAGCGGAGGAAAACTCGACATTCAAGCAAGCCGCCCGGTAGTGTGGTACATAGTGGTAATAGTACATGCCTTGCTTCGAAACAAAGAAAAAAGTGCGTGACGCACTCACGAGGGACCGCCAGTGAGATATTGGAGGAAGGTGGGGATGGCGTCAAGTCTGCATGGCCCTTATGGGTTGGGCCACACATGTGCTACAATGGAAATGACAATGGGAAGCAAGGTCGTAAGGTGGAGTGAATCCAGAAAGATTGCCTTGGTTCGAATTGTTCTCTACAACTCGAGAACATGAAGTTGGAATCGCTAGTAATCGTGGATCAGCATGCCGCGGTGAATATGTACTAGATCCATGTACACATCGCTTATCACACCTTGGAAATGGGTTTCACCCGAAGCATCGGACCAATGATCACCCATGACTTATGTGCACCACTAGTGCCATAAAGACTTTTGGTGGTCTTATTGGCACATACCACAGTGGGGTCTTCGATTGGGGTGAAGTCGTAACATGGTAGCCGTAGGGAACCTGTTGCTGGATTGAATCTAAACGTGAGAAGCTAGTGAAGTGAGAACTACAAGGATCTAGCGGAGAATGAGAGGGAGGGAGAGGGAGGGAGAGAGATAATAAGAAGCCTAAGAGCCCTAGATATTCATTCGGAGGATCCAGTATATTAATTAGGGAGGCGGGACCCATTATATTAATTTAATGGCACTTGGAGAAGAAAACAGACAATAGGTGCCCGTAGGAAGGAACAAGAGTGGACGCAGGAGGAGCCAGTATATTAATTGCGGCAGGTAGGATGCTGTTGTTGCTAATGTAGCTGTGTTTCTTTCCTACATATTGATTGATGTTAGGTTCACTGTGGATACTTCTCTTTGCAAGTAAAGGAAGAACGAATCTACCCCGACATAGGAGACTATAAGAGCTGAGAGAGGGTTTTGAGAATCACATCATACAAATAACTCGCTAGATACTCGAGATGAAAGGATAACGATTTGTCACAACTATTCTACTTCGCTTGTGCAAGATGCGAAAAAGAGGGCCCAAAGATCAATCAAACAAAGGCGGTAGATCAGAGGCCGTCGTTGTGCTCTTTATATGTAGGATGCGTTAAGATACTAGACCTTATAGAGACTTTCTATTTACACATCGGAAAGAGGCTTTCACCTATCAATATTGGGAAAAAGAGTCTAATGTCAGGGACCTAGTATATTAAGGACTAAGGTGACCATCATGGCGTTGACAATTAACCCATGCAAAAATGTAAGGAAAACTATTCTATTTTGTCTATAGCAAAGATGGAAAAGCAATCGGATCAATGCATGTCATGCTTTGCTTGTCAGTTTAAACAGTGGTTATCCAACTTAGTGCTTGTACTAAGGAGATTGATCCTAGCTCCTTTTTATTAACTGGATGTACTTTAGTGGGGGATGCTAGCTATCATTCCAGTGCCAACTGTCCAATCAGTGAGTCAAGCCTGTCTGCCCATTCAAAGTCAAAAGGCTTAACAAATTCAGACTCAGGAAGAATATTCACTTGGCCCGCCCAATGAATATACTGGGAATTTTTTATATAGATGAGGGGAAGCCTTTAAGAGACATGGTTGGCATGTTAGTAAGCCACTATAGTCAGACCAGCTTTCGGACTGCTGACTAGCCTTCAGACTAGACACTAAATGAACTACTATAATGAAGCTACAAGCGGCTCGAACTAATATATCAGTGCTTAGTGTAGTGTCTTTGAGAAGGTTATCAACTTGTTGGCTAGGCAAGATAGACTCATGCCCTATGTGAGTAAGTTGGTGTGTAGTTTCAGATTCTTACAAATATGACTTCGACAACGAGGTTCTGGAAGACCTATCTATTATAGTGGCAGGTGGGCTTGGAAGCAAGCAATTAACAGAATTATTGATGATGAAGGCAACCAACGGAAGGGAAAGAAAGATCAAGTCAAGAATATAAGGATTGTCTCACTAGTCTACGGGAAGAATATTTATCTTGAATATAAGAAGAGAATCATTAGTCTTACGTCAGAACTTTCCCGAATCAAAGAGCTTGACAAAGAATGGGATTATATTATAGGATTTGGGTATTGGTTCCCATAAGAGACGTATCTGTTGAGTCAACCTAAGCTCTGATTACTCTTTATTTCTTCCACGGGCAGCTGCTCCTGACACATATCTAGCCCAGAACAATTATTACTTGAACAGGTTGAACTAGGCACCTATGTTTAAACTTGGACGACTAACGTGACCAACAAGGAGGAGGATGACAACCAACAAGGGACCAAGCAACTGACCATCGGGACTGAACTACCAAAGAATCCTTATCTGGTACCCGCAAAAATGGATGGATCTGGTCTCACGCTCTCTTAGAACTTCGGTAAGGCTGCCAGGGTTCATAAACGAGCTCTATCCTTTGTGAACAGTGCCCTAAGAAATGCGAACAATTGGTCTATGGACCCAGAAATCATACTCCCAGCCTATCCGTAGAGAAACGGTAAAAGAAGCAAGCTTTATCCCATAAGACTGCAAGAAGAAAGGTGCATAGCTAGTTGTTCAACCCGAACTAGTTACATGCTTTTCTCCCTGGCAAGCACGTAGTCAGTAAGCTCTCTTCCGGAATCAGGCCACTTTACTTATTCCTTCTAGTTGAAAGAATGTTAGGTTCAATCCTCCAAACTCCATACCAATTTACCTCTCTCTATGTTCAAGCTTCAAGCATCCTCTCTCTATTTTATGTTCAAAAATCTAGCATAGTTTACTTTGTGCGGCTAAGGCGACCCTGATCAATTGGGGAAGGAGCAAAATGAAAAAGAAAGTAAAAGGTATTATCTTAGCTCAAGAATGAAATAACGATGAATTCGCGAAGTCGTTTTGAATGGATTAAGGATTGAGGCGGGGTACCTTGGTTCAGCAATAAACAAAGTCAGGCGAATACGCTGACGATGGAAACCCACTATTGCTACTCCTCCTTAATTGGAACATTAAGTACAAATGTATAGGTTAGGTGGCTATTTGCTTAATTGAACAAACAAATAACGATAAGCAATTGGAAGAAGGCTATAAGAAATGAACATAGCGAGTTAGCAAATTGACCAGAAAGAAATAGGCATGTAGAAAATAAATATCTTGCCGAGTAATAGTAGATTCGTGGTTTGATTTATAGTCAACAGATCGCCCCATAACAACATGAAATAACGCACTCAAGAGTCATTCGCTCTGTTCTGATACCATGTTGACTCTGTTCATACGGTAATCATATATCAAATCGTAATCGACATATCGACTCGCAAATCCTAACCATCGTAGCGAATCTTACTGGCTTCCACATACGTGCAATAACCAAAAATGGCTATTGGGCCCAACCCCATATTGTTCGCACTGTGAGTGCATTTCTACCAGTTTCTACTTAATGAGCCAGAAATAATGGAAAAGCCCATATCGGTGGTCTGGCCTCTACGTGGACTACCACTCGTTGAATCCAACCAGCTCCAATCTTCCTCAAATGGAAAGAAAATAATGAACTGGAAACCATAATAGTAAATAGAGCTGGATGATGTAATCAAAGAATGATCTTAGGCAAATCTATGGCCATTAATCTGAGGGCCGATGAACTGGATATGACGCCATATCTGACTCATGACTTCATGAATTCACAATTAGAGAGCTGGTCATTTCCAGTTTGTATTCATTGCTGACTTGACATCAGTTGTTATAGCGCTGAAGGCACCCCTAATATACTGGAACTCGTTCACCAGGGGGAAAGATGTTGTAAGATTTTGGGTATTGTGGACATATAGAGAGTTGGGGGAAATTAGTACCAGAAAAAGTTCACACCGTAGAGAGTTAACCTAATTGAGATGCTGTAAGATAAGAAAGAACAGGGCTAACAGCAGGTGTGGCGGTGAACTCCTTCTCGCAATAGATCCAATTAATATACTGGACGTTAGAGCCTAGATTAATATACTTGGACCTCGGTAGCCACACAGGAGCAAGGGACCGGGGTAATGATTAGTGATTCATTGCCTGAGGTAACGTAACTTTGTTCCAGACCAATGAATGTGGAATAAATAGAAGCATATTCCTATTCGTTACAACTTGCGTATCCACTCATCATGCCATCTGGATTGCTTAGTTTCAAAGAAACTTGGTCATCAACTCGTAATTCAAAGCGCGGTAAAGCAGGCTTGTTGGTAACAAGATTCTCAAGAGGTCGAAGCAGGTTGAGTGGTTTCCTTAATTAATATACTGGTGCCTATCCGCTCTCTCGAGTCTAATATGCCCCGCCCAATTAATATACTGGACTTTGTATACTAGGCAACTAGTCATTTCTATCAAATGTATCTCCCAAGCGTCTTTATCATACACTCTATGAGCAGCAGACTCATTCTACACTCTATCATCCATAAGACCAGATAGTATATCAATTGGGCTTCGTAGCTCTATGGTGAGTCGTTTCTTCTCGGGTGTGAAATACCAGTGGGTGTTACTTCGCACACAGGTTGCTAGCTAGCAGAAGGGGAAGTCGCTGGTGTCTCAATCACATCCTATGGATGAGGAACAAATCAGAAGAGTAGACAAAAGCCTGGTTTCACGTCGTTACGGCACCACCGCTACGCTCCCTTGTAGCACTCTTTGGAGCACTACCTACTCTTTCTATGCAAGGTATTTCACCACAGAATCAGAACTCTAGTGTGGATAGTCAGTCTATCCGTTCTTCCATTGCCCGCTCACTTGGTTTTACAACTAATTCTACTACGCATCCACTTGTCACATCTTTTGTTGTTCAAGTTCTAAGAGAGATGGTTAGAAGAGGTCCTCTAGAAAGAGTGATTTTTTTGATTTTACTGAATCTGAGTTCTGTGATTCTATTAATACCATTTTACAATCTATGTTTACCGAACATCATGAAGACCGTTCATCCCCTCAGTTGGTGTTTACTGGACCTCATACAGACTCTTTATCCCCCCAGTCAGTGTTTACTGGACCGCATATAGACTCTTTATACCCTCAGTCTACTGAACCTCATGAAGACCCTTCAGTCAGTGCTCCAAAGAGCTCCTTTCAGTCCCAGGTTCCAGAGATCACCACCATCAATCAATCAGCTCCAGACCCTCAATCTTCTTCTGACTCGCCTACGTCCACTTCCTCTTCCTTTCACTCTGTTTCAACTGGGGATATTTCTGTTGTGCGTGAATTGTTGTCTTCACCTGAGTTTGTTTCTTTGTGTATGATGGTTATTTTGACTATTTTAAATATTTATGCTTTGCCAGAACCTTTGCCAGAGCCAGCAGACGCTTTACCACCCGCTCTCTCTAACAATAGTGATAGGGCCTAGTGAAGCGGTTGTGTCTCATTTGATGACCATATTGTGAATGAGACTTCTGTTGGCTATAGTAGTAAGTCTATTAAGTGGTATTGTAATATTAACAATTATATGGTTAGGATTTCCGGCTAATGGATTAAGCCCAATCGATGTTGATCCTCAATTGGCATTTCCAACATGATGATGATAAATAACGGGCATAATAAGTGTTTCACTAAGGATCCGATGAATTGTTGTTGACTCATGCTAATCTTCGAAATAAAATAATAACTACCTTTTATTCATTAAAGAAATTGCTTTAGTATGAAATTAGTGAGGTTGATCATATTTTGCATAATGTTTCTTTAGATAATCTATCAGCTCCTGTATTCAAACCAGTAGTGAAACTACCACCTAATATTCCTTTATGTCGAAGACTCTTATTTCATAGTATTGATGATCATTATTACTATATAAGACCTACACTAGAGGATGATCTAGTTCTTACTTCTGTAGGGTATCTTCTTTATTCACGATTTTCATCTTTCTGTTTTAGTCCATATTGTAGGACCGATTTCACCCTAGAAGGGGGTGAATATGGTGATACTAATAATTATGATAATTAATGCAGAAATATATACAATAATTGCAGCACAGATAATAGCATAACAATAAAAGCAGAAATAAAACAATACAGATTTACCCAGCTTCGGCAAAACCCTGCCTACGTGCTGCCCTCAAGGTCTCTACTAGAAATTAAGTAGTCACATGCTTACATACGTAAACTAGCAACACCCTTTATTGACTAACCTAACTCTATGCTCAAAATTCTACCACAACTCAGCCACTGAGTTGCGAATTCTGGAACTACACCACCATTGTTCGTTCCGTAGTCACACGACTAGAATTTTATAGAAGTTAAAAATTAAAATAAAAAATACAAAATAAACACTAAACAAAAACCTTAATTTTAAAAAATAAAGTATAATAGAATAAGAGCCAGCCCAAAGAAAAAGAAACGGTGATAAAATCTAAGTATATTCCTTTTTCTCTTGTTTTTGTCTTCGGCCCATATTCTTTGCTTTGTGAAAATGGCTGCGTTCGTTCCTCTTTCAACAATTTAGGGTTTCTGAAATTTGAGGCTGCCGATTCAAATTTGTTGATTGAATGATAATCTTTCTTTTGTTTGCTTTGTCAATCAACTTGCCGCTTTGATTTGCATACGGATGCTCCAATGCTTCGAGCTTGAATAATAAAAGTGGTATTTGATTTTTCTTTATTACTCTTGTTGATATGCTTGAACTCGATGATCGTAATTGTCAGTGATGTTAATGGTACTTATAGGGAATAGACCCTAAATTATCATTCATATATTTGACTTGATTTCATCACGTTTCTATGCTTGGCCATATGATTTTGATTGGTTGCTTATGATCAATCCTAAGTGGTTCAATTTTGAATATTTTTCTAATGTCCTTTGCTTGATTACCACAGCTTGTTTGGTTTTCAGATTTTTCGTTCATTTATTTGATTTTCTTTGAGTTGGTTTCGATCTTTCCTCCTTTGACTTCGGCCACTTTGATTTTGTGATAATATTTTGAGATGAGAATCTGACTTCGACTTGTTATCACCTGGCTTTGACTTAGTTGTTTAGAATTTAAGATAATTCTTGCGACTTCGTTTATGGTATTTGAATTTGCTGACTTGAGATAAAAATTGACTTCGTTCATTTACACATGGGTTTATGGTATTTGAATTTTCTGACTTGAGATAAAAATTGACTTCGTTCATTTACTCACGGCATCATGTGAATTGCTTCTCTTTACTGCTGGTAATTATTCGAACTGCACTTAAGTCATGTTATCACTGGTGCCTGTTACACACGGCTTCACTCAGTTCATATTAACTGTTGTTTGATTCATCACTGCATATTGTGATGATTGTATTTGTTGTGTATGAACTTGTTGTATCACCATATAGGTACATACATACATATGTATGTGTGTATATATGTGTTGTTGATTTGGATGCCTTTGATTTTGTTTTAGAGCTTTACTGCATTGTTACCTATCACTGTTTACTATATTGAGGTTTGGTTCATTATGCATTTTAAAGTCTTTGTCCTTTTGTCTTCTACAATTATGTCTTTAAGCTTCTATCATCATGTGGTCTGGTTTGTGGTTCACTTTGTGCTAAGTTGCCTTGTTAGACTTGAAGTCTGATTCATGTTTGAAGCTTCATGTTTTACGCTTACTTGTATGCCATCATCGATTTTTCTATGATCTTATTGGAGTCTGGTTCAAGTGTTCATGTGTACATTGATTTGAAAACTTTTGTTGTTGCCTCTAAGTTTAAGCTTGTGCTTGGTCTGGTTGCATATGTATATAATATGTTATTTGTTGTGGCCAGACTTGTTCATATGCTTTGGCTGAGGACTTGTTTCTACTGTTAGTAACAGTGCACATATAAACATGTATATACATACATATATATGTTTGTATATGTGTATAATCACTTGGTCGAGACTTGTTGCAATGTGTTTCCACCTGGATCACTTGTTGTTTGATGTGTGCTGCACTTGTGCCATTTGATGTCTGGTTTTGATGTCTTGATACATTTGAGTCTTTGTTTCGTATGTGGGTCTGTTGGTCTTCATGTTCTTGTAGTCTTTTCTGTTGAAGTTTGATTCAATTTGTTCATGTTAAAGCTGAACATTACTTCGAGTCAAAATTTCCTCTTGTCCTTATGGTCACCTTTTTGTTATGTGAGCATTGAACTTGAGTGATTGTATATCCATTGTGCACCATATGTTGCTCTGACCATATGCATGTGTATACTTTGCTAGTTTATGTTGTAGCTGGACTTATTCCACTTCTTTATTTGGTTCATGCCAGAATTGATATATGTTATCTTGATGTGGTCTTTGCATTTTACTGCAACTGAACTTGTACTCGACTATTTGGTTGAGACTTAATGAGTCTGCACTGTGACTGTTCATTTTGAAGACTGGTCTAAATTTTGTTTTTGATTCATTTGAAGTCTGAACTGTATTACTAGTCTCACGACTTTACTTTATCTGGTAGTTGCTGCATTTTGGTCTGTGTTCGCCTCAGTTTTGTATTGTTCAAACCATACTTGTTTGCTCTCATGTGTATATTTGAGATGTTATATATTGTATTGCATGCACCTGAGTTGAATCCAGCCTCGGCTCGGGTTTGACCTTGTGCTCACATGTCCCTACAATTTTATCAAGTGTATATCGGTGTGCATGGCATTGTGGCATATACACTGTGCATGTCACAAGTTGTACTGTAGATGAATTCAAAAATAAATGATGACGAACAACCCAAATAACCGAGGCAAATAACATTTTCAAAAACACATTTTATTTTACATTGCAAAAATATTTCTTTTTCAATGTTACTGTATCAGTGTTTATTTTGCAGATAATTCAGATGATGGATACAGATTGAAATATAGTTGAAGAACAAATATGAGTGAATGAGTGATATGTAGTGAGGTGCAAATGTAAGTGACAATTGTGATATAATCGAAATTGTACTGTAATTGAAATTTTGTATATATAGTGAGAGCTCAAATTTTGTACTGTTCGAAATTGTAATAAAATATTTATTTGAATAAAATATCTGTTTGAATTTAAATTCTGTGTTATTTATTTTATTCAGCAAATTTTTATTTAATTATGTTAAAAATAAAATAGTACAATAACAAATACATTTAAATGAATATACATATATATACATATATGTTTATTATCATCAAACAAAAATCATATACTAGCATATTCAACATATATTATAAGCATATGGCACTAGAAGTCGATGCTCATTATTCTGTCGTATGTAATCAATCCTTTAGGTATCATTATTTATTATACCTATCCAAAACAATAGAAAGTGTTGAGCGTGAAACAATCATATTCTTTTGTATCAACATTCTGTTGAGGATCGCGCTATATTATTATTAATCAAATAATTTCTATATGTAGATGATCAATCACTCTATAAAGAAGGTCAATCTCTCTTTTTTGGTATCCCCACTATAGGATTCTTTAATGATATTCTAATGAACATATTGTACCAAATACATGATGTATCGTTCAAAAAAGCATCTCCATCAGCTCACTATACTAGGTATATGTATGAGGTGTCATCTTATCGAATTTCCCGATCGATAAAGATGATCTAACATATCATGCCTTCAATCAATCAACAGTAGACAACAGATTCAATTCTTCAAAGATCTCATTCTCTGGCAGTTTTCATGAAATCAAATCTATAACTAAATGTCATGGTGGAGAACTCAATGTCAACCAAAATGGCTTGTTATCATTTCATAAATCCCATGAACAGAGTGAATTAGATGAATAGAGTCAATTCGAAGATAACATTAAGACCTTTAGACTAGAAGACCTATAGTGAGCTAATAGAGTAAGCAATCAAATAGCACATTCGATACTTTAGTTATTCACGCTCTTATGTAGGTCTCTTTTTCTTATTAGGTTTGGACCTATTACATCCCTTACGTAGCCTTTAGTGACCTAGATGGCCTTTAGCGGAAGCCAGGACTGAAGCTACTTGGTTGTTGTTGGTGGTTTTGACTTGATTTCCTCTATTGGATTTATTATCTCTTTTGTTTAATAGGTTTTGTAGATAAGCTATTTCCTTACTTTGTTCTAAGATTTCTTCATATTTTTCGATATTTATCAATTTCGTGATCTTGTTCACGAGTCTGGTATGATTACCATAGTCACATACTTCTTTCGGTGTTGTGTCTATTCATACATTGTTTTCATTGTATACTAGTGTTCTTTTTTCTGTCAATTTTATTCTCTTATCGACATGATACGATTAACGTAGAATCGATAGGTTTCCCAATTGCGACTGAATTTATCTTCTTCTTATCAGCGTCTATATATTGATCCTTAAACCATTTCTCATCAACCAGATCATGTGCTCTCCCTTTATGCTTGATGACGTCCTTACCTTTATCATTCATATAGTTATAGATCTTTGGAGCTAAGAAGTGTCCTTTTTTGATTTTATCTTCCAGTTTCATTTTACGTAGGATGGTGGAGGAAACTTCATCGTCTGGCAGTGGGCTTCGTAGAGTTGCAGAGTCGGTATCGGTATAGTAACAATCATTTCTGGAGATGTATTTGTACATATGGATATGAGCGCAGGTAGTAATAGCAATGGAGATTTGCACAGTCGATAAGTGGGGCCAATCTTCAGCGGAAACATCTATTGGATCGGAAATATAGGAAACCATATAGTATTTATCACCCAAATGAGTTGAAAGCTGAATATTTCCTTTTTCTACTAGCTTATCACGTCATGCTTTCTCACATACCTCTGTAACGGTACTTCGAGGATTGATACCAAATCTTCCATATAGTAAATTCATCAATATTTTATAGATAAAGACCAGTGCATTATCTCCCCTTTTCTTTGCCTTTACCCTTTTCTCGTAGGTTTCCATGATAAAACGATCAAAGAGCTTGTTTTCTTTCTTAGAGAACAAGTACCCACAAAGTGGGTGAATATCATACCCTATGGTTTTAGCGTAAATCAACTCCTCGCTAAAGAATACCCCTACGAATTTACTGGTTTGGGAAGATTAAATTTTGAGTCTTAGGTTCCCTATATGGTAAGAAAGGATGATTTATAATCTGAGGACACTCTACATATGCCTCGATAAAGCCAAATAGGCCATCAAGCTCTCTTCCTGATAAATCACTATGCCATACAAGTTTTCCAACCGGCATTGGGTAGTTTTTCATAATGTATGGGTAGAGTGAGTTGACGTCATAAAAGTACAGATTCTCACCATAAGGCTTATAAACATCAGAGTGACCTCCATAGTAACCTCTTCGAATAAACATATCGGCATCTCCACTAGGGATATAGATAGGGAAAGTGTTAGGATCGTAATAACTACCATGAAAAATAGTCATGGAAAGTGATGATAGCGTCAAGCAAGTTGTGATATCCACTTTATAATTCCTAAAATACAGATCTTGTGCATTGAGCATTATACCTGCTAATAAGTAAATATCCTGTTTCATATATGGAATGACTTCATTTCTCTTTTCCATCACATTATTGATATTAACAGATTTATGACCAAGTGATCCTTTAGAGCCTAATGAAGGGCAGAAAGTAGAGCCCAAAGAAGCAAGGCTACCAGGTAGGAGAGTTAATGAATCTCGGAAATGTAAGATAACTTTACCAATACCATTAAAGAGGCACTCATAGATAACTATCTCGTAAAGCACATTATTTCGAAGTAGAGGTTTAATTGTATATCTCTAACCTTTTTTTTAGCAAAACGGCTTAATAAGAATATTCCATTGAATATAGAAAAGTTAAGAAAGTAAACCTTTGTTATTTTCTCTTCTTTAGCTTTCACTGCTAAACAAGAAATAAAGTTTTCCAACATGATATTGCTTCTTGCAACGAAGTCCGACACCAGCAAGAGCTTAGAAAATTTGCGACGACCTGGAAGTTTTGAATATTTGAAATTGAAATTATTAATTGATTTTAAATATTTAAAAGTTAATTTTTAACTTGAATTCAAGTATCACCATTTATTTGGGTAATTTAATTATTAAATTAAATAATTTGAAGTTGGGTGAAATATTGAGTCTTTAGTTTTTAAGCATGTTAAAAATAATTTGATTGATAGAACTGAAGATAGTAAAAGAGTTAAAATTGGATTTGGAAGTGTTGGTTCAGTTTTAAAAATATATAGTTCAAATTTGAATTTAAAAATAGCCTTCCGAGGTACAGTCTCGGAATTCGACGAAACCAGTGCCAATGGATCCGTAATATTGGATTATTATCGAATTTTAATTTTCATAGGGATTGAAGTAGTTTTGTGAGCATACGATATATAAACGCGTTGAAATTTTTTATCGAAATTTAATATAATAACTGGATCCAAAAAGCTATCTTCTCCATACGATCGAATTAGGACTCGAAATCTTTTCAATGCATCTGGAATAGGTGTATAACATTATAAATGCCTAGCAGCATGCCTCCGTTGGGGTTCAAAATTTCAAGATATGTATAACAAGACATTTTGGAAGTTTTATAATATAATAAAAATTGGAAGTCAACTAGTCAAACAAAAAAATTATAATATTTTTATAATTGGACACTCGTACTCAAGAAGCTATCCCCAATATATAATACATCTTCGTCTCCCTCAAGTCTTCATACCGAAATCAAACAAAAAAAATAGGGCCGAAGCGAAATCGATTTATAATGGCCGGTAAACCACCTTCATATCTAATTAAAAAAAGAACAAAAAAGGGGGAAGTTCGATTAAAATCAAACCAAAGCCATGTTCGAAGTCAGAGTTATTAGAGCACGTGGATGCGTGCTTGGATGCGATCGAATCGCGTGTAGATGGGATGAGGAGCTTTGCGACTTGGATTTGGGTCTAGCGCATTTTGCTGCAGTGAGTTATGAAGTGGAAATTGCGTCGATCTCTTGGAGCCGGCATTCGAGGGTTTCGCTCACGATTTGTTAGGGTAGAGTCACATCAGGGATTACCAAGGGAGGCGTGCTCAAGCGAGGGCCGCGACTACGTTAAGGGTTCAACGTGGTTTCCGCTGTGTCGCGACTGGGAGGTGATCGATGTCCATAAGATGAAGTCGCGGCAGGATGGAAGGCTTGCGTGCGTGGTTTGAATCGCAGTGGCGAAGAAGGGCTTGTCGGAATCATTTCACAGCACTGAGGTAGTCTTAGTTTCTTCTATTAATTTTATGTATACATATTACTAAAAGCAGAGAATTATTTTATAGCTAAATTTAGGAAAAATATATATAACCCAGTATTTAATTTTTACGGAAATAGGCAAAACCATTTCCGTTTTAATCTAAAAATATATAGATCAGATTTTGGAATTGGGAATTTTAAAATGGTTATGGGATTTATGTAATTAAATTAGATATTATATCTATAGAGGTTGATTTCTAGCATATAGGTAGTTTCAAGAAATAAAAATAAAAAATATACATAAACACATATTTAAAATTTATAGTTCATTTTAAAGATAGATTATGGTGATTAAATTGTTAGTAAACCTATTTAATTACTGTAAAAGGATGTTCAAAGGAAAATTATAAGTTTAAAATAAAATCATTGGTTAATTAAATTTATCAATGGAAATTTAATTGCTCGATTGGTTCGAATATTAATAAAATCGTCTAATATCTGTACAAGGTTTAAAATCAGGAAAAAAACAAGTTGATTTGGACCGGATTGCAATATCAAAAGCAAAGGTGAGTTAATCTCACTCATTTGGGTTTTATTTAAATTTAAATGGTTAAACTTAAATAATTGGTTGAATGATTGAATTGATTTGATGTGCTATATTATATATAGTGGTATATAGTATATAATGGAATGATTGATTTCCCGCATTATATAGCGGATGAGACCCTATGCGCCGCATAATAGCGGATGATACTCATATACGGCGATATTCCACCTCGAAGTGGAATTGGTATTTTATATTGTGCAAACATCTATGGATGCAGGGAAACAGGTTGGAGGGATCCAACTGGATTCCTTAAATTTTTATAGATTGTTCTAATAATTTTATATCATGATTATTTGATATTCTGTGGTGAATTTCATTGATAATTGGAGTATTGGATGCTATGGTTGAAATTAATATATTTTGGTATACTGCGTTATCAAATTATATAGAATTGAATTTTTGAAAGAAAATACAAGGGTGAATTTTTAGGTAAAATAATTATTGAGAATTTGAATAAAAATAAGAATGAATTGGAAAGGAATAAAGGTGATTTTTAAATCCTAATAAATTCCGGTTATGAAAAAGGGATTTGAATAAATAGAGAAATAATGAATTTTAAACTTAAGAGATATTATATCAAGAAATAAAGAATTTAATTTAAAAATTCAAGGTTTGAATTTATTTAAAAGGATAAAGAAGGAATTTGGGGAAATCTGAAATTGGTGTTTTCAGTTAATAAGATTTTAAATCATAATTAAGGAATAAAATCTAAGATTAATGGATTTTGAAATAAATTAAGTAAGTAAAGAAATTTATTTCAAATTGAGTAAATTGGAAATCAATTTGGAAATTGATCTGAGTGTTTGGAATCGGAATTTTAAAAGAAAGTTGAGATTAAGAAATTTATAAACTGGGTTTATAAAAGCGAAGCAATATATCAATTGAAAGAATAAATTCACGGTGAGAATTTATTAAAGGAATAGGAAAAATTGTTTAAAAATAAATAGTGATTTATTTTTAAAGGATGTGAAGAGAAGTATATTTCCCTGGATAGCCAAGTACGTTTTAAACAAATTTTAAGTATAAGTAAAGAATTTTAAGTTGCTTAAAAAGTATGTTTAGAAAACTTATTATTCCTAAATGTTTAAATTCTAAAGTAAGTATTTTCTTTTAATCTATTATAGCAGTAATTATTTAAAGGTGGCATGGTATTATGTTTTAAAGGTTAGAAATTCAGTTTTATATTATACAAAGTAGTTTTATTTTAAATATTCTTAAAGTATATATTTTGAGTAAGTATTAAAGTAATTTTTAATTTAAATGATTTAAAGGATATTTTATAATAAAGTGTTATAAATTATTTTAAAAATCTAAAGTTTTTATGCTTGGTGTTTTCAGTGGAAATAAATATTTGGAAATTCATTTCATGAGAAAAGTGTGTTTTGAAAACTGTTTTCAAAAGGGGTTGAAAATGGAAATATATCTTGCGAAGATATTTGAGGATAATAAATAATTTGGTGAAATTATTTATGGTTGATAGATGTTTGTGAATGTTAATTGATAGTTAAATAACAAACTATCAATATTGGCCAATGCGCTGATCGTTTCGAAGAGACCGGGATCGGGTTTGCTATATTACAGCATGATAGGGGGTTCTCGCTTTGCGTTTGGTGGCGAACGAGAGACTCTTACCCTTACATGTTCCGGGGGTAGTATAAGGCCTTGTGGGGTTGGTTGTGAGTTGAGAGGCTGGCCGTAAAAGCAAACCCGAGGTATCACTGTAAGCCACGGCAGGGCTGGGATGGTTGAAAAGCCTACCAGTCGAGTGATGCGCTACCGATGGTTGAAAAGCCTAGGTCGTCACATTTGGTATCAGAGCTAAAGGTTAAGCGAGAACCTTGGCTCTGGTGGGAATTACTCATTGGAAATAGAGTCCGTAGTACTCTAAAAATGAGTTTGAGTGTATTAATAGATATGAGCACGTATTTGTTAGTAAATATAAAATTGTTTTTATATTGTGTTGACTTATCGGTTGAGTGTTTATGGATTCTGGTCGATATGTGGGACGCCAAGTCATCGATAGGGGTTTCTAAACTCTTGAATGGGATAAACCGACACAATATTGTTTTAAATAGGGTAAATGAAATAATTTTACCCAAATTATTTTTGTATCTAAAGGAAGTAACTTTTCGTAAGTTATTATAGTTATATGTGGATGCTTGGTTGTTAGGAATGATAATATTAAATTATTATCATTACTATGTAAAAATTTGAATAAGGAATTGAAATTATAACTAAAGCTAAGGAATAAATTCATATACAAAGGAAATCTGTAAATATAAACTGTAAATGCGATTTATAAATTGAAACAAGATTTCAGAAAAATATTTGAATATGAAGAATTTAGAACTTGAAATTTTGGGAAAGTTTAGTTCCTTTTGAGTTTGGAAATGATTTCCAAAGATTTTGGAGAGGAATAATAGGAATATTATTCGAAAATATTTTGAATTGGATTTGAAATCCGGTGAGACTTGAAATTAAGAATATTTGAAAATGCTTTTAAAGAGATAAAAGCATTGAACTCTTTTGGTCGCTAGAAAATAGCTTCGGTGATGACTGCAGCATCTTCGATGTTCATTTTCGAGTTTCCAAAGGAGGGATTGCTGCTTGAATGTTTTAAATGGGAGATGTTTGCAAAAACTGGGTTTGGTTTTGAAATTAGTAAGTAAATGATTGATTTACATGGCATGCAAATAAAATGAAATTTGAATATTGGATAAAGTTTGTTTTGAAATTGTGTAAAATGAAGTGTTGAATTTGTTCAACTGGACTAAAAATAATTAATGTGTGGAAATAAAATGTATTGGTTGAAAATAAATTGTGAATGAACAAATGAATTTATAAGTGTAAGTAAATAACTGAAATTGGATATTGAAAGGAGTAGGCCAAAATAAAATGTATTTGGTATTTTGGAAAGTGAAATAGAATCTAAACTCGAATTATAAATTAGATTAAGTAATAAAGTGATTTTTGAAGATAAAGATCAAAGATTGAATTGTAAATGGGAAGTGAGCCAATTGGATTAATTAAGAATCGAAGTTGTCAAATGAAATGGAATTCGATTATAATAAAAATGATTTGAGTTGCAAATAAAATCCAATTCGAGTATAAATGAGTTAAATATGTGCTTGGATATTATTTTAACAAACTGAGAATGGGATTAAAATTAAAATGGATAAAGAGAATGGGGTAATTGAATTTGATGAGAATCAAATTAAATAGAAGTGAACTTAAATTATGAAGTTGTAAGTTTGAAGAAAGTAGATTAACTTAAGTTTAAAGTTAATATAAGTTTGGCTCCGAGTAAAAGTGAAAGTCCATTAAATAAAGTTTGGGTTGAATTAATTTGGAAATGGTTAGTAATATACAAGCATGGAATGTGTCGAGCTAGACAAAATGGGTTCGAATGGAACCTATGCAAATACTAAGTAAAATACAATGTAAGTTAAAATGGAAATGAATTAAATGAAAATTAAGTTGGAATCGAATGGAAGTAGTTAAAAACTAAAATGGATATGCCATTAAGTGAACATCATCGAGATTTCGTAGAGATGATTGTCGTTTGACGTAAACGAGATTTAATAAAATTCTATGAATTAGTGGAAGCAAATATAATTGAATTTTTGAATCAGTTGATAAAAATATGAGTTTGTTTGGAATTAAAAATGAATTGAATGTAAGCAATTGAGTTGCAAACCACTTAAAGTGAATGAAGTGTATACGAATTGGTTGTAAATAATTAAAATTAATGTCGGAACCCTATAAGTTGCTTATAAATATAGTTTAACCTGCATTGCTTATAGAAACTCGTATGTTTGCTATTTAAATATGTTAAATGTTGTTAAATTACATGATTTTGGCACTTACATATTTAAATGAAGTAAGTACAGGTACCGAGAAGCCGTTTGGCTGGAATTGGATGCTCTAATTGCTAAAATAATAAGCCGCTTGCTTAAAAATGCTAAATAAAGGTACGCCTACGCAATAAAAATAGGAAATATGAACTGTTTTTGTTTTTCCGACCGTGTGGGTCGATGTATATATATTTATATCTATTGTCAAATTGCAAAAGCTCCTCCGTACAAAGGACACTCTGCTAAAAAAATTCGAAAATTTTGGGAGTTAGAAAAAAAAATTGAAAATTTTTAGAAATTTTTTGTTCGCGACAAAAATATTTCAAATTGGAAAATAAAATAAATTAGTGGATGAAACTAATTTAAAATAATGATATGAATCGGCTATAAATGGAAGATAGTCAATAAAAATTTAATATTCAGAGTTGAAGATAAATTGAATTCATATGGAAATGGATGAACAAATTTAAATAGAAGTAGATATAAACTAAAGTGGTGAAGTGAAAATAAATGTAAGAAACATATGAAATTCTTATATTGAACTTAAGAAGAAATGGTGGGATTCTTAAGTAATATGGGTGTCGGGAGGATATATTGAATAAGCATTTGAGTGAAAGTTTAATAAAAATATGTGAAATGATAAGCGTGATAAGTGAATAGAAATCAAAATGAATATGAATAAAAGAGAATGGATATATATACGTAAGATGTACGTATATTATTTTTATTTGCATAGCAATTTGATGCAGATTCGAGCACAGAATTTTGAGATAGCTATATCGATCTGAGTTAGGATTTTTCACTCGTTTTTCGATGGCGAACCCTGGATATGTATTTTTGATTGATTCTAGAAATTCTCTATCATAGTTGTGGCTATGCAAATAGAATGACGGTTTCTGATCAAGAAACCAGATCCGAGTCCGCACTAGGAAGTCGGGTGGACGATGCTAGTTCGGAAATGAAATTGTGTAATCGAGTAAGCGATCGAATTTGATATTGCTACGGATGATATATGTACATCGTACGGGTTTGGATGAATAAATAATGAAATTTTGTAAGGGAGTCAATAAAATGTTTTTGAATACTGTGATTGAATATTATTGCTAGGTAGAATATACATGTATTTAAAAGCAGGAGAAAAATTGGTTTTGATTTCAGAAGATAAATTTGAATTGCTCGACAAAAAGGTATGTGTTTAAATTTCTGTATGAAATTTGATTGGGTCTTTGGTCTAACCACTTGGCTTGTTGTTTTCTTTTGGAATTTGGGAGCCCGTAGAGGCATTTGTAGTTGTACTGAGCTAGCTGCGCAAAGGATACGCTGGTGAAATTTTTCGAAAATTTTGAGAGTTAGAAAATTTTGATAATTCAAAATTTGGTTTTAAATTGAAATTTGAATGATTGATTAAATAGTATTGTTTGGAACTAATGGAAGAAGTTTGGAAAGTTAGTAAGGTTTGTGATGTTCTTATTAAAAGATGATTTTGGGTATTGTTAAAAATAGTTTGGTTTGGGTAGCTGTTGAAACCAGATTGATTAGGAGAATGGTAATGGGTTATGGCCAATCCTTTTAACTAGTAATTTCGGGGACGAAATTCTTTTAAGGGGGAGAAATGTGACGACCCGGAAACTTTGAAATTTGAAATTGGAATATTTAATTGATTTTAAATATTTAAAAGTTAATATTTAACTTGAATTCAAGTATCACCATTTGTTTGGGTAATTTAATTATTAAATTAAATAATTTGAAGTTGGGTGAAATATTGAATCTTCAGTTTTTAAGATTATTAAAAATAATTTGAAGGCTTGTAAAATTTATATTGATAGAACTGAAGATAGTAAAAGTGTTGAAATTGGATTTGGAAGTGTTTGGTTCAGTTTTAAAAATATATAGTTCAAATTTGAATTTAAAAATAGCCTTCCAAGGCACAGTCTCGGAATTCGACGAAACCAGTGTCATTCGATCCGTAATATTGTATTGTTATCGGATTTTAATTTTTGTAGGGATTGGAGTAGTTGTGTGAGCGTACGATATATAAACGCGTTGAAATTTTTTATCAAAATTTAATATAATAATTGGGTCCAAAAAGCTATGTTCTCCATACGATCGAATTAGGACTCGAAACCTTTTCCAATGCGTCCGGAATAGGCGTAAAACATTATAAATGCCTAGCAGCATGTCTCCGTTGGGGTTCAAAATTTCAAGATGTGTATAACGAGACATTTTGGGAGTTTTATAATATAATAAAAATTGGAAGTCAACTAGTCAAACAAAAAAATTCTAATAATTTTATAACTGGACACGCGTACTCAAGAAGCCATCCCCAATATATAATACATCTTTGTCTCCCTCAAGTCTTCATACCGAAATCAAACAAAAAAATAGGGTCGAAGCGAAATCGATTTATAATGGCCGGCAAACCACCTTCATCTGTAATTAAAAAAAAGAACAAAAAAAGGGGGAAATTCGATTAAAATCAAACCAAAGCCATGTTCGAAGTCAGAGTTATTAGAGCACGTGGATGCGTGCTTAGATGCGATCGAATCGCGCGCTGATGGGATGAGGAGCTTTACAACTTGGATTTGGGTCTCGTGCATTTTGCTGCAGTGAGTGATGAAGTGGGAATGGCGTCAATCTATGGGAGCCGGCATTCGAGGGTTTCGCTCACGATTTGTTAGGGTAGCGTCACGTCAGGGATTACCAAGGGAGGTGTGCTCAAGCGAGGGCCGCGACTGCGTTAAGGGTTCGACGTGGTTTCCACTGTGTCGCAACTGGGAGGTGATCGATGTCCATAAGATGAAGTCGCGGCTGGATGGAAGGCTTGCGTGCGTGGTTTGGATCGCAGTGGCGAAGAAGGGCTTGTCCGAATCGTTTCGCGGCAATGTGGTATTCTTAGTTTCTTCTATTAATTTTATATATACATATTACTAAAAGCATAGAATTATTTTATAGCTAAAGTTAGGAAAAATATATATAACCCAGTATTTAATTTTTACGGAAGTAGGCAAAACCATTTCTATTTTAATCTAAAAATATATAGATCAGATTTTGGAATTGGGAATTTTAAAATGGTTATGTGGTTTATGTAATTAAATTAGATATTATATCTATATAGGTTAATTCTGGCATATAGGTAGTTTCAAGAAATAAAAATAAGGTAAATATACATAAACACATATTTAAACTTTATAGTTCAATTTAAAGATAGATTATGGTGATTAAATTGTTGGTTAACCTATTTAATTACTTTAAAAGGACTTTCAAAGGAAAATTATAAGTTTAAAATAAAATCATTGGTTAATTAAATTTATCAATGGAAATTTAATTGTTCGATTGGTTCGAATATTAAAAAAATCATCTAATGTCTGTACAAGGTTTAAAATCAGGAAGAAACAAGTTGATTTGGACCGGATTGCAATATCAAAAGCAAAGGTGAGTTAATCTCACTCATCTGGGTTTTATTTAAATTTAAATGGTTAAATTTAAATAATTGGTTGAATAATTTAATTGATTTGATGTGCTATATTATATATAGTAGTATATAGTATATATTGGAATGATTGATTTCTCGCATTATATAGCGGATGAGACCCTATGTGCAGCATAATAGCGGATGATATTATATAAATCCCATATAACGCGATATTCCACCTCGAAGTGGAATTGGTATTTTATATTGTGCTAACATCTGTGGATGCAAGGAAACAGGTTGGAGGGATCCAACTGGATTCCTCAAAATTTAATAGATTGTTCTAATAATTATGTATCACGATTATTTGATATTCTGTGGTGAATTTCATTGGTAATTGGAATATTGGATGCTATGGTTAAAATTAACATATTTCGGTACTCCGAGTTATCAAATTATATAAAATTGAATTTTTGAAAGGAAAATAAAAGAGTGAACTTTTAAGTAAAATAATTACTGAGAATTTGAATAAAAATAAGAATGAATTGGAAAGGAATAAAGGTGATTTTTAAATCCTAATAAATTCTGGGTATGAAAAAGGGATTTGAATAAATAGAGAAATAATGAATTTTAAACTTAAGAGATATTATATCAAGAAATAAAGAATTTAATTTAAAATTTCAAGGTTTGAATTTATTTAAAAGGATAAAGAAGGAATTTAGGGAAATCTGAAATTTGTGTTTTTAGTTAATAAGATTTTAAATCATAATTAAGGAATAAAATCTGGAATCAATGGATTTTGAAATAAATTAAGTAAATAAAGAAATTTATTTCAAATGGAGTAAATTGAGAATCAATTTGGAAATTGATCTAAGTGTTTGGAATCGGAATTTTAAAAGGAAGTTGAGACTAAGAAATTTATAAACTGGGTTTATAAAAGCGAAGCAATATATCAATGGATATTTGAAAGAATAAATTCACGGTGAGAATTTATTAAAGGAATGGGAAAATTTGTTTAAAAATAAATAGTGATTTATTTTTAAAGGATGTGAAGAGAAGTATATTTCCCTGGATAGCCAAGTATATTTTAAACAAATTTTAAGTAGTGGAAATTTGCCATAAGGGCCTCTTTAGCAAGCGCAATTAGTTTCTAGGACACACAATTGAAATAATTATTTTTAAGGAAAAAATGTAAAATAATTAGTTTCTAAGGCCGAAAAACCTATGAAATTATGTCCTTGAAAAAAATTGGAATGCTTACTTTGTCCTTAAAAGTAATTATTCTACTGACTTTGGCCTTGAAATTTATTTTTGTGAATGTGTGTCCTAGAAACTAATTGGACTGCAAAGTTTGTCCTTCTGGTAAAATGCCCCTTTTAAGTATAAGTAACGAATTTTAAGTTATTTAAAAATATGTTTAGAAAACTTATTATTCCTAAATGTGTAAATTCTAAAGTAAGTATTTTCTTTTAATCTATTATAGCAGTAATTATTTAAAGGTGGCTTGGTATTATGTTTTAAAGGTTAGAAATTCAGTTTTATATTATACAAAGTAGTTTTTAAAATATTCTTAAAGTATATATTTTGAGTAAGTATTAAAGTAATTTTTAATCTAAATGTTTTAAAGGATATTTTATAATAAAGTGTTTTAAATTATTTTAAAAATATAAAGATTTTATGCTTGGTGTTTTCAGTGGAAATAAATATTTGGAAATTCGTTTCATGAGGAAAGTGTGTTTTGAAAACTATTTTAAAAAGGGGTTGAAAATGGAAATATATCCTGCGAAGATATTTGAGGATAATAAATAATTTGGTGAAATTATTTATGGTTGATGGATGTTTGTGAATGTTAATTGATAATTAAATAGCCGACTATCAATATTGGCCAATGCGCTGATCATTTTGAAGAGACCGGGATCGGGATTAATTTCTTGAAAACCACTTCGATCCGATTTGAATGTTTTCATGAGGAAGACGAGTTTGGATGCGAAGATGGAGCAGTGAAGTGCAAGGGCTAGTCGCTACTAATCCTGAAGTGATTCCAAATTGGATGTAGTAGGAGTAGTGCCTTCGATTCCGTTCAAACCCAGGATGAACTTGTATGGATGAATGCTTTCAGAACATCGTCAGGTGGGCCATGAGAATTCTGAGTGAAACTTTCTTAAAGGTAACGCTTAGCCTCAAGCCTCATCATCCGAGAATGACTAAAAATTAGGGGTTATGCAGCAAAGCTAGGTGGGTAGCGCCCATTAGGGTGAGATCATCCCTGTCTAGATGTCCCTTTTTATTCGGCTTAGTGGTGCGGTTGCTGATCCCAACCGTGGGGTGATCTTACTCGGGATTATCCTGTAAGGTGTAGTCCCAGTCTTATGTTGCAGGGGTTGGGAGTAATCCTCGGTACGGTGATCTAGGCCTCAAACTGTGACAGGTGGTACCCCAGTGCCTAGTCATTAGTTGGAAATCCATTCTTCCTACGCGTCTTTTACGATTTTTGTTTGTATTACCCACGACTGTGGCTAGTAGCTGGAATTTAATGAATGTAAAAATTTCGGCTATTTTAATAAGTATATGTAAATTGACCCTATTATAATATCAGAGGATTTTAATAAAAAATGTTTTAGCTATCGTAAGGTAAAATCCCGACATGTTTATTTGTGGCGTGGTCTTACGAGATGCTTTTGTTTTTAAAAGAATTTTGAAACATTAATAATCAATTTGAGTGTGGTTATCCCATGCTGGTATTCCAGACTGACTCGGGTGTTATTTAACTATAATGCTCGGGTCAGACCGAGTATTATAGGATACAGGAAAGGATGTTGTGGAGCTCAGGAGACGAGCTGGATGGCGATACGTACTTCCGTATTTGTGTCATATATTCCGCTGTGTATTCAGATTGTGAGGACAGATTATGATTACTGTCCAGTTGTGTGTTATGTATACTCTGATGATGTATGTATAAACAGATATAGCATTTGTTTTTGGCATAAAGATCTGCGATTATCTATTATATTTTATTCCGCTACGATGGTTAGATTCTGATGTTGTTTTCTATCTTCTTCTTCTACCTCTTCTTCTTTAACCCAAATGGTTCGTATTTCCGTTCATCTTGAGCTGATTGATGTAGAATAGTGTCGACTCAAGGGGTACAAATTTGCGGGTCATTACAAAATTCATAATAATAATCTTCTATAGAATCTTGTAAAGGAAGACCTTTTTCGGGGTTCACCACTAAGCAGCCAATTGCAAAAGGAACATGTTCAGGAGCTACATTTCCTATAGATGCCATAACTGTTTCTGTATCAGCTACAATAAATGAACTGCGCTTCTTAGTAGAAGCTTTCAGGGCTGGTATGATGCCAGCCTCTTTATTCTTACAATGAGTAAAGGGTTTCACTTGACAAGTAGGAGGAGAATTAACGGCTTCCCGTAGTTTCTTTCTTATTTCTGATTCTTGGCTAATTCTCAAATCATTTATGGAGCAACCCACCAAATAGATATTCACGGAGACAGAGAGAAGTGGAGCATCATCATATATCTCAGCTTGAATATGAACCAACATTTTGATGAATTCATAAATATTATATATGCGGTTATTCAAAGAGATTGATCCCCCGTGTTCTTTGGTGGTTATAATATGGGAAAGATATTGGGTTTCCACTTTCCGTCTATAACTTTTCTTTTCCTCTTCTTGTGTACAACCTATCGTAAAATAAGACTTCTTCACTAAAGATAGAGGATACACATGCTTAAGAAATAGCCGCATTATTATAAAAGAAATGACTTCCTCATCCTTGAAACTAACATCCTCATAAAGATGGGTTGTACCCCTTCTACTCTATGGATATGGATCAGTATAATAATCTTCTTCAATCGAACCAAGCATATTAATTGTATAAAGTAGAAAACTCACATTGAGTCATCTTAGAGAATACTGATTCCGAATAGAAATACCTTGCTAATCCCCCGGCACCTAGGTAACCTTTGGTACCATACACTTTTCTAGTATCCATAACAAGATAAAGAGGAGGATATAGCTGGAGCATTTTCTTTTATTTTAATTGATTTTATGAAACTTTTGACCAGCTGTTTAACAGCATAACTACGCCCCCAGTATGGGAAGAAAGTCACATTTTCCCAAAAGATCATAAACAATTAGCTTTATAAACTTATGGGTAGTTATTGGTCTCTTGTCAGCTTAGCCCCATCGAACGATGCTTGTTGCCTGGGCAAACATCAGGAGAATCAGAACCTTATAATAGATTCATTCATCTCTTACATCAAAGACTCAAGCTGCAACAAATATTACTTTCTTTGAAGGGGGCACAGATGAAGCTATGCTCAAGCTCAGCGGCGAGCAATTACTTCTAAATAAGAGGGAAAGCATTTATGAAATTGTAGATGAAAGCATCCACCAAATTAGAGAAGAAAGCATTTATCAAATCAGAGTGGGGGTAGGCTATAAAAAAACCCGAAGACCCAACATTCGTATTCGATTTCACTTTTCTTCTCTATAAGGTCTCCGGGTTTTGTTATCTTCTCTCTCATCACCTGGACCATCTCTAGATCCGCCTTTACCAATACTATCACCCAGACCATATTTATCAGACCGATTTGCAGAACCATCTTGACTAGGCTCATTACCCGAACCATCGTGACTAGGTCTATTTGCAGGAACTTCGTCCCTCGGCACATTTACCAAACCATCAACGTTTCTATTTTCTTCTTCATTCCCACCTTCTATTACGACATCCATCTTCCTCTTTTTCTATAATTCCACGGCCCGTTTACGTCTTAATGAAGTAGCCAATGGCTTGTCTACCTTTTCCTAATAGAGTGAATTTTATACAAGCAAATCACGAAACAAGCAAATTCAGTAAGCAAGCAGATCGATTACTTATATAAATTCAGTAATTTATACCTAAATTTGAATCATTAAATTTTGAATTTTATACAGCAATCAAATCAGTGTAAGCTAATTTATGAAATTCGGTAATTTATATCTAAATTTGAATCTGTAATTTATACAATAATTCAGCAAGCAAGCAAAATGGTGTAAGCAACTTTAGTAAGAAATCCGTAAATTTTATGCAAACTAGGGTTCAATCGGCCTTCCACCACCGACCTCGACCCGAATAGATCGGCTTCCAACCGCCGTTCGATTCGAAAGTAACAAAAAACAAGGGAATTGATTGGCAAACTAGGGTTTTGACAATAGCAAGCAGCTTAGACAAAAAAGAAAGACTGCAAGAAGCGTTCGACATCTAAGGTTTCACAATTCAATTGGAAAGAAAAAACTTACTTGATAAACTTGTAGACGTAGATTTCTGGTTTGGTTGTGTAACAACCACACAATCATTTCAGCAAACAGTTTACATCAGAAAGTTCTAGGAGGCATTTCCATAAACAATTTGCGTCCACAATCACTGCTGAAGCCTTTTCCACCACCAATGATGTTCTAGCAGCCATGGCAAAAAATACTGAGCACCAAATTAATGATGAAGATAAAGTGGGTTGTCTATGCCCAAGATGTAACAATCCTTCTATAATGGCCATGGTACAAGTTGCAGGAAATCTAAAAATTCAAGTTCTGACCAATTCACCATAGTTCAGCCTCTAGATAATTATAGGAGAAGCTCATGGATGTAAGTCAGATGTCATAGGTTGTAGATGGTGATGACACAGCTTGAGGAGGAAGATATTAACGTGTATCATTGTGTGCATGTGTGCACACATAATGAAAGATGAATTCTTGCTATCGGTTGCTGTTGGCCTGTGCATTTTGATTAAGTCATGTATTATTGGTTGTATGTTGAATATGTCAAGGGGTTGTATTGGGCTATGTGATGAATTGAGTCCATTTAAGCATTTGCATGAACCTTTTTTTGAAATAATGGTAAACGGACCAAGCCTAATACAAAAACAGGTTAAAACCTAATAACCCAAGACCCTTTCTAAAAATACATTCGGTAACCCTAGGCGACTCTTAAACAACAACACTTCTCAAAACCCTAAAAATGGCGAGAGGGAATGTCGGCGATTCTTCTACTATGAATCTCTGCCATTTTTATTTATGCCGCTCGACTCTCCTCTCTCCCAATATGATAAGCAGCTGTTAAAACCCCCTCGCATCCCATCGATGCTCTCTTTAAACTTGTTGTTTCTCTAATGAAGTTAGATCTAGAGGAAATTAGCAGATCTGAGTTCTTTACGACTTAGATATGTTAATTTCTTTCCCCTAGCAGTATCTTCATCTGAATTTGAGTTCCAGTTCAGCCTTGTAGTCTCGCTTGTTTGCTGATTAAAAAGGAAGTCTCTATCAGTAGCAAATGAGCTCTGATGAGGGTTGTTAGCTTCAAAAGGTTGTTGCTTGCCTTGAGAATCTTTAGCACGAGCGAGAAATAATTCTAGATGTTTGCTGCCAGCTTTGTGGCTCCATTCATCAGCTAGGAAATAAAATTTGGCTTGATCCCTAATTTTTTTCTTTGATTACGAAGAATTATCCTGCTCTCTATCTCAATAAGTAACCACTTCTGTTCTTTATTCATGCTACTTTTATTATGTGTTCGAAAGTTCCTCTCTTTCCATATATGGAACACGACAGTGTTTAATAATATGTGAGCATGGTCTCTTTCGCAACTTTTAGCTTTAAAATTGCTGTTGATATGTTGAATGGCTTGTATAAGACTCATCTGACCATTATTGGCAATATGCAGTATGTTTTGAATATGATTCCAGATGTAGTAAGAATAGCTGCATTCAGAAAACAGATGATCAGCACTTTCATTTACTAGATTGCATAGGGAGCAAAGTGAATTATTAGAATTTCCCCATTTATTAACTTTATACCAAGTTGGCAATCTATTGTTGACTGCAAAATATGCACAGAAATCCATTTTGGGACAATTCACTTGTTCCATATGCAATTATACCAGTCAACGGTAGGGATTTTATTTCTAATATTTTACCAAGTAATTTTAAAAGAAAACTTCCCTTTGATACTTGCTTTCCAGTCCCATTAATCATTGTCTGCATGAATATCAATAGGAATTTGACAAATACTATTTTTATGTACGTATGTGATAGGATGCAACTGTGGCTGCCATTGATTGTCCTTTATTATCATTGCCACTGTATCACTAAACCCACCACAAATGACTAAACTACCCCAGCCCACTTTATTAACAAAAGATTCATTATTAAACCAGGGGTCAAACCATAGACTAGTTTGTTCTCCTAATTTAAATCTTCTCTCTAAAAAAGATTTACCAATATTCTTGCATTCTAAGATTTGTTTCCATGCATAAGATTGATTATTTTTAGGTAAAACAGTCCAAAAACTATCATTTCTGAGGTATTTGGACCTCATCCATCTGACCCAAAGAGAGTATGCATTCACAAACCTCCAAAATAATTTTAAATGACATGTTAAAATGAGATCCTTCATATTCCTAATATCAAATCCCCCTTCTTTTTTTAGGTCTGCACACTTTATTCCAACTGATTTTATGATATTTACCTCTCCATAAAAAATCATCACATCTACCTTCAATTTTTTTAATTAAGACAGCTGGAACATGAAATGTTTGAATCTAATATAAAATAATGGCATAAATCACAGTTTTAATAAGCTCCAGTCTGCCAGTTATTAAAAGAAGTTTACAAGACCAAGTTTCCATTTTTCCTTGAATTTTTTCTACAAGTATAGAGCAGACAGAATCTCTAATCTGATTAATAGATAAGGGTAGACCCAAATATTTAATAGGCAGACTGCCTTCTGCAATATTTAGAGATTTTAAAATTTCTTTTTTATATCTATTGTTTTTACTTAAATAAGCTTTACTTTTGAATTCATTAAGTTGAAGACCTGCATATTTAAACAATTAGCCAAAAATAATTTAATAGTATCTGCATTAGTCTTATTAGCCTTGACAAAAACCATGAGGTCATCTGCATAGATAAGATGATTAATATAGGGCTGGATTTTATTCGTAGAAGTAATATTACCTTTAATAACTTCTTTTTCCACTAAAATGGAAAAATACTCCATAACCATAGTGAGATAAGGTGATAATGGATCACCTTGCCTTTACCCCTATTACTTTTGATAAAACCCTACGACTTGCCCTAAATGAGAATAGAAAAAGTAGGAGAATTTATACATTCAAATACCAAATTACATAACTTAGTAGGGAAGCCCATACATTTCATTATATGATATATAAAGTGTCTGTTCACTTGTCATAAGCCTTTGCAAATCCACCTTAATTCAAACATTTTCAACATTTTTAGAATTAAAATTTCTTACTAGTTCATGCGCTAAAAGGGAATTTTCATAAATGAGTCTGCTAGGAACAAATGCACTCTGATTTTCAAAGATAATAAATGGTAGAAATTTTTTAATCCTATTACTTAAAACAGTAGCAATTATTTTATAAATAAAACTGTAGCAAGAGATAGGTCTATAATCACCAATGCATGTGGGATTTTTAGTTTTGGGAATTAAAGTAATAAAAGTATGATTTATGCATTTAAGAATTTTACCTTTATCAAAAAATTCATTTGCTAAACCCAAAACCTGATCTTTAATGCTGTCCCAATGAGTTTTGTAAAATTTTGCATTAAATCCATCAGGGACAGGACTCCTATTGTCACCAGCATTGAACATTACACATTTAATTTCTTCAATAGAAACTAGAGAAAGTAATATATCAGAGGCATTGGCATTTAAAACATTTTTACAAATAATATGAGGAAAGTCATTGATAGTGAATTCCCAAAAAAATAGTTTTCATAATATTCTACTGCCTCTTTAACTACTTTATCATATGCATTAGTAAGACTGCCAGTTTTATAAATAATATTACCTATGTTATTCATATGTCTCCTACTACTCATTTTTGCATGGAAAAATTTAGTACAATCATCACCCATTGTTAACCAATCAACCTTGGCTTTTTGTTTAGCATTCATAGTATTAATATATAATTCTGTTGATAAATTTTGTTGATTGAAAAAAAATTCTTTAACTGTAGTAATGTTCCCAGGATTTTTGTCAACTGTTTCTTGTAACAGTTTCCCTTCATGTCTTAACAATTCTATCTTATTATTCTTCATTAAATTATTTTTACTCCAAGTTTTAAGATTACTTTTAGTATTTTCCAGAAACATATTAAACTTGAATTGTTTAGTACCATTATAAGAAAAATTCATACATTCTTTCATTAGGGCTTTATAATTATCCTCTAAAATCCATCCATTCTTAAATCTAAATGGAGGTACTTTTTTATCAAAAGTTGTATCCTTAAAAAGAGAGATTAATGTTGGGGTATGATCACTAGTATTTTGCTCTAGTGTAGAATATATAAATTTGGGAAAAACATTGGAAAATTCTTTATTAATCAAGGCTCTATCTAATTTACAATGGATATTCTTTTCTGTACCAGATTTCCAAGTAAATTTATTACCATTAGTGTTAGGTTCTATTAACCCAGTTTCAATTAAGAATTTATTAAGTTTATCTAGTTTGCTCTGAGGTATTTTAATTCCACCATATTTCTCAGATGCATGAAAAACAATATTAAAATCCCCTAAAATTAGCCAAGGGAAATTGTAGTTTAAGTTTAAAGCTTTTAACCTACTCCACATACTATTTCTTTCATTTTCTAGATTGCTACCATAGATACTAGTAACTTGAAGAGAAAAACTACCAATATTTTCAAAATGACAGTCTATAAACTGCTTATCTTTATTACTGTTTAACATACTCCAAATATTGGAATCCTATACAACAATAATTCTGCCTTTGTAGCCACAATCATTATTATTTATAGAATGCCAATTTCTGGGTAGTTTAAAGCAAAATATTTCAAAATTATCTTCATTCAATTTATTCTCAATCAATGCAATAAAAGAGGGTTTATACACACTAAACATATGTAATATATCAAATTGTTTAGAAGAGGAATTCATACCTCTTACATTCCATGCTAATATAGACATAATTAGGAAATAAAAGCATGGGTTTAGATAGTACCTAATGCCAAAGCACTCTTGCCTCTTCTTTTGTTCTCAACACTTTTAGCTTTTAACCCGGTTGACATTTCATCCCAATCTAGATTTATAGAAATGTATTTTTGTTTAAAAGATTTCTTCTCTTTGTTACCTCCGTTCTTACCAGTAGCTTTTGTTTTTGGTATATGCAGTTGAGAGATATTAAACTGATCAACAGCATCCACCATTTCCATTTCATCTCCAGTATTATTAATACCTTCTGGAATTTTAATAGTCGAGATATCAGATGGGACAGCAAGTCAGATTCCTCAGTAATTGCAGCCTGCTCAGGTGGAGGGGCAGTTTTAGGAGGATTTTTCAAATCCAAGACCGCAGATTGCAAATGATCTTCATTATCATTATTGTTGTTTGTATCACAATTGTCTGTAATTAAACAAGGGTCTGTAACTGGTGAGGTTACAGATTCTAAGACCTTCATATTCTTTTCACCCACCATTTTATTGCTCTGCGATTTTCCCTTTGTGATTTCCAAATTGGTATGATAAACTTCCTCTGCTATGACTTGATCATCTTGATCAGAGAGCACATTACCATTCTTTCTTTGATTGGAATTGATACATATTTGGTTGATCTGATCATTATCCTCATATGGCATAGACTGTTTTTGTAATATTGAATAGTTTCTTGAATCGGAATTTGAGGTTTCTTTTTCTTGCGTTTCTTGATTATGGCTCTTGGGTACCCATGCCTGTTTTGGATTACACTGATCTCTAGTGTGCCCAAAACATTTGCATACATTACATTTTGGCGGGACCCATTCATATTCAACTTTCTGAATAATTTTTTCTCCATTATATAAAGAAAGAAAGATCTCACTGGAAAGTTCATCATTTGCAGACACTTCTATAAGAAGGCGTGCATAATTCAATCTCATCTTCATCATTGTGGTTGCATCCATTTTTATGGGTTTACCTATGATACTTGCCATAACACTGAAAGCCTCTCTATCCCATAACTTCAGATTAACACAGGGTAATCTTACCCAGATCGACATAGACGTTAATAAGTCTATGTCCATTTTCAGAGAATCATACCACTTTCTCATTATGATGAGTTGCCATAATAGAAATATGGTCCATTTTTTAAAACTGAATTACAATGTTAAGATTCTTTAAATTTTACTAGAAAGAACCCGTTCTCTCTAGTAAAGATTTCAAATTCACCAATCGGTTTCCAGACTCTTTGTATGTATGATTTGAGAAACAAGTAGTATGGTTTTGTGCCCACTACATAAACAAGAACAGAATTATTCCATGATTCAATGGCCCTTTTACATATATTCTCTTTAATCAGACCATACTTCTTTTTGTTAATTCTGATTGGTGCAATATGCTCAAGATTGCTTTTTTTAACATTGGGTTCTTGAGGCTGATCAACAGTAATGTCTGCCCAAGACTTCCGGCCTTATTCTCTGTTCAGTGAGATGGCTATTGGTTTTCCCTGTATTGACAACATTTTGCCTTTCTTTGTGATCTGGTTGGTTACATTCTGACCATCTCTACCTTTCCAGTTGTCATTTTGGGGAATCGGTAGCAACTCCTGAACTTTTTTGGCATCTTTCCTCCTTCATTATTTCGATTGGACCAATTTAAATCCATCATCATCTATGTTGATAACTCTTGATGGCTTGCTGATGTGGGAAGCCTCAGGTGGTCTGATTAGGGAAGAAGATTGGGAGAGATTTGAGGAAATTTGGTGAGGGAATTGATTTTCCCCCATGGCTGAGTGGAAACCCTAGATTTCAAAAAAAAATCTACTAATATGAATACGCATGATCCTATATATCATGCATTTGAAAGTAAGTGGTTGGGAATCTGAAGCAATTTACATTCCTTTCATTTTCAATTCATTAGCAAAATAGATCGGTTCATTTCCTCTTTAATCTTTTATTCTTAGATAATTCTTATTAGTTGGATTTTATCTTAATTTCAGTTCATTTCCTCGTTTATTTTAGCAATTACATTTCCCAAATTATTACATTTCTGCCTTTATACAGTTTTAGTTCTTCTTGTTTGTTTTATACAGGTGTAATTTCTTGTTGTTACGTTCCTGCGTTAGTTCAATATCAGTTCTTGTTTCATTTTCAGCAGCTCATCATTCCAGTTCCTTTAATTCTTGCAATTTTTTCATATTAATTGTTATAAAATGCTTTTAATTCCGGTTCTTAATTCCTACAAATTCCTAGTTCTTTACATTTACAATTCTTGTTAAAACTTGTATTTCTTCCTCTGTTCATATTTCCTGCATTTATTTTCAATTAATTTACCACTTAAATCCTCTATTTAAATCTTCATTTCGTTCAGTTCTACCATTTCTTGCTTAAATCCTTTACCTACACATATAAACAGCCAATATATCATCATCATACTTCATCTAAACACCACAAACTATCACCAGAAAATCATAATACCACCATGAACAAAGATAATGACCCACCAGCACATTACAGGCTGAGAAGAATGTCCAGTTTTTTTGCATTTTGGACGAAGCAGACTTACTGAGAAGAATGTTATCCCACCTTTTGGTCAAAGCCGGGATATCAATAAATTGGCTGGAAAGGATGGATATCAGGATTGGAGATCAATTGACAATAAGGTTATGATCGTTGTTGACCAAGTTCGACCAAGCTCTGATCGAGGTGAGATTGATAGAAAATGAAGAGCAAGGCTAGAAAAGGCTATATTTCAAATTTCATACAAACGGAGATCATTTGCTCAAGAGATTGATGGATTCGTGTACAAGGATGTCTCACTCGAATCGAAACAATTCGTATCCATCGACATGGATACGAACACGTTGTTCGTATCCATCAAGGAGCAGGGTATGATGTGTTTTGACTCAGTGAATATGAACTTGGATTGAATAGATGGGCGCATGATGATTTGTTCGAATCGATAGACTTCGTATCGATGTACTGCGAATCAGTTGGATGGGTACATAGGTGTACTCGTTGACTAGCGCAGTACTGAAAGCAACCACTGTCTATAAAAATAAACAAAGAACAACACTAAAATAACCCAAACTCTCTTCCCTCGAGCTATAAGTGGTAGGGTGATAGATTTGTGAACGATTTCGTTAGTCGAATCCATTAGCAACAATTTCTGCTGATTTTTTTAAAATATTTTTTGTATTTGGTTTGGATAAACTTCCATGGATGTAGTTATACAATCTTCAAGTAGCCGTTTTTCTTAGGTTTCGTTAGGCGGTTATCATACTAATTTGACACAGCAAACATGTCAGGTCAATATTAACTTTTGATATTAACAACGTCTATTTAGTATCCAATTTCAGGCAGTTAGGCTGTGGATTGCATGGATCAGGTGACGATTTATGCGACTTTATTGCATTATTCTTGTATGTAAATGCAGATAATTATTTGATTTATTTATTTACTTATTTATTTTGTTGTGGAAATAATCTCTTGTGATTGCCTGTTAATAAAAAATGATCATTTATTCCAACTTGTTTCATGGTGGTTCTTATACCATAATAGCACTTTTAGTTGGTTCAAATGTGTTTGAACATTTATATTTTGCTATTTCGAAGTTTTCCTTTTCCTTTGATTACTGTTGTAACCATTATTATAATCTCACTGCATGAACTATCTTAGAGCAGTTACCAAAATGCTTCATTTTTATCTTTTCCATTTCTTTTTGGGCAAACTCTATTCAAATTGATTTATACATTTTTTCTAGGTAACTACAATTCTTTCATTTGCTGCCGCTTGCTCCTCTGTACATTTGACTGTTTTGGACGTAGAGTTCTGCAATTCACCTCATTGTGTGTGATTTTTTGATTTTTTTTCATTTGCTACTGTTTTCTCCTCTACAGGTTTGATTCTTTTTTCCATCAATATCTTTGCTTGCTGATTGAAATTTATGTGCTAGTTTTGCAACTTCTAAAACTGCTGGCGACTTATTTATAGGGTATACGCATTTAATAAATGTTAAGTTGATTCTTTAATTGATCATCATTTGTTTGTTTCTCTATTTTCAAATTTGTTGTCCTTTATTGGTTTCTGTTACAAATATAAGAAATGCAAAATACATCTATACTATTATATTATTAGTCAGTTGGATTTCAAGAGCACACAGGCCTCCTTGAATTTTGGCAACTGAACAGTCTCTAGATCAATATAAAGCTCTCCACTTATTGTTTAAGATAATTCTTTCTTTCTACTTTCTATTGTTTCTTTCCTCTAATCAAAACCAAAATATTCATTTCCCTTAATTTTAAGCCTAAAAAATCAATTTTCTTCCTTTTAATGTTCCCTGCAAACGCAAGATGGAGAAGTGGATTGGAAGACAACATGCAGACGCAAGATGGAGGAGTGGATCAGAAGATAGGATTATTGTTTTTCTTTTCGTCCATTTCTTTGCCTTTCCTCCTTTACCGTCCAACCCTAAATAATCTTCTGCTTCTAAATTTTTCCTTTGCCCATGGATCGACATCCACCTCTCTTCTGATACCGGTCGCATACCTTTACATTTTCGGATCTTTGCATCCTCCTCGCGTTGCTGTTTCGATTACCATCCAATAATCCCCTTACCGCTTCCATCTTCCTCCGTTTCTTCTCTCCCGTTCTTGATTTCACTATCAATTACATGCGTTGATCACAGAATCAATCCATTTGCTCAGTCAAGGACTTCTTATTTTTGCAAACATGATGTATTTTCAAAGCTCTGGTTTTGGATCTATCATCTTGGGTTGTAGTTTCAGTCTGCGCTCTTTTAATGTTTGAAGATTTGATTCTTAATCATTGCTCCGTAATTTTTTCCCCTGCTTTTTTGTAGGGTTACAGGATAGTTAGTTGAAGCTATGGTTTACTTTGTCACCATTAAAGTCTGTGAATTTTGAAGCTTGGCAGCTTGCTTTTCATAGAACTACTATCCCGAGATCGATCCTGTAGTTTTCGTCAGCATTGAAAAGGTACCAAATTTTCTGTTGCTTTTCACGATCGCTATCTAGCACCTTAATCATCTCAAAGACCCCCTTTTGACTTCAAAGCATGTTAATATCAGGATTGAATTTGGGCGAGAATTTCTCTTTCACTTACTTTCATGACATGTTGTCAAAAGCCATGTTGAATATTTAAGTTTTCACGTACTTTTCAAGACTTCGGTTTGTGAATAATCTACGAAGTACAAATTAAGAATCATGCTGAATCAAAAGTGGAAAATGAAATATGGGACTTGGAATAGGACCAAATAGGTGCATGAAAGATAAATATTGGCTTAGACAAACAAATATCATCCTCTGAATATTTACCATCGCGTCTACTTTTATTTGTTATTTTTTCCTTTTACTGTATGTGAAATGAGAAACTAATTTTGGGTCTATAGATATAATTGACATGTTGATTCAGCCTTTTTGCTGGGTTTAGTTAGCATAGGGAGTCTGCTAGGCTCAAATATACAAAGTGCCTCAAAAGTGTTTTTTCCACTAAAGTAAACCTAATTACATTTGATGGTGATTTGCCCCTTGACAAAATTTTTGTTTCTGCAAAATTTGTTTTGCTTCAAAGTTATAAGCATTGGCACAATAAGCCTCCTTAAGAATAATGTATAACACCAAATCCATTTTGTGCATAATTATTCAAGCCTAAGATAAATTTAGTTTTCAACAAGATATCATCTTCTTAAAATGAACCAATCTGAAACGAATGTTTTCATACATATTAGATTTTGTTGAAGATTAGATTAAATCGATTAAATGTCCTAATTAATTTTGTATTGACTGCTTTAATGTTTTTAGTTTCAATTCTATTATGAAAGTGTTTTGTATTCCAAAATTTTACAAGTTCCCGTGTTTGTAGAGTTGTCAAAATACGTTATAATGTGATGCTTGCCACATTTATTCCCTTTTCCTTAGCATAGTTAGTGCTGCTTTGTTTGCAGAAAGCCATGTGGTAAATTGCAATTTGTCTTTCTTGGCTACTTCACTGTTTTTGTTCCCAGATTCCCCATGCTTACTTGGAAGTTTCACAACTAAAGTTTGTTTTGTAATCGTCAATTGAAGTTTATCACATGTAATTTAATGTATTCGAGTTTTGTCTTACAACAGAAATAATAATACAAGTTAATGTGTTTTATTATATAAATAACCAAATATTATTCTCTGATAAAGTCATCCTAACATTAATTTGTTAATTTGTAAAAAAGTTCTCATTAATTATAAATAGTCTATATATAGTAGTGTATACTTAAGATATGTATTCGTTTTGATTATTTCAGTAATTCCATGAAAATATCTAATCATTTTGTAATTTGATAAATAAATATCAACTCAGACACAAGAATATTTCTCATTGAAATGATGTAATCTACTTAGTAATTTGTTGATACAAATTACATGGGTAAATTGCAGTATGCTTTTGTAGCAGCTAACATACTAGCTCAATAATTCAAAACCAAACATGGTATGTATTCTTCAATGAATAAATGTGTTGTACACAATGCTATATAACGCTTACCGAGTGTTAATATAATTACCTTTTCCTTTGATGAATCAATTACAATTCTGAATGGAAATAGTTTAAAACGGGTTCTATAATATATGATTATTCTCAAAAATTGCAAAAATATGTAACACAAACAAATGAAATGAAATCCGCTAAACGTAGCTGCAAAGTACACTAATTATCTTGGTGGCTTGATTCAATTAATTCTATCTGGCAATTTTTGTTTTGAAGTCTACAATGGTTAGAAACAAGAAAATAGTAGATGACAACATCGCATCTAAGGACTCTAGAGCTATGTTGCTTTTAACACTAGATAACAAAATATATAATTTTTGGCTATTTTTTAAGTAAAAGATGCTTCTGTTTTTTGTTGGATATAATGTGAACATAGAAGCGACGTTGACAATAAAAACTTAAGCCTTTACCTTTAAAGTAGAAAATCTAAATGCTTGGTTTATACATGTCTACCTATTTTTAGTTAAAAATTAAACAATGTATCAGTGATTGTTTACTCAAAAGTACATAGTTGTTTTACGTTTTCACCATGCTGGTAAAAGAGTTAAGAATTGGTTCATTGGATTGGTTATTAAATGATATATACATTACATAGGTTTTGGTATGGTATGATTTTTAATTTTTCTCTTTGTGTTTTAAATACATAATGATTTAGGATGGTGAAACCAATCAATGTATTGCCAGTGTAGACAATTCAGGTGATTAGTTTTTGACCATGTTCATGTTTCTTCATAGGACATTAAACCTTTTCCAATTTGACATCACAACTTTAAATAAAATTCATGGCTGAACAATGAAAGCAGATATTATATGCTGCATCCCTTCATGACATCCTTATTTTTACTACATAGACTTGCACATATCCCAGGTTTTAACGATAAGCGTTGTCTTTTGTAAATAAGATTAAGCATGTCAATATGTTTTGCCTCATACTATTACCTGCATTTGTCTGCTGTTTCTTTGGTAAAACTGTATTAGGCCTATATTTGATGATAATTTTTCTTCTTTTCTAACAGAGGATTATTTTACAAAAGGTTCAAATTACGTTGTTTTTCCATCATGTAGGTTCACACTATTTGAATAAATGTGCCAAAGCTTCAAAAAATCTAAGAGGAATTAGGGCATCTTAGACGTACATTTTTTGATGTGTGTGAGCGATAAAAATTCCATCTAGAAGGAATACATCTGGAAATGACCAGGCAAAGTGTGACAGAATGCATTGTAGGGTCTAACGCTGAATTTTGATAATGTTGATGATCACTGCCACATACTGTGACCTGAGATAGAATGCATCACAATCAAACACGAGAGGTTTATAAAGAGAAGAACAAGCACCTGCCTTCCTAAACTTGGATCAGATTTGGCCACATTCGGTCTTTAAGTAAAAATGAAGCTGTTGTTATTTACGTTATGTTACATTGTTTTTGAGATTATACTTATATACAATTGGTTATAAACCTTAGATCTTTGAGTGTGGTAGAGTAGAATATAGCTGCAGGGTGGTTTAATTATACTATTTGTTTTGTAGTGAACTGAATTTTCCACTTGGGCATTTTAAAGATAGTTGTGTTTCTATTTTGGTTTAGCATGCATTTATCATTATGCATATTGTAATCTAAGGATATCTTAAATTTTAAAATTGTGACGCATTATTTACATCAGAAATTAGAAATAAAAATTTATATTTATTGTCTTAAAAAAGAAGCTAATAGTTGCACGAAAACAGGTATTTAAATATGGAATGTGACCATCTACCTCAGGATTGATATTCTCTGTGTAGTATAAAATACAAATATGGGTCTACAGTTATTTCACTATATATTTTTTCCAACTGTATATTAGCAATTTTGTTCGGATATCGTATTTTCAAAACAATGAAACAAGTGCATTTATTCGAAATAGATTATGTATAGAAAAGAGGTGTATAGCTAATACGATATACATCATTATTACTTTAAAGCTACTGGCGTGATAGCAGGCGTGCATTTCTATTATATGTATTGAAATCAATAAGATCCATAATAAGCCGTTATGTGCCAACAAAGTGCGAATAATAACATGCACTTATTTTATAAGTTCGATGCGTTAACTTCCTGCAACATTGCATTGGCGCTCAAAGTTGTCTGCTGTTTATTGTTTGATAATTAATCCCTTAAACTACTTTTCAACTATTACTGACTTTATATTAATATACAATTGCTTTTACTAACCCGTGTGCGAAGCACGGGTTCACACTAGTTATTTTATAAATTGGACCATGTCATTGTCGGACAATAGTGCAAGCATGCTAACTAATAAGATAAAATTTATGGTTAGGACTAACCATGTAGCCTTGTTCGTATTTAATGTTTTTCATTTTTGAAAATCTGTAAATTTTCACAACAAATTTTTTTCCTCCTAATTTATTTCAGCTCGGTTAAAAATGGAACATAAGATCGGTATGTAGACAATCATTAGTCACAAAACGTTTTTTTACTTCATGCAAACGAGACAGGTCCAAGGCTAATAGGAGAAGATTAACTTGAATGTCCTAATTGTAAACTTGTATTGCTATTTTCCTTTTTTATTACATACTTGGAATCAAAAATTAGAAAATTTTATAGTATGTTATATTTACTGATAACATGCTTTGTCTCTCCTCCTTCGTAATTTGACAATTTCATTAGCAGATACAGTTCTTCGTTGCAAATAATAGAAGTATCATTAGTAATATATAAGTTGCTTAAGACTTTCCAACAATTTCATGTTGAAAATATGTTGCTCTTTAACAATAATGTTATTTTTATTTCTTTTTGTTTCTCTTCTATCTATGCAGTCAACTCATTTGTTTTATATCAATTCGTTTTAATATTCAGGCTTTAATAGAAGCAGCAGAAGAGAGGGAAAATCAAAAGCTATTGTTAATGGTAACGAAGGAGTAATTAGTTTGGAAGATTTTGAAAGAGATGCCGTTGCTGAAGTTTTTGAAAATGACAAAAAAGAAGCTATTGTCATGCAATTAGTTCTATATCTAATGCGACGCATGTTAAACTCAGTCAAGCTTCAAAAGCAAATATCAATTACAAAGAGAATGAAGATACGCGATGGAAAATGGAGATGCAACAGAAGATTGATCAAATGCATGAAGAAAGTAGAATAACGAATTCAACTCTAGCTGAAATACAATAATGTATAAGACAACTTGTTAGTCGGATTGGAACGAATTCGCTGACACCAAGAACAGAATTAGTTTGCATACTAAGCACCATCATAGCCCTACTCCTACTTCACCTAATGTTGTTATTGGATCCTCTATGGTTGAAAGATAAAAGGTGCAATTATTGTCACGAAAACTGGAAGTGGTAGCTCAAGGACATCTTGGAGCACAAAAGATTTCTCATGGTAGAAAGGTTGGAGATGGAGAAAAGGTTGTTTGGGTGTAGGATGTTCTTAATTCGAATGAGCCACTTTTTGATGCACCTCAAAATGGTCATTATACATTGTCTAAGTTGGTTGATGGTGGCTTTGTAGTTTGGCCGGAGTGTCGTATTCGTTGTTTGTAAGCTTGTAGATATGTTGTAGTAGTGAAATTTGAAGTTGTTACAGTAAATTTTATAGAATTTAACTGTTTGAGTTAATAGCGTGCATCTTAATATTAAATGCCAGGCAAGACTAGGAAGTGTCTTGGCAGCTTTAATACTATAAAAAGTAACATCGATTACTTGCGCAGCATCCATGAGAAATAATTGAAAGCTCATTATACATTCTAGCCCACTATTTCTTCCCAAGTCAAACTAACATAGTGGCATTCTAAAATGAAAAAAAGGCATTAATGGACGATATC
Organism: Allium cepa; assembly: GCA_030765085.1. Taxonomy (NCBI): domain Eukaryota; kingdom Viridiplantae; phylum Streptophyta; class Magnoliopsida; order Asparagales; family Amaryllidaceae; genus Allium; species Allium cepa. Next base: position 902,465,060 of record CM060937.1, on the reverse strand, counting down.
AGCTTTCTTTAAGCCAATACATTTCCCTACAACTTCTATTATTGGCTAAACTTTTTTTAACAGTCATGAACATATGGAATGGCTAGGAAAACTTAGATGTATAGTAAATTAGCGTAAATCAAAATTTTATCAAAGCTGTGGGGTATTTAGTTCCCAAATAGAAAATGCCTTTGTGTGTGTGTGCTCAATAATAAGGCATCTATGGTGAATATATTAAATTCTTGCAGCTACTAAATAATAAATATAATATGATGCCAACTTGTAAAACATCCTACCTGACCCAACGTAATATAAGTTGCACCCATTCTCTCAAAAAATCTTCGCAGGTAGATAGGAGAAATTAATCCAAGCTGTAGTTGAGTGGGGAGGCTGACAGAATCATTTGCTATCAGCTCAAAATTAGAGTATATTATTGCCATTCTAACTCATATATGTAAATATAAATATGATGGAAACTTAAAATATAAACAAAAAAACTAGAAAACTTTGAGTTATAGTTTCATGTAGCTAAGTTTCAAAATTCATACATGAAAATTTACTAATGAAATGTTCCATGAAATTCTATTCTACTGTGCTTGCCCAACTATATTCATAATTTTTTAACTCAGTAGCTTCTTGGTTATGCTTGCAATTATATTTAGCTTAGTACATAGCTAAAATTGACTTTGCTACCACCATTGTCTAACTCTTTTACTAATTGAGATTGTGGTAGTTATGTAAAAAACAATGCTGTAAGATAAGGACAACCACTGGAAATAAATACTATTTTTTCTTGGAAAAATGAGCGACTAAACTGCCATATGATTATATCTAGTGCAGCTACTTGAGAGGAGTAAAATGTGAAAACTGTGTTGAGAGAATTTAGAAAAATAACAAAAAGGTACAATATGTATTATCTATTTATACAAAACGATAGGAGGAAGATACTGTCGTTGACATACAACATATGAGTTATCAAATGCTGCATTTTATAAGTATTAAATATATTCTTGAGTGTGGCAGCCAAAATATATTGATATTTGCAACACAATGATAATAGATGTATGACAACACAATAAATTTTCTTAATGAATTGGATAACTTGCCTCAGCTACATAGAATTTAGGATAGAATCGAGACTTGCTGATGGACAGTTTGCTTTCCAAGATAGAAGATATAGTGACAGTAAGTTCTTATTAGCGTTAGAAGTCAAACCTTCAACCGAAACAAGTTCTTCTATTTCCCCAAATGGCATAGCCACTAATCCTTTGAATACTATCATTGCGTAATCATGTAACAAATAATTTAAATATTAACTTTGTGAACAATTTAACCATTAATATAGTTCCATATCATTCTTCAGGAATTACATGCAACTCAACACCATATAGCTTGTATTTGTAGTAAAATATAACAAATTATTAAAAAAAGGCACATACTTAGCAAATGGTAAAAAAGATAGTTTTCTTGTTTCAAGATTTAGAATAGATGTACAGTATAGAAATTTCATATGTATCAAAATATTGCAAAATAATCAACCACCAAACAATTATCAAAAAATAATTTACCGAGATGAAACAAACTGAAGCACGAATGTAAACAGGACTACGCGCTGATTTGAAGTGAAAAAGGCATTGAGCTACGCTTAGAGCACCTAATCTAAACAACACACTACGGAAGAAAACTGTAATGCAAGTGTAGCCTGAAAGTGAGATGATTAGCCTACTTCCTTGTCTTTACTATAAAGAATGTACAGAGTAGAGTGCGCTGCACTGCAGTGTGACCTTTATGATAAAAACTGAAGTGAACAAGTTGCACTGCAGTAAAACTTAGTTAAATTGGTTAATATTTTATCATATATCAATATTATTGTTACTGTTGTTCTAAACTTAGTTATTTTTAATGAAAATTAGTTAATTTTATAATTTATTAGTATTGGCGTTAGTATTATTATTTTAAACTTAGTTAAATTTATAAACTTAGTTAATTTATCATTATTATTATACAAACTTAGTTATTTTTATGAAATTAATAAACTTGATTAGTACTTTATAATTATTATAAACGTAGTTAATTTTTTACTATTATTATAAATTTTGATAATTTTTATAAAACTTGGTTAACGAAGTTAATTTTTATGAACTTGGTTAATTTATTATCATTAGTACTATTATATAAATTGGTTACTTTTTATAAAATTTAGATAACTTGGTCAATATTTTATAATTTATTATTATTATGATATAAATTTAGTTATAATTTATAAAACATAGATAACTTGGTTAATATATTATATTTTATTATTATTAGTAGTAGTATTTAAACTTAGCTAAATTTTATAAAACTTATAGTTGATTTATTATTTATTGTTGTTGTTGTTGTTCTAAACTTAGTTAGTTATTATAAAACTTGGTTAATATTTACAAACTTGGTCTGTTCATTGTTATTATTGCTACTCAGACTCTTGTTGTTGTTGTTAGTATAATTATTTTAAACTTGGTTAATTTTTATAAACTTAGTTAATTTATTATTATTATCATTATTATTATTACTACTACTATTATTATCATCATCATCCTTATCATTATCATTATTATTATATGTAAACTTGGTTATTTTTTATAAAACATAGTAAACTTGATTAATATTTTATAATTCATTACTTTATTATAATTATCATAAACTTAGTTAATTTATTATTACTATTATAAATTTAGTTAATTTGTATAAAACTTAGTTAAGGAAGTTAATTTTTATGAACTTGGTTAATTAATTATCATTAGCATTATTATATAAATTTAATTACTTGTTTATAAAATTTGAATAACTTAGTTAATATTTTATAATTTATTATTATTATATGAATTTAGTTATGCTTTATAAAACTTAGATAACTTGGTTAATATTTTATAATTTATTATTATTGGTAGTGGTATTATTATTAGTATAAACTTAGCTAAATTTTATGAAATTTATAGTTAATTTATTTTTATTATTGTTGGTAGTAGTTTATTAATCAATCACCGAGAAAATTAATGTTATAGGATAATCGAGTACTACATACAAATAAAAGATTGAGTGTTTTCTCATTACAGTGTTATTTCCACTTTTCTTCATCAAGTTCTCTTTGATTAAATTTAAAAATATGAGTTAGAAGGCTAGGAGTGATGCAGGGAAAAATTGTCTGCTTGATTTAGAAAGTAAAAAGTTAACTAGGCCGTTAACTTGTTCTACTAGGTATGGACCATCATATACATTCTAGATGTCTTCAAAACTCAACCTGGTCTATAGCCCAGGGTAAGTTATACATCAGTTTTTGGTATAGTCTTGCCGCAGATTATGTATAACTAAAAACTATAACCATACACTCTAAGAAATTTTCAACTAATACCAACGATATTAGAGTGTAAGGGTAGCATGAAGGTTTTGTTAGAGTTCTCAAATAGTGAATGAAGATATATCCCACATCGCCAAAAACAAGTCCTTATTCTTGTTTATATAGTTTATTCTCAATCCGTATATTGGCCCTTAGGGTCAGGTAATTTTGTGCGAGGGGGAGGACCTATATGGCAATGGACTAACACGCGCGCGCAGCTGCCCGCCCGTCTGTCCGACCGAACCGGGCCGGGTCGGGTGCGGGTGCGGGTCCAATAAGAGTGGATCGTGTTATATTTTTGCTGTACAGAAGTAAACGGTTTTCTATTGTTTAAATTTAAATAGAAGAAACTAGTGGATTGGACGCGATGAAGAGATGTGACTGTTGCGAACAACAACAGTTTTCGACTGTTGCAAACGAAGAGACGCGACTGTTGCAACCAACAACAGTTTTTGGCTCTTGCAAAACGAAGAGGCGCGAATGTTACGTACAGTAACGCTTTTGGCATTGCAAATGAAGGGATGCTACTTTTGAGAATTCGGCTATAAATAAGGAGGAAACCTAATCACTTTCCTCAATCAATTCTGAATTTTCTCTTCTTCCTCTTCGTTTCTTAATATCTACAATCCATGCACTTTTGCATATCACACAAAAGATCATACACATCATAATCTCGAGCAGATCACATCTGTTGTATCTTGGGAGACTCTGAATAAATTCTTAAGGAAATTGTTACGATAAGTCTTATATATAATTTCCTTCTTCAACTGGTTAGATTTCTAGTTGATTTATATATATATATATATATATATCGTTTTCTTTATACGTTGCACTATTTCTTTAAATAGTATAATTTTTGATTTAGCACTATAGTTATTATTGCTATAGTTGTTAGTTTGTTGTTGTAATTAATTACAACATACTCAGTGTTAAAATATCTAATACAGAATTCCAGGTAGTGGAAATCTGAGTTGCAAACTTGTGAGACAAGTTTATTATTGATTAGACTCTGTTTTAGTATAATAGACGTATAAAATCTTAAGACTTTCTTGTTTTAACTAAAACAGAGATGCCAACAGTAGAGCTCTCAACAAAGGCTACTATACACAATAGACCCAATCCTTTTAAAGGAGATGCTGACGACTTTCTAACATGGAAGAATCAGATGTTATTTTATCTCACCACACTCGGTCTGCAACGGTATCTCGAGGAGGAGGAACCGATTCATGCACCAGGCAAGGAATCAGATGTTGATATATGGAAGCATTTCGATTTTCTATGTAGAGATTATATTTTGAATTGTCTCAACAAGGTGCTATACAAAGTATATCAGCCTCTAAAGACAGAAAAATCACTCTGGAATGCACTTACCACGAAGTATAAGACGCAGAATATCAGCCTTAAGAAATTCATTGTAGACAAATTCATGGATTACAAGATAGTTGATTCCAAACCGGTGACTGCTCAACTGCATGAACTGTAAATCATTATTCATGAACTCGAAGTAGAAGGTCACAAGGTTGGAGAATTATTTTTGGTTGAAGCCATCACAGGAAAACTGCCGCCGTCATGGAGAGATTACCGCAACTATCTAAAGCATAAGAAAAAGGATATCTCTTTACAGGATCTCATAGTCCGACTGAAAATTGAGACAGATAACCGTGGAGTTACAAAACCAAGCAAGGAGGCATTTGTGGCTTAAGGGTCAAAGACTAAAAACAAAAAGAAGAATTTCCAAAAGAAAAGGAAAGCTCCAGACAACAAACCAAAAGACAACAAACGAACCAAAAAGTTTAATGGCGAATGTTGGATTTGTGGAAAGGTTGGACATGCCGCTAGAGATTGCAGACACAAAAAGGACCGCAACAAAGAGACAAACATAGTAGACAACATGGAAGTAGATGATTCCAACTTCTCATCAGTTGTATCTGAATGCAATTTTGTTCATAATCCTAACCAATGGTGGGTAGACACCGGCGCTACTCGTCATGTGTGCTCTGACAAATATATGTTTTCTACATACCAGAAATTCGATCACGAAGAAAAACTCTATATGGGTAATTCTGCAGTATCCATAATCGAAGGCAGTGGCACAGTAATCCTCAAGTTTACTTCTGGAAAAACTGTTAAGTTGAATGACATGCTCCATGTTTTAGACATACGCAGGAATCTCATCTCTGGTGCAGTACTATTAAAGAAAGAATTCAAAATGGTATTCGAGTCAGACAAGATGGTTCTGTCCAAAGCTGGAATATATATCGGAAGATGATATTTATTTGATGGCCTATTTAAGGCAAATGTAGCCATTATCGGCAATAAAACTATGTATTCTGATTGCGCTATTAATAAAATTGAAGTTTCTTACTTGCTTGAGCACGAAATTTTACTATGACATGATAAATTGGACACATAAATTTCCAAAAAATGAAAACATTATCAAACTTGGGACTAATTCCAAAATTCCAAGTAGATAAGAACTACAAATGTAAGACATATGTAGAAGCAAAAATGGTTATACCATTCCAATCTATTGATAAAAGCACCGAACCACTAGGTTTGGTTCATACAGATTTATGTGATTTCAAATCATTACCTACAAGAGGTGGGAAAAAGTACTTTATCACTTTTATTGATGATTATACACTTTATTGCTATGTATATCTTTTAAATAGTAAGGATGAAGCAAATACATCGTTTATGAAGTACAAAGCTGAGGTAGAAAATCAGTTAAATAAAAAAATCAAGATATTGAGATCTGATCGAGGTGGTGAATATGAATCACCGTTTGAACAGTTCTGTGCCAAAAATGGTATAATTATTCAAACAACAGCTCCATATTCACCACAACAAAATGGTGTAGCCGAGAGGAAAAATAGAATGTTAAAAGACATGATTAATGCCATGCTTTTAACCTCTGGTCTACCGACGAACTTGTGGGGGAAAGCCTTAAATATGTCTAATCACATATTAAACAAAGCCCCTCACAATAAAACAGGAACAATTCCATATGAGTTATGGAAAGGACACAAACCAAGTTTTAAGTACCTCAAAGTGTGGGGGTGTTTGGCAAAAGTTCCAGTTCTGCCTCCCAAGAAAGTCAAACTTGGACCAAAAACAGTAGATTGTTACTATATAGGGCCAGCCCAAAATAGTAATGCCTACAGATTTTTGGTATTCAAGTCTGATATAGCTGATATTCAAGTAAATACAATCATGGAACTAGAGATGCTAATTCTTTGAAGACGTGTTTCCACACAAAAGGAATGAAGGTAATAATGTCCCTAAAAGGACAAGAGAAGAATCAAGCAATTCACATGTAGATGAAACTCATCATGAGATTGAGGAAGTTGAACCAAGAAGAAGCGTAAGGGCTAGGACTTCCAAGACATTTGGTTCGGATTTTTTCATATATGTGTTAGAACACGAACCTCAAATGTACATGGAAGCAATGTCATCTTCTGAATCTTCATGTTGGAAGGAAGCAATCCAAAGTGAGATTGATTCAATTCTAAGTAATAAAACTTGGAAAATTGTTGATACTCCACCTGGAATAAAACCTATTGGCTGCAAATGGATTTTCAAGAAGAAAATGAAAGCAAATGGCTCTATTGACAAGTATAAAGCCATATTAGTAGCCAAAGGATATCGTCAAAAAGAAGAAGTAGACTTCTTTGATACATGTTCACCGGTAACACGAATAACCTCTATAAGAATGCTAATAGCAATTTCAACGATCTATAAGCTAGAAATTCTTCAAATGGATGTAAAGACAGCATTCTTAAATGGAGATCTCGATGAGGAGATCTACATGGATCAACTTGAAGGTTTTGTTTTCAAAGGAAATGAAAACAAAGTCTGTAGATTAGTAAAATCATTATACGAACTAAAACAAGCTCCAAAACAATGGCAAGTAAAATTTGATAGTGTCATGATGAGAAATGGTTTTCGTATAAATAAATGCGATAAGTGTGTTTATTATAAACAAATTGGACAATCATATGTGATGATTTGTTTATATGTAGACGATATGTTAATATTTGGTCCAAATACTTAGGTAATAGAGACCATAAAGAAGATGTTAATTAGCAATTTCGATATGAAAGACTTAGGAGTTGCTGATGTTTGGAAATCAAAATAATAAGAACACCTAATGGAATTGCATTATCTCAGTCACACTATGTAGACAAAGTGATTGTAAAATTTTAAAATTTTGGAATTAGAGGAGTAAGAACACCTTTTAGTCCATCAGAAGTACTGCATAAAAACACTAATGAGAGTGTAATGCAACTGGAATACTCTCATGTAATAGAATGTCTCCTGTATCTCATGAATTGCACAAGACCAGATATAGCTTATGCAGTAAGTCGACTGAGCAGGTATACAAGCAATCCAGGAAAGGAACACTGGAAAGCACTAATGAGAGTGCCTGGATATTTAAAAAATATCACAAATTATTCCTTACATTATGGAAAATATCCAGCCATCTTAGAAGGATATAGTGATGCAAACTGGATTGCTGATTCACAGAAATCAAGATCAACGAGTGGTTATGTATTTACCTTAGCAGGGGTAGCAGTGTCATGGAAATCTACTAAGCAAACAAGCATAGCTTGGTCCACTATGGAATCAGAGTTCATTACTTTAGATAAAGCAGACGAAGAAGCAGAATGGCTTCGTCAGTTTTTAGAAGATATTCCATTTTGGCCTAAACCTGTACCGGCCATATGCATACACTGTGATAACCAAGCGGCGCTAAGCAGAGCGCACAACTTTGTGTATAATGGAAAATTATGACACATTCGTCTACGCCATAACATAGTTAGGCAGTTACTCTCAAATGTGACTATTTCCATAGATTATGTGAGAACAAATGATAACTTAGCGGATCCATTTACTAAAGGTATATCAAGAGAGAAAATTAACTATGCATTGAGGGTAATGGGTTTGAAAGCCTAAACGACCAAGAGTTATCTTATACGAAAACCTATCCTAACGACTGGAGATCCCATGGACTAGGATCAATAGGCAAACCAGTTCTGAGTAACTCAAGATGTAATGCATTTGCTTGGACATAGTCCAACTCCATTCCTATGGTACACAATATAAATGCATGCCTACAGAAGTATTTGAAGGTTAAAACTATGTTTTTTAATGATGACCATATCTTGAATATAACAAGTGAGGTATATGTAGGATACTCTTAATGGTTGCGATCACCTACGTTAGTGTGAGCTGAGTCGGCTCTATGAGAATATTAAAGGCTTTTATTCTCTAAAAACACTCGTAGAACCAAAAAATGTTCAGGACCAAAATGAACACAACCAAGAGATTGGATGTGAAGGGAAATAATGCTTTGTAAAGCTTATTGTCTGGTTATACAATAACGGTTGACGGTTCAAGATGAAATAATTCATCGTTTAGCCAAGTATATCCGATAAGTTTTAACTAGGGAAAGTTCAAAGTGAAATATCTACTTATCTTCGATATATCATTATTTTCATATGAACCGTGTGATGTTACACTTTGTGTGGAGGAGACATATATCGTCATTCATGTGGGGGATTGTTAGAGTTCTCAAATAGTGAATGAAGATATATCCCACATCGCCAAAAATAAGTCCTTATTCCTGTTTATATAGTGTATTCTCAATCCCTATAATGGCCCTTAGGGTCAGGTAATTTTGTGCGAGAGCGAGGACCTATATGGCCATGGACTAACACGCGTGCGACGCTGCCCGTCCGTCCGACCGAACCGAACCGGGCCGGGTGCGGGTCCAGTAAGAGTGGACCGTGTTATATTTTTGTTGTACAGAAGTGGACGGTTTTCTACTGCTTAAATTTAAATACAAGCAACTAGTGGATTGTATGCGACGAAGAGATGTGACTGTTGCAAACAGCAATAGTTTCCGACCTTTGCAAATGAAGAGACAGGACTGTTGCAAACAACAATAGTTTCTGGCTGTTGCAAAACGAAGAGGCGCGACTGTTGCAAACAGTAACGCTTTTTGGCATTTTAAATGAAGGGATGCTACTTTTGGGAATTCGGTTATAAATAAGGAGGAAACCTGATTACTTTCCTCGCTCAATCAATTTTGAATTTTCTCTTCTTCCTCTTTGTTTCTTAATATCTACAATTCATGCGCTTTTGTTTATCACACAGAAGATCATACACATCACAATCTCGAGCAGATCACGTCTGTTGTATCTTAGGAGACTTTGAATAAAGTCTTAAGGAAATTGTTACGACAAGCCTCAGACGTAATTTCCTTCTTTGACTGGTTAGATTTCTAGTTGACTTATATATTTATATATATAAATATCGTTTTCTTTATACTTTATACTATTTCTTTAAATATTATGACGTTTGATTTAGCACTATAGTTATTATTTCTACAGTTGTTACTTTGTTGTTGTAATTAATTACAACATACTTAGTGTTCAAATATCTAATACAGAATTCCAGAGTAGTGGAAATCTGAGCTGTAAACTTGTGAGACAAGTTTATTATTGATTAGTCTCTGTTTTGTTATACTAGATGTATAACAGGTTTAAGCATTGCCATAAATGTAGCCCACTTCATAAAGCTGGAACTGTCAGAATGTCACAGTAAAATACAACTTTGCAAAACTAAACATATTTTGCGTGAACTGAAAACTAATGCATTTTTCATGAAATTTCACCATTCATAGTAGGTGCAAAAGTTGTACTAATAATAACCAGAGTTTCCCTTCCCAGTGTTATTAGATTAATCAGTTCAATGTTGCACATAAAAAGAAGAACAGTAAAATGGATTTTGGAAAACATTGTTGTATGATTGAAGAAGCCTAATTCAAACCACCTTCATTTTCTCTTCCTATATTGATGGTTTATGTGACATAGTATCATCAACTGCATTTGATCTCAATTCCTAACAAGCAATTTGATCAGACTCGTAAATACCATCTTTCAATTTGGAAAGCTCGGCTATTAGAGTCGGAATGATAGAAAAGATTCATACGGAATATTTCAAACAAAAGTGGGAAGGATTGCAAAATTGATACGGAAACTGGTATTGGAAAGTACCTCAGAAGCTTTCATCTCATCCGACTCGTTCAATCTATCAGTTTCCTAGGGAGAAAGAGAATGAAAAATAATATGACATATTAAAAATGATGACATGTATAAGTAAATGATATCTTAGAATATACATCGACTTTTGAGTAACTCTTGTCGAGAAAGCATTGAAGATGCAATTTATTATAATTGAAGGTCATTTATTATAATTGAATGTCATTTCTCATAACGTTTATGTCCACAAAATATGTATAAAAAACATAGCAAAAGATTGAAATGAGTAGCTGACATTGTTAAAAACCTCATCACTGATCTTATTCTGCCATTCTTTGCTTGGTTTTTGCTTTGGTTGAATGATCGAAGTAGTGGAGCCTATATCTACAAGAATGTTAGGAGTATGAAGATTGATGGAGATATCATTATAAAAGAGTAGGTGTATTAATTTACGTTTGCTTCTGCATGGATGCTTCCTGCTGGAAAGGCAAGAAAGGCCCCTTTTTAAGCTCCACATGCTTTAACTGCTCTTATCTTCTGACACAACAAACATGAAGGGAAAACCCAGCATATAAGAATGAATGCATAGTAAATAATAAAACATTCCTAAACAATGATGGAAATTAGCTACTTACCACATTCCTTACAAAAATCTTAAAATGTTATGATTTGAACTCCATTTCAAACCGAATTTCTTAAAATATGGTTTAAAGCACAACTTAAATTCACAATTGAAAAAAAAAACATTCAATCAATATTGACATTAAAAAAATCGATAGACTTGTATGAATATGCAATCCAAAATTTATTGGTTTCTAAACAAACCAAAGAATAGACAGGGGACAAAGTTAAGCTCTAGGTCTAGGTGTAGAAACTCAACCATCAAATCTATTTCAAATGTATAAATTATCACTATGAAAATAAAAGTCAACACTATCATATACCTATATGTGACTTGGTTATCTATGGAGAGCAAATTTCTGGTGCACAAGCATATTTACTCATTAAAATATAAATCTTTTGATAATCTAAAATTTGAAATTTAAGATTTATAATTTGCACCCCTTTTGAAAACCTTACCATGCTTCAACTCTCATCCAATTGTTTGATCAACTTCTCCTCCTACATTGATGAAATGTGGAACATCAATGGTAAAAGGATGGAAAGAAACGATGATCTCCAAGTAAAAGATTGTTGAGGCCAAGTAAAATATTGTTGAGGGAGATTGTTTTTTGAAGAGCGAGCAAGTATATCAATCCCACATCAGGGAGAGTTTTTTCAATATTTGAGTATATATGTGAAGCATCACATTTTTAGGTAATTGAAATGACTAAAGCAGAAGGGAAAATGGATAATGCTATAACATACATGCGTGGAAGTTCACTAGGTCCAATTTTCGGTTTCTTATCTGTCTCATAGTATATATTTTTATTTTTCATTTAATTCTGAGTCATTTGCAATCTTTTTTCCTAATCATTCTACTGAACAATTTGAAACCAAGCTATCACATTAGGAAATAAATTTGCAAAAATCAAATCCCGTAATCTAATTTACATTACCCCTACTCCTTTTCTCATAACCTTGGCATCTAGATCTGGACAGTGAACAATTGTCGGTCTACTTCTTATATATGAAGGTTTCGTTGTTCTTCTCTCCTTTCCCACACTTGAATTCATGTACCCTTGCATCTTAGGTATTTTTTGAGCCTTTTTTTCAACGCTTTCAAGTCTATAATCTTCTCATCCTTTTTGTGCTAATTCATTTCACCTTTGTACTTTTCGGATTAACGATCATATTGTTTGATTGTGGTTTGAATTGATGCTTACTTGGGTTGGTTAGATTTTTATCCTCTTTGATTTGGTTGAGTAAGGATTGGGGTAACATTTATGTAGGTTTATTATTACAAAAATCTACATGAAACTCATGTTTAATGGGTTTAAATGTTTTGTGGTGACTCTTTGGTTTATTTTTTGTTTGATTTTTTATTTTTGAGGTTGATTATGTGAAATTGATATAAGGGTGCAAATTGTACAAATCTGAATGTGAGACCAATGTCAACTATATTATTAGATTCGGTACTGCGTGATTTTGGACGTAGTTTTCAAATAGTCATACAAGTGATTCTCGATGTATACTTGTCTATAACTCACTAATCCTCATTTGTTTTACATCGTTTTTTGCGCATACTATAGATATGATTACATCATGCGAACTAAGTGGAATTTGGCATTCATAATTGAAGAATTTTATGGAGAAAACGTACTATAACAATGAATATGGCCACTATATATTTGTTTATCCACCTGATTCAAATAAATGTCAAATTCAGTTTGTGTTTCTTCATTTCCTACCTATGCACTATACCCAGAAGGCATCACAAATTTTGAACACTAAAAATTAAATTTTACGTCGAGATGCAAATTTTAAATTTTTGTGTTTTCTAAAATTTACAATTCAAAATTTAATCTTTTTATATATTTTAATGATATAATTTTTTTAAGACCGAGAGAAGCAAACTTTGCTTGTAAGCTCTAAGGAAGTATGCACCAAACTCACAACACATACTTCAGGTAATTCAAAAGGATATATAGTTGGTGGGGACTAAACCCTCGACCTTTAAAGTGAGTGTCGTATGTCCTAATCACTACACCACCTTGGAGGTTTTGAATGATACAATTATTATTATGAAACATAACTACCCTGAAGTTAAAATTTAAATCGAATTTATCGGTAATATTTTAAAATTATGTAAACACCCTCAAAGTTTTGATTTATGATATTAATCTATAGATTTTTATTTTTAATTGAAATTTTAAGACTTTATGATTGCAAATCACAATGTACCTTTTTGCAGAATTCTGGCTCTAAATGTATATATATTTATAAATTCAAATGGAACTCATTTGTTTTAATTCTTTTATTACCTTTACTACATGAGTTATTATATCATTATTCATGTTGACCAAATAGGTTCCTGTTTTGGGAGTTGAAGAGTTTTGGTGAAACTCAAGATCTATAGTTCTTGATTATATATGACAAAATCATTGTATTAATTAACGTGTAATGATAAAACTTATATAGAAGTTGTATGCATAACCAGCTCATCCTAATCAGATGGGGCCGATTTACTCCTTATTACTAAATGTACCCCATAGACTTTCAACGGTGCTCTAATAATTTCAAAAATTAGCCCACATAATGACTAAAAGAAGGCTTAATGATGTCTTAGTAACAGTAAAACCAACAATTTATTCAAGATTGAAAGTAGATGTACATGATAACTGCAATTACAATAGGGTCAGTTTGTTTGATGATAATATTAACAATAGCAAAACAATGATTTTTTTGTGATGGGTCAATCTATCATTTCTTGTATGATTGTTTTGCTGCGGTAGGTTTATGACATTTTAGTTGATTTACAAAGCAAAAGGTTAGACTTTCATTATGGATAGACTGCAATTTAAATTTCCTTGATAGCATGTTTTATTGTTATTTTTAATTGTGAAACACACTACTCTTTCTCCAGCTTTGCTATTGCGTTTTCCTCTAAATGTTGGGAATAAAACAAAAATTAAAGAATAGATGGATAAATGTCCTTATAAGCACTTAGATAAGTTAACATATTAAAATTTTGTAGGTTGAATTTTAAATGATTTAATATGGCTTTATTCTAAAAACAAAAGATATATAATCTATGTTTCTTTGTTTACCTATTTTGTATTTTAGTCGTCGATAATAGTTACGATATTTATATGTATTAGTTTAGATTGAAAAGTTGATTTAAAATGTTTTATTAATATACGTTCTCTACGTTTTTTACTTCTAAAGTTAACTCTGCTAGTTTTGATTTTTTCAATGATTAAAATGCGTACGCCATTGCTTTTCAAGAGATTATTAATGTTTTTCCTTGCATCCACTATTTAATGTATCCTTTCATTTACTGCTTGCAGCTGTTATTTACAATACTCTTAATGAGCCATATTGGCAAGTTTGAAATTGACATAATGGTGTGTTTAAACTTCTTTATTATCTTTGTATTTTTCTATTGGTAAAAAGCTGGCAACACTTATTATAGAATTCAAATATTATCTACGACATTTTCTTATAATAATATATACAAGGAATTAATGAGTATATGATCCCTACGCGTTCACGGCCAGTATGTAACCGTAACACATTTCTAATGAATTTCAATTCATGTGCAGATAAGGATATTAGTTAGAGTGGCAATATTTGAAATCAAAGGTAAATATCGAAACACAATGAGGTCAGATGTTAGCTAAGAAAAAATACAATTAAAGGGATGTTAATTTTTATCCAAAAATTGGCTATATTCGAAATTGATAAATATCATAGCATGATGCCAAAATGTTGATCTACATTTGACATTATATGCTTGCATGTGCGGTGATAAAATAACAAACTTATGAAATTTTTCGAAGCATTCCTATTATTGCATAGATAAATAAATATGGACACAATATGATATTATAATCCATGAACTTTTGTTTTCCTATTTTGTCTATATGATCAATTCGTTTACTTCTTTGTATGTAGTCTATTAAATGGTGTTAACCACTTCTTGTTTTTGTCAAATGCCAATCTTCTTCTTTCAAGGTCTTTTCTCGATTAGGAAACATATTTTTCCATGAGGTAAGTGTTTTGGTTTTGGATGAGTGAGTGTTCCAAGATTTTATAAATTTATTTGAATCTAAATGTTTATACCATTGATAATCAATGTTTTCTAATTATATCTGAAAGTCATATTAACTACCGTACCCGACTTAAGATAATTTTATCCACTGGGTCACGTAGTAAAACTTTGTAACGACATCCATCTACATAGCACAGATTTTCATTTTCTACTGCTTTTAGTTTTTACTTAATATGGTTAGTATTTTCAGTTTAGTATAGTTATTTTGATTTGGTTCAGTAATTGTTGCTTGATGGATTTCTATATAGCAATCCAACCTTTGGCTAATTCAACTTTTAGACCGATGGATAATTCCATAGATTTCTTATTTTCTATGAGTTTATATACATGATTAATTTAATACATGTCCATATTCGATGTAGGAAACTTCTAATCATATTTCCTAATCAAGTAAGTGGGATCATATACATCTTTTTTGCAGAATAATAGGATTGTTTTTTTTAATTTTCGCATGGATGCACTAAAATAAAAGGTACAACCTAAAATTTATAAGAGTGGTACAACCTGTTTTCAAAGACGTCATATTTTATATCACTAAAAGGAATAATTAACTAAACATAAACAAGTGTTGGATTGAAAGAATTACACATATGACTCAAGTAGCCAATTCTAAACTCCAAAATAATATAAGATAATTCAATCATCGATTAATAAATCGATAAATAAATTGTGCTAGCATGCAAAGATATATTAAGATTAACAAATCTTCCTTGAGAAACAATTAGATTAATCTTCAGCCAACGTAAAAATTTAACTGAAAGCTCTATTTCAACTTTCATTGAGATAACAAAAAGGATCTATAGTTTCCATACTCAGTGAGCTCTGTGCATAATCTTGCATGGTTAGACAGTTATAACTGTTCCTGATGGACATTTAAAAATAATTTCAATGGAGGTTTGATTGCAATACATACATGATAAGATCATTTGGAGCGGAAACAAGTTGTTAGGAATATGATTTTATATGAACAACTCCTCTACAATAAATAATAAGAGCATACTATGCCTTATATATAGCAAGTTAAAAATGTTATCAGTTTTTCTTGTTCTATTTCTACACCACTTTCCTCTTTTCACACCTCATACGGTTTCAAAAAGTTACCAATCCACTTTTTATTTTCACCCGGCTTCATAACACCCCTATTTTTCCTAAACACGTTAAAATATGACGTAGTCGGCATACGAATCATGCTCGGCTCAAACTTGGTTAGCGCACAAACCACGCTCGACCCTAACTAGGTTATTGTATGAACCTATTTCAAGAACAAGGTTCGTATAATAACTTAGTTTGGGTCGAACAAGGATTTTACATGAACATCGCTTGTTAGAGCTTGTTTGCACTCTTCTGAACGCAATTTGTTGTGATTTAAAGATTCAAAATTTATGAAGTAGCAGGGTGTAAAATAGAGTAAAGCATGGTACAAATAGAACCATGCTATCAGTTCCTATATAAATCTACAACTATAAAAATAAATAAATATATAAATCATCTACCAGTGCACAAAGTTACGACTAGAGTGGAGTCCGTGGTGGGCAAATTATACGCAGTTTCACCTCCATTACATTTCCTAAACTTCATCGATAAACCAAGCATCCACAAAAATTAAGTCCAACGATGCATGAATAAAGCTCACAATATGCTTATATCGATATAGCATGTACTTTAGCCTCATAAATTAAGACATTGAGTTACTTAATATGGATTAGACATTAAGCACTGAGGCAATTAAAGCATACCAGGCTGCTTCAAAGCATGTTTCTCTATTTTATTTATCATAAAAGGAGCTTCAAACCATCTTTCTCTATTTTATATACAAAACAACTAGCCACAAGCAACAGAAAAAAGAAAGGTATGATGCAGAAAGTTCAATTTAAGTATACCAACCTGCCACTGGAATAAAAAAGGTGGCTTCTTTTGTTATCAATATGTCCTCTTAGTTTTATATATTTTTGAACCAGTTCTAGGATCCCAGACTCGTATAACCTATGAACACAAACAAGATGAGACCTACGGAATACTTTCACACTTTTGACTCAATGTTTGAGTTAATTCTATAACTGTAGAAGGTTTTCATGGTTACCAATAATAAATTGTAGCAAGAGTACCTTTCCAGTCCCACCAGAAACAAGTAGTGTCCCATTATCATTCACATCTAGGGTATAAACAGAGTCCATCTGACCTTTGGGGGTAACAGGGGTATACCATGCGACTGTTTGTGTGCAGATATATTATTGCCAGAATTGACGATGTGCAAAGTTGTTAAAGGCATTCCAGAATTACCAGAACTGATTATTCCATTTTGATAGAAATCAATTGCTTGCCCATTGTATTCAATGTCCAATAATATATATGGTTACAAGAGTCCCGATAGGCTACAAATTAGCCAACTGGTTTGCTAAAACAAAGGTAACTAAATAAATACTAACCAAATAAAGAGGCTACAAATTAGCCAGCTGATTTGCTACAACAAAGGTAACTAAATAAATACTAACCAAATAAAGATGTCGTCGGATCAGGGAATAAATGCAAGAAATATTCTAACACCCTAGAATATATGTAAAATATATTCTGTCACACCGTCTCAGTCGAAGCGGGAGGTTCTCGTATGCTTAGACTATCCCTGAAATCATTAAATAATATGCGCGGAAACCCTTTTGTAAAAATATCAGTAATTTGGTAACGGGAAGGTACATGAAGCACACGCACTTCGCCACAAGCTACTTTCTCATAGACGAAATGAATATCATCTCAATGTGTTTAGTGCGTTGATACTGAACAGGATTGTCGGATAAGTATATAGCACTCATACTGTCAGAATAAACTAGAGTAGCCTTTTGAATAGGACAATGCAACTCTAGAAGCAAATTTTTGATCCAGCACGAATCAGAAACAACATTAGCAACACCCATGTACTCCGCCTCAGCACTACTACGGGAAAGAGTTGGTTGTCGTTTCAAAGACCAAGAAATCAAATTATCTTCGGGGAATACACAATAACCTGAGGTAGAACGATAGGTGTTAGGATAACCATCCTAATCTACGTCTGTATGTGAGATAATATGATTAATGTTTGATTTGTACAAGTGGAGACCAAAAGAAAGGGTACCCTGGAGATGGTGTATGATACGCTTGAGAGCTTTCATATGCTCATTAGTCGGGGCATGCATATGAAGGCCGATCTGCCGCACGGCGTAGGAAATGTCTAGCCGAGTCAATGTAAGATACTTAAAAGCACCTGCAAGACTACGATACTTAGTCGGATCATCATAAGGAGTGTCTACGGTGGCACTTAGTTTGGACTTAGTGTCAACAGGAGTAGGACATGAACTGCAGTTAGATATTCCTGCACGTTCAATAATTTTTGCAGCATACTGTGTTTGAGATAAGAAAAGGCCATGGGCATGATGAGTGACATCAATACCCAAAAAGAAACTCAGGGGACCTAGATCCTTCATAGCAAATTCAGAAGCTAAGAGAGTTATAATATACTTACAAAGACGATCAGAAGAAGCTGTAAGTATAATGTCATCCACATATAACAGAATATAAGCAATAGCAGAATCATTCGTGTAGATGAATAAAGAGTGATCTGATATACTATCAAAGAACCCAATGGTAGCAGCAAAATCAGCAAATATTTGGTACCAAGCTCGAGGAGCCTGTTTTAATCCATACAAAGATTTCTTCAAAAGGAAAACATGATCTGGATAATTTTTGTTACGAAAACCCATGGGTTGATGCATATAAACTGCTTCATTGAGATGACCATGCAAGAAAGCATTCTTGACATCCATTTGATGAATGAGCCAAGATTTAGAAAGAGCAATCTGAGAACCGCTCTAATGGTGACCGGTTTAACCATGGGGCTAAATGTTTCATCACAATCAACGCCCTGATGTTGTGTATTTCCATCACCCACAAGATGAGCTTTATAATGCTCAAAAGAACCGCCAGAATTATGTTTATGACGAAAAATTCACATAGACTGAATAACATTAACATTAGGTGGCCTAGGCACTAATTTCCAAGTCTTATTGTCAATTAAAGCATTAAATTCATCCAACATTGCACTTTTCCAATTATGGTCACTAAGCGCACTAACAGGATTTTTAGGAACAGAAGAAATATCTATAGTGGTGGTAGTGTGGTAATTGGAAGAGTATTTGGGTTGGGTTTAAAAATGCCATTTGATGCACGAGTGATCATGCGGGTTGAAATGGGGTTGGGAGGCCCAATGGTGGTGTGAGAAATGGTCAAAGTAGGGGGAGCTCATAGACGGGGTTGGGCTGTGGGGAAGAGAGGATGGGCCAGAGGAGGAAATAGGACTACGGGAGGTAGTGTCGTCCAAAAGTGGAAGAGGTGGAGTGGGCCGCTGCTGCATCTGGCCCAAAGGAATAGAGGACCGAGTGTGGGCATCAGTGGGAGGTATGGAATCTGGGCCTTTGTGTGACTTTGGCCTAGATTGAGGAAGAGAGGATGAGTCGTTGGGCTGCGTTGTTGGGTCAAGCTGCATATTTTGTGGTGTGATATTTTGAGATAAATGATGTATTAATTGAGGATTAATATTGTCACTCAAAAAATCATATTTTGAAGGTTTTGTTTTGTGGAGTTTGGAAAATGGAAATTCTGTTCCAACAAAACGAACATGACGACAAATTATGATTTTACCACTAGACATGTCATAGCATTTAGAGCCACGATGATTAGGAATCGGACCTAAATAAGCACAATGAGTCGACCTTTCTTGTAATTTATGAATAGTAGAAGAGGGGAATAATGGGAAACATAAGCAACCAAAAACACGCAAACCCGAATAATCCGGATCACATTGATAGAGGATTTGAGTAGGAGATTGGTAATTCAACTTGGAAGGAAGGATATTGAGAAGATATGTAGCCATGGAGAGAGAATGATGCCAAAAGGAGAGTGGCATAGATGCATGAGCAAGAATAGTTCGGATGATATTATTTATAGATTTTATGTGTCTTTTGGCCTTCCCATTTTGAGGAGATGTATAAGGACATGAGAGATGGAAAAGCATGCCATGTTGTTCAAAAAAATCCTTAAAATGCCATTAATGTATTCTGTACCATTGTCACACTGAAAAGTCCTAATATTACGTTCAAATTGTGTCTTGACTAAAGCATGAAATGCTAAGAAAAGTTGTCTGACCTGATATATTTTTTGCAATAGGAAAAGTCCACAAAAATTTGCTATAGTCATTGAGAAAAAGAACATAGTAACAATGGCCGGAAGTACTAATAATAGGAGAAGTCCAAAGATCACCATGAATAATATCAAATGGAAGAAAAGTATATGACACTGAATCATAAAAAGGTAGCTTAGAGAATGTTTTCCAAGAGGAAAAGAAGAACAAAAAGTTTTACAAGCCTTATTACAATCAACAAACTTTTTACTACAAAGAGACTTAAGAATAGCATCGCCAGGATGACCTAAACGATTGTGCCAAATATTCGAAGGTAAAGCAGTAAAAGCAGAATGATTGTTGGAAGAAATGACTTGAGAGTTGGAGGAAAGTGGATATAAGCCCTCAGTGCTATCACATCTCATTAGTCTGTTACCCATCTGCAAGTCATTAACAGAGAAACCAAAAGGGTCAATAGAGATAGAAACCATATTATCTGTGGTAAATTTATGAACAGAGACCTTATTTTTAATGAGCCTGGGAGCATGTAACACACTGTTTAGGGTAAATGGTGGATAAGGTGGAGGCAATGTAGTACGACCGTGACCAATAATTAGAATTAGATGACCACTACCAACAACAATATTATGATGCTTATTGCTTGAATTGAAATAAGAAGAGAGAATACCTACATCCGCCATCATGTGAGATGTAGCACCGGTATCCATATTGTAGTTCACATCTGATTAAGAGAACAAAAGAGCATGCATAGCGGCCTCAATGTCGGTGGGCCCGTAGCTAGGAGCAGGAGGAGCAACGACATTGAAAGCTTGAGGTCTGGACCCAAGTAAGCCTGACCCAAAAGAGGAGGGACATTGGGCCTTGGCTGCCAAGAGTATGCGGGAAATGAGCAAGGAGGAATAGTCCGCCCTCCCCAACCAGGCTGCCACATCTGCTGTCACTGTGACGGTGGGGCCTTCTGACGTGGCTGCCACTGGTGCTGCTAATATAGCGGCTGACTTGGACTAGACCCTTTAGTACTTTGGTGGGCCTATTTCCTACCATTGTTCTTCGACTTTTTCCTCCCTTTATTATTGTTGTTGCCCTTATTGCTTGTAGATAAATCAGTGGCAACCATGACGGCACCATCGAACCGACTTCTAGAACCATCAGTTTCACGAGCTTGACGAGCCTTCATAGTACTCTCAGCCTTTTTCAACCTTGAACGACAACTCTCAAAGGATGGCAAAGGCTCTTGATTTTGTATATAGTCCACTGTACCACTATACGCCTCTAGTAATGACCCAATGAGACGTAAAACTAGACTACCATTTGTCACCGGAGCATCAACATCAGCCAACCTGTCCGCCAGAAATTGTAGATAATTATAATAATTGTCGATCGAGTTGAAAGCCTCAAAAGCAGCGTTCGTAAAGTCCTCCTCGAGATGGGTAGCCCGAGAGGCTTTGTTGTTGTAACATCCCGCCTTTTCGCACCTTTAAATCGACGATAAACCACACACGTCAGACTCAAAACATACAAAAGGGAGGATTGTTATGGGTAAATAAGAAAAAGGAGAAAGAAATAAAACAAAACAGAATCTCACAGCGGAAGGATAAAATATAATAATCAAATATACAGTTTATAAAGCTGTTTAAAAATATTCGATTATACTTATACAATATACATCAGAGTTACACAAACCATATAACAATGCAGCGTAAAAAAATGAGTGTAGTGGAATATAATAAATAATAATAATAGAAATCACCGTCTTCATCCTCCAGAGCTAAAGTCTTCGATCTTGAGACGCTCGGACTGACCCGAGCGAATTGAAAAGACAAAACACTCGAGTCAGAACTAAAAGATCTTATGTAAGTTAAATCGACATAAATAAATATGAGTGCAGTAACTCAAAAGATGCTCGGGCTTTACATCTCTTAAGGATCCGTTAAAATATTTACAATATAGTATATTTCGCTATTTATAATAGCGTCTAATTGTAAAATAAACTTACTTTTAAATAGCGTTAAGGGGTTACCCATATAGCTCTTAACACAAAATATATTCCCATAGTCGATACGGTACCATAATCTCCCACATACTGGGCGTCGTCAGAGGGCACTCCATAGGTATGGTACAAAACAAAATCGTATACGGTGCGCTAGGGTAGGTAACACGGCACAACTAGGCAATGCCAGGGTAGATATACCAATTACGCTTCTGGGTCAGTGGTAACGCATAGCCGCAGCTACCGCCCACCTCGAGCCACACCCCCAAATCAAAAGAAATCAAAGTGGCCACCGAATAAACCAAAGTCAGAGTAGAATATCGAAGGGATGTGTCCGATCAAAGGTGCTACCTCAATTAACCCGTCAATCGCTCCTGTTTTAGCCACATTATGCCAACTCACGGGAGTTGGGTCCACGTATTTACGTTATAGGAAACGCCGCCACCAACCTACTTCATTATGGAATCTCCACCGCGTACACAGTTGTTAAAGTGGTTTTCGAGGTTGGCAGAGAGTATGACAACTTCTGATCTCGGTCTCTTTAACAACCAAACGTTATTATAACACCGCGGTTATTTCAAAATAATTTATACTTTAAAACCAACATATAATATCTCTTTCAAACCATATAAATACGATATCATTTATATTTTTAAATCCCAAATTAATATGATATCATTTTTATTTTATAAATATCCCTTTTCCAAAATCATAATTTTTCAAATATATATACCTTGAAACCATAGCTTTGAAACATAACTTTTAATACTTAATGGTTCAAATACTATATTACTTTATAAAATAAACAGCTTCTTCAAATTTCACAATAAATTCCCAATATCAATTTGAACCTCCAAATAAACCATTTAATTCCCATATATTTCAAAGCTTAAATATTCTATATTTCAAAACTTTATAGTTCATATATTTCAATCTTTAAATATTCCACTATTTCAAAATGGATTCTTTGAAAATTTAATATATATCAAATCCAATTCCTATTATTTAAATTTGAAATATTTACTTACTAAACAAATATAATTCAGGTAAAACCCTTAAACTTCAATAACAGGATATTCTTTTAATTAAATTAACTTGATAATATTCTTTAAATAAATTTAAATCCTCAAATCAAAAATCATGTTATAAGATCATACCTTTTAAATCTTAATTTATTTACATTTCAAAACAAATTTTTCGAGGAAAATTCTTAAGTTCTTTAATTCAAATCATATTCACATTTATCTTCAACCTTACTTTTATTTGAGTTATTATAAACTCTATATACAATAGAATTTCAAATATATTCTTAACCATATAATATTAACGAAATCAACTTCATTATTTAGCTTATTTTAAAATTCAAAAAAAAATTATGCATAGCTAAATTCAAGAATTTTACTATATATATATATATATATCAAATTTTAATATTTATTAAACCGTATTCTTTCCAAAACTATAGAAAATTATTTCAAAAATAATTTTATATATATATATACCGCGGTGCCTGTATATAATTTTCTATCCTATGGTCAAATGATACGGATATTTATCATTTCAATCCGCAATTTAAAAATAAAAATGTGGTTGTATATCATTTCAAACCGCAATCCCGAATGAAATGAAAATGCATATTAACTTGCAGTTTATACAATATAAATACAACATCCATTCATCCATCATATCAATCATCAAACATTTATCAATTTATCATCCAATTCAAACAATCACATCAATAAATAATAATTAATTACTGACAGTTAATTTTTCAAAAATGAATTAAATAACTGTTTAACTGTAGTTTATATGCAATAATAAATAAATTTAACTAGCAGTTTATATGCAATAATAAATTTAACTAAAATTTTAACTGGCAGTTTATACGCAAAATGAATTAAATAACAAGTAAATTTTATGAATGCAAATTAACTGAGATAACGATGAAATATATGCCAAACAGCTATAAATAAATTTCTAAACGCATCATAAATCAATTTAACAAACATAAGAAATCTTAGAAGTTGTGAGTGGGTTAAAACACTCACCTTTTGAATTTAAATTGAATTCAAATCCAATTTAAACCCAAAAATTTAACAGCCTCAGAATCTGTTCAAACCTCCGTCAAAACGTCCGGAATTTTATTACGATCCTAACAAAAAAATCGCGTGTGAAACGGAGTTTATATGTGGAAGTTATACGCGTTTGAACGACTGAAAAAAAAGAAACTACTCACCTCAAAATATTTGCCACGTCACGCAAGGCCATCTCCCCAGAAACCCATACGCGTTTTCTCTCTACAGGAAAATTGCCTCCGTTTGAAACCCTAAAACACCGTACGCGACATACGCCGCAGCCAACCACCTGCCATCACGGTCGGCCAAGAGGCTCGCCGTCACCGCCTCCCCTGGCCGACCACGTCACCTCGGCACGCACGAAAATCGAAGCACACATCAACCGGCCGCCACAAAACCCCTAAACCCTAATTAATTTTAACTTCAAATCCAACCGTCAAAATCACAAACGAACCATACCGATCGACTCCCGTTGGTGCTCTCTACGATACCCAGAAGGGATTTTCCGATCAGACTCGGTTGAATTCGGCATGATGAATGGCCGTGAATAGATCATCAATTTTCGGCCACACCGTAACTCGGATTGAAAAACGAATTCCATCAGAAGATTACTCTCATTAAGAGCTTCAATATATATATATATATTTTAAATTTTTCTGAGGACTTTGAAATTTTAGCTTTAGATTTGATTTTGAACTGTGATTGGATCTAGGGTTTGCATCCATTAAAGAAGAAGAGGAGCTGATGAAATTTTACGCGCAGATAAATGAGAATAGGAAGAGGCTAGGGTTTAGCAGGATGTTTATAGGCAAATTGAAATAAAATAGATGGATCGGGTTGATAGACATACGCGCTAACGCTAACGTGGCCCAAAAAGCCCATTCTGACCCCGTAACTAAATTGGGTAAACGCATATGTCAAAATAGGTGTTTTAAAATATTCTGAACGCGATGGAAAAAGTTTCACGTCCAAATTCCATCGTATGAGGAAGTTATGCTGAAATTAACATTTTCAAATTGATTTCAATTAAATCGATTTCAAGGCGTTTCGAGTCCGTACGATCAAACGACAAGTCCGATCGCTGCGAAACTTGAAATCCTACAATAATTCACCGTTACGGATCCGATGAAACTCGTTTCGTCGAAATCCGAGTCAGTGGCCAAAACGGCTATTTTTCCATTAATTGATAAAATTAAGTTTTTAAATTTCAATCTTAAAATTGACCTATTTTATCACTTTATATTTCTAAATCAAATTACAAT
Organism: Allium cepa; assembly: GCA_030765085.1. Taxonomy (NCBI): domain Eukaryota; kingdom Viridiplantae; phylum Streptophyta; class Magnoliopsida; order Asparagales; family Amaryllidaceae; genus Allium; species Allium cepa. Next base: position 902,439,451 of record CM060937.1, on the reverse strand, counting down.
GTTTTAACCAAATTAAAAGTCAATTTAAAGTTGATAAATTTAACAATTTCAATGTTTATCTCAAATTCATTGAATTTAGAAATTGTAAATTAAATTTTCAAAATTTCATTTTATTACCTTTCATTCTATTATTCAGTCTATTATTATCAAAAAGATGCAATTTACATTGGTTCACTACTGTTTACATTTATTTTCTTAGATTTCCTCTACATTTCCTTCAACGTAAAATTTAACTGTTATATTTCATTTATTCACAATAAATTCAAAGAAAATAATTAATTTTTTTCAATTAAATAAATAAATCTAGCTTTCTATTCTTTAAATTAGCCAGCTGTCATATTCTAAATAGGATTAGCATTAATTGCATCTTATAAAATTTACCAGTTTCAGTGACAAATCACATCTACCCTACTGCACAATTTAAGTCGATTAAATATAATTGATTTCACATTAAATATTATTAATTATAAATTGAAATCTAAATAAATTCGTTTTATTGATTTAAAATCTTGCTATTTAATAAATTGACGTTGTATGGGTGTAATTTACAATGAATTACATTACACATCATTAATGTATTAATTAATTTATTTCCCATTTAACGTGCTACTTAATCTCCTTTGATTGCAAACTGATTTCCAAATTTTATGCAACGTACTAAAGAAATAAATACATATCTTAATTGATTAATTTTTCCCATTCATTATAAATTAATGCACACATACAAATTAAGATCCTAAATCCCATTAATCATTCCATCTTGGTTCCATTCCTTTTCACATCAACTATCACTTTATGAATAAATTAGCATTTCCTATTCATTTTGTTACATTCACTTATATTCACTTCATAAATAAATTGGTATTCCATTTAGTCCATTAATTAATATCTTTAATTATTGCAATTCGTTATCTAATATAAATTTTGAATGTATTTCCTAATTTTCAAATTTCTATAAATTAAAACCTTACAATTGTTTACAAATAAAATAGGGATTGTACTAATTAAATTATTTATTGTCCTGCATTGCTTTATTACCTCAATTCACATTCAATTTCCATTAATCAATATTTTATTTCATTGATAAATTCGATACTTGCCTTATATTTTAACTTATTACCCAAATGCAACAATTTAAAACTTTACATTATTTTATAAATTTGAATTCCATTCTAGTTAACAATTTAATTCATGATTCAACATTTCTATTTGTTTTCTTATAATAAATTTATGTTTTTATTAAGTTTTCATTTACACTTCCGTTACTTTATTAATAATCATTAAAGTAACGTTTATATCAATAACATATTATAATTACTTACCATTTAAATGAGTTTGATTTCTAATAAATTAATTGACCAATTAATTAGGTAATTTATACAAATTTGTTATCACACCCATAAATTTACACTTATAACTAAGTCCTACATTTGAATTTATTCAAATTACTATAAATAGGTTTTAATTACCATTGCTATATTTTAATTTAGCGTTCATTCCAATACTAATTTATCACCTTTATTATTTCTACAAAAATTTTATTACAAAATCCTATTTAATTAACAAATTTAATTGTCGAAATTTTCGGGTCGTTACAGTTGTCCTAAAAAAGAACTTCAAGATGGTCCCATGCCCCCTCTACCGTGTCATTACGTCTGAGGATAGCGAGGTGAAGATCGAAAGAAATGGTGCTGTAAATCCATTGCAAGACAACAGCATCCAAACGTCTCCAAAGAGCCGGATAGTGGACTTAGCCTAGGTATAAGCAGCCATAGCCTTCTCCTCTGTGGGTGGAACCAAGTGATCGTAAAGATCATGAACCCTAGCAAGATTGGTAAACAGAATAGCCCAAGAATGATACATGGCTTGCTCATTGTCTAATGTTACGGGAATAAGAGATTTAATATTAGTGATGGTGAGTGCGGGATGAAACTTGGATGAGTCTGCCATAGAAAAGAATTAAAGATAGAAGAAGAATGGAGAAGAAGATAGGTGAGGCTAGGGTAAGGAGAATAGGATCGTAAGAGGCTCCGATACCATGATAGAAATCAATTTAGAAATTAATTGCTTGCTCATTGTATTCAACGTCCAATAATATATATGGTTACAAGAGTCAAGATAGGCTACAAATTAGCCAATTGATTTGCTAAAACAAAGGTAACTAAATAAATACGAACCAAATAAAGAGGCTATAAATTAGCCAACTGATTTGCTAAAACAAAGGTAACTAAATAAATACTAACCAAATAAATATATCATTAGATCGGGGAATAAATGCAAGAAATATTCTAATGCCTAGAATATATGTAAAATATATTCTATCACATTTGAACCTTCATCTTCAGCAACAGCCAGATGAAACCATATTGCACTAAAAGATAAGCATTATTAAGAATGAGATATATCAATTGTCATTTTAGATACAGCACCTGATTTATACAAATCATAATTGCTAGTTTTCATGTACATATATAGAGGGGTTTCATTTCAGTTGGAATCAATTATCCAAAAAAACTAACATTGTTTTAAATATGATATGATAAAATTGAGTTACATTATGCATGCATAGTGGAAAGTAACTAGGTATGCTTTGTTCCACGATAGAGAGACGTATAACATAATCAGAGTGTTGACGGAGGGTTCTGTTGCATTCACCGTCAGAGAAGCTGTTCCATGTCTAGCACATATAGATGAAACTAAGATAAATGACTAATAATGGTTAATGTTGAATTAAAGAATATATATAAGAATATATCTATAGTATAGTTCCTTGACAGTTGTATCAGAAGAAATGAAACAAGTGTATGGGCAGTAAGAATCGCATCATTTCCCTACATATTTGCCCATATATTTGTAGGTTCTTGTAATACTCGTAGTTAAAACTACAACATATAGAAGAGATAGTCCATTGCAAATAATCACTCCTACATGTAGGATTTCTAATACAATAAGTTGAGCTAAGATTCGTGAATAACAATGTATGAACAATTAAGCATGGATACATGCAGTTGGAAGAGAGCTCATGCATGTGGTGGAACTGGGGAGGGTGTGGATGTCTGCTATAAAAATTAATATTTGGCATATATGATTGCATGCAAGTGCGAATGCATTGATAGTAAACAAATGCAAACTAACAAGAATACTAGTCACAAAGATCATCAATCTTGCCTTTGATCGACGTTAAATCAATTTAAATTATAGCAGATTTATTTTAACCCAATGAATAGTCTGCTTAGATGCAATTGGTTTAGCAATGTTCCATGTTTTGGAATTAATGTGCACAAGGATTTTAATCTTATTAAAATAAAGCACACATTTCATTATCACATGTACGATCCTTTTGTACTAGCCCAACAAGCATTGGAAGTTTGTGACGCTCCTTATCCATCTTTTAAAAGAGATAAAACAGATTGGTCGTTAGTTTTTAAAACAAAGGCAAGATTTATGTTTGATGAGAAGAATATTCCAAACGAACAAGCTTGACAGATCTTAAGCAAAGCAACGAAATAATAATAACAGATGATCGTACTGATTTTGGACCTCCTAACGATGAATCAAACATTTTGGTAGAAGCATTTGAGAGTAGGAAGTAAAATAACATAGAATATGAGGCCGAATCTGAATCAGAAGGCGAAGAGGATTGATATAAATACTACGTTGAATTCTTGTGTATTATGCAATTGATGAGATTTATTTTGCTAGTTATGTAATTTATATCATTTATGAAACTGAATCTGCTTATCATTACTTACATTATTTATGTCATTACCATTTCTGTCATTTATTTTAGCAATTTATGTTAAAAATGCAATGTATTCTACTTATCGTTGGAATATGAGACTCGGTCTGAATCAAGTATACTTTGCACTTTCTGTACTTCATCTCATTTATTTCATTGAACTATAACATATATAGTTCATTGTTATGTTATTGTTCTCTTTTAAAATGATGTGACGGTGATACGTAATATGTCGTCCAGAAGGAGGAGTGTGATATCCCAGAATTTTTGGCAATATAAATTTAATATTCTGTGTTAAAAATTAAATTGATTTGATAATTTTTGCTAATAAAATTTGAATTGATTTAATAATCTTCTTTTAATAAATATTTAAACTGATAGATTTTATCTTTTTAAAGCTAATAAATTGTTTTCTATTTATAATATATATATAATTGTATATATTGTAAATAGATAAGCTTTGGTTTGGGATTTAGTAAATAAAGCAATTTTGTAATTCTAATTTATTTTTGGTAAATTGAAAATTTTGATTTAAATTTAACATTTAGCTTTTCAAAGCAATTTAACAAATAACTATATAGTTTTAAAATACATAAGCTAAATGTTTAATTGTTTAAAAATAGAGTTTTAGCTTAAGTTTAAATTTAAATAAAAGGTTTGTTTTATTCACTTTAAATATTACTTTATATATATGATTTAAAAATAGAAGTTAAGATGCAATATATCATATGATATATATTAATTCATTAAATAATAGAAGTAATCTATAATCTCTTTTATAAATTATTTAAAATTGTCAAATTTTTTATTTTCAAATAATAATTATAATACCTAGTTTTTATAAACATAAATAGATTTTATAGAAATAGGATTTGTTATTTTCAAAATTTAATGGTAGTTATATATGCATATATATATATATATATATATATAACTTGATTTTAAAATTGGGTTTTTATAATTTAGTTTGAATTTGAATTTAATGTTTTGAAATTCAAAAGAATGGATACTTAAAAAAATATTTGGATAAGCTTTTATTTATAATTTGTTTTGTTTCATTTTTCTTTAAAAAAATTATATATACATATACATAAGAAGTAATAAATTAAGTTAAAAGCTCTTATAAACAATTTAAATTAAAATAAAATACTTAAAAGACATGTGTAAATTCATTAAGACATCTAATGACATGTGTTAAGTCATAGATTAAACAATGTGACAAATGTTAAAATTAAGAACAAGTGTCCTATTAAATTTTCATTTTCTTTTATTTTAATTAAATCAAAATTTTATTTATATAAACACATTCCTTCTCACCTTTATTCTTTTTTCTATTCTTTTTCAAAACTTAAGAAAAACTTCAGCTGAAAATCCGTAATCAACATTCGAACCAAAAATCTAAAATCTTCGATCAATCTTCCACAAAACCAGAAAAAAATTCAAAACAAAACCTGTAAATCCCCTCAAAAACAAATCTAAAACCAATATTTCCTCTAACCAAATCAAACTACAACTATCTGAAATCATCTTCAAAACCAGAAATGCAAATCAAAATATAAGCCAGAACTCATTTCTTAAAATCTGGAAATTTAAATCTGATCATCATTCTGCAACTCAAAAGCCTACTGTTTCCTTCACTTCTGTTTTGAAACAACAACTAGGCCTACATTCATCTTCAACTTGAAGTTTTTAAAAAGCAAACATGCAACTACAGTTGTAAGATCATAAGCAAACCACAGCAACTCAAAAGTTTTGAAATCAAGAACATTCCAGTTTCAAGCTTTTCAAAAACAAGGTTGCTCTGTTCATCATGTTTGCCAAGTGGGTAACATTTTTTTAAAAAAAAAATAACTTAAGTAAATATGGTTGCCTGATTGATTTCTGTGATAATCATGATTTGTATGGATGTATATGATGGAATTCTATATATATATATATATATATATATATATATATATATATGGATGTCTGAATGCACGCTTGTTGTTGTAAATTATTCTTGCCTGTTCAAGATTCCAGGCTTAAGTTCTGTTCAGAAATCATGAACTCATAATCTAATCCATGTTAAGATTCAAATTTCAAACAAAACGTGTTAGTTGTATCATAGATTAAAGTCTTAAATTTTATTTAGGTTAATAAATTTGTTATTGACTCTGGGAATCAAAAAAATAACAGAGCAAACTTTATACAAGTAAAATTTCAAATATCCTGATTCCTTGAATTAGGAATATAAGTTGAATACCTAAACTAAAGCTTGATTTTTGAAATTAAAATCATAATTTTTAATTTGAAAATGATTGAGCATTTCTGGTTTGACCAGAAATGATGTTTTGGTATGAAACTGTCGATCTAAGTGGTCGGGGGTGGTCAGCGTCTTCTTTGGTGAAGAAGTGGTGATAGGAGAATCTAGGAAAAATATTGGGAAGTTGATCAATGCATTGAGGTGATGGTGGTTAAGTAATGAAGTTTGTAACCCTAGATTCTCTGTTGATTAGAAATTTGTTCGACACGACTTCTAGAGATAACCGAGCTTTCCCAGATTCAGGGAGATGATAGATGGAGTGTGGAAGAAATCGTGGCCGGAGGTGTAGGCACTCTGGTGGTCGGGGTCATGAGATTGAGGTGATTCCAGGTTTTCTACATTGGTTCCAGTTTGAGCTTTAAAGCTCGATTTTGATTTCGAGCTACTGCTATTGATTTGAGGGTCGGAATTGAGTTGGAAGATGATCGCCGACATGCGTAAGTCGTCGCGAGGGGTCGGAGTTGGCGGCGGCGTTGGTGCATGTGCACGGAGGTGATGGTGTGTATCTGCTGTTGATTTGCGGAAGATGGGTACTCGAGAGTTTATTCGAGTAGATTCGTGTTTTGCTCGAAGCGTTGGGGTATTGGTCTCCAAGTAATTGTTGTGTAGGCTCGGGTATATTGTTGTTACAGGTTTTTGTAAAAACCTGTCAGTACTTTAAGTTTAAATGAATTCAAAAATGGAACACCTGTCTGTTTGAATCTAAATGAGTTTAAATTTTGGAAACAAGATTTAGACAAAGTTTTAAATCAAAGCTTTAATCTGGGTTTGAATTTAATTTATATCCTAGCTTTAAGATAAATAAAGTTTTATCAAAATTTAAAATGTTTTGAAACAAGTTTAAAATATAAAAGTATGTTGTAAATAAATTGTTTTCCAAGAAAATGTTAAAATCTTATTTGTATTCTTTTATAAAAGAATTCTTTAATATTTGAACAGAAAGTTATATAAATTAGTTTGACTTAAATTTTGAGTTAAAGATTAATTTATTTTGAATCTTGGTTATAAAAATAATCAAGCAATTAGTTTAAAACTTTTCTTTATATAAGTTACTTAATATAAGATAAATGTTCTTTAAATTTGTTTTTAAAGGTTTATAAATTGATTTAAAGTCAGTAAAAGTTTAAATTATTAATCATTTTGAATATTAATTTTGAAATGAAATTTTAAAGAGAATTTAAAGTAAAATGTTTTCAAATGTATTTAAAATGATAATTAAGCCATTAATAGGGAAGATGTTATTATCTTAAGGATAATTAAGTTTTAAATAATTGGTGATTCTTTTTATTAATAAGGAAATATAAGGGTAATTAATTAATTTAATTAATCAATAAGTTAGGCTTAATTGATTAAGTAATTAAAGGTTTAAATAATTAATTAAGGTAAATTAGGGATCATTAATTAGTTAATTATAGATTATTAATTAATGGTTAGAAATTAATTAATCAAGAAATTAAAGCTTAATTAAGTTGCAATTAATCACTTAATTAATTAAGTAATTAAAGACTAATTAATTGGTTATTAAAGATTTATTAATTTGTAATTTAATAATGATTAATCAAAGTTTAATTACTTAGGAGTAGTAATTAAAGATTTGTTAATAGTTAATGTAGATTATTAACTAAGGATTATTAAATAATTAATTAATGTGACTAATTTTAAATAATTAATTATATTAATTAATTATGGATAATCAATTGTGAAATTGTTCAAGTGTAATTACTTAAAGAAAGTAATTAGAGTAATTAATTACTCAGTGTAATTAATTGAATAATAGGATTAATTTAAGTTAATTAATTGGTTTAATTAATTTAAATAATCACTTGATTATGGGATTAAGTTTAATTACTTAATGAGATTTATAATGTGTAATTACTTAGTGAAGTAATTAGTGAGGATAATTACAAGATGTAATTATTTGAAGATTTGAAAGTAGTTTTGGGTTAATTACCTTGTGTAATTAATATGAAGGATAATTACTTAGTAAAAGTAATTAATAATTAATTACTTAGTGTAATTAATTTATGTTATTTAAAGATAACTAAGAAATGTAATTAATTATGGGTAATTAATTACTGAATGAGATTAATCAAGGATGATTAATAAATATAAATAATTAAAGATTAATTATTAGTTAAGGGGTAATTAACTTACTTAATAAAGTAATTAAGAGTAGTTAATTACTGTTTTTGATAAATCATTAGTGATTAATAATTATTGTTAATAATTAATTAAGAAGTAATTAAGGGATCATTAATTAATGTAATTAATGATGTAATCAGGGGTTGATTAATTATAACTAATTAATCAATGATAAGTGATTAAAGAGTAATTAATTAATGTAATTAAGAATTAATGTAATTAAGAATTAATGTAATTAAGAATTAATGTAATTAATTATAGTTAATTAATTTGCAAAGTAATTAAAGGTTAATTACTGTATTTGGTGAAGTATAATAAATTTGTAAAATTAATTAAAGGATAATTACTTGAATGTAATTAAAGAATAATTAATCAAGGGTGATTAATTAAGATGATTAATTAGAGGACAATTAATTAATTAATGGTTATGTAAGCAAGGTTTATATTGATGAAGTAATCAATTTAATTCACTTTAAATTAATTAGAAATGATGTAATTAATTTAATTCATTTTAAACTAATTATATTTGGTGTGATTATTAATCATTGCTTATATATGAATGGATGATATTGGTTGCCTTGAATGGTTTGAGATCTCAGATATGAGGTAAATAATGTTGTGTGATATGGATGCTTTGGTTGCATTGAGATGATAATATGAATTATCTATTTTTGATTGATAATATGGATTATCTGTTGTGATGATAATGATGATTATCTATTGTGGCATGTGAATTATCTATATATGTGTATATAGATAATGAAATTGAATTGTTTTAAAATTTAAAAAAACTTGGCCTTAAAAGATACGCTTTGGATTTCGATGAGACCGGGATCGGGTTTCCAGATTTGGATATCTAAAAACCACATCGATCCAAATTTACGATAGGTCGTGAATCTCAAATGCAGAGTGAAGACTCGAGGTGTAAGGACTATTCGTCGTTAAAACTCTGAGGGTGATTCCAATACGAGTTTAACGGGGTAGTACTTTTAGATTCGAGATGAAGATTCAGAGTGCAAGGGTTATCGTCGTTAACTCTAAGGGTGATTCCAAAATGATTGTAACGAGATAATGCCTTCGGTTTCGTTCGAACCCGGAACGAACTTATATGGATTGAATTCTTTCAGAACATCGTCAGGTGGACGTTGAGCATTCTAAGAGATGTGTTCTCTAAAGGTAATCGTAGACTCAAGCCTCATCAACTAGGAATGGCTAAAACAGGGGAGGTGCAACAAGGCTAAGACGGTCATGCCCAAGTAGGACGAGATTTTCCCCCATCTAGAAGTCCCTTTTTATTCAGCTGTATGGGCGGTTGGAACGTATGCCAACTGCGGGGTTGTCTTGTTCGGGACTATCCAGTAAGGGATGGTTCCGGCCTTGTGTTGCAGGGGATTGGGAGTAATCCTCGGTATGGTGATCTAGGCCGCGTACTGTGACGGGCGGTACCCCAGTAGCCCTGCCATTGTATGGATCTAAAATCCAATAAGTGCCAACAGTTTTGATTGTATTACCCACTTTTGTGGCTAGTAGCTGGAATTTAATGAATATAACAATTTCGGCTATTTTCTATTTACTTGAAAACTCTAGACCTATTATAATATCATTGGATTTCCTATCAAATATTTTGGTTAGCGTAAGGTAAAAACTTTTCCATGTTTATGTGTGGGAAGTCTTACGTGATACCTTTCTTTTCAAAGGTTTTTCAAAGTTAAGCAACCTTAACCTGTTACTCACACCAGACCCATGTCTGACCCGGAGTTTATCTTCTATTTTCTTAAACTCTTGGGTACTCAAATTTTTACGCGTAGCCAAGGGGTTCAGGTTAGCTTTGACGGATTCTGGAGGAGTAATGGAGTAGGAGGCTTCTATGTTATAGTTATATATAGTGTTCCGCTGTGTTGGTTTCTCTGAGTAGTTTCCCTGTATTGTATTGAGTTGTATGCCTAGATAGGTGTTTATAACTGTCTAGTATGTGATATATAATCTGTGTAACTCTGATAATGGTTGTAAACTATGTAATATTTATGTTATTAATATAATTTATTCATTCCGCTGTTGAGATTCTGGTGTTGTTTCTTCTTTCTTCTCTTTCTTTTCACTTTTCTATCCCTTTCTTTCCTCTTTTCTATCCCTTTCTTTCTTCAAGATGATGTGATTTTCTATGGTGAGAAAGTCAGGTCGTCACATTTGGTATCAGAGCGCTAGGTTGAGTGGATACCTAGGCTTTGAAGTGATTTCTTTCTTGAGAGAGCGTATTTGTAATTTTGAATATATATATATATATATATATATATATATATATATATATATATATATATATATATATATATTTACTTCTACCTTTCTGTTGGGTTACCTGTTCGGGTTTTCCAATATAAGTTATAAAGGTAGATAAGGTAGTGGGGTGTGTAACACGACTACTACCAATGGATGTAGTTTGAATGTTGAGGTTGGAAGTGTATCTATCGAGTCTGTAGACCTAATACTGTCTCGAGTGAGCTTTGCAGCTTGATGTAAGGATTTCATCGATCTTTGAAGGACACCTTTTGAAGATTCGGTGTGACAACCCGGAATTTTTAACAATTTAAAATGGGATGATTAAATTGATTTTTAACATTTAAAAGTTAATTTTGACTTGAATTAGAAATATCAATATTTACTTGATAATTAAATCATTGAATTATATAGTTTAAATATTGAATTTAATAATTGAAATTGGGTAAGATGTTGAATATGGAATTTTAAGCCTATTAAAAATAATCTGAAGATTTATAAAATTTATAATGGTGATACTGAAGATAATAGAATGTGTGAAATTTAATTTAAAGGTAATTTGTTCAATTTTAAAAATATATCGTTTAAATTGACAGTTAAAAGTAGCATTCCTAGGCACAGTCTCGGAATTCGACGAAACTAGTTCCATTGGGTCCGTAATATTGAATGATTATCGGATTTCAAATTTCGTATTGATCGGAGTTGTTGTGTGAGCGTACGATAAGTAAACGCGTTGAAAATTAAATAAAATTTTAATTGATCAAATCAATGTCATCGGTGCCTTATTAAACACGTTTCCCTTTTTATTATTCAACCGACCATGCTGTTCCTTTTTCTACCAACACGCAGAAATAATTTTGTGCGCTAACGTCCTTTCAATATTTTTTTCAATGTCGCTTATCTTCTGAAGAAAGCCTCTGCTCTGCCTTATTTCATAAATCGTGAATACTTCGTCTTCCACTTCATTTCGTATCGGTGAAAAAAATGGATGCTCTTCGATTTTCTTCTCTGTCCCATTTCATACGAACCGAAATTCGTTCGATTTTAATAAAAAAAAAAAATCGAGGGACGCGAGAGGTTTTGAGCAATTCGTGGACCGATGGTGCGACGCCTGGGAGTTGGACTCGCGTTCGAAGGTGGGCTCGCGGTCGAGTGTGGAAGGCGACGCGGCCTGCGTGCGTGCTGCGATAGGGGGATTTGGGTTGTCGCGCTCCAGTGGAGGGCTTGGGGGATTACCGATGGTCGCGTGGTGCTGTTGGAGGTCCACGAGGGACGGCGGTGGCTTGGAGGCGATGGATTTGTGCTCGACGTCGAATTGGGTGTCAGGTGAGGTTTTTTTATATTTATTTATCGATTTCTGATTTATAAACATATATTTGTAAATGGAAGTTTAATTTGAGATGGGTCAAAAAAATAGAAAACAGAAAAATTGTTTTACAGAAAGGGTTTGGAAAAAAATATAGAAATTGTATAAAGATGTTAAAGGATTATATAAAATTAGATTTCTGAAAATCAATGGATGTTTTTCTAAGTAGACATGTAGTTTTAAATAAAGAAAATAATATTTAATATACATATTCACATTTCAAGGCTATTGGTTATTTAAAAACAAATATATATAATATGGTGACTAGTCTATTTAATAAACTTATTTAATTATTTCAGCCACTAAAATATTTTATTAAAAGAAAATTTGTTTGAAAATTTAATTATTAGTTTAAACCAAATTTATTAGTTCAGATTTAATTAAAAAAATGACAAATGATTGTTCGATTTATTTCGAATATTAATAAAATCATATACTATTTACATAAGGTCAAAATTTGGGAAGAAACAAGCTGGATTTGGGAATGGATGTTGATAAAAGCAATGGTGAGTAAATCTCACTCTGTTGGATTTTTATTTAAATTTAAATGGTTAAATTTAAATATTTGGTTGAATGATTGAATTAGTTTGATGTGCACTGAGAATTGATGATCTGTTGATTTTGGTTTTGGTTGGTTCTCGAGTTAATTATTGCTTAACTCAAAATATTGGGGGTTTCAAGTTGTTTTAAACTTAAAACATAAATAAGAAAATGTTTCCATTTTAAAGTTACTAATAGCTTAATTATTTGTGATTCACTAAAATGGACGAGTAATTAAAATGGATAATTAATTAATTCAATTAAAATTAATAAATTAATTAAGTTTTAAGTTAACTAATTAAGTGTAAGTAATTCAGAATAATCATTGGATGGTTTGATTAGTAATTACTTAATGCAATTAATAAAATATAATTACTTTGTGAAATTTATCAAGAGGTTAATTAAGATAATTAATTAAGGAAAATTTAATTTATTAATGGAGTACATAAAAGAATAGTTAATTACAGATTGGGATTAATCGAGAATGATTTAATATTGGGATTGAATTAAAGTAATTAATTTAGATTAGAACAAATCAAAACATAATTGGAAATCATTAATTTTTATAATCAACGATGTAATTAAAGATTGATTGATTAAGATGAATTAATCATAAGTGACTCATGAGAAATAAATAAATTAATGTAAGTAATTAAGAATTAGTGTAATTGATTATGGTTAATTAATTTGTGAAATAATTAAAGATTACTCATTGATTTGGTTAAGAATAATTAATACCATAAAATTAAATAAAGGTAATTACTTGAATGTAATTGAAAATAATTAATCCAGGGTGATTAATTAAGATGAATAATGAAGGATTGATTAATTAATCGATTTGAAATTAATTAATATTGAATGAAGGAATCTAAGTGGATGAGGTTAGCAATTCAATCAGGATTAATTTTAATGAATTTGGAAGTGATTAAGCTTTGCTTATGGATGATTGAATGGTATTGAATGCTTTGAAAGAGTTGATATCTCTGATATGAAATGTTGTGTTTTCATTTGGATATCTTGGAATGGGATGGCATGAGACTCGAAGAGGCCGGGGTCGGGTATTAGGAAATACCCGAAACCACTTCGAATTTTTATAAATTGATTTATGAAATCAATACGATGTAATGATTTAAGTGAATTGGATTATTTTATCTAAGTTTGGTACTTAGAAATTGACAGGTGAAATAAGTGTTGTCTATAGCAAATTGTAAATGTGTTAAATTGATATATGTTACCCCGGGTTTAAATGAGTTGTTGCTTGGCATTCCATGTTAATTGGGTTTACTCACGCTGGTTTCCAGCCTGACCCGGGTGTTACTTTGGTGTAATGCTCGGGTCAGACCGGGTATTATAGATTTTCAGGTAGGTACGTTCTGGAGCTCAGGAAGCGAGCTGGATGGCAGGAGCGCATAGAGTATTTCCGCTGCATTTTATTCTTGTTAATTTGAGACATGATAATTTTATATATTCAGTGACTGTAGATATGTGAAACTCTGATGTATATTAAATGTAATCGACAGATAAAATATTCCTTTGTAAACTGTTATTGATTATTATATTTTATCCGCTGCGAATGTGAGATGTTTGGTATTTCTGTTCTTCTTTTTCTTCAATCCCTTTCTTCTTTTTCATAACTATCTGGAATTTTCGGGTTAAAAAATTTCGGATCGTTACATTTCGTATCAGAGCTGAAAGGTTAAGCGAGAACCTTGGCTCTGGTGGGGATTACTCATTTAATAGAGTCTGTAGTACTCTAGAATGAGTTGAGAATATATATATATATATATATATATATAAGAGAGTACTTGTTATTTTTTTATATAAAGATTTTAAATGATTTTATATAAAATATATTTTGATATATAAAGCAATATTTCCTTCTAATAAATATTAAAGCGATTGGTTGCTAAATTTATTGAAATGAAAATTTAGAAGTAATATAATACAACCAAATTGAAGTCTTGAATTGGAATTAAATTTAGTAGAAATAGAAATACAATCAAATTAAAATTTAACGGATTGAAAATGAAATTCTAAATCTGATCCCGGAATTTGAAAATTTTGTTTCAAAGTAATGAAAAATAATAAATAAGTATTATTTGGATAACTGGGACTTGTTGCAAACAATGGGTTGTTTGAAAATTGATTTTAATTTAAAACCAAGGGTGGTTTAAAATTTTAAAACATGGCTGGGAGGACCAAGAAATAAATATGTATATATGTATGGATATACATGATATCAAAGATAATTTGAAATAAACTCTAAGAGGTTGAGGTTTGATTTTTTTTTCCTGAAGTGTGATGTAAAAACCCAAAGTGATATAAGTTTTGAACTTATAAGAGGGAATGAATTTTGAAGTTGAAAGCGGGAATTCAAATTGAGTAAGATTGATTGGATTAAGTAAATTGAAATTTAACTTTGGGAAAGTTAAATAAGTGTAGAACAAGCACCCTGAATTGGAAATTTCAAGATGAAGTTGGAATTTAACTTGGAAAGTTAATTGGTTGATTTGAATTGGGAATTTGTGTGATCTCAAAACGGGTTTGAGATTTAAAAATTGAAAATGGATGGACGTTTTAAAATAAATTGGATGATATCATCCTATTGTTAATGAAAATCTTTAAATTGAGAATGGTATTGTATAAATAAAATAAATTTTAATAATTGAATTGTAAAATAAACTTGTTTAAGAACTGGCTTCAAACTGGAAGATAAAATTTGATAATAAATTAAATTTTGAAAACAAATAAAATTGTATTGAGCTCTTATTTGAATCTTGAAATATATAAGTAAAGATGATTTGAAATGGAATTTTGAGAATTGAACTCCGAAATTAAATTGATTAAAAACTTTTAATAAAAGTTAATTTGGTTTAAAAAGTTAAACCAATCTTTGAGAATTTAACTCGAATTTATATAATTCGAAATGGACTAGAATTGAGATTGAAATTGAATCAGTTCAAAAATTGAATTTGGTTTGAATTAATTGGATTGGTGATTGAAGACGTATAAGATTAAGAATTTAAATGGGAAATTGATTCGGATTATATTGAAATGATTTGAATTTGAAATGGGTTCAATTGATAATAATTCAAATTGATTGGAATAATTTGAAATTATAATTAAAGTGAACGGGATTAAAATCAAATGGAATTTGATTTAAATTGGGAAGGGAATCAGGGTTGATTCAACTCGAATTGGGATTAAATAAATTTCAATGGAAATTGGAGTTATTCAAATTGATTTAAATGAAAGTGTAAATTTACAATGGTTTGTTGGGGAAGTGAACAGTTGACTCTTGACTAGTTTCAATATAAATTGTTTTAATATAAATTTATTTTTCTAAGCTATTAAATATATACAATCTTTCTTTCTTAAAGCCAAATATTTTATACTTGTTTTACAACTATTTTTGGAGCTATTTAATCATTTTTCAACTGTTTTCTAAACTAATTACTATTTTTCAACTATTTCACAAACTAATTTCTATTTTACAACTATTTTGCAATTATTTGAAATTTCTGAAACTATTTAACTACTTTCCAACTATTTTACGATTAGTTAACTATTTTATAGCTATTTTGTAAACCAATAATTATTTTTCAACTACTTATCTATTTTTAAAATTTTCAAGCTATTTTCTAAATATAAACTGGTCGGAGTTCAAACTGTTATGGATTTAATACCCAACTGAGATAAGAATTAAAGTGATAATTCAATGGAATTGAGACAATTGTAACTAAGTGAATGAAAATTCAAGGGAATGTGAATAGAAAGGAAATTTATTTGGCTAATAATCAATGAAAATAAATACGTAGGATGTACGTATATTATTCTATTCGGATAGTGATTTGATCCAGATTCGAGCATAGAATTTCGAGATAGTTATATCGATCCGAGTTGGGATTTTTCACTCGATTTTCGACGGCGAACCTGGATATGGATTGTTGATTGGTTCTGGATATTCTCTATCATAGTTATGGCTATGCAAGGAGAATGACGGTTTCTAATCAGGAAACCAGATCTGTGTCCGCACTAGGAAGTCGGGTGAACGATACTAGTTCGGAAGTGAAATTGTGTGATCGAGTAAGCGATCAGATTGGTATAGCATACAGATGATAAGTGTACATCGTACGGATTTGAATGAAATTGATATTGGAAAGAGAAATCAAATTTGAATATTTGTTTTGAATAAACAAAGTTATATATCTTTGTTATATAAGATAAATCTTCCCTTGTTCAATATATTGACGGAAGAAAAGGGTCTTTGAAAATGTTTGAAGTATAAAAGGGGTTTTATACAAGTTTGAAAAGATCCAAAGTTTTTAAAATTTTATATATCTGAATATATATATAAAGGATCTTATGAGTAATTTGGAAAAAGGTTTTGGGAACCTTTGAATTTGGAAAGGCTTTTGATTTTGGGTAAAATCAATATTGAAATTTGAAAAGCCTAGTTTGAGAATTATCGATTTTGGGGATAATCGATTTTGTGTAAAGGAGCTTTGTATGATATCATACTAGGTTTATGATTTGAAAGATATTATATGTGTATAGTATAAAGTGTTTTGATGATGGCTCTGGGGAAAAAGGCGCTCCCTTGAAATGAACTTCTCAGGAGTACCACCGGGTGGTGCTGCCTTGAGCCCCAAGGGGGGTCTAAAGTTGATCCTATGAGGAGTCCGGACAAAACTAGTTCCTGAGGATTATGAGTAGTGTATACCATAGCGGAAGTCGTGTGTGCCGCTGAGAGCCAACAGTCTGTGTTTGATTTTATATCGGTAGACTGCGACCTATGGTATAACATAGCGAAAGTCGTGTGTGCCACTGAGAGCCAACAGTCTGCGTTTGATTTTATATCGGCAGACTGCGACCTATGTAGGAGTGGAGAGGTTTCATTTCGATAGCGAAAATCAGAGGCCACGGAGAGCCTGTAGTTACATGGACTTTTGCTATGATGGCAACGTAACCCTGGATGTAACTGTGATCTGTTGTGTGGGATCCATGGCGTAATTGAGAAGCCGCGGAGAGCCTGCAGTTACATGGACTTTTGCTGCGATGGCAACGTAACCCTGGATGTAACTGTGACCATGGATGGGGGTGATGATTTCCAGAGCATTCCCACCAAAGATATTTCCTCTATTTTCAATAGCTGTTTTCTATATTTCAATAAAATTATTTTTCAAGTATTTTCACTGGGTGTTGAAAACGGGTTAACCAAGTACTTATAGATTTTCAGTCCTACGCCTGATCAACGTATGACTGAATTTCTGTGAGAACAAGGATAGACTGGTTGAGACATCGAGTTATAAGAAATATTTTGATAAAAAGCTATTTTAATAGTATGATGTAAATTTAAAATCATTTCTAAATTTTTTAAATAAAGATGTTGGAATTTTGGGAAAATAAAAAGGAAATCCAAATTGGAATTTTAATGAAGTGATTTTGTAAGTATAATCGAATATTGATTTAGAAGTTGGAATTAAGCTAATTGGTTGAATAATTGTTGGATTGAGTATGTTAATAAAATTTAACTTGGGTAAACAAATGGATTGTAAATTAATAATAGAGTTTGGAAATGAATTCGAATTTGTAGATAGAATTCGACTTAGATTTGATAATGAATTAAATAAAAGGAGATGTTGTAAAATTGAAATAAAATAGAGTTGGATTGAAAATGTGATGGTTTGAATTACAAATAAAATTCAAGTGTGATTTGAATAATATTTAATGAAATTTACAAATAGATTGGATGTAATGAAAGTGAATTGTAATAGAAATGGTTTGAGTTGCGAATAAAATCCAGATAAGTAGAAATAAATTGAGAATGGCCTTGTATTAATAAAACAAATTTGAACGTGAATTAAGTACATAAATTAAAAATTAAAAATGGGTTAATTGAGTTAAATAATAAATGGATGAAGTTTGATTGAATAAAAACTAAATCAAAGTTGTGACTGGAATTGGATTATCTGACTGAACTTAAATTTGATGGTATATTAATTTGAAGTATAAATGAGTTAAGTATGTGCTTGGATATTATTTTGATAAATTGAGAAGATGGATTCAAGTTAAAATTTAAATGGATGGGCTAACTGAATTTAATGGAATTTGATTAAATGAGTATCAAATAGAAGTAAACTTAAGTTTGATGTTGGAATAAGTTATAGTAAATTCACCTAAGTTTAAAATTTATGGAAGTTTGGCTTTGAATAAGGGTGAAAGCCCATTCAATAAAAACTTGGATTGAATTAATTTGGGAAAAGGTTATTAATTTATAGGTATCGGATGTGCCAAGCTTAATAAATTGTTTTGAATGGAAAAATTGCGGAAATGAAATGAAATGCAATGAATGGTTGGTAAATAAATTAGAAATGAAATGGAATTAAATGCAGAATGAGTTGAAATTAATTTAAAGTAGTTATAAACTGAAATAGATACTCTATTAAACGAATATCGTCGAAATTGCATAAAAAAAGGTTACTGTTCGGCGTAAATAAAAGTAATTAAAATGCTATGAGTTAATAGAGATTGAATAAAATTGATTTTGAATTAGTTGAAGTGAATATGAGCTTGTTTGGATTTAAAATCAATTGGATGTTAGAAATTGAGTTGCAAGCTATTAAAATTGAATGAAATGGCATATAAATTTGGTTGAAAACAATTAAATAAGCTTTAAAATCATATGAATCGCTTATGGGAAGCATTTGGCACTTGTTGTGTATGTAATACATGTGTTTAGCTATTGAAAGTAAGTGAAATGCTAATAAATTTTTTATATATGGCACTTACATATTTAAATTGAGTAAGTACAGGTACCTGAAGGCCGTTTGGTTGGATTTGGATTGCACTAAATGCTAAAATAAATAAGCTGCTTGTTTAAAATGCTAAATAAGGTACGCCTACGCAATACATATAGGAAATATGAACTGTTTTTGCTTTTTCCGACCCGGTGGGTCGATGTATACATATTTATATCTCTTGTCAAATTGCAAAAGCTCCTCCGTACAAAGGAGACTCTGCCAAAAAAATTCGAAAATTTTGGGAGTTAGAAAATTTTTGATAAAACTTTGGTTAACGACAAAACGATTTCAAATTGAAAACTAATATAAATTAGTAAATGAAACTAATATGAATCAGATATACTTGAAAGATAAAATTCAACATTCAAAATTTAAAGTATGTATGAAGTGGGGAAAAACTAGTTTGAATAGAAATGGATATGAAAACTTCTGTAAGGAAAGATATGTAAAGATTTGAAAGGGCTACAATTGTATGTTATTGTCAAGTAAGATATGCAGGTATTAAAAGGGGAAAAGAAAATTGGATTTGATTCCAAAAGATAAATGTGAATTGCCCGACAAAAAGGTATGTATTTTAGTTTCTGTATGAATTGGATTGGGTTTTGATCTAGCCACTTGGCTTTCTGTTTTCTTTTTGGTATTTGGGAGCCCGTAGAGGCCTTTTGTGGTTGTACCGAGCTAGCCGCGCAAAGGGGACCCTGGCAAATTTTTTCGGAAATTTAGAGAGTTAGAAAAAAATTTAAGAAAATTTTGATAATTCAAAAGTTGGTTAAATTTAAATTTAAATGAATGAACATAAGGGTAATATTTGAAACTATAAAAGATTTTGGGAGGTTAGTTAAGGTGATAGTGAGTCATTAATAAAAGATAGTTGGTAGGGTGTTGAACTGGGAGTTTTGGGAAAAGTAAACGGGTTTTGAACCATTCTTCCTAATTAGTAATTTCGGGGACGAAATTCTTTTAAGGGGGGAGGAATGTGACGACCCGGAATTTTTAACAATTTAAAATGGGATGATTAAATTGATTTTTAACATTTAAAAGTTAATTTTGACTTGAATTCGAAATATCAATATTTACTTGATAATTAAATCATTGAATTATATAGTTTAAATATTGAATTTAATAATTGAAATTGGGTAAGATGTTGAATATGGAATTTTAAGCCTATTAAAAATAATCTAAAGATTTATAAAATTTATAATGGTGATACTGAAGATAATAGAATGTGTGAAATTTAATTTAAAGGTAATTTGTTCAATTTTAAAAATATATCGTTTAAATTGACAGTTAAAAGTAGCCTTCCGAGGCACAGTCTCGGAATTCGACGAAACTAGTTCCATTGGGTCCGTAATATTGAATTATTATCGGATTTCAAATTTCGTATTGATCGGAGTTGTTGTGTGAGCGTACGATAAGTAAACGCGTTGAAAATTAAATAAAAATTTAATTGATCAAATCAATGTCATCGGTGCCTTATTAAACACGTTTCCCTTTTTATTATTCAGCCGACCATCCTGTTCCTTTTTCTACCAACACGCAGAAACAATTTTGTGCGCTAACGTCCTTTTAATGTTTTTTTCAATGTCTCTTATCTTCTGAAGAAAGCCTCTGCTCTGCCTTATTTCATAAATCGTGAATACTTCCTCTTCCACTTCATTTCGTATCGGCGAAAAAAATGGCTGCTCTTCGATTTTCTTCTCTGTCCCATTTCATACGAACTGAAATTCGTTTGATTTTAATAAAATAAGAAAAAGAAAGAGAAAGAAATCGAGGGACGTGAGAGGTTTAGAGCAATTCGTGGACCGATGGTGCGACGCCTGGGAGTTGGACTCGCGTTCGAAGGTGGGCTCGTGGTCGAGTGTGGAAGGCGACGCGGCCTGTGTGCGTGCTGCGATAGGGGGATTTGGGGTTGTCGCGCTCTAGTGGAGGGCTTGGGGGATTACCGATGGTCGCGTGGTGCTGTTGGAGGTCCGCGAGGGACGACGGTGGCTTGGAGACGATGGATTTGTGCTCGACGTCGAATTGGGTGTCAGGTGAGGTTTTTTATTTATTTATTTATTTATCTATTTCTGATTTATAAACATATATTTGTAAATGGAAGTTTAATTTGAGATGGGTCAAAAAAAATAGAAAACAGAAAAATTGTTTTACGGAAAGGGCTTGGAAAAAAATATAGAAATTGTATAAAGATGTTAAAGGATTATATAAAATTAGATTTCTGAAAATCAATGGATGTTTTTCTAAGTAGACATATAGTTTTAAATAAACAAAATAAAATTTAATATACATATTCACGTTTCAAGGCTATTGGTTATCTAAAAACAAATATATATAATATGGTGACTAGTCTATTTAATAAACTTATTTAATTATTTCAGCCACTAAAATATTTTATTAAAAGAAAATTTGTCTAAAAAATTAATTATTAGTTTAAACCAAATTTATTAGTTCAAATTTAAATCAAAAAAATGACAAATGATTGTTTGATTTATTTCGAATATTAATAAAATCATATACTATTTACATAAGGTCAAAATTTGGGAAGAAACAAGCTGGATTTGGGAATGGATGCTAATAAAAGCAAAGGTAAGTAAATCTCACTCTGTTGGATTTTTATTTAAATTTAAATGGTTAAATTTAAATATTTAGTTGAATGATTGAATTGGTTTGATATGAACTGAGAATTGATGATCTGTTGGTTGGTTCTCAAGTTAATTGTTGCTTAACTCAAAATATTGGGGGTTTTAAGTTGTTTTAAACTTAAAACATAAGTAAGAAAATGTTTCCATTTTAAAGTTACTAAGAGCTTAATGATTTGTGATTCACTAAAATGGACGAGTAATTAAAATGGATAATTAATTAATTCAATTAAAATTAATAAATTGATTAAGTTTTAAGTTAATTAATTAAGTGTAAGTAATTCAGAATAGTCATTGGATGGTTTGATTAGTAATTACTTAATGCAATTAATAAAATATAATTACTATGTGAAATTCATCAAGAGATTAATTAAGATAATCAATTAAGGAAAATTTAATTTATTAATGGAGTAAATAAAAGAATAGTTAATTACAGATTGGGATTAATCGAGAATGATTTAATATTGGGATTGAATTAAAGTAATTAATTTAGATTAGAACAAATCAAAACATAATTAGAAATCATTAATTTATAATCAACGATGTAATTAAAGATTGATTGATTAAGATGAGTTAATCATAAGTGACTCATGAGAAATTAATAAATTAATGTAAGTAATTAAGAATTAGTGTAATTGATTATGGTTAATTAATTTGTGAAATAATTAAAGATTACTCATTGATTTGGTTAAGAATAATTAATATCATAAAATTAAATAATGATAATTACTTGAATGTAATTGAAAATAATTAATCTAGGGTGATTAATTAAGATGAATAATGAAGGATTGATTAATTAATCGATTTGAAATTAATTAATATTGAATGAAGGAATCTAAGTGGATGAGGTTAGCAATTCAATCAGGATTAATTTTAATAAATTTGGAAGTGATTAAGCTTTGCTTATGGATGATTGAATGGTATTGAATGCTTTGAAAGAGTTGATATCTCTGATATGAAATGTTGTTTTTTCATTTGGATATCTTAGAATGGGATGGCATGAGACTCGAAGAGGCCGGGGTCGGGTATTAGGAAATACCCGAAACCACTTCGAATTTTTATAAATTGATTCGTGAAATCAATACGATGTAATGATTTAAGTGAATTGGATTATTTTATCTAAGTTTGGTACATAGAAATTGACAGGTGAAAAAAGTGTTGTCTATAGCAAATTGTGAATGTGTTAAATTAATATATGTTACCTCGGGTTTAAATGAGTTGTTGCTTGGTATTCCATGTTAATTGGGTTTACTCACGCTGGTTTCCAGCCTGACCCGGGTGTTACTTTGGTGTAATGCTCGGGTCAGACAGGGTATTACATATTTTCAGGTAGGTACCTTCTGGAGCTCAGGAGGCGAGCTGGATGGCAGGAGCGTATAGAGTATTTCCGCTGCATTTTATTCTTGTTAATTTGAGACATGATAATTTTATATATTCAGTGACTGTATATATGTGAAACTCTGATGTATATTAAATGTAATCGACAGATAAAATATTCCTTTGTAAACTGTTATTATTGATTATTATTATATTTTATCCGCTGCGAATGTGAGATGTTTGGTGTTTCTGTTCTTCTTTTTCTTCTATCTCTTTCTTCTTTTTCATAACTATCTGGAATTTTCGGGTTAGAAAATTTCAGGTCGTTACATTCGGAGTCCATCTTTGAAGTTGGATGAGTAGAGTTTGGATCTGTTGGTTAGGCAGAAGCGAATGATGGTATCTTAATACCTTAGGAAGTTGTAGTTGCGTGATGAGACGTAGTGACTATGGATGTTTCCAAAGATGATTTCTTTGGAACAAGTTTAGGAAGTATGTCTGGTTCGATGTTGTGGCTGGGTTCAGCAGGATGTTTCTGTCTGGTTTGAGGTTCGAGTTTCTCGAAGACCTTTGGATTAGGAAGTCTTTGGCATATGTGCCAGCAGTGCAGCACGGAGTGTTCTGTGCTGGCAAAGAGATCCTTTGGCTAAGCAGTTTCTCTGGAGGTGAAATTCAAAACAGTAGAGTGGATCTATTTCTTCAATGGATTGGTTAGATAATTGTAAGCTGTTCTGATTGGTAAATAGAGAACAGTTTCTTTGAAAATTAGTCTGGATTGATCGCAAAAGTGACTTGCGATAGTTTGAATGTTCTTTTGGGTTATCAGAGGTATGTCCGTATCTGGAGATTGAGTTTTCTTATCGACTGGATTCTAGGAGTGCTACCGGTGGTTCAGTTTAGTAGAAGGATGACTTCTAGAGCGAGGGTTTGGTGAAGCAGCTTAGGATCAGGTGGGGCATCTGAGTTTTCTTTTATGGATCTTTTGAACCATATTTCTGAGATGTGTTGTCCAGTTTGTGCTCGTGTTCTTCATCAGCATTTTCATCTATTCCATATCAGAGTTGTGCAGCAGAAGCAGTTTGGGAATGCTTTTATTTTGTCTTTTCCGAATAGGAGAAGTAAGTTAGTCTTCTGATGTTTGTTGAATAGAGTTGGTGTTCTTGGTTTTGATCTTGAGGAGATCATTCTGTTGGGTTGTTTTGGTCCGGTTTGTTACTAGAGACATCATCGAAGGTTGAGCTGATCGGGAGAGATGAAGGCAGCCCAGGATCGTCAGAAGAGTTTTGTGGATAAGAGACGAAGGAATTTGGATTCCGGAGTCAGAAATTTGATTTTGGGTAAGTTTTCTCCGATCTAAGGAGCTATAAGATTGGGTAAGACTGGGTAAGTCGGCTCCGAGGTGTTTTGGATCTTTTCTGTGTTCTTGTGAGGATTAGTGTTTGATTTTCAAGGTTGAATTGCCAGTTTGGATAACTGGGATTCGATGTGTTTCACGTATCTCTGAGAGAGTACGTGTATGATTTATCTCTGGTTGTGAAACCAGCAATCCAGGAGGATGTGATTGTTGAGTCAGACTTGTCTGTAGTCTGATATCCTGTTTAGTTTTATAGATCTAGTTGAATAGGAGCTCTGTAGCTTAGTAGTATAGATTGTTTGGATTCTGTAGAGTGAGTATCCCTGTATTTATACTTGGGAAACTCTAGGAAATTCTATCCATAATTTTGTCTGGATAGTTAGATTTGTTTGTTTGAGTAAATTGGTTACTATGGTTGTTAGCATATGATTGATAATATATGCTTGTGTTTTAAAATAAAATCTTAAGATAGATTAATAAATTACCTTTGCTTTTAAATTTCGGGGATGAAATTCTTTTAAGGGGGAAGGAATGTGATATCCCGGATTTTTTGGCAATATAAATTTAATAATCTGTGTTAAAAATTAAATTGATTTGATAATTTTTGTTAATAAAATTTGAATTGATTTAATAATCTTCTTTTAATAAATATTTAAATTGATAGATTTTATCTTTTTAAAGCTAATAAATTGTTTTCTATTTATAATATATATATAATTGTATATATTGTAAATAGATAAGCTTTGGTTTAGGATTTAGTAAATAAAGCAATTTTCTAATTCTAATTTATTTTTGGTAAATTGGAAATTTTGATTTAAATTTAACATTTAGCTTTTCAAAGCAATTTAATAAATAACCATATAGTTTTAAAATACATAAGATAAATGTATAATTGTTTAAAAATAGAGTTTTAGCTTAAGCTTAAATTTAAATAAAAGGTTTGTTTTATTCTTTTTATATATTACTTGATATATATGATTTAAAAATAGAACTTAAAATGCAATATAGCATATGATATATATTAATTCATTTAATAATAGAAGTAATCTATGATCTCTTTTAAATTATTTAAAATTGTCAAATTTGTTATTTTCAAATAATAATTATAGTACCTAGTTTTTATAAACATAAACAGATTTTATAGAAATAGGATTTGTTATTTTCAAAATTTAATGGTAGTTATATATGCATATATATGTAACTTGATTTTTAAATTGGGTTTTTATAATTTAATTTGAATTTGAATTTAATGTTTTGAAATTCAAAAGAAAAGATACTTAATAAAATATTTGGATAAGCTTTTATTTATAATTTGTTTTGTTTCATTTTTCTTTAAAAAAAAGAAATTTATATATACATATACATAAGAAGTAATAAATTAAGTTAAAAGCTTTTATAAACAATTTAAATTAAAGTAAAATACTTAAAAGACATGTGTAAATTCCTTAAGACGTCTAATGACATGTGTTAAGTCATAGATTAAACAATGTGACAAATGTTAAAATTAAGAACAAGTGTCCTATTAAATTTTCATTTTCTTTTATTTTAATTAAATCAAAAATTTATTTATATAAACACATTTCTTCTCACCCGTATTCCTTTTTCTATTCTTTTTCAAAACTTAAGAAAAACTTCAGCTGAAAATCTGTAATCAACATTCAAACCAAAAATCTAAAATCTATCAATCTTCCACAAAACTAGAAAATTTTGTTCAAAACAAAACCTGTAAATCCCCTCAAAAACAAATCTGAAACCAATATTTCCTCTAACCAAATCAAACTACAACTATCTGTAATCATCTTCAAAACCAGAAATGCAAATTAAAATATAAGCCTGAACTCATTTCTTAAAATCTGGAAATTTAAATCTGATCATCATTCTGCAACTCAAAAGCCTACTGTTTCATTCACTTCTATTTTGAAACAACAACTAGGCCTACATTCATCTTCAACTTGAAGCTTTTAAAAAGCAAACATGCAACTGCAGTTGTAAGATCATAAGCAAACCACAGTAACTCAGAAGTTTTGAAATCAAGCACATTCCAGTTTCAAGCTTTTCAAAAACAAGGTTGCACTGTTCATCATGTTTGCCAAGTGAGTAACATTTTTTTTAAATAACTTAAGTAAATATGGTTGCCTGATTGATTTCTGTGATAATCATGATTTGTGTGGATGTATATGATGGAATTCTTTGTGTATATATATATACATATATATGGATGTCTGAATGCATGCTTATTGTTGTAAATTGTTCTTGCCTGTTCTAGATTCCAGGCTTAAGTTCTGTTCAAAAATCATGAACTCATAATCTAATCCATGTTAAGATTCAAATTTCAAACAAAACGTGCTAGTTGTATCATAGATTAAAGTCTTAAATTTTATTTAGGTTAAAAATTTATTATTGACTCTGGGAATCAAAAATAATAGAGCAAACTTTATATAAGTAAAATTTCAAATATCCTGATTCCTTGATTTAGGAATATAAGTTGAATACCTAAACTAAAGCTTATTTTTGAAATTAAAATCATAATTTTTAATTTGAAAATGACTAAGCATTTCTGGTTGGTCCAGAAATGATGTTTTGGTATGAAACTGTCGATCTAGGTGGTCGGGGTGGTCAGCGTCTTCTTTGGTGATGAAGTGGTGATAGGAGAATCTAGGAAAAATATTGGGAAGTTGATCAATGCATTGAGGTGATGGTGGTTAAGTAATGAAGTTTCTAACCCTAGATTCTCTGTTGATCAGAAATTTGTTCGACGTGACTTCTAGAGATGACCGTGCTTTCCCAGATTCAAGGAGATGATAGATGGAGTGTGGAAGAAATCGTGGCCGGAGGTGTAGGCACTCTGGTGGTCGGGGTCATGAGATTGAGGTGATTCCAGGTTTTCGACATTGGTTCCAGTTTGAGCTTTAAAGCTCGATTTTGATTTCGAGCTACTGCTATTGATTTGAGGGTCGGAATTGAGTTGGAAGATGATCGCTGACATGCGTAAGTCGTCGCGAGGGGTCGGAGTTGGCGGCGATGTTGGTGCATGTGCACGGAGGTGATGGTGTGTATCTGCTGTTGATTTGGGGAAGATGGGTACTCGAGAGTTTATTCGAGTAGATTCGTGTTTTGCTCGAAGCGTTGGGGTATTGGTCTCCAAATAATTGTTGTGTGGGCTCGGGTATATTGTTGTTACAGGTTTTTGTAAAAACCTGTCAGTACTTTAAGTTTAAATGAATTCAAAAATGGAAAACCTCTCTGTTTGAATCTAAATGATTTTAAATTTTGGGAACAAGATTAGACAAAGTTTTAAATCAAAGCTTTAATCTGGATTCGAATTTAATTTATATCCTAGCTTTAGGATGAGTAAAGTTTTATCAAAATTTAAAATGTTTTGAAACAAGTTTAAAATATAAAGGTATGTTGTAAATAAATTATTTTCCAAGAAAATGTTAAAACCTTATTTGTATTCTTTTATAAAAGAATTCTTTAATATTTGAATAGAAAGTTATATAAATTAGTTTGACTTAAATTTTAAGTTAAAGATTAATTTATTTTGAATCTTGGTGATAAATATAATCAAGCAATTAGTTTTAAACTTTTCTTTATATAAGTTACTTTATATAAGATAAATGTTCTTTACATTTGTTTTTAAAGGTTTATAAATTGATTTAAAGTCGGTTAAAATTTGAATTGTTAATCATTTTGAATATTAATTTTGAAATGAAATTTTAAAGAGAATTTAAAGTAAAATGTTTTCAAATGTATTTGAAATGATAATTAAGCCATTAATAAGGAAGATGTTATTATCTTAAGGATAATTAAGTTTTAAATAATTGGTGATTCATTTTATTAATAAGGAAATATATGGGTAATTAATTAATTTAATTAATCAATAAGTTAAGCTTAATTGATTAAGTAATTAAAGGTTTAAAGTAATTAATTAAGGAAAATTAGGGATCATTATTTAGTTAATTACAAATTATTAATTAATGGATAGAAATTAATTAATCAAGAAATTAAAGCTTAATTAAGTTGCAATTAATCACTTAATTAATTAAGTAATTAAAGACTAATTAATTGGTTATTAAAGATTTATTAATTTGTAATTTAATAATGATTAATCAAAGTTTAATTACTTAGGAGAAGTAATTAAAGGTTTGTCAATAGTTAATGTAGATCATTAACTAAGGATTATTAAATAATTAATTAATGTGATTAACTTTAAATAATTAATTATATTAATTAATTATGGATAATCAATTGTGAAATTATTCAAGTGTAATTATTTAATGAAAGTAATTAGAGTAATTAATTACTCGGTGTAATTAATTGATTAATAGGATTAATTTAATTTAATTAATTGGTTTAATTAATTTAAATAATCACTTGATGATAGGATTAAGTTTAATTACTTAATGAGATTTATAATGTGTAAATTACTTAGTGAAGTAATTAGTGAGGATAATTGCAGGATGTAATTAGTTGAAGATTTGAAAGTAGTTTTTGGTTAATTACCTTGTGTAATTAATATGAAGGATAATCACTTAGTAAAAGTAATTAATAATTAATTACTTAGTGTAATTAATTTATGTTATCTAAAGATAACTAAGAAATGTAATTAATTATGGGTAATTAATTACTGAATGAGATTAATCAAGGATGATTAATAAATATAAATAATTAAAGATTAATTATTAATTAAGGGGTAATTAACTTATTTAATAAAGTAATTAAAAGTAGTTAATTACTGTTTGTGATAAATCATGAGTGATTAATAATTATGGTTAATAATTAATTACGAAGTAATTAAGGGATCATTAATTAATGTAATTAATGATGTAATCAAGGGTTGATTAATTATAATTAATTAATCAATGATAAGTGATTAAAGAGTAATTAATTAATGTAACTAAGAACTAATGTAATTAATTATAGTTAATTAATTTGCGAAGTAATTAAAGGTTAATTACTGTATTTGGTTATGCATAATAAATTTGTAAAATTAATTAAAGGATAATGACTTGAATGTAATTAAAGAATAATTAATCAAGGGTGATTAATTAAGATGATTAATTAGAGGATAATTAATTAATTAATTTGTAATTAATTAATGGTTATTTAAGCAAGGTTTATATTGATGAAGTAATTAATTTAACTCACTTTAAATTAATTAGAAATGATGTAATTAATTTAATTCATTTTGAATTAATTGTATTTGGTGTGATTATTAATCATTGCTTATATATTAATGGATGATATTGGTTACCTTGAATGGTTTGAGATCTCAGATATGAGATAAATAATATTGTGTGATATGGATGCTTTGGTTGCATTGAGATGATAATATGAATTATCTATTTGTGATTGATAATATGGATTATCTGTTATGATGATAATGATGATTATCTATTGTGGTATGTGAATTATCTATCTGTGTGTATATAGATAATGAAATTGAATTATTTTAAACTTTAAAACAACTTGGCCTTAAACGATACGCTTTGGATTTCGATGAGACCGGGATCGGGTTACCAGATTTAGATATCCGAAAACCACATCAATCCAAATTTACGATAGGTCGTGAATCTCAAATGAAGGGTGAAGACTCGAGGTGTAAGGAATATTCATCGTTAAAACTCAAAGGGTGATTCCAATACGAGTTTAACGGGGTAGTACTTCCAGATTCGAGATGAAGATTCAGAGTGCAAGGGTTATCGTCGTTAACTCTGAGGGTGATTCCAAAATGAGTGTAAGGAGATAATGCCTTCGGTTTCGTTCGAACCAAGAATGAACTTGTATGGATTGAATGCTTTCAGAACATCATCAGGTCGACGATGAGCATTCTAAGAGATGTGTTCTCTAAAGGTAATCGTAGCCTCAAGCCTCATCAACCGGGAATGGCTAAAACAGGAGAGGTGCAGCAAGGCTAAGTGGGTCATGCTCAAGTAGGACGAGATTTTCCCCTGTCTAGAAGTCCCTTTTTATTCGGCTGTGTGGGCGGTTGGAACGTACGCCAACTGCGGGGTTATCTTGTTCGGGACTATCCAGTAAGGGATGGTTCCGGCCTTGTGTTGCAGGGGATTGGGAGTAATTCTCGGTACGGTGATCTAGGCCCCATACTGTGATGGGCGGTACCCCAGTAGCCCTGCCATTGTATGGAATCCGAAATCCAATAAGTGCCAGCGGTTTTGATTGTATTACCCACTTTTGTGGCTAGTAGCTGGAATTTAATGAATGTAACAATTTCGGCTATTTTCTATTTACTTGAAAACCCTAGACCTATTATAATATCACTGGATTTCCTATCAAATGTTTTGGTTAGCGTAAGGTAAAAACTTTTCCATGTTTATGTGTGGGAAGTTTTACGTGATACTTTTATTTTCAAAGTTAAGCAACCTTAACCTGTTACTCACACCAGACCCATGTCTGACCCGGAGTTTATCTTCTGTTTTTTTAAACTCTTGGGTACTCAAATTTTTACCAGTAGCCAAGGGATTCAGGTTAGCTTTGACGAATTACGGAGGAGCAATGGAGCAGGAGGCTTCTGCGTTATAGTTATATATAGTGTTCCGCTGTGTTGGTTTCTCTGAGTAGTTTCCTTGTATTGTATTGAGTTGTATGACTAGACAGGTGTTTATAACTGTCTAGTATGTGATGTATAATCTGTGTAACTCTGATAATGGTTGTAAACTATGTAATATTTATGTTATTAATATAATTTATTCATTCCGCTGCTGAGATTCTGATGTTGTTTCTTCTTTCTTCTCTTTCTTTTCTCTTTTCTATCCCTTTCTTTCTTCAAGATGATGCGATTTTCTATGGTGAGAAAGTCGGGTCGTCACAAGGAGTTCTTTCCATTCTTCAGGAGGCGATGGCCGCTGTCCATCGCAACCGGCACAACAACCCGTTATGTCTCTAGTACCTAGAGCGGAGGGGTAAGTATTAAACTTTTTTCAGCACCTTAAATATTTTGTGTACAATATACTAATCTATATAACACAGGGGGTTTGACCTATAGCCATCAGCTATAGTTCTATCAGTTTCGAGGGATTCGTACAAGAGTAGGATGATGGATTGTTGGCCGAAGTGGGATAATATACCTCCTCACATCCTGGAGTGTACTTGGCAGGATTTTCTTGTAAGTATTGTTGGAATTGGACCTGCCCGCAGTGAAAGACAATATTTCAATCAGGGATCAGATGCATGACTTGCAAGTTCTGGTTAGCATACTTGGTGACTTAAAAGTGCAGATTCCAGAATAAGTCCAAGTTGGGGCTATAATCGCAAAACATCCATCAAGTTGGAACAACTATCGCAAAAAGCTCTTGCATATAACTGAAAAACTCACAATGGAAAATATTGAAAAACACATACGAATTGAGGAAGAAAACAGAATTCATCATGGTATTTTCCCTTCTTCTAATGTGAATAACGTGACTTTTGGAAAGAAAAGTAAGGAAAACCAGAACCAAAACTTCAAACCAAATAGAAGGAGCAAGCAGGGAAGCGAATCTATTCCAAAAGACAAAAAGAATAAGGGATGCTTCAACTGTGGGAAACTTGTGCACTACAAGCGTGACTGCAGAGGTCCTCCGAAACAAAAAATGGGAATTCTGCAAATATGGTTGATGCCGAGGAAATGCAGGAAATCATTTCTATGGTTTTAGATTTACAAATCGGCATGATAACTGAATTGCACATGGCTATTGCGATCTTCAAATTGGTGGTTTTATTTCGGTGCAACGGTTCATGTTTGCAACAACAGAGGCCTATTCAAAACCTAACGGGGGTTGCAGATCAATAAGAGCTGCTCATGGGAAACGGAAATGGTGCAAAGGTTCTGGGAAAAGGAAATGTAGAGACTCACTTCACTTCCAACAAGAAGATAACTCTCACCAATGTACTCGACATTCCTGATATTAAACAGAATCTGGTTTCTACATCAATCTTATGCAAAAGTGGTGTCAAAATAGTCTTGGAGACTGATAGTATAATTCTGTCCAAAAATGGCATGTTTGTGGGTAAAGATTATGCATGTAATTGGATGTTCAAACTCAGTATTAATAAAATAAAAGAATATTCTGCTTATACTGTTGATTCTTTACCTTATGGCAAGCACGTTTAGGACATTTAAATTATAAATCTTTAAAGTATATGGCAAAACATGATTTTATTTCTGTTTCAAATAATATGCATGAAAATGTGAAATATGTATAAAAGCCAACATTATGAGGAAACCAAATTCGGAACTTTTGGATTTAGTTCACTCTGATATCTATGAATTAAATAAAGTTTTAACTAGAGGTAGAAAAAGGTATTTCATTGCCTTTATTGGTGATTTTTCTAAATACACATGTGTCTATTTGCTTAGAAAAAAGGATGAAGCCTTTGATATGTTTAAACACTATAAAATAGAAGTTGAAAATCAAAAATGTTGGAAAATAAAGGTTCTACATAGTGATAACGGAGGAGAATATTTCTCCACTGAATTTTCTAACTTCTATGAAGAACATGGGATTATTCATCAACACAGAGTCCCTTACACACCGCAACAAAATGGGTTAGGAGAAAGGAAAAAAAGAACTTTGGTTGATATGGTAAATTCTATGTTGTTAAATGCTAAATTACCACTTAACTTATGGGGTGAAGCATTACTATATGCATGTCATTTGCACAGTAGAATCACCTCCAAAAACGCTAAAGTTTTCCCTTACGAACTATGGAATGGTCGAAAACCTAATCTAAGATATCTAAAGGTGTGAGGATGTATTGCCTTATATGGTGCCTAATCCAAAACAAACTAAACTTGGCCTAAGAGCCTTGAAAAGTGTATTTGTAAAATATGTTGAAAACTCTAAAGTATACAGACTACTGGATTTATCCTCAAACCCGATTGTTGAACCAAGGGATGTTGAGTTTATGGAAAATAAATTCAAGGAAGATTCAACTACAAATCAGTCATTGAGCCCCAACATCATTCAAACACTAATAAATGATTCTACACCTTCTGTTAGCAATAAAAGAAAGGTGATAGAAGAACAAACATAAATAAGAAGGACACAAAGAATTCGGAAAGGAAAATATTTTGGTCCAGATTTTATATCTCCTCAACCTGTAGCATTTCTTGTAGAAGGAAATAGAAATGAAGTTACTGACAAAATTCCTATAGCGTTGAATATAGAAGATGACCCAAAAACATACAAAGAAGCTATGACTTCCAGAGATTCTGCTTTTTGGAAGGAAGCAACTATTGATGAAATGGATTCAATTTTATCAAATAGTACTTGGGTATTGGTAGACTTACCTCAAGGGTCAAAATCTAATGGTTGCAGATGTGTATTTCGAAGAAAACATAAAAATGATGGTATTGTGCAAACTTTCAAAGCTAGATTAGTAGCCAAGAGATTCATAAAAAAGGAAGGAATTGATTTCTTTGATACATATGCTTCGGTTCTAAGAATTACATCAATTCAAGTATTAATAGCCTTAATGTAAAGACCCGTAAGTCCGTACTCCTTGAATAGACACTAATCTCCTTTGTTTAATTCAAGATGAACGAAAATACGAACCCTTAGGGTTTTTAAGAAAAAAAGAAAAGAAAGAAGAGAGAAAAAAGAAAAAGACAGAAGAAAATAGGACGGGACAGAAAGGAATAACAGAACAACATCAGAATCTCACAATTCGCAGCGGAACAACATATAATAATAAATGAATAATCTTTAAACAAAGAACTATATCAGTTATTACATTTTATACATTACATTACATCATATCATCAGAGTGTACAACATCATACAACAACAAACAATGCAGCGGAAAAAGAAATACTATATAAGTAATATGCCATGCCATCCAGCTTGCCTCCAGCAACTCCAGAATATCCAGAATATCCTGATAAACCTAACTCTTAACTGCCCGTGTGGAAATTGGTGGGCACCCAGAGTTTAGGAAGGAAAACAATAAACTCCGAGTCAGTCATGTGACTGGTGCGAGAACTCAAAACAGTTTATTTATCTTTAAAATCAAAATAGAGGAATATTTTTAATCAATTCGCAATGCTTTTTAAAAATGAGACTACCATAAGGCCTCCCGCACACACACACAATGCAAACGCAGAATCGGAGGAGATTTCTCCTTATGATAGCCAAAGATGCTTGATACGCATTTAAAATAACATTTGATATTATTATTAGTGTATAGTGTAGGAAAAATTCATTTCGAAAGTAGAATATAAATCTTAGCCAACATACGACCATTATCGTATGCCTACTATAGCTACTATCCAAACAGTGGTGACCACCATAAGTGAATAGCAGGTTCTACAACTAATACCGTACAAGTTTCGTATTGGGAATTGGATTTCCAACAAATGGTCAGGCTAAGGAACTTCCTACTGCCACATGGGATCGCCTCTGGCTGGACGTCCCGAGAACTTAACCAGCTCTCTGCCAAC
The DNA here is from genome assembly GCA_030765085.1 of Allium cepa. NCBI lineage: Eukaryota > Viridiplantae > Streptophyta > Magnoliopsida > Asparagales > Amaryllidaceae > Allium > Allium cepa. The sequence continues at coordinate 902,404,534 of CM060937.1, read as the reverse complement.
ACAAGGCCGGGTTACCTTTATCACTAGGTAACTACTACACGAATATGGCATCCCCCGGTCCCATCGGACCTTTAACCGAGCGCTCGTCACCAACAACACCACACAGAAATAGATATAGTGTATCAACATGAGTAAGTATCTGGGCTCCATACCATGATACCACCCTTTCCAGAAGGAAATGCACATACCCTAAAGGGAGCTACCCCTCATAACCTTGCCGCATCATTCCTGTTTTGACCATTACCGGGATGTGAGGCTCGATGAATTCACGTCCACAAAAACATACTTTATACAAAAGCCATGCTTTGGGTCAATAAATGATCAACACAATGATCACTAAGATAGACGATCAAATAAATGATCCTATCACAAATAATTAACACAATGATCATTTCAGCATCACTCAGCATGTCACATTACCAAACTGGGAATATATCGCTGATAACTTCAACTATATAACCTTTGAGCTCGTACGTCTCAGAGAAGGGTGTTAAGCAAAGAATAAATTCTCCGCCACCAACAGAAATATATTTGAAAGAAATCGGCTTTATATCTCAAATTGTAATGTCAGACATACAATCCATACAAGTCTGTTCCGGGCTCGAACAGAACCGAAGGCACTTACAAAGAAGTCCTTGCAATCCGGATATTCACAATCCTGATCGGATTTACCATCACATATGGAGAACTCAATACCGGAGCAACTCGGTGCAGAGTCAATCGATAGTTCATCCTATCGCTCTCGCAAATATCCGGTCTTCAACACCGATCTTCAATGCAATTCACAACGACGTATCACATATTCGGAATGGGTTATACGACCCCATGGTCCTTTCCCGGTTAACCCGAATAGTGAGCGCTTATTCAAAAATAAGTGTGCATTCAATTTCAAACAATTCACATCAAATACCCATTCAAAGGGAAATATTGATAGTCGGTTATTGAACTATCACTGGATATGCACACATCACCAGATTCCAAATAATTTTCCAAATTATTTATTTTCCAAAATATCTTTACAAGATATATAATTTCATCACTTCAAAAATAAATCAATATTTATTTTTAACCAATTTCACTTTTCACATATAAATTCCATAATGAATTTATATTTCAAAATATTCGTGCATATATGATTTCAATCATTCATTTCAATTTATCTTCAAAAAGATAAATTCAATATATTCACTTTATATTGGAAAACATTTCCATACTTATTAAAAATAAGTAATTCACAAATCTTTTTTTATTTTCAACACTTAGAAAATATTCAATATACTTAAATCGAATTAAGTATATATTTCATTCTATTAAGGAAATCATTCACTTAACATATTTATTTGGGCCAAAACGAATGTTGCGTAAAACATCGTTACAACAACCCAAAATCACTAGTATAGGGATTCGAAATTAAAATAGATATATAAATCCCAATACTATACAAAACATTTTCCTTTCGGAAATCATTTACTATAACAACAGTGTTATAGTCCACTATTTCCTTTTATTTCTCGAAAACGTCTATTTCAACAATAAATGTTGAAATCTATGGTTTCGAATCTCAACACATTTTAAACCATCGTTAGATCGTTTTAATTCAATTTAAACATCTCATTCAAAACAATTTCTTTAACATGTTATTCACTATTCAAAAACGTGAATATACTTCATTAACAAATTTCATCCTTTTATTTAATTTATTTTAAAGGATTATTCACTATTCAAAAATGTGAATATAACTCCATTAATAGGTTATAACAATTAACTTATCAAAATAAGTCGTTTGCGAATTTATAAAACAACGTTTATAAATTCCATTTCCATTTATTTCATAACAACTTCTTTTATAAATCTTCTTTATTTACCTATTCGATTTATAATCTTAATTATAAACCAAAAGTCCAAATTATAAGTCAAACACTTATAATTTATTTATTTGCAAAAATCGTTCCTTTGAACTTTACAAATTTTATAAACCTATTGTTTATAAAATTCCATTTATAACTTCACCGTTATATAATTCTATAAATTTCATTCATTAATGAATTTCATTTTCACTTCATTCAAACACTTATAAAAACTCGTTTTATAATGTCAATATTTCGATTTATAAATATCCATTTATAAATCTCTTAATATAAATCAATTTATATTATTCTTCTGAAACGTCTTTAAATTCCTTTATAATTTCATCATTTCGATTTATAAAATAATCAAATTTTATAAATCCTATTTTTAAACTTTTTATAACAAGTTCAGAATTCCATTTAAACTCTTTTATAAAGTCATTAATTCCTTATTTTCAAAAATCAGCTTTTAACTGTATTTCTCAAAAATTATAATTTTTATAACTTCTAAAATTATATAACGTTTATTTATATAAATGGATCAATTCCAAAAATATTTTATCTTTTCAAAAATCACTTTAAAAACCCTTTTTAAAATCCCAAAATTTGGGTCCAATGATGCTACACACCAAATAGTCAATCACGACTAACAACGATATCATATATCGATATGACAATTCATCAAATGTCAAAATATCTGAAATAAATTAAAAACTGTTGAGGAATCCAGTTGGATCCCTCCAACCTGTTTCCTGCATCCAAAAGCATTAGCACAATACCAATTTCGCTCCAGTACGAAATTATCGCGGTATATGTTCTTAATAAATATTATCCGCTTAATAACGGCGTAATAGGGTCTCATCCGCTAAACAAAAATGCGGGAAATCAACAACTGCAATATATACATATGCCAATATATATATATATTGATATTATATATAATACCAATTTCACTGTTTATGAAATATTCGCGGTATATGTTTTTATTAAATAACATCCGCTTAATAACGGCGCATAATGTCTATTTTAACAATCAATAATTTACAGTCATCATTCAAACATGCATTCAAATATTTTAAATCTAACTATTTAAAATAAAATCGAAATCTATTCGATTGAGTGAGAAATTCTCACCTTGGTTTTAATTTCCGTTTCAGCTTTTATTTCGAATAAAATTAAACGCGCGTTAAATTTTACCCGAAATTCTCACTAACTCCAAACGACTCCAAACCAACTCCATCGCGTAGTGCTCGTCCATACGATTCCAACGCAACTGAGTTTGCATTTTTTCGACCTCGTATGAAAAAGTTATGCAATTTACAAGTTTGTACACAATTTTATAACTAAATTTACAACCTAATTTATAAATTTCCATACCCAAACGAATCACAGCCTCAAGATCCCACTCCCACACATCTGGACCGTCCCCTCTTCATCTTCTTCTTTCACGTTTACAGCCGCACCACCCAACCCATCCTTAGCCAACTAGGGTTCCATTTAGCAACTCCATCGCTCGACAATACTCGATCAAACCACCGCCACCTCGAAGCACTTCGCGAGAGCTATCTCCACTATCAACACCATGAAGCTCGGCTCCCTTGAGATGCGTGCGCACGTATGTGAACACGGCACGGTCGGCCTCGTTTATCTCACAATCCATCGCTCCATTCGCGATCTCCACCGTTGATCTCGTAGCTCTCGTCGCCCTCTTCAATACTCTAGTTGAACATTTCTGCTAATTCCTGATGGATTGGAAGAAATCGAGGAGGGAAGTTGAGAAAATTCTGGCCCTTGAATTGTAACTGGCGGCTACAACAATTAGGGTTAGGGTTTTAGTGTTTATTTTGATTTTTATGAAGAGGTAGGGGCTATTTATAAGGAACGAGCGACACTATTCATCCCGGATTTTCCGAACTCCGATTTAGACGCCGTAACCAGCGTACCTAGGGTTTATCCCGCGTTCCGGACACAATGGAACAGGTTTCGGAAGCTAATTCGGACATCTGTGCGAGTTATGGCTGTAAACGCTCAATTTAAATTAAACCGATTTAAGTCGATTTCTAGGCGTTTTAAATTTGTACCGGACAAACGGTAAATCCAATTGACTTGAAATTTGAAACCTTACAATAATATCACATTACAGATCCGATGAAACTGGTTTCGTCGAATTCCGAGACTTTTTGAAAAATGGCTATTTTGACTCGCCAATTTAAATTAAAAATAATTCGATGCGTTTCGGGCTGCCACGATCAAACGATAACTCCGATTGACACGAAAATTGAAACCCGGTAATAACTAACTATTACGGATCCAATGAAACTGGTTTCGTTCAATTCTGAGACTGTTCAAAAATTGGCTATTTTACAGTCGATTATTTAATATTAAAATATTCAATTTTCACAAATTAACTTTTAATTCGATTTTAAAAGTTCTAAAATATTTCTATAACTCCAGTATGATTAAATAAAATTTTCCAAATTATTTACAATCATTTTTAACTCAATTTTCAATTATTTTCATAATTTAACATATTAAATTATCGATTTAATTATCCAATTAAATCCAAAAATTCAAAATAAAATTTATTTGACTTATAAATTCACTTTTTAATATTTAAAATAAATTAAATATTCAAATTTTAATTAAATAAAATTCTGGGTCGTTACAATCTTTCCCCCTTAAAAGAATTTCGTCCCCGAAATTACAAGTAAGAAAGGTCACAAAATCTATTAACTTTCCAAAATCCATAGTTAAACTTTTTACAATTCTTTACTAAGTTTTCCAAATCATACTTAGTTATCTTTTCAAAAACAACTACATCGTTTAACTTTCAATTCCAAAATCAAAGTTAAAGTTTTCACAAATTTTCCAATTTTCTCAAATTTTTTCTAACGCCTTAAATTTTCGGAAAAATTCGCCATGTCTCCTTTGCGCGGCTCGATCCGAAAAAAAAATGACAGTATATATATCACAAATATACATCTCATCAAGTAATGAGGCATCCCGAAGGGAAAAAGTATAAAAGTGCGATATTTAATCCGAGATATGTACCTTATATTTTATTAGCAAGCATATACGGCTAATATAGCGCTAAAGCGAGCTCCAAATGCGAAGCAAACGCGATCCGCACCTACTAAACACTCAACAAACAACATGAGAATCATGTATATAAAGCATAGTATCGATATACAACATATATCAACATGATAACTATATATGTCACATAGCAAATGCAACAATAGAAATATATATTCAACCATCAACTAATTACATCCATAACCAATCAATATTTATTTATATTCTCATTAATATTCAATGAAATGGTTTTCAATTCAAATCACATTTGATTTATTTACATTGGATTTTATCACATTCATTCTCAATTTTAATTAGTTTGCATTCACTAATTAAATCCAATTCACATTCAATTCTATTCAAATTTATTTACTTCTAATTTGAATTCAATTTCATAGCTTTCAATTTCATTAACACTTAATGAATTATATACAACCAATCAACAATCATATAACAACCGATGTATTATTAATTACAACCAAATTCCTTTCACTTATATTCATTCTCATTCAATTTATTCAACTTCCAATAACATTTGATTTCAATGAATTAATACTTTCATTCATTATTCCATATCAACTTTATTTTCATTTAATTGATTAACATTTCAATTCATTCATTCAATTCAATTACTAAGTTGAATTTTATTTCCATAACTCTAGTTCATATTTATAACTTAACCTTAAATTCACTTTCATTTACAACTCATATTCATAAATATATCCATATAGTTTCACTTCTTATATATATAAGTTTATTCACAATTGTAAATCACTTTACTTATAATTCAATTCTTATAATTCATTTGCTTATACAATTATTCTTTTATTTAGATTATTCAAACAACCTAACAATCACTTATATACAATTTAATAATTTTGAAAAATTATTCCTTTACATATTAAAATATAATCAAGGCAAAATTATTGCATTTACCCAATTCAAAACAATACTATGTCGAATTGTTCTATTCAAGTGTTTAGAAACCCCTTCGGCTCAGTTTCGAGGCTGTGCTGACGAAAGTTCATATGCCACTTAATAAACCAATCATCACAATATAAAACAATTTTATATTCACTAACAAATACGCTCTCTTATTTATTATTACACTCAAACTCAATCTAGAGTACTACTGACTCTATCTCTAATGAGTAATACCCTACAGAACCATGGTTGTCGCTTAACCATCAGAGCTCTGATACCAAATGTAAAGACCCGTAAGTCCGTACTCCTTGAATAGACACTAATCTCCTTTGTTTAATTCAAGATGAACGAAAATACGAACCCTTAGGGTTTTTAAGAAAAAAAGAAAAGAAAGAAGAGAGAAAAAGGAAAAAGACAGAAGAAAATAGGACGGGACAGAAAGGAATAACAGAACAACATCAGAATCTCACAATTCGCAGCGGAACAACATATAATAATAAATGAATAATCTTTAAACAAAGAACTATATCAGTTATTACATTTTATACATTACATTACATCATATCATCAGAGTGTACAACATCATACAACAACAAACAATGCAGCGGAAAAAGAAATACTATATAAGTAATATGCCATGCCATCCAGCTTGCCTCCAGCAACTCCAGAATATCCAGAATATCCTGATAAACCTAACTCTTAACTGCCCGTGTGGAAATTGGTGGGCACCCAGAGTTTAGGAAGGAAAACAATAAACTCTGAGTCAGTCATGTGACTGGTGCGAGAACTCAAAACAGTTTATTTATCTTTAAAATCAAAATAGAGGAATATTTTTAATCAATTCGCAATGCTTTTTAAAAATGAGACTACCATAAGGCCTCCCGCACACACACACAATGCAAACGCAGAATCGGAGGAGATTTCTCCTTATGATAGCCAAAGATGCTTGATACGCATTTAAAATAACATTTGATATTATTATTAGTGTATAGTGTAGGAAAAATTCATTTCGAAAGTAGAATATAAATCTTAGCCAACATACGACCATTATCGTATGCCTACTATAGCTACTATCCAAACAGTGGTGACCACCATAAGTGAATAGCAGGTTCTACAACTAATACCGTACAAGTTTCGTATTGGGAATTGGATTTCCAACAAATGGTCAGGCTAAGGAACTTCCTACTGCCACATGGGATCGCCTCTGGCTGGACGTCCCGAGAACTTAACCAGCTCTCTGCCAACACAAGGCCGGGTTACCTTTATCACTAGGTAACTACTACACGAATATGGCATCCCCCGGTCCCATCGGACCTTTAACCGAGCGCTCGTCACCAACAACACCACACAGAAATAGATATAGTGTATCAACATGAGTAAGTATCTGGGCTCCATACCATGATACCACCCTTTCCAGAAGGAAATGCACATACCCTAAAGGGAGCTACCCCTCATAACCTTGCCGCATCATTCCTGTTTTGACCATTACCGGGATGTGAGGCTCGATGAATTCACGTCCACAAAAACATACTTTATACAAAAGCCATGCTTTGGGTCAATAAATGATCAACACAATGATCACTAAGATAGACGATCAAATAAATGATCCTATCACAAATAATCAACACAATGATCATTTCAGCATCACTCAGCATGTCACATTACCAAACTGGGAATATATCGCTGATAACTTCAACTATATAACCTTTGAGCTCGTACGTCTCAGAGAAGGGTGTTAAGCAAAGAATAAATTCTCCGCCACCAACAGAAATATATTTGAAAGAAATCGGCTTTATATCTCAAATTGTAATGTCAGACATACAATCCATACAAGTCTGTTCCGGGCTCGAACAGAACCGAAGGCACTTACAAAGAAGTCCTTGCAATCCGGATATTCACAATCCTGATCGGATTTACCATCACATATGGAGAACTCAATACCGGAGCAACTCGGTGCAGAGTCAATCGATAGTTCATCCTATCGCTCTCGCAAATATCCGGTCTTCAACACCGATCTTCAATGCAATTCACAACGACGTATCACATATTCGGAATGGGTTATACGACCCCATGGTCCTTTCCCGGTTAACCCGAATAGTGAGCGCTTATTCAAAAATAAGTGTGCATTCAATTTCAAACAATTCACATCAAATACCCATTCAAAGGGAAATATTGATAGTCGGTTATTGAACTATCACTGGATATGCACACATCACCAGATTCCAAATAATTTTCCAAATTATTTATTTTCCAAAATATCTTTACAAGATATATAATTTCATCACTTCAAAAATAAATCAATATTTATTTTTAACCAATTTCACTTTTCACATATAAATTCCATAATGAATTTATATTTCAAAATATTCGTGCATATATGATTTCAATCATTCATTTCAATTTATCTTCAAAAAGATAAATTCAATATATTCACTTTATATTGGAAAACATTTCCATACTTATTAAAAATAAGTAATTCACAAATCTTTTTTTATTTTCAACACTTAGAAAATATTCAATATACTTAAATCGAATTAAGTATATATTTCATTCTATTAAGGAAATCATTCACTTAACATATTTATTTGGGCCAAAACGAATGTTGCGTAAAACATCGTTACAACAACCCAAAATCACTAGTATAGGGATTCGAAATTAAAATAGATATATAAATCCCAATACTATACAAAACATTTTCCTTTCGGAAATCATTTACTATAACAACAGTGTTATAGTCCACTATTTCCTTTTATTTCTCGAAAACGTCTATTTCAACAATAAATGTTGAAATCTATGGTTTCGAATCTCAACACATTTTAAACCATCGTTAGATCGTTTTAATTCAATTTAAACATCTCATTCAAAACAATTTCTTTAACATGTTATTCACTATTCAAAAACGTGAATATACTTCATTAACAAATTTCATCCTTTTATTTAATTTATTTTAAAGGATTATTCACTATTCAAAAATGTGAATATAACTCCATTAATAGGTTATAACAATTAACTTATCAAAATAAGTCGTTTGCGAATTTATAAAACAACGTTTATAAATTCCATTTCCATTTATTTCATAACAACTTCTTTTATAAATCTTCTTTATTTACCTATTCGATTTATAATCTTAATTATAAACCAAAAGTCCAAATTATAAGTCAAACACTTATAATTTATTTATTTGCAAAAATCGTTCCTTTGAACTTTACAAATTTTATAAACCTATTGTTTATAAAATTCCATTTATAACTTCACCGTTATATAATTCTATAAATTTCATTCATTAATGAATTTCATTTTCACTTCATTCAAACACTTATAAAAACTCGTTTTATAATGTCAATATTTCGATTTATAAATATCCATTTATAAATCTCTTAATATAAATCAATTTATATTATTCTTCTGAAACGTCTTTAAATTCCTTTATAATTTCATCATTTCGATTTATAAAATAATCAAATTTTATAAATCCTATTTTTAAACTTTTTATAACAAGTTCAGAATTCCATTTAAACTCTTTTATAAAGTCATTAATTCCTTATTTTCAAAAATCAGCTTTTAACTGTATTTCTCAAAAATTATAATTTTTATAACTTCTAAAATTATATAACGTTTATTTATATAAATGGATCAATTCCAAAAATATTTTATCTTTTCAAAAATCACTTTAAAAACCCTTTTTAAAATCCCAAAATTTGGGTCCAATGATGCTACACACCAAATAGTCAATCACGACTAACAACGATATCATATATCGATATGACAATTCATCAAATGTCAAAATATCTGAAATAAATTAAAAACTGTTGAGGAATCCAGTTGGATCCCTCCAACCTGTTTCCTGCATCCAAAAGCATTAGCACAATACCAATTTCGCTCCAGTACGAAATTATCGCGGTATATGTTCTTAATAAATATTATCCGCTTAATAACGGCGTAATAGGGTCTCATCCGCTAAACAAAAATGCGGGAAATCAACAACTGCAATATATACATATGCCAATATATATATATATTGATATTATATATAATACCAATTTCACTGTTTATGAAATATTCGCGGTATATGTTTTTATTAAATAACATCCGCTTAATAACGGCGCATAATGTCTATTTTAACAATCAATAATTTACAGTCATCATTCAAACATGCATTCAAATATTTTAAATCTAACTATTTAAAATAAAATCGAAATCTATTCGATTGAGTGAGAAATTCTCACCTTGGTTTTAATTTCCGTTTCAGCTTTTATTTCGAATAAAATTAAACGCGCGTTAAATTTTACCCGAAATTCTCACTAACTCCAAACGACTCCAAACCAACTCCATCGCGTAGTGCTCGTCCATACGATTCCAACGCAACTGAGTTTGCATTTTTTCGACCTCGTATGAAAAAGTTATGCAATTTACAAGTTTGTACACAATTTTATAACTAAATTTACAACCTAATTTATAAATTTCCATACCCAAACGAATCACAGCCTCAAGATCCCACTCCCACACATCTGGACCGTCCCCTCTTCATCTTCTTCTTTCACGTTTACAGCCGCACCACCCAACCCATCCTTAGCCAACTAGGGTTCCATTTAGCAACTCCATCGCTCGACAATACTCGATCAAACCACCGCCACCTCGAAGCACTTCGCGAGAGCTATCTCCACTATCAACACCATGAAGCTCGGCTCCCTTGAGATGCGTGCGCACGTATGTGAACACGGCACGGTCGGCCTCGTTTATCTCACAATCCATCGCTCCATTCGCGATCTCCACCGTTGATCTCGTAGCTCTCGTCGCCCTCTTCAATACTCTAGTTGAACATTTCTGCTAATTCCTGATGGATTGGAAGAAATCGAGGAGGGAAGTTGAGAAAATTCTGGCCCTTGAATTGTAACTGGCGGCTACAACAATTAGGGTTAGGGTTTTAGTGTTTATTTTGATTTTTATGAAGAGGTAGGGGCTATTTATAAGGAACGAGCGACACTATTCATCCCGGATTTTCCGAACTCCGATTTAGACGCCGTAACCAGCGTACCTAGGGTTTATCCCGCGTTCCGGACACAATGGAACAGGTTTCGGAAGCTAATTCGGACATCTGTGCGAGTTATGGCTGTAAACGCTCAATTTAAATTAAACCGATTTAAGTCGATTTCTAGGCGTTTTAAATTTGTACCGGACAAACGGTAAATCCAATTGACTTGAAATTTGAAACCTTACAATAATATCACATTACAGATCCGATGAAACTGGTTTCGTCGAATTCCGAGACTTTTTGAAAAATGGCTATTTTGACTCGCCAATTTAAATTAAAAATAATTCGATGCGTTTCGGGCTGCCACGATCAAACGATAACTCCGATTGACACGAAAATTGAAACCCGGTAATAACTAACTATTACGGATCCAATGAAACTGGTTTCGTTCAATTCTGAGACTGTTCAAAAATTGGCTATTTTACAGTCGATTATTTAATATTAAAATATTCAATTTTCACAAATTAACTTTTAATTCGATTTTAAAAGTTCTAAAATATTTCTATAACTCCAGTATGATTAAATAAAATTTTCCAAATTATTTACAATCATTTTTAACTCAATTTTCAATTATTTTCATAATTTAACATATTAAATTATCGATTTAATTATCCAATTAAATCCAAAAATTCAAAATAAAATTTATTTGACTTATAAATTCACTTTTTAATATTTAAAATAAATTAAATATTCAAATTTTAATTAAATAAAATTCTGGGTCGTTACACTTAACATCAATTTATCAATCGTATATCCACCAAATGGATGTTAAAATAACCTTCTTGAATGGTGAACTTAATGAAGAAGTTTACATTGAACAACCCAAGGGTTTTATTCTTCCTCGAAATGAAAGAAAAGTTTTCATACTAACAAAATCGTTATACGAATTAAAACAAGCACCCAAAAAGTGGCACGAAAAATTTGACTCGATGATACTTCAAAATGTTTTACATATAATGGTGCATACAATCCAAATTTAATAAGGAGTATGAAGTAATCATTTGTTTATATGTAGATGATTTCTTAATAATCGGCACTAACATAAAAGGGATATAAGACACCAAGAGATATCTAACTTCAAAATTCAAAATGAAAGATTTGAATGAAGCTGATACAATTTTGGGTATAGAAATTAGTAAAGCTTGTACGGCTATGTACTAAGCCAATCACATTATATTCAAAAAATACTTCAGAAGTTTGAGCATCTAAAAATTAATGATGCCAATACCCCAATAGACTCAAGTATCAATCTCAATAAAATTGAAGGAAGGGGCATTGCTCAACTCGAATTCGCAAGCGCTATTGGAAGTACAATGTATGCCATGCATTGTACGAGACCTGACATAGCATATGCAATATGTAAACTTGCATGACATACCAGCAATCCTAGCATAGATCATTGGAAAGCAATTGGAAGATTACTTAGTTATCTCAAAAGGACCAAAAATTTAGAACTTGTTTATAATGGGTTTCCAAGTGTATTAGAAGGATGCAATGATGCAAGTTGGATAACTAGCGCTAGTGATTATAAATAAACTTCGGGTTGGATTTTCACATTAGGTGATGGTGATGTTTCTTGGGCATGTAAGATATAAACTTGCATTTCTAACTTCACAATGGAATCATAATTTATAGCACTTGCTGCAGCAGGAAAAGAGGTTGAGTGGCTAAAAAATATATTGTTGGATATCATGATATGGCTGAAACCTACGCCAGCTATATCTTTACGTTGCGATTGTTAGGCAAGTATGTCTCGAGCATACAATAATGTATACGATGGAAAATCAAGACATATAAACCTTAGACATGAATATGTTAGACAAATAATAAATGTTGGAATAATTACTAGTCCATATAAGATCTAATGATAATATGGCAGATCCATTCACAAAAGCTTTGACTAGAGAAATGGTAAGGACCACGTCGGTCGGAATGGGACTTAAACCCTGTATTGACAATTAATCAATGATAGCGGAAACCCAACCTTAATATTAATTAGCTTAATTTTAAGGTTTAATGGGTAATAACAAACTATCATATGATTGAAAAGCACTAAGTCAAATTAGTGTGAACTGTTACAGGTATAAAGAGGTTGAGTTGAGCAACTCTTAATAAACTTCTAGACAGTATGGTAATAGAGATACTGAAAAGGAAAAGAATTTTACCTTTATGAACTTGGAAGTGATGTCGCTTCTAAGCAAGAGTTTATAGGGTTTTCTCTTATAAAAGTTCATTAAGTCGGGATGGAGCACATAGCCATAACGATGCTCACAGGAAGGAAAATTTTATTGGTGAATTGAAGTTGCATGTGTAATATTTTCGATTTATAAATCAGAGAAGACACGATTTAAGTTAAGACCACCCAGCTCTTCTTTAAAGTCCTGAGATATTTACACTAGTACGTGGTTTAATCGAATAAGTACCATATGTGATGCGTAACTTCTACCTATGATAAAAATGAACATCATTAATAAAACAATCTAGTAGGGGATTGTTGAGGGAGAATGTTTTTTGAAGAGGGAGCAAGTATATTAGTACCACATCGGGGAGAGTTGTTTCGATATTTGAGTAAATATGTGAAGCATCGCATGTTTATAAATTTCAGTAGGCATTCATGTTATCAACTTTAATTATCTTTCTATAACAATTGAATTTATCAATAGATTTCTTGATTACCTGTAAACCAATCCTCCAGCAGAATTACTCACTAATCATATTTAATCTACTTCGAAAATCTTGTTTGATGTTTTAGCATCTTGTTTGATTTTAAACTTTACAATGATTTAGATGAAAACAGTTGATTTAAATAATACCCAACCTTGATCTATAACAGAGAAGATACTATGTAGATGACATATATACATACACATATTCATATCCAAATATAAAACCATGTACAAACTATACTTGTTAAAGAATCATGAACAAATTAATTAACTTAAACTTTAAAAAAAACTTTGTTTACTCACCTGACCAATTTCTGAACAAAGAATAAATTTGATGGGGAACATCTGAAGCTTGAAATTGTCTTGAAGTTTTGCTGTTGAAGATGGCCTGTTCTTGCTTTAAATTTAAATTTTGATTTTACTTCTTCTCTTATTTTTGTTTTCTCGGGTTTTGTTATATTTTCTGCTGAACGAACTAGAATAGCCAGTTGTATTCATATATATAAGAAAAGAACTGGAAGCTTAAGGAAGGTATTAACTAGCCAAGCACTTTCTTCCTTTTGTTTTATATGAACAGATATTATTACTGCAGAGCAAAGGATTTGCTAAATATTTTTAGTGGACAAAATATGGGCTTGAACAGATAGGCATTAAATGTTTTGTTGCTTAATTTGTTTACATACTTATTAAAATATTTACTGTGTAAAGATATTATATACAGTTTACCCCTTATAGACAAACTTGGCTTGTGAATGAAGATAGTTTATATACAATATTTATTTTGTTACCCTCTCATGTACATATTTGTGTCAGGTTTCTTCTCTTGTGTATATGAAGATTTGTTCATATATAGATATTTGTCTTATTCTTTTCAGTTTGAACTTCAAAATACATATATGTTTGTAAATATATTTGTCAGATTCTACCTTACTTTGGTCTTGCATATGAAGATAATCTTGATATAAATATTTGTTTGTATAAGAGTGTTTGTTTTAAAAACTTCCGGTTGAACTTCATATACAGGGTTTCAGGTCCTATACCTTTGGATGAAGACATCTGTCTTCTTATTTTTTACTTGCATAACATCTGCAGGTAGATGTTCTTGTATATATGATTTAATTTGTTTTATTATTTTATACATTGCTCTTATTTTATTTTATGCTTTCAAGTTTCAATTTATGTTGTATGCATATTTTAACTAATTAATTCTTGCTTTATTCAAACAGAAAATGTTTATCTGGTATGTCATACTATGTTTACAATTTTCCAATTTTAGGTTGCAAACATACACTAACGCTTAATTCTTATTTTTATTTTAACTTTGACTAACAATATTTAAATTATGTACAATATGATTTAGTTACATTTTGTACTTATTTTTATATTCATTTCCATTTGTATTTTATTTAAATTATATACATAAGTTTGACTCATATTTTACATTTATATTTTACATTTGCAAGAATTAGAATTTTAATTTTAAACATTATCATCTATAGATATTTCTATCAAATGTTAACAAAAGAAAGTATTTTAATTTAATGGTATAAGATAAATATTATTACGAGATTTAATTTTAAATGTTCCAAATCAATCTCCTTTTTAAAATACAAATATATATAAACAAATGGTAAATATTTCCAAAATCATATTCATTTTAATATAATCAATTCACATTTAATTTAATTAGATTAAATATTTATTAAAATAAACGGGGCCAAAATCTAGGGTCGTTACATTACTCCCCCCTTAAAAGAATTTCGTCCCCAAAATTTAAAACAAAGATAATTTAAAAGCTGTAATACCAACCATTCAAACAGTCTATCCTAACAAACAAATGTTCAAACATAGATATCATTCATATATTAGCGAACGACCAAACAGTCTATCCTAACAAACATCACTAGCTATCCGAACACAAATCCGGATAAGCTTTCCTAAAACTATCCAGAGTTTTCTCTCGATGATCAACAATCCGAACTGGATTCCTGACCACAGTCAAATTTGATTCGACTTCCAAATTCCTGAACCACTGGTTCTACAACAAATGATGGATCACGAACAAATTTCCCTTAGATGGGATATATGGAATACATTACGAATTCCAGACATCCGTTCAAGCAATCCAATCCTGAAAGCTTCGGCCCCAACTCTTTCCTAATTATATTGACTTTTTACAGAATTTCAATATTTATTCATTCAACCCCGTATGATGAACATATATCATTCGTACGCAGTATTAAATTCGATCGCTCGCTTGATCACACAATTTCACTTCCGAACTAGTATCGTCCATTCGACTTCCTAGTGCGGACTCAGATCTGGTTTCTTGATCAGAAACTGTCATTCTCCTTGCATAGCCACAACTATGATAGAGAATTTCCAGAATCAATCAAAATCCTTATCCATAGTTCGTCGTCGAAAATCGAGTGAAAAATCCCAACTCAGATAGATAAAACTATCTCGAAATTCTGTGCTCGAATCTGGATCAAATTGCTATGCGAAATAAAATAATATACGTACGTTCTACGTATTTATATCCGTTGATTATCAACTATACCAGTTTCTATTATTCACATTATTTTGATTTCTATCCACCTGGAATAATTTTCTCAACATCAAATTTACTTAAGAATTTCACCGTTCATTTTTTAAGTTTAAGATAAGCATTATATATACTCTTATATTATTATTCTACCACTTTAGCCTTTATATCCTCTTATTTAAATCTAAATTTCCAATTCCATGTGAATTCAATTTATCTTCAACTCTAAATATTGAATTTTATTGACTATCTTCCATTTATAAATTATTCCTATCATTATTTTAAATTAGTTTCATCCATTAGTTTATTTCAATCTCCAATTTGAAATCGTTTTGTTGCTAACTTAATATATATTTTTTAACTCCCAAAAATTTTTGAAAAAATTCAGCAGAGTCTCCTTTGTTTAGCATTACATATTTTCATAAGCACATATGTAAGGTTTCGACACTTATTACAATTACTTCTAACCAATTCTCAAACCATTCCCTTCAGTTTAAGTGATTTACAACTTACTTGCTTATATATATAATCCATTTAAGCAAAACAAACTCATATTCATTCCAAATGATTTCAAAATCATTCTATTTTGCTTCTAATAATTCATAGAATTTTATCTAATCTTGTTTACTTCGAACGACCCATTTTCTTATGCAATTCGACAATATTATTGTGAATAAATAATTACTTAAACTTTATAACAATTTTAAATTGATTCCAACTCAGTTTACACTCGATTCCATCTCATCTTAATTTATCCACAATCTTTTTATTGCATTTTCTCTCATTCAAAAAGTTTGATTCCAAACCATTTTATTAAACTCGACAACCAATATTTTAAATTAACCATCTCACAATTTACTTAAGTTATTTATTTACTTTAAACTGTTCCACCCAATAACTTAAGTTTATTCTATTCCACCAACTTCCATTTAAATCTTTGATTTGATTTTCCTTTATTCAAATCCCAACTATTTACTAATTTATTCGATTAGTTTATTCTTTTATCCATTCTTAAATTTTAATTTACATTAACAATTCATTAATAAATTTATTTATAATAAGGCCATTCAATTTATGCTTGAATTAGATTTGTTTACAACTTACTCATATTCTATTTTAATTCAAATCAATACTTACTTATTTACTTAAGAATTTTATTTCATTCAATATTATCTATAACTCGATTGAATTCATTTAAATTCAGTTTTATTCCAACTCAACTTCAGTTAAATCTAGCTACTTACCATTCTTTTATATTTTATTACTCAATGTATGAGATCAAAACTTATTTATTTACTTAAAAGCTTATATTGCTCATTTGAGTCATTTCATCTTATAACCACAATTTCAGATTATATATATAACACTTACTACCTTAAGGTATAAATTTTCATTTCACCATTACAATCATTTTACCTTCCAATTTTATATCCAACTTAATTCAATTTCAATTTAAATTTTATCTAACTTATCTCAGGTTAAATTCAAATATATTTTCTTCATTTTCATTTACTTAAGTTAAATTTTAATTCCCGGATTGAAATTCCCAATTTCTTCTTATTAATATCAACTTTACTTTATAAGTTCAATAGTTGATTCATTTAAACTTTTCACATTATTCAAATAGAATTTCCTAAAATTAGATTGCCCAGTTTTCATTTCCAAAACCATTTTAATATGATAACTACACATACCCACTTGGTATAACATATTAAATCTCCAAATTCCAAACACTTGTTTCCACCAAAACAAATTTTTCCTTTGAAATTTCTAAAACAACTTGTATACCCAACAAGCCCAAACAATATCATGACCAAATATCCTGGCAGTAATCCATCACTTTAGAAACTCGAAAATGAATACTTACGATGTGGCCATCATCATCAGGATTATTTTCCAGTGAGTTCGGTGCTTCCTACTTCCACAAATTCCTCCCAAAACAATTTCCATTCAACAATATTTTCCAAAATAATACTCCATTATTGCCTTTAAATTTTTGGAACAACATTTCAAACATTCCCAAGATTTTTAAATTCCCAAATCCTTTTGTTTAAATTCATTTAAACACCTTTCAAATTTCCGGGACTTAAATTCTGGTTTAATCAAATTTTAGTTATATTCCTTTTTATTTAAACCATACTTAGACAATTTTATTTGGTTATAAACCACTCAAATTTTAAATTTTTATTTGGTTGTAGTATTAAAAATTAAACATCCAAATATATGTATAATAATTTTAGAAAAATATTTCTTTTATGTCTAAATATAATTTTGGGTAAAATTATTTCATTTACCCTACTTTTAAAAATAATACTGTGTCGATTTACCTTGTTTAAGAGTTTAGAAATCCCTATCGATGAAATGGCGTCCCACACATCGACCAGAATCCATAAACACTCAACAGATAAATCAACACAATATAAAAACAATTTTATATTCACTAACAAATACGCGCTCGTATCTATTAATACACTCAAACTCATTTTAGAGTACTACAGACTCTATTCTATGAGTAATTCCCACCAGAGCCAAGGTTATCACCAACCCTATGCTCTGATACCAACTGTGACGACCTGCCCTTCTACTACCAGAAAGACGTATCATCATTAAGAAAGAAAGGGATAGAAATAGAAAAGAATAGAAAAGAAAGAACAACAACATCAGAATCTCACAGCAGAACGGAACAAAATATAATATATCACATAACTATTACATAGTTTTACATATATCACAGTTATACAATATCAATACATATGACATTCATACATACATCTATCATTATATACATCAGATATACAGTACACATCAACTACTGACACAGTGGAACTAGATAGATATCTATATACGTCCGGAAACTCCTGCTCCAAGTTCCTCCAGAAATCAAAGTCCAAAATCTATCACTTGGCTACTCATAAAAATTTGAGTACCCAAGAGTTTATGAAAAACAAAATATAAACTCCGGGTCAGACATGGGTCTGGTATGAGTAAACGGTTTAAAGTTGTTTAACTTTGAAAAACATTTGAAAATAAAGGTATCACGTAAGACTCCCCACAAATAAATACGGGTAAGTTTTTACCTTACTCTAACTAAAACATTTCATAGGAAATCCAGGGATATTATAATAGTGTCTAGGGTTTTCAAGTAAATAGAAAATAGCCGAAATTGTTACATCTATTAAATTCCAGCTACTAGCCATAGAAGTGGGTAATACAAATCAAAACCGTAGGGTCTCGTAGGGAAAATGGATTTCCAACAATGGCAGGGCTACTGGGGTACCGCCCGTCACAGTACGAGGCCTAGATCACCATACCGAGGATCACTTCCGACCCCCTACAACACAAGGCCGGAACCATTCCTTACTGAACAGTCCCGAACAAGATAAACCCCGCGGTTGTAGCTAGCAACCGCCACACAGCCGAAATAAAAAGGGACATCTAGACAGGGGAATATCTTGTCCTGCTTGGGCATGACCCACCTAACCTTGCTGCATCTCCCCTATTTTACCCATTCCCGGTTGATGAGGCTTGAGGCTGCGATTACCTTTACAGGACATATCACTTAGAATGCTCATCGTCCGCCTGACGATGTGCTGAAAGCATTCAATCCATACAAGTTCGTTCCGGGTTCGAACGAAACGGAAGGCATTATCTCGTCACACTCATTTTGGAATCACCCTCAGAGTCAACGACGATAACCCTGGCATTCTGGAACACCATATGGATCTCCACTTGAGCATTCATGACCTATCGTTTAATTTGGATCGATGTGGTTTTCAGATAATCAAATTGATACCCGATCCCGGCCTCATCGAAATCCAAACGCCATTTTAAAGGCCAAGTTGTCTAATTAACTTAAACAGTTTAATTCAACTTATTGAATTAACATAGCATTTACCCACAGATAAACATATACAAGCATCATAGATATTACACAACATATCACAGAATATCATCAAATAAATATCACAATCAGATATTCAACATAACAATCCGTAAGCAGTCATCTTTAAATCTTATTTGTAATTAATTCAATTTAGAATTTATTACCTGAGAGTTAATCACTTAACCCAGTTGATTTAATTTTTGATTATCAGTTTATTACTTATTTCTTTCCAAATTATTTAATCAATCATTTCTTGATCAGCCATTAAATCTTAATTATTCAATAGATTATTTATTTTATTTATTTAATTAATTACTTTATAATCAAGTTGTTTAACCTTAATTACTATTCCTTACTCATTAATTATTACCTTAATTATTATTTAATAACTTAATTATCCAATTATTATCTATTAATTACTTAATTAATCCATTATTAATTTCTTAATCAAATTATTTAATTAATTAACTATTATCATTCATTAATTAACTTAAGTAATTAATTACCCTTTTATTTATCACATAATCGTTAAGCAATCCGACTCTAATTAAAATTAAAAAGTTAATCATTCTTAGTTACTTTTTAAAAATAATTAATTAATATTAATCATTCAACTTAATTAACCTTTTTTTTTAAAAGAAATCTTTTGAAAATCGATATATTACTAACTACAAACTTAAATATTAACAAATTCGTATTTGTGGTGAAGTAATTGCCTAATTTAAGAAATAATTAAGTGTTAAAATATTGTTAAGTATTAACTAAGATGGTCAAAACTTGTATTAAGTTTTTGACTTAAACGGTTAAACATTTTTTTTATTCTACAGTACTTCAAACTTGATGTAATCTGTTACTTAACTTACCACTAAAACACACTACAGCAGTTTAAAGGAAACCCGAGACTTCCCAGGGTAAAACTCGAGTAATGCTTCGGGTTCTTCATCCATGCTCATCGTCCGCGACATTTCCCTGTACCCCTTCTTCTTCTTCCTTTATTTTTTTCTTCCAGTAATTAGTTTAAGTTTTAACGTGGTAAACTAGCATTAGGAAAACCAACTTTCGCACAGAATACACGAACACAAACCTGAAGCTTCCTCCATTTCCACTCGTGCACGACTCGAGACGATACGCGTCAACAACCCACGCCGACACAGGTATGACCACCCACCGCCGTACACGTGCACGGCGGCACCACTGCACTCCGGCGATCACCAACAACATCGGCAAGTCGCAAATTATACGTAGACACGAAAATCAATCTCGAATCATCCCAAGGAAGCTCGAATCAAAAAAATGCCCTTTGCTCGAAAAACAGAAGCTCACCTCTGTCGACAAAACGACTTCGCCATCACCACTGAGACCACCTGAGCCCCTCAACCCTTGTGCACACCCTGACAACATGACCCTCTTCCACTTCCTTGAATTGCGTGGAGCTCAATCACACAGAGGGGCCGTACGCGACTTGTTTACAGAGAAGAACAAAACTTCCAGTAAACCCTAATAAGGTCTCGTGCTCAAATTTCACTCAATAGAAAAAAATTCTAAAAATTTTTACAAACTCACAAGTACTTAAACTCGCTTCAATCCAAATTTCAACCTTTTCCATTGATTAAATTTTCTGGAATTGATGAAAATGTAGATTTATTTTAAATTCGAACTGCTCATGAATTACCAATTTAAAAATCTTCATTTTTGTGTTAAAAATCATAAATTTCAGTAGGCATTCATGTTATCAACTTGAATTATCTTTCTATAACAATTGAATTTATCAATAGATTTCTTGATTACCTGTAAACCAATCCTCCAGCAGAAGTACTCACTAATCATATTTAATCTACTTCGAAAATCTTGTTTAATGTTTTAGCATCTTGTTTGATTTTAAACTTTACAATGATTTAGATGAAAACACTTGAATTTAAATAATACCCAACCTTGATCTATAACAGAGAAGATACTATGCAGATGACATATATACATACACATATTCATATCCATATACAAAACCATGTACAAACTATACTGGTTAAAAAATCATGAACAAATTAATTAACTTAAACTTTAAAAAAAAATTTGTTTACTCACCTGACCAATTTCTGAACAAAGAATTAATTTGATGTGGAACATCTGAAGCGTGAAACTGTCTTGAAGTTTTGCTGTTGAAGATGCCCTGTTCTTGGTTTGAATTTAAATTTTGATTTTACTTCTTCTCTTATTTTTGTTTTCTCGGGTTTTGTTATATTTTCTGCTGAACGAACTAGAATGGCCAGTTGTATTCATTTATATAAGAAAAGAACTGGAAGCTTAAGGAAGGTATTAGCTAGCCAAGCACTTTCTTCCTTTTGTTTTATATGAACAGATATTATTACTGCAGAGCAATGGATTTGCTAAATATTTTTAGTGGAAAAAATGTAGGCTTGAACAGATAGGCATTGAATGTTTTGTTGCTTAATTTGTTTACATACTTATTAAGATGTTTAGTGTGTAAAGATATTATATACAGTTTACTCTTTGCAGACAAACTTGGCTTGTGAATGAAGATAGTTTATATACAATATTTATTTTTTTACCCTCTCATGTACATATTTGTGTCAGGTTTCTTCTCTTGTGTATAGGAAGATTTGTTTATATATAAATATTTGTCTTATTCTTTTCAGTTTGAACTTCAAAATACATATATGTTTGTAAATATATTTGTCAGGTTCTACCTTACTTTGGTCTTGCGTATGAAGATAATCTTGATATAAATATTTGTTTGTATAAGAATGTTTGTTTTAAAAACTTCCGGTTGAACTTCATATACAGGGTTTTAGGTCCTATACCTTTGGATAAAGACATCTGTCTTGTTATTTTTACTTGCATAACATCTGCAGATAGATCTTCTTGTATATATGATTTAATTTGTTCTATTATTTTATACATTGATCTTATTTTATTTTATGCTTTCACGTTTCAATTTATGTTGTAAGCATATTTTAACTAATTAATTCTTGCTTTATTCAAACAGAAAATGTTTATCTGGTATGTCATACTATGTTTACAATTTTCCAATTTTAGGTTGCAAACATACACTAACACTTAATTCTTATTTTTATTTTAACTTTGACTATCAATATTTAAATTATGCAATATGATTTAGTACATTTTATACTTATTTTTATATTCATTTCCATTTGTATTTTATTTAAATTATATACATAAGTTTGACTCATATTTTACATTTATATTTTATATTTGCAAGAATTAGACTTTTAATTTTAAACATTATCATCTATAGATATTTCTATCAAACGTTAACAAAAGAAAGTGTTTTAATTTAATGGTCTAAGATAAATATTATTAAGAGATTTAATTTTAAATGTTCCAAATCAATCTCCTTTTTATAATACAAATTTATATAAACAAATGGTAAATATTTCCAAAATCATATTCGTTTTAATATAATCAATTCACATTTAATTTAATTAGATTAAATATTTATTAAAATAAACGAGGCCAAAATCCAGGATCGTTACATAGCACTTTGCACATGTGCATGTGCGAGAGAGGGTTCGAAAAAAGTATGGTTGTTGCCTACCAACAGTGGTATTTTTTCAAATTTCAATTTTTGGCTCCTGGAAAAAAATTGTTATCCGGATAACAGTTACACCTATTTTCCAACAGTCGCATACCTTGGCAGAGCAACTATTCATACACTATATAAACATCTCCTATGTTAGTATTTTAATAATTATCCGTTTTATCTTCTTCCACGCTAATAAAATCTCATTGAATCCACCGAGATTGCTATATCTTTGGATTCAGGTTTTGTTTTATCTTGGAAAGCAATTTGCCATCCAACCCATTAGCAAACTCTAAACGAGTGGGGGCAAATATTTCTTTAAGGATAGCGATTATGCGCCTCAAAACCAAATCTTCTCTAATTCTGAAAATTCTTCAGCAAACTTAAAGCAATATTCGCAATGGAAAAGGGATCAGAATCTGCATTCAAACTAATGAACCAGGACTTCGTTAGGCTTAACAGAATTGATGGAACTAACTTCATGCACTGGTAGGACAAAATAAAGTTCCTTCTTACCACTCTAAAGGTTTCCTATGTGCTCTATGAAAACCTTACCACGCTACCTCCTCTAATAGGAAAAGACACGGATGAATTAAAGCGGCAAAGACTAAAGCACGAGAAGATGAACTGCTATGTCGAGGTCACATTCTCAACACCTTAGTAGACCGTTTATATGATCTTTAAACTCCAATGAAGTCCCCTAAGGAAATTTAGGATGCACTGGAACAAAGTACAAGACCAAGAAAATTGGAATAGATAAGTTTCCCACCCTTTAATATTTGGAATTTCAAATAAAAGATAATGTTTCAGTCATGGATCAGATGCATGACTTGCAAGTTCTGGTTAGCAAACTTGGTGACTTAAAGGTGCAGATTCTAAAATTAGTCCAAGTTAGGGCTATAATCGTAAAACTTCCACCAAGTTGGAACAATTATCGTGAAAAGCACCTGCATATGACTGAAGAACTCGCATTGGAAAAGATAGGAAAACATATATGAATTGAGGAAGAAATCAGAATCCGTGATGGTGTTTTCCCTTCTTCTAATGTGAATAATGTGACTTCTGGAAAGAATAGAAAGGGAAATTAGAACTTCAAAACAAACAAAAAGAGCAAGCAGGGAAGCGACTCTATTTCCATAGACAAAAAGAATAAGGGTTGCTTCAACCATAGGAAACATGGGCATTACAAGCGTGACTGGAGGGCTCCTCCGAAATAGAAAAATGGGAACTCTGCAAATATGGTTAATGTCGAGGAAATGAAAGAAATCATTGCTATGGTTTTATATTTACAAATTGGCATGATAACTGACTTGCACATGGTTATTGCTGAAACAAAATCTTTAGATTGGTGGTTCGATTCTGGTGCAATGGTTCATGGTTGCAACAATAGAGGCCTATTCAAAATCTATACGGAGGTTGCAGATCAAAAAGAGGTGCTCATGGGAAACGGAAATAGCGTAAATGTTCTGGGAAAAGGAAATGTAGAGATTCACTTCTCTTCTAACAAGAAGATAACTCTCACTAACGCACTCCACGTTCCTGATATTAAAAAGAATCTAGTTTCTACATCTATCTTATGCAAAAGTGGTGTCAAAATAGTCTTGGAGGTTGATAGTTTAATTCTGTCCACAAATGGCATGTTTGTGGGTATAGTTTATGCATGTAATGAGTTGTTCAAACTTAGTATTAATGAAATAAAATAATATTCTACTTATAATGTTGATTCTTTACCTTTACGGCATGCACATTTAGGACATTTAAACTATAAATCTTTAAAGTAAGTGGCAAAACATGGTTTTATTTTTGTTTCAAATAATATGCATGATAAATGCGAGATATGTATAAAAGCCAACATTACGAGGAAACCATTCCCAAGTGCTGAAGAAATTCGAAACTTTTGGATTTAGTTCACTCTGATATATGTGAATTAAATGAAGTTTTAACCAGAGGTGGAAAATGGTATTTCGTTACCTTTATTGATGATTTTTCTAAATACACATGTGTGTATTTGCTCAGAAATAAGGATGAAGCCTTTGACATGTTTAAACACTATAAAATAGAAGTTGAAAATCAAAAATGTTGGAAAATAAAGGTTCTACGTAGTGATAACGGAGGAGAATATTTCTCCATTGAAATTTCTAACTTCTATGAAGAACATGGGATTATTCATCAACACACAGCCCTTTATACACCACAACAAAATGGGTTGGCAGAAAGGAAAAACGGAACTTTGGTTGATATGGTAAATTCTATGTTGTTAAATGCTAAATTACCACTTAACTTGTGGGTGAATCATTACTATCTGATATGTCATTTGCACAGTAGAATCACCTCCAAAAACGATAAAGTTTCCCCTTCCACTCAAAAAGGATAGAAATAGATACATGGAAAATCTACTCGAAGCGGACCCGAAGATTCGATAGAATCTGAGGTGCTTCTAGAACCACCGAGGCCGGAAACTTGATAAAGTCGAAGGGTCATGAACTATGATATGGTCGAAAACCTAATCTAAGATATCTAAAGGTGTGGGGATGTATTGCCTTATATGGTGCCTGATCCAAAACGAACTAAACTTGGTCCAAGAGCCCTGAGAAGTGTATTTGTAAAATATGTTGAAAACTCTAAAGCATGCAGATCACTGGATTATCCTCAAACACGATTGTTGAACCAAGGGATGTTGAGTTTATGGAAAATAAATTCAAGGAAGATTCAACTACAAATGAGTCATTGAGCCCCAGCATCATTCAAACACCAATAAATACTTCTACGCCTTCGGTTAGCAATAAAAGAAAGGTGATAGAAGAATAAACATAAATAAGAAGGACACAAAGAATTCGAAAAGAGAAATATTTTGGTCTAGATTTTATATCTCCTCAACCTGTAGCATTTCTTATAGAAGGAACAGAAATGAAGTTACTAACAAAATTCCTTTAGTTCTGAATATAGAAGATGACCCAAAAACATACAAAGAAGCTATGACTTCCAGAGAGACCCCTTTTTGGAAGGAAGCAATATGATGAAATGGATTCAATTTTATCAAATAATACCTGGGCATTGGTAGACTTTCCTCAAGGGTCAAAATCTAAAGGTTGCAAATGTGTATTTTGAATGGTATTGTGAAAACTTTCAAGGCTAGATTAGTAGCCAAGGGATTCAAACAAAAGGATGGAATTGATTTCTTTGATACATATGCTCCGGTTGCAAGAATTAAATCAATTCGAGTGTTAGTAGCTTTAGCATCAATTTATCAATTGCATATCCACCAAATGGATGTTAAAACAGCCATCCTGAATGGTGAACTAAATAAAGAAGTTTACATGGAGCAACCCAAGGGTTTTATTCTTCCTGGAAATGAAAGAAATGTTTACAAACTAACAAAATCATTATACGAATAAAAACGAGCACCCAAATAGTGGTACGAAAAATTTGACTCAATAATACTTCAAAATGGTTTTACATATAATAGTGCAGACAAATGTATCTAATCGAAATTTTCTAAGGAATATAGAGTAATCATTTTTTTATATGTAAATGATTTATTAATATTCAACACTAACATGAAAGGGATACAAGACACCAGTAGATTGTTGGATCTAAGGTTTTGATAGCTGACATGACACAACAATTCATGAATCTACAACTACGGCAACATCCGGACTCAACAACTCAAAATATGGTTCGTATAGTTATATATATTTTAGCAAGAGTCATTAAGTGTATATATAGAGTATAGTCTAGTGCTTTATTAAAATCTTTCCTCAAAAATAATTATTCACATTCATATGTATTCATATTAAACCTACATTCAAAATTAAATACTTTTCGAATTCATACGCACAAACAAAATTCATTGCTGCACTGATGTACAATTCAGTCGACTGACCAAGTGGTACCAGTCGACTGAGTCGACATATAAATTTTAATGCATAACATGAACTAGTCGACTGAACACACCTGGTCAGTCGACTAAGTCAGTGCATGTAACTTGTGCATTTTTTGAATTCAGTCGACTGACCATGCACATTCGGTCGACTGAATCCTGTAACAGTTAAATTTTTGAATAAGCACTTGCATTTCTCAAGAGTTATCTCCTTTTTTGAACTGTTGCATCCAATAGCTTTTCGGAAGGAAGTTTTACCAGAAGTTTTAACTCCTTATACACTATAAAAGCACTCAAGTTTCAATGATCAAATCACCAAATTTTCTTATCTTTCTTGATCTATATTACATAGCTTTATTGATTCTACTGCTTATAAAATTATATACAGCCATTGCTTACAACTCCACTTCCATATTCTATAAGCAATTCTAATCTTTCTATTCTTCATACACACACAACTATAAACATCATTCTTGAGGAAAAGATTATAGGAAGGGTGTACTACAAGTGACAAATCTGTGTTATCCAGAACACACAAAGTCAAGTTAATCTAGTTTATACAAAAGTGTTTTTCGGTTGCTCAGGCTGTCAAGTCTTGTTCTGTTGCTCAGGCAATCAAGTCATGTTCGGTTGCTCAGGCGGTGTAATACATGTTCCTCAGGGTTAAGTGAGGGTTGCTAGTTTTAATTCTTGAAGGATTCTGGGACTAGACGTGGAACGAGAGTTCGAACCAGCATAAAAATTTCTAGTGTCATTTTACTTTACTGCTATTATTTTCTGCACTAATTATTTATATTATTATATAATGCTCGATCCTATAGCACAGTCACTTTCAATTGGTATCAGAGCAAGGCCATCATATAACCGTAACATAGTTATCTGATTTTTTTTAATATGAAAAACAACACCAACACTGCTACTAACACTATCTTTCTTGAAGGTCAATCTACTGCACGACCACCACTATTTAATGGAATGAATTATAACAATTAGGCCACTAGAATGCGAATTTATATACAAGCAAGTAGTTATGAAACTTGGAATATTATGCATTCTGAATACACTATACCTACCACTGAATATTCAGCATGGTCTAACACACAAAAACTGGATGTTGTTGCAAATGCTAAAGCTATGAATATGTTATATTGTGCATTAGACAAAAATGAGTTTAATAGAATAAGCATGTGTAAAACTGCTCATGAAATTTGGCGCACACTTAAAGTTTCACATGAAGGTACTAACAAAGTAAAGCAAAGTAAAATTTCTATGCTCAAATTACAATACAAATATGTGTTTAATAGCCAAAGAAAATGATCATTGGTTATGACACAATATATTTTGTCATATTGATTTCAACGCTTTAAATAAATTATCTAAAAATGATTTAGTAAAAGGTTTACTAAAAATGAGTTTTAAAGTAAACAATATTTGTGATGCTTGTCAAGTAGGAAAATTATCAAAATCATCCTTCAAATCAAAGAAAATTATTTCTACTGTATAATCACTAGAACTATTGCATTTGGATCTCTTTGGTCCAACTCAAGTTCAATCTATATATCATATCAAATATGTTTTGTTATAGTAAATGATTTCTCGAGATATACTTAGACTATTTTTTTGAAAAATAAAAGTGATACTTTTGAAATTTTCAAAATTTTTGCAAAGAGAATTCAAAATCTTAAAAATTTAAAAATTAGAAGTGATCATGGAGGTGAATTTGAAAATGATGCTTTTGAACATTTTTGTAATAAAAAGAGAATTTATCATGATTTTTCTTTTCCTAGAACACCACAACAAAATGGAGTTATACAAAGCAAAAATATAACTCTACAAGAATATGCAAGAACTTTCTTAAATGGAAGTACTTTACCAAAACATTTTTAGGTAGAAGCTGTAGTAACTGCTTATTATGTTCTGAATCATGTTTCCATCCGACCATTAACAAAACACACTCCATATGAACTTTTTCGTCAAAGAAAACCAAACGTTTCTTATTTTAAAACTTTATGTTCAAAATGTTTTATTTTAAACACAAATGATCAGCTTGGAAAATTCAATCCAAAATCCGATAAAGGAATCTTTGTAGGATATTCGAACGAAGCAAAGCTTATCCAATTTTCAATAAAAGAACTGTAACAATCGAAGAAACACTTCATGTTTCATTCGACAAAAATTTTGTATTTAATAAAAATTTAGAGGATGATGAAATAATACCTAAAATGGTCACAAATACGGTTACTCAAAATAATTTTGAAGAAGATGAAAACATTGTTCATAATGAAAATGAATTAAGATCTCCTCCTAGGATTTTATGAGATCACCCGGTAGAAAATGTCATAGGAAAAATTGATTCACATGTTAGAACTAGAAATCAACTTAATCAAATGGGTCATGTAGCATTTCTTTCTAATATTGAACCTAAAAATGCAAAATAAGCCTCTACTGATGACTATTGGATTATAGCTATAAAAAAAGAGCTAACAATTCGAACGAAACGAAGTTTGGGAACTGGTTGCTAGACCAAGTGATCAAATAGTCACCGATACTAAACGGATCTTCAAAAATAAAGTAGATGAACAAGGAAATATAACTATGAATAAAGCTAGATTGGTTGCTTAAGGTTATAATCAAGAAGAAGGAATTGACTACGAAGAAACGTTTTCTCTAGTTGCACGAGTTGAAGCAATACGTATCTTACTGGCCTTTGCATGTTTTAATAATTTCAAACTTTATCAGATGGATGTTAAAAGTGCTTTTTTAAATGGATATATAAAAGAAAATGTTTTTGTTGAACAACCTCCTTTATTCACACATGAAAATTTTCCAGACCACGTCTATAAACTGAAGAAAGCCTTATAAGGCCTAAAACAAGCACCCCGTGCTTGGTATGAACCTATTAAGAGCTATCTAATAGATTCTGGTTTTGAAATTGGGAAGATTGATCAAATTCTTTTTATTAAAAAAACTAAAAAGGATATTTTAATCATTCAAATTTATGTAGATGATACTATTTTTGGTTCTACAAATGAAAAATTAAGTCAGGAATTTTTCAAAATAATGACCAAAGAATTTGAAATGTCTCATATGGAAGAATTATCTTATTTTCTTAGTTTACAGATTAAACAATTAAAAAATGGAATTTCTATTAATCGAAATAATCTAATTAAATGATTTGCTTTGGAAAATACTTCTGCCAAACTAACTCCAATCAGTACAACAATACATCTCGATAGAGATGAAGATGGCAAAATTGTCGACCAAAAATTATATCGAAGTATAATTGGATCATTACTTTGTCTAAATTCTAGTGGACCTGACATAATGATGAGTGTTTGTTTATGTGCTCAAATTCAAGCAAATTCTAAAGAATCACATATGTGAGCAACGAAACGAATATTGCGTTATCTAAACAAAACCAAATATTTTGGACTATTCTATCCGAAAGAATGTCCATTCGAGTTAGTTTCATATAGTGACACTGATTTTGGATGATGTCGGACGGATCGAAAAAGTACTAATAAGACTTGTCACTTCATTGGACAATCCTTAGTCTCTTGGTTTAGCAAGAAACAAAATTGAGTTTCCCTTTCCACTTGTGAGGCGGGATATATTTCTACTGCTTTAACATGTGCTCAAGTCATTAACATGCAATAAAAACTTCAAAATTTTGGTTTAAATTTATCTAAATCAACTATTTTTTGTGATAACACAAGTGCTATAAACTTATCCAAAAATCCCGTCAATCACTCACGAACTAAACATATTGACATAAGTCATCATTTTCTTCACGATGATATTGAAAAGGATTTAATCGGATTGGAATTTGTATCCTCTGAAAATCAACTGGCCGATATATTTACAAAACCTTTGAATGAAAATATTTTTGTTAAACTTAGAAGAGAATTAGGAATTATTTCTTCAAAAGATCTATAATTAGTTTTTGTAAAAAGTTTTTCAAAAATAAATTTTCTCAAAAATTTTAGGATTGCCACACATGAACTTCAGACCTCTAACTTCACAGGATGCTTTTCTACCACTTCACTATATTTTTTTTATCTATACTTATTTTTGAATTCATATTATTTCTGATCTTTTTCTTGTAACCACTCATTTTGGTTTTACATTTTTACGACCATTCCATCTTAAGGTTTTTAGTTATTTTTCTTTTAATTTATTGGTTTTCATTTTTTTTGATCATTGCTATACTCATTCTCATCTAATTTAAGCCTCCTGTTTATTAAATTTAAGATTGTTTTATTTTTTCTTCCACTCAATCTCTCTGAATTCAAAAATAAAGTTTCAATCTCTTCAATAAAAAAATTTACGATGTCTTCACAACATAACTTTGAATCCTCTTCCCTCTCCTATACCTCAATAAGCTTGAATTTTGTCAACCTACCTATAACAACCTCTATTTATGAGCTCGTTCCAATAGTCCCACCATCCACTCACACTGGCTACACTCCTCCCAATAAAAGAGCTAAACACTCTTTATTTTTCAAATCGCCGTCTACCAAAGATAAGATAGACGACATCCACCATTATCAACGGGAGACGCTGGAATTACAGCGAGACCTGTATTACAAGCAAAAGGTAAATGTGAAGCGCTTAAGCTTCCTAAAACAAGTGGCTCTAAAATTATGTGGATCGTCATCCTACAGTACGGTTCACCAACCATGTTCTCCTTCACGACGTAACCCGCGGGAACCATCACCTCAACGTCCCCTTGTCTCTCTAAACTCATGGGAACGCTGAAATGGATGGTCACCATTGAGACCACTTCAAGAGAACACCAAAGTTGAACCGGACAAATACCACACTCCTTCCTCTTCATCTAATTCTTCTTATATGTATGTATGTATGTATGTATGTATGTATGTATGTATGTATGTATGTATGTGTGTATGTATGTATGCATGTATGTATATCATATCTTTTGTTTTTCTTGTTTGATTGATTTGAATATTTGTGTGTTATTCTTTAATAAGTCTTATAATCATATGTTTGTTTCTCAACAATTGTTACTAAAGTTTTTATCTTAATCCTGCATTTTTCTTACTTTCAGTCGACTGAACAAGCCTAAACAGTCGACTGGGCCAGCTATTATACACCGTATTTTACCCTACAGTCAGTCGATTGACCCCTTAATTCAGTCGACTGAATTTGGCTAATTTGAAGTATAAACACTTGGGATGGATTCAGTCAACTGAACCCCTGATGTCAGTAGATTGAGCCCAGTAAAATCTTTTTTTAAATACCCAGTCAGTCGACTGGCCTTGAATATCCAGTAAACTAAAACTGGTGACCGGGGTTTCCTATGCCAAAAGACACTTCAAATACCTTTTCAAACTCTTATATTTTTCACTTTTTACTTCATTCTATTAGAATTTCTGCCATTACTCTACTTCTTCTCTTTAAATTCAACCAAAAAGATCTCAACCTTTCCACATTTAAACACTACTCTTCAAAATCTAAACCCTAGCTTACTCCATGGCACCAAAAAGGGATTAACAAACATAATCTGTGGCAGGTCCATCTGATTCTTAGATTCGAGGATAGTTGTACAATGAACTAGCAGCACAACAATTAGATAAGATGAAGAATTCTCACATCTTCGAAGGTTCGTTTGTCAAATTTCTTAACTTTTCTCCATATGCAATCCAAGAGTTAGCTCGTCGTAGCGGCGCAGAATCTCAAATTGATTTTGCTGCAAATAACAATAAAATCAATTACCTCCTCATGAAACTTTTCTACGCCAATCTATATCTCGACAACCAAACCATTTCAAACCCTGACGATGCCATTTGAACTTTAGTATGTGGCATCAAGATTTTCCTTCCACTTCAACGATTTGCTACAATTCTAACATGCCTAGACGAAGGAGAAGAATTAGGCGAGATTTTTGTTAATGTGGAAACAAGAGATCGTACTAGTCATCTCTTTCTATCCGACGACATAACTAAACTAAAGACGGTTGCGCTACGATCCAAGGCTTGAATCATGCATCGTGGGCTATGTTGAATATGCTAGTATATGATTTTTATTTGATGATAATAAACATATATATATATTCATTTAAATATATTCGTTAATATACTATATTTTTTTCACATAATTAAATAAATATTTGCTGAATAAAATAAATAACCCAGAATTTAAATTCAAACGTATATTTTATTCAAACAAATATGTATTACAATTTTGGATAGCACAAATTTGAGCTCTCACTATATATATGCAAATTTCAATTACATTACAATTTCAATCACATCACTATTTTTCATGTACAAATGCACCTCACTACATATCACTCATTCACTCGTATTTTGTCTTCAACTCAATTCCAAATTGAATCCAGCATCTGAACAATCTGTAAAATAAAC
This sequence comes from Allium cepa, assembly GCA_030765085.1. NCBI lineage: Eukaryota > Viridiplantae > Streptophyta > Magnoliopsida > Asparagales > Amaryllidaceae > Allium > Allium cepa. Next base: position 902,370,737 of record CM060937.1, on the reverse strand, counting down.
ACTAACGCAGTAAAATTGAAAAGAAAATATTTTACAGTGTAAAATAAAATGATTTTTGAAAATATCTTTTGCCACAGCTATTTGGGTCGTTCGTCATTATTTAAATTTGAATTCATCATACACGTGGAGCTTGTGACATGCATAGTGTATCATTGTACATGCCACAAGGTCGTGCACATCGATATGCACTTGATAAAGTTACAAGGACAGGTGAGCACAAGGTCAAACCCAATTAAAAGCCGGGTTCAACTCAAGTGAAATCACGAAATAATCATAAGGTCAAACCCAAGCTATTAGCTGGATTCAACACAGTTGCAACTCAAAATGCAAATAATTCTCGAGTGAAACAAAGGCCACGCAAGCTACATACAGTCTCAAGTGAAAGGCTGGACAGTCTAACCAAAGGCAGTGTGCAAATTCAAGTGCATCGAACCTCAATGAATCCGATATCTAGACTCATACAATGCCACAAAGAAAAATAACCAAGAAATGATACAGCATGCAAATACAAGAAAAGTTCAAGCAGACTGTACATGAAGACAAACCCCAGTGCATCATATATACATGTTGACCAGGCTACACAATGAACACAACACAAATGTACTCGATACAACTACAAATGCACAGTAGCCAACACACACACACATATATACATAGTGCAAACTCACGGATGAATGAAACTGCAATGTAGCTTCAAATGCAAACAATGTACACAGTGAAGACATGAATATATACATGAGTGGACATGAACATATATGTGCAGTGAAACCAGATCAAAATCAGTGCTCGCCATGTACAAGCAACCAACCAAATACAATACAGCATTTCAGAAACCTATACACAATGTCAAGATAAATGCCAAAGTCATGCAACAGAGTATCAAGTTGAGTCAAAATGCTCCAAACAAGTTCAACAACAAATGAACAAAGCAGGTCGAAATCAACCCATGAACAAGACTCAAGTGTAATGCATAGTGAAGACAGTTCACATATAAACAATGATGTATATAAGAAGTCCAACAGTAACATAAGGTCAACATGCTTACATATGTAAACAACTCAAGTCTGCAACATATAACAATATATATATATATATATATATATTATATATACACATGCATGACAAGCTACACGAAGACCAACAGCAAGTGGAGATGACCATCAACCAAAATGAAGACGATTTCAAATTCAAATACCAAAAACACAAAGCAAGTTTTTACAAAATCGAACTGCAGTGCAAATTCAACAATACATGTATACACACATACAAATGTATATATGCACATATATGAAGACACATAGAAATAATCAAGCAGTGAATTTCAAGAATGGCCGAAGTCAAAATGGAATCAAATCCAATGCCAGAGAATTCAAAGAAGTAGTTTCAAACTAAAATCAAAACTGTGGCCATGTCGAAGTCAACAAGCACAAAGAAAGGAATCAAGTCAGGGCCGTGATAACCAAGAAAAATGAACAGTTCAAAATCGAAGCCATGAGAATCAAGCAATGAAGTATACGAAATTGAAGAAGTCAGAAATCATCATAATCATTCAAGAATAATCAAGCGGCCAAGCATAGTTATAGACGAATTCAACAAATAAAATACGAACGAAAATATAAGGAAACGAACCCTATATAACCCTAAAACATCATCGGCCAATACTCATTCGAGTTCAAGCAATATCACAAAACATAAAATCAATTAGGAACTCGAATCAAAGTCGAGAGTAATATAAATCGAAAAGGATACACACGTACCAATTCAAACATCAATCAAACTTGACTAAATTTGAAGGAGTTGTACGCAAATCAGAAGACAAGTGATCGTCAAAGCAAGCACGAGAATCATTTCGATCGATCACCAGGAAGCGGCCTCTTCGAAATTGTAAAGCCCTAGTTTTATCAGAGAGAAACTAACGAGCATAAAGGAAGCCGACATTTTTTCACAAACAAAAGAAACGGGCCGAACAATATAAAAGGAAACAAAATGTGACGACCCGCCTTTCTCTCCATAGAAAGACACATCATTTTTAAGAAAGAAAGGGATAGAAAAGAGAAAAGATAGAGAAGAAAGAAAGAACAACATCAGAATCTAAACAGCGGAACGAATAAATTATATTAATCACATAATATATTACATAGTATCGGATACATCAGACATACGCAGCATAATCAACACATACTAGACAGTTATAAACACCTGTCTAGTTATACAACTCAATACAAACACAACACAGAGAACACACAGCGGAAACTATATATTTACAACGCAGAAGCCTCCTGCTCCATTGCTCCTCCAGAATTCGTCAAACCTATCCTGAATCCCCTGGCTACTCGTAAAAATTTGAGTACCCAAGAGTTTAAGAAAAACAGAATAAACTCCGGGTCAGACATGGGTCTGGTGTGAGTAAACGGGTTGAAATTGCTTAACTTTGAAAACCTTTTGAAAGAAAAGGTATCACGTAAGACTTCCCACACATAAACATGGAAAAAAAATTACCTTACGCTTACCAAAACGTTTGATAGGAAATTCAGTGATATTATAATAGGTCGAGGGTTTTCAAGTAAATAGAAAATAGTCGATATTGTTACATTCATTAAATTCCAGCTACTAACCAGAAAAGTGGGTAATACAATCAAAACCGTTGGCACTTATTGGATTTTGGATCCCATACAATGGCAGGGCTACTGGGGTATCGCCCGTCACAGTACGTGGCCTAGATCACCGTACCGAGGAGCCACCCTAACTCCCCTGCAACACAAGGCCGGAACCATTCCTTACTGAACAGTTCCGAATAAGACACCCCGGCGGTAGTATCTATTCAACCGCCCACACAACCGAAATAAAAGGGACTCTAGACAGGGATTAATCTCATCCTACTTGGGCATGACCCACTTAGCCTTGCTGCACCAATCATGTTTTAGCCATTTCTGGTTGATGAGGCTTGAGGCTACGATTACCTTTATAGAACACATCCCTTAGAATGCTCATCTTCCACCTGACGATGTTCTGAAAGCATTCAATCCATACAAGTTCGTTCCGGGTTCGAACGAAACCGAAGACATTATCTCGTTACACTCATTTTGGAATCACCCTCAGAGTTAACGACGATAACCCTTGCACTTTGAATCTTCATCCCGAATCTGAAAGTACTACTCGTCAAACTCATCACGGAATCACCCTCAGAGTTATACTGACGAATAGTTCTTACACCTCGAGTCTTCACTCTTCACTTGGGATTCACGGCCTATCGTTAATTTGGATCGATGTGGTTTTCGGATATCCAAGTTTGAAAACCCGATCCCGGTCTCATCGAAATCCAAAACGTATCTTTTAGGTCCAAATTGTTTTAAAGTTTAAAACAATCCAATTCTATTATCTATATACACACGGATAGATAATTCACAATATCACAATAGATAATCTACATTATCATCACAACAGATAATTCATGTTATCACCACAAATAGATAACTCATACTATCATCTCAATGCAACCAAAGCAACCATATCATATATCACACATATCTCTTTAGAGATATCAAGCAACTAAGCCATTCAATATAAATTAGCCATCCATAAGCAATGATCTATCAATCATACCATCTATAATTAATTTAAAATGAATTAAATTAATTACTTCATCTCTTAATTAATTTAAAATTAATTAAATTAATTACCTTCATCACAATAAACCTTGCTTACTTATCCATTAATTAAACCAATTAATTAATCATCATATTAAGTAATCAACCTTCATTAATTATCTCTTTAATTAGGTAATTAATCCTTAATTATTCCCATTAATCATATTAATTAATGAACCTTAATTACCTCTATTAATTAATTAACTATAATTAATTACATTATTCCTTAATTAATTACATTATTTAACCATGCTTAAATTAATTGCTTTCATTAACCAACTTTAATAATTATAAACAGTAATTAATTTTTCTTAATTACTTCTTAAATTACTTTTATAAATCCTTTGATTTATTACACAAGTAATAAATTCTTAATTACTTTACCAAGTAATTATCCATTTAAAATTACTTTCCACTAAGTAATTTTCCTTATCTCAATTACCTCCAGTAATTTATTCATCAATTACTTACCTGAAGTAATTACTCTTATCAAATATCATTAAGTAAGCATACTTAATCAATTACCATGTGACTATCTTTAATTAATTAACAAATTAATTAACTTAACTTGATCACATTCACCTCATAAATCATAATCGAGTAATTCATCCCTTAATTACTCTTTAACCAAATTAATCATTAATTACAGATTAATTATCCTTCAACTATTAATTAATAAACCTTAATTATTAATCAATCCTTTAATACAAAGTAATCAATCCCTAATTACTTTTATAATTAATTAATTAACCTTATATTAACTAATTAATTATCTTTAATCATTAATTAATAAAACGTAATTATTAAGTAACAACCTTATTACAAACTAATAAATCCATAATTATAATTAAACAATCCTTAATTATAATTAATTAACCTTTAATAATAGTTAATTAATTCTTACTTAACTTGCATTATAGATTAATAACTTCTTAATTATTAATTAAGAAAACCTAATTATTAGTTAATAAAACTTTATTAAGTATTTCTTAATTACTAGTTTAACTAACCCTTAATTACTTTATTAATTAATTTCTAATTGCAATTTAATTAATCTCTAATCATGAATTAATCCATCATAATTATTAGTTAAATCAATTAATAATTATCCTTAATTAATTACTTAATTAACCCTTTTGAATAATTAATTAAATTAATTAATTAAAACTTAAAATTTCTTAATTAACTAATTAATTATTATTCACTAACACCTAATTATCCTTAAGATAAAACATTATCTTTAATTAACCTTGAAAACTTTACTTAACTTAATTCATTAATTAGTTTAAAATATAAAGAAATCATTAATTACTTACCTTTAATTATTAATTAAAAATCCTTAGTTTCCAGTTAATAAATTACTTAAAACTTTAATTGTTAATTTATAAATCATTGTTCATTAAAAAAACATTTCTTTATAAATTTCCCTTTTATATCTCAAAATAAGTTTAAAAATAACATTAAGGTTTTAACTTAAAACATTTTAAACCATTCATACAAATTCATTTATATAAACAAATCAATTCAAAGAAATGAATTTCTAGAAATTAATTAAGCTTAATTATTTAAAATTTAAAACTTACTTTATTTTAAATTTAAAAAAAATCTGGTTAAATATTTCAATTTGGGTTTAACCCATGTATACATGAACAAAGAAACGAGTACATCATCTTTTCTTTTTAAAAGCAATTTGACTGGTAAATTTAAAAACTGTTTTAAAACAAAATCTGGTAACTGTTAAAACTTAATAGTTTAACCAGGCTTGCAAAACCCAGAAAAAACTCGAGACACAACCAAGAATTACACGAGTTTCCTCGAGTCAACTACCTTATACCCCGAGACCTACTCGAGAAAAACAAACAACCCCAAAGCAACAATGGAGCACCGATCTCCATGTGCACTTGCATCTATTACTGGCAAACTTCCGGCATCAACGACGATCGTTGACAAGATCCATTCGACCTCCTCTCACCATTCAACCATTCAGATAACCACATCCATCCCTGAAACAGGATCGAGCCACCTCGATTGAACAGTCCAGTAGAAACTTGAATTAGCCACTGCCAGAAACTCATCGCCCCCACACGCCTCTGACCACCGGAGGATGAACCCCTTCGTCCATACTTTGCCTCACACCTACGCAACCACATCCTTCAAGCACGACCCACTCGATCGATCATTGGTGACGATCTCCTCCAAATTCTGACCACAACCCGAAATTAGGTTTAAAAACAAATTCGAGCAAATCCAAACTCCACGATGGATTAACTACCCTTCAGCAATTTTATCCACACTTCCTAATTCTACTTCTAGCTCCATCAAGAATCCTGAACACCCCAAATACATAGATCAACAGATTATGACCAAAAAACCAAATTCCAGCAAAACCCCCATTACTCACTCAATTCAATTTTAAAAATTGTGATTTTCTTTTTAAAATTCATATTTCCCAGTGACAATCCAGATTATATAATTATTCCATCCAATTTCAACATTTGATTTCAAACATTGATGATTAAGTGTCACTGCATTGTTTGTTTTCCAGATAATTTCAAATACCAGAAACTTAGTTCTATTTTTAGTTCTTAGTTTATACTTAAACTAACCTATTTTGTTTAAATCTAAGACCTAACAGTTGTTTAAATAAAAATAGCTTGAAGATTTGATTTTTTACTCAGATTCTACAGTAAGGAAAAATAGAGAAGATTAATGAAATCAAGCATGCACAGATTCAAGGCATAACAACACATGTTGCATATTTATTTACACATAGAACAGAGGCAAACTTATATAAAATAAAGATTATCACAAACTCATATGCAACAGAAAATTTACTACTTAAGTTTCTAGTAAAAATGTTTACTCACTTATCAAGGAGATGCAGAGCCTTTGAAAAAGAACTGGATTGAAAACTGCATGCAATTGTATATTGATTCCAAAAAACTGAATACTTGATTTGCTATAAACAGAAATGCTTCAGGTTTTCCCTTGACCTAGATTATTCACTTGCATGCACTTGAAAGATGATGCAGACATGGGAAATGCAGAGCTTAGAACTGGATTGAAATTTGTTTTGAACTTTTGAAAACATACTACAGGCTTGCAGTTTTGATTTGCACATGATTTCTGGTTATGGTATTTGGTTTGGAAAATAAGTTAGAGGGAAATAAATTTTGCAGATTTGAACTTTGAGGAAAATTTCAGGTTTTTAAACTTGAACAATGGTTTTAGATTTTGATTTTTGAGGAACTTGTCAGGCTTTTGATAACAGAATGGTTTTGGGTATAAAGAGGTTACAGGAAAATAAACATTGCAGCTTTGATTTGCACTTTGGTTTTAGATTGGAATTTGAGGGAAATTTCAGATTTGATTCTGCCATTGTTTGCTTATCTTTTGAGAAGAAGATATAAAAAGAAAAACAAATGAGAAAGAAGATTAGGAATGTTTATAAGTAAATTTAGATTTTATTAAAATTAAAAGAAAATGCAAATAAAATGACACATGTCTCTAGCTTATATTAATGTTTTAACACTTGTTATCAAAGTGATTTATAACTTAACACTTCTCAATATTTACTTATTTTTATCCTAAAAGAATTTTAAATGCTTTTAAAATATGATTTCCTAATTAACTAATATGTTTTCTTAATTTATAAATACTTTCCTAATTAAATTCCTAATAAACAAATACATTTATAAATTTATATAAATACAATCTTTAAAAGAAAATAAAATAAAACCAATTTTATTTTAAATAAAATTATATATAATATTGCAAACTCATTTTTAAATGCTATTTCAAAAGCCCTTGTATTTATTCTTGTTAAATAAATACATATCCAAATTTCTATAGATAAATTTCTATAAAAAGAATAATATAAAACAAATCTTATTTTTAACTAAAAACATTATCTATATATTTTAAATCCAAACTATATTATTATTTTATTTTAAGATGTATGTATATCCCCTTAAATTCAAATTTATATTCAATTCAAAGTCAATTTAGAAAATCCAAATCTAAAATCAATTTAAATAAATATAAATATCAATTTTTAAATATGCCCATTATTATTTATAAATAATTTATCCTATTAATTTTAATACACTCATATATAAATATATTTAAACACAATTATTAAATTAGAAAATAATAAGTATATTAAAAATATATTTAATAACACAAACTAAATAATTAAACTTGTTTTTAAAAAAACAATCTATAACCATAATTAAGACATCATATTATTATTACTTGGTTATTTATTTTTGAAAATAACAATCTTATCAATTTCAAATAATTTAAATTAAGAGATTATCAACATTTTAAACTCCTTGAAATTCCGGGATATTACATTCCTCCCCCCTTAAAAGAATTTCGTCCTCGAAATTTAAAACAAAGATAATCAAAAGTTTAATTTTATTTTAGCCAATTCAAACATACATAACAGCCATACACTATCAATCAACCAAACAATTTCATCCAAATATCCAATTCAATCAAATAAAAAACACTAGCTATCCGGACACAGATCCGGATAAGTTTCCAAAAATTATCTTGAGTTTCCCAAGTACAGACATAGGGATACTCGCTCTACTAAACCCAACTAGCTATACTACTAAGCTACTGAGTTCCTACTCAGCTAGATCTAAAATCTGCACAAGATACCAGATCATAAACATGTCTGATCAACAACTAAATCCTTCACCGAACTACTGGTCTCAAAACCAGTGATGGACCAAACACGTACTCCCTCAGAGACACGTGAAATACCTTGAATTCCAGTCATCCAAACTGGCAATTCAACTCTTCAAACAAAAGCACTTATCCTTACAAAAACTCAGAAGAATCCAATATACCTCGGAGCTCACCTCATAATCTCACCAAATCTTATTGCTCCCCTTTACCAGAGAAAATCTCAACAACATCGAAGCCTCCAACTTCGAATTCTAAATTCCTCCATTTCTTAACATCAAAACTTTCCGGATGATCCGGGCTGCCTACTGATCCTTTCGGATCAGCTCAACCTTCGATGATGCTTCTACAAACAAACTAGATCAACTCAACAAACTGATCCTCACAAGATCTACCCAAAATCAAAATCAAACTTTACTATCAACAGTAGAAAACAACTTCTCCCATTCGAAAAAGACAGAACATAATCACTCGCCAACTTATCTCAGATCCTGGAAAAATTCAGTAGAAACTCTCTAATCCAAAACGCTGCAGTTTCCAGTTGCTTCTACTTTAGAACAGCAGCCACCTTGCTACCGCTGCACAACTCTGATCTGGAGCAGATGAGAATGCCGTTAATGAACACAAACACAGACTAGACAACACATCCCAAAAAAAATAAGGTTCAACAGAAGTTCCAAGAAATACAGAGCTGCTTTACCCAAAACCTTCTCCAGAAGCTATCCTTCTACCTAGCTGAATTACCGGTATCTTCATAAACCAAGTCAATACAGAACTCAATCCTCAATGCGGGCAAATCTCTAACTTCCCTGAAGATATCCGAAAAATCTTCGACAACTCTATAACTCCTACATCCTCTAGGGATGTTTCAAACCCAAGAAAAATATTATCTAAGATAATCACCCAAACCATCACAAGTCACTTTTGCGATCAACCCAACCTAAATTCCAAAAATATTGTTCTCTCTTCACAAATCAGAACAGTTTATCCTTAACCAACTAGTCCATCGAAGAAACGGGTCCTCTCTGCTGCTTCATAATTCCACCTCTAGGAACTGCTAAGCCAAAAAGATTCTTGCTAGAACACGGAACACTCCCGAGCTACACCGCTAACACAGATGTCAAAGACTTCTCAATCCAAAGCCCCTCGAGAAACTTGGACCTCCAACCAAACACATACATCCCACTGAACTCAGCTGCAACCCCGAAGCAGACACACTTCCTTAACTTGCTCCGAAAGAAAACAGCTTCGGAGACATCCATAGTCACTGCGTCTCATCATGCAACTACTACTTCCTAAGGTTGCCAAGATATCATCACTTGCTCCTGTCTAACCGACAGATCCAAACTCTCAAAATCCGCTCACACGAGCGCGATCAAACTTACACTACAAAGATGAACTCCGAACCTTAACAGGTTTCCTTCAGAGATCAATGAAATCCTTACATCAAACTGCAAAGATTACTCGGGACGGTATTAGGTCTACAGTCTCGACAAATACACTTCCAATCTCAAACATTAAAACTCCAACCATTGGTAGTCGTGTTACACACACCACTACTCTATGTACCCTTATAACTTATGTTGGAAAACCCGAACAGGTAACCCAACGGATAGGTAGAAATATATGCATATACATATAGTTATATATAAAAATTACAAGTATGCTCTCTCAAGAAAGACACCACTACAGAGCCTAGGTATTCTCTCAACCTATGCTCTGATACCAAATGTGACGACCCACCTTTCTCTCCATAGAAAGACGCATCATTTTAAGAAAGAAAGGGATAGAAAAGAGAAAAGATAGAGAAGAAAGAAAGAACAACATCAGAATCTAAACAGTGGAATGAATAAATTATATTAATCACATAATATATTACATAGTATCATATACATCAGAGTTACGCAGCATAATCAACACATACTAGATAGTTATAAACACATGTCTAGTCATACAACTCAATACAAACACAACACAGAGAACACACAACAGAAACTATATATCTACAACGTAGAAGCCTCCTGCTCCATTGCTGCTCTAGAATTCGTCAAACCTAACCTGAATCCCCTGGCTACTCGTAAAAATTTGAGTACCAAGAGTTTAAGAAAAACAGAATAAACTCCGGGTCAGACATGGGTCTAGTGTGAGTAAACGGGTTGAAGTTGCTTAACTTTGAAAACCTTTTGAAAGAAAAGGTATCACGTAAGACTTCCCACACATAAACATGGAAAAGTTTTTACCTTACGCAAACCAAAACGTTTGATAAGAAATTCTGTGATATTATAATAGGTCTAGGGTTTTCAAGTAAATAGAAAATAGTCGAAATTGTTACATTCATTAAATTCCAGCTACTAGCCACAAAAGTGGGTAATGCAATCAAAACCGTTGGCACTTATTAGATTTTGGATTCCATACAATGGCAGGGCTACTGGGGTACCGCCCGTCACAGTACGTGGCCTAGATCACCGTACCGAGGAGCCACCCTAACTCCCCTGCAACACAAGGCCGGAACCATTCCTTACTGAACAGTTCCGAATAAGACAGCCCCGACGGTTGTAGCTATTCAACCGCCCACACAGCCGAAATAAAAGGGACTCTGGACAGGGATTAATCTCATCCTACTTGGGCATGACCCACTTAACCTTACTGCACCTCCCCTATTTTAGCCATTCCCGATTGATGAGGCTTGAGGATACGATTACCTTTATAGAACACATCCCTGAGAATGCTCATCGTCCACCTGACGATGTTCTGAAAGCATTCAATCCATACAAGTCCGTTTCGGGTTCGAACGAAACCGAAGGCATTAACTCGTTACACTCATTTTGGAATCACCCTCAGAGTTAACGACGATAACCCTTGCACTCTGAATCTTCATCTCGAATCTGAAAGTACTACTCGTCAAACTCATCACGGAATCACCCTCAGAGTTATACTGACGAATAGTTCTTACACCTCGAGTCTCCACTCTTCACTTGAGATTCACGACCTATCGTTAATTTGGATTGATGTGGTTTTCGGATATCCAAATTTGGAAACCCGATCCCGGTCTCATCGAAATCCAAAACGTATCTTTTAGGTCCAAGTTGTTTTAAAGTTTAAAACAATCCAATTCTATTATCTATATACACACGGATAGATAATTCACAATATCACAATAGATAATCTACATTATCATCACAACAGATAATTCATGTTATCACCACAAATAGATAACTCATACTATCATCTCAATGCAACCAAAGCATCCATATCATATATCACACATATCTCTTCAGAGATATCAAGCAACTAAGCCATTCAATATAAATTAGCCATCCATAAGCAATGATCTATCAATCATACCATCTATAATTAATTTAAAATGAATTAAATTAATTACTTCATCTCTTAACTAATTTAAAATTAATTAAATTAATTACCTTCATCACAATAAACCTTGCTTACTTATCCATTAATTAAACCAGTTAATTAATCAACATATTAATTAATCAACCTTGATTAATTATCTCTTTAATTAGGTAATTAATCCTTAATTGTTCCCATTAATCATATTAATTAATGAACCTTAATTACTTCCATTAATTAATTAACTATAATTAATTACATTATTCCTTAATTAATTACATTATTTAATCATGCTTAAATTAATTGCTTTCATTAATCAACTTTAATAATCATAAACAGTAATTAATTATTCTTAATTACTTCTTAAATTACTTTTATAAATCCTTTGATTTACTACACCAAGTAATAAATTCTTAATTACTTTACCAAGTAATTATCCATTTAAAATTACTTCCCATTAAGTAATTTTCCTTATCTCAATTACCTCCAGTAATTTATTCATCAATTACTTACCTTAAGTAATTACTCTTATCAAATATCATTAAGTAAGCATACTTAATCAATTACCATGTGACTATCTTTAATTAATTAACAAATTAATTAACTTAACTTGGTCACATTCACCTCATAAATCATAATCGAGTAATTCATTAATTACTCTTTAACCAAATTAATCATTAATTGCAGATTAATTATCCTTCAACAATTAATTAATAAACCTTAATTAATAATCAATCCTTTAATACAAAGTAATCAATCCCTAATTACTTTTATAATTAATTAATCAACCTTAATTAACTAATTAATTATCTTTAATCATTAATTAATAAAACTTAATTATTAATTGACAACCTTAATTACAAATTAATTAATCCATAATTATAATTAATCAATCCTTAATTATAATTAATTAACCTTTAATAGTAGCTAATTAATTCTTAATTAACTTGCATTATAGATTAATAACTTCTTAATTATTAATTAAGAAAACCTAATTATTAGTTAATAAAACTTTATTAAGTATTTCTTAATTACTAGTTTAACTAACCCTTAATTACTTAATTAATTAATTTCTAATTACAATTTAATTAATCTCTAATCATGAATTAATCCATCATAATTATTAGTCAATTAAATTAATGATTATCCTTAATTAATTACTTAATTAACCCTTTTAAATAATTAATTTAATTAATTTATTAAAACTTAAAATTTCTTAATTAACTAATTAATTATTATTCACTAACACCTAATTATCCTTAAGATAAAACATTATCTTTAAGTAACCTTGAAAACTTTACTTAACTTAATTCATTAACTAGTTTAAAATATAAAGAAAACATTAATTACTTACCTTTAATTATTAATTAAAAATCCTTAGTTTCAAGTTAATAAATTACTTAAAACTTTAATTGTTAATTTATAAATCATTGTTCATTAAAAAAACATTTGTTAATAAATTTCCCTTTTATATATCAATATAAGTTTGAAAATAACATTAAGGTTTTAACTTAAAACATTTTAAACCATTCATACAAATTCATTTATGTAAACAAATCAATTCAAAGAAATGAATTTCTAGAAATTAATTAAACTTAATTATTTAAAATTTAAAACTTACTTTATTTTAAATTTTAAAAAAAAATCTGGTTAAATATTTCAATTTGGGTTCAACCCATGTATACATGAACAAATAAACGAGTACATCATCTTTTCTTTTTAAAAGCAATTTGACTGGTAAATTTAAAAACTGTTTTAAAACAAAATCTGGTAACTGTTAAAACTTAACAGTTTAACCAGGCTTGCAAAACCCAGAAACAACTCGAGACACAACCAAGAATTACGCGAGTTTCCTCGAGTCAACTACCTTATACCCCGAGACCTACTCGAGAAAAACAAACAACCCCAAAGCAACAATGGTGCACCGATCTCCATGTGCACCTGCATCTATTATTGGCGAACTTCCGGCATCAACGACGATCGTTGACAAGATCCATTCGACCTCCTCTCACCATTCAACCATTCAGATAGCCACATCCATCCCTTAAACAGGATCGAGCCACCTCGATTGAACAGTCCAGTAGAAACTGGAATTAGCCACTGCCAGAAACTCATCGCCCCCACACGCCTCTGACCACCGGAGGATGAACCCCTTCGTCCACACTTTGTCGCACAACTACGCAACCACATCCTTCAACCACGACCCACTCGATCGATCATTGGTGACGATCTCCTCCAAATTCTGACCACAACCCGAAATTAGGTTTAAAAAAAAATTCGAGCAAATCCAAACTCCACGATGGATTAACTACCCTTCAGCAATTTTATCCACACTTCCTGATTTTACTTCTAGCTCCATCAAGAATCACGAACACCCCAAATACATAGATCAACAGATTATGACCAAAAAACCAAATTCCAGCAAAACCCCAATTACTCACTCAATTCAATTTTAAAAATTGTGATTATCTTTTTAAAATTCATATTTCCCAATGATAATCCAGATTATATAATTATTCCATCCAATTTCAACATTTGATTTCAAACATTGATGATTAAGTGTCACTGCATTGTTTGTTTTCCAGATAATTTAAAATACCAAAAACTTAGTTCTATTTTTCGTTCTTAGTTTATACTTAAACTAACCTATTTTGTTTAAATCTAAGACCTAACAGTTGTTTAATAAAAATAGCTTGAAGATTTGATTTTTTACTCAGATTCTACGGTAAGGAAAAATAGAGAAGATTAATGAAATCAAGCATGCACAGATTCAAGGCATAACAACACATATTGCATATTTATTTACATAGAGAACAAAGCAAACTTATATAAAATAAAGATCATCACAAACTCATATGTAACAGAAAATTTACTACTTAAGTTTTTAGTAAAAATGTTTACTCACTTATCAAGGAGATGCAGAGCCTTTGAAAAAGAACTGGATTGAAAACTGCATGCAATTGTATATTGATTCCAGAAAACCGAATACTTGATTTTCTATAAACCAAAATGCTTCAGGTTTGCCCTTTTCCCAGATTATTCACTTGCATGCACTTGAAAGATGATGCAGACATGGGAAATGCAGAGCTTGGAACTGGATTGAAATGGTATTTGGTTTGGAAAATAAGTTACAGGGAAATAAATTTTGCAGATTTGAACTTTGAGGAAAATTTCAGGTTTTTAAACTTGAACAATGGTTTTCGATTTTGATTTTTGAGGAACTTTTCGGGCTTTTGATAACAGAATGGTTTTGGGTATAAAGAGGTTATAGGAAAATAAACATTGCAGCTTTGATTTGCACTTTGGTTTTAGATTTGAATTTGAGGGAAATTTCAGATTTGATTCTGCCATTGTTTGCTTATCTTCTGAGAAGAAGATATAAAAAGAAAAAAAATGAGAAAGAAGATTAGGAATGTTTATAAGTAAATTTAGATTTTATTAAAATTAAAAGAGAATGCAAATAAAATGACACATGTCTCTAGCTTATATTAATGTTTTAACACTTGTTATCAAAGTGATTTATAACTTAACACTTGTCAATATTTACTTATTTTTATCCTAAAAGAATTTTAAAAGCTTTTTAAATATGATTTCCTAATTAACTAATATGTTTTCTTAATCTATAAATACTTTTCTAATTAAACTCCTAATAAACAAATACATTTATAAATTTATATAAATACAATCTTTAAAAGAAAATAAAATAAAACCAATTATATTTTAAATAAAATTATATATAATATTGCAAACTCATTTTTAAATGCTATTTCAAAAGCCCTTGTATTTATTCTTATTAGATAAATACATATCCAAATTTCTATAGATAAATTTCTATAAAAAAAATAATATAAAACAAATCTTATTTTTAACTAAAAACATTACCTATATATTTTAAATCCAAACTATATTATTATTTTATTTTAAGATGTATGTATATCCCCTTAAATTCAAGTTTATATTCAATTCAAAGTCAATTTAGAAAATCCAAATCTAAAATCAATTTAAATAAATATAAATATCAATTTTTAAATAATCTTATTATTATATAAATAATTTATCCTATTAATTTAAATACACTCACATATAAATATATTTAAACACACTTATTAAATTAGAAAACAATAGTATATTAAAAAAAAAAATTAATAGCACAAACTAAATAATTAAACTTGTTTTAAAAAAATAATCTATAACCATAATTAAGACATCATATTATTATTACTTGGTTATTTATTTTTGAAAATAACAATCTTATCAATTTCAAATAATTTAAATTAAGAGATTATCAACATTTTAAACTCCTTGAAATTCCGGGATATTACACAAAAAGAGGCCGGCTATGTTTTATTTTAAAGGCTTTAGTTTATTTAAAATTAGGGTTTAATTGTTTTTAAATTGCTTTAAATTTGTATTTTTTTTCTTTTAAACAGTTGTAATTTCTAGTCGTGTGACTAGGGGACGAACTACGGTGGTGTAGTTCGAGAATTCGTAACTCAGTGGTTGAGTTGTGGCAGGATTTTGAGCATAGAGTTAGGTTAGTTGATAGCGGGTGTCGCGAGTTTACGTGTGCAAGCATCTGACTACTTAATTTCTAGTAGAAACCTTGGGGGCAGCACATAGGCAAGGTTTTGCCGAAGCTGGGTAAATTCTATGTTGTTGTATTTCTGCATTTATTATTCTGCTATTATCTATGTTGTTATTATTCTGATATATCTGTGTTGAAAATATTTTATAAACTTCCGCGTTAAATTTTTATAATAATAGAATCACCTTATTCACCTCCCTCTATGGTGAAATTGATCCTACAAGTTGTATAAGAGCTAGGTGCAAAATCCATTTTTGTTTTAAAAATTTTGACTTTTTAGAAACCAATTTTTATTTGAATTTCCAAATGGCTTCTTTTAATAATGTTTTTGAGGGTCGGACAAATATTATTCCTCCAATTTTTAATGGAATGGATTTTTTGAATTGGAAATTAAAAATGGAATTTTATTTAAAATCTGTTAATGTTAATTGTTGGGATATTATTAAAAATAGGTGTGATATAATAGATGAGAAAATTACTTCGATTAATGCTCTTGCTATGCATATAATATATTCTCATATTAATCAATATAATTTTAACTTTATCTCTCATTGTGAAAGTGCACAGGAAATCTGGAATACTTTTGATGCAATATATGGTGCAAAAATCAACAACCATGAGAGATTCCCCATAATCGACTCAAAAACATGCTTAGCGGGATTGATAAAATGCAGTGGTGATAATGATGATGATGATAGAGCAGCTGAGCCGGCGTTACTAATAAAGAGATTCAAAAGGTGGAACCAGATTATGGAAATCCAGCTCCAATTCAACAATTGAAAAGCAGAATAATCAAAGCACTAGACAACTCAGAAGAACACAAGATCATTTGTCACAAGTGCAACAAACCCAGTCATATCAAGCCCAGTTATCCTCGAAATCGACACGGCCAAGAAAAGAATTCAAAAAGGAGAAGTTTTGCAGCCATGTGGAAAAAAAGCAATAGTAGTGAGAGTGAGAAAGCAGATCTGTGCCTTCGAGATGATATAATCGATAACGATAATGACGAGCCAAGCGAGGTATCAAAACTCACTCACTCAGAATTAATTATATATTTCCACGAAATAAATGGATATTTTGAACGAATTAGGGAGAAGTATGCTAAAATTGTATCACAAATAGATTGTTTGATAGAATCAAATAAATAGCTTAATGAATTTGTTAAAAACTATCAAAATAAGAGCCCTAAGTGTGATATGTGTCCATCACTTGAAGAAGAAACTAAAAAATCAGAAATCAAAATTAAATCGCTTGAAAATGAAATTCTGATTTTGAAAGAAAGTGAAAACACAAGGAGAGAAAATTCTATCAAAAATTGTACTCAATTATTGAACGAAAATGAATCACTCAAAACACAAGTCCAACAACTGTCAACGACTTTAGAAAAAAATTTCAAAAGTGAAAGATTGTTGAATATGCTATTAGGGAAACAAACTGTTAATATTGTGAGACAAGGAGTTGGGTATAATCAATCTAAACGTGCTAGAAATGTAATTACACAAGTAAATTCTATGTGCACAATTTGTAGAAAATTTGGACACAATCAAAATAATTGTTGGTATAGACCCAAACACGTGAAAACTATTTCAATTTGGGTTCCAAAAGGCACAAATATAAAATCTTTCAAAGTTAAACAAATCTAGGTGCCAAAAAGAACATATATAATTATTTTTGGGTCTCCACAAACATATTTTTCAAAATCAGTTGCCACTAACAACCATGGACCTATAAAAACAAATAGGTATCAAAAATCTTCTCTGGTGTAGGTATGGTGGCAGGCTAAGGAACAACAACAGTGTTATCTGGATTCTGGCTGCTCCAGACATACAACGGGCGACCAATCAAAGTTCCTTAGCCTAGTAAAAAGGTGACAGAATCACAATGGACAACAACGAAAAATTATCGTAAAGGTAAAAGCAGTAACGATATATTTATTCTAAACGATATATTTAATGTGATAATCTGCACCATAATTTGATCAGCCAGTTATGTGATAATGAATATTGATTATGATTCTGACTTATAAAAATTATTGGGCAATTAGCTTTTTATGCCGAGAACACTACAATCATTGAAATACTTTAAAAAGATCTGTTTGGATTAATGATGATGTTTTGATCATTACTCTTGATACACATGGATATATTTGTTTCTAAATCTGACACTATGCACGGCTTCAATTCAATTCCATTTTGTTGTAAAAATGATTTTAAGGAAATTTGTTGCAACTTCACAGTCTGGTCTACGACATTCAATGGATGATAATTTTGAGTGAAAGGAAAATTAAGATGCAGATAATACTGGTAATCTAGTTGAAAGAAAAATTACTAGTGAAACGTGATTTATGTTGAAACATTCATTAGTTGCATCACATTTTCAAAAGAAAAATCTGCATATTTTTCATTTCAAATAATTTTCAAATTAGCAGACATTTTTCTTATAAAAACCCCTTCTAGAAAATCATTTTTGACCTTGTTTCAGATTAGTCATTTTTAGAAAATTTGATAATTATTTTTGAATTTGAGCTTAAAAGATTACATTAACTAATCTGACTCCCTACTGATTATCGAAATGATAAATAGTGATTGAAAAAGTGATGAGTGTTTATATTGATCATATATTATAACTTGAGATAGTATAATAAACAAGAGTGATGAAAACTTTTTGTTGGTAAAAATTCCATGATCATTTCTATTTCTATCATATTTCTATCGACCATCACTCATCAAGATCCAATATAGTATATCAATATGTGGTATTCTAAATGGGAAATTATTCGTTTTTCATTTCATTATATTCTTTTGAGAAATAAAAACATCCTAAGTATTCACTCTCATTTAAAAGTCCTCACGGTTATGCACTGGTGAATTATTTGGAATTTTTGATTATGTGCTTTCATGCTCATTTAAAAGTCCTCACGGTTATGCATGTATAGAACACATATCAAAATTGATTTATTAAATAGACAAGTTGATTCTAATCCCATTTAAAAGTCCTCATGGTTATGCATGGTTAGAAGATACTTGAATTCAATTTTTATAAAAAAATTGCAGTACTACAAATCTCATTTAAAAGTCCTAACGGTTATGCATGGTTAGTAGATATTCAAATTCCTGATATAAATATACCACAAATAGACACAACTATATGGTTTTAATGATGACATCATCCCTATCATTCCAAAGTGGAATATGCATCAAACAGAGTATTTATGATTTTGGTTTGATTTTTTATTGAAATTTAGTATTTATAAGCGATTGAATTTTAATGTTGTATTAATGTCTATCACTTTATCTCTATTTTTCTAACACTATTACTCTTTTGCTAATAACAAAAGGGAGAGAGAAAGGTAAGATTTTGGCAAATAAAGGTCAAATATTTTATTTTGCATTTTCTACTTGCATATAGGCTCCTTTGCATATTTTTATTTATTTTCATGCATATATGAAGGGGAGCTTTGTGTAGAGAGGGAGCATTCAAATAGGGAGAGCAAATTGAATGACCAAATGCAATTAATAAATTCAAAATCTTAAATATATGTTTGTTATCATCAAAAGGGGGAGATTGTTGAATATGCTAGTATATGATTTTTGTTTGATGATAACAAACATATATATTCATTTAAATGTATTTGTTAATGTACTATTTTTTTTCACATAATTAAATAAATATTTGCTGAATAAAATAAATAACCCAGAATTTAAATTCAAACAGATATTTTATTCAATCAAATATTTATTACAATTTGAGCTCTTATATATACACACACACACACACACACACACACACACAAAAATTTCAATTACATTACAATTTCAATCACATCACAATTTTTCATGTACAAATGCACCTTACTACATATCACTCATTCACTCGTATTTTATCTTCAACTTAATTTCAGATTGAATCCAGCATCTGGGAAGTTGCAAAATAAACACTAACGCAGTAAAATTGAAAAGAAAATATTTTTGCAATGTAAAATAAAATAATTTTTTAAAATATCATTTGCCTCGGTTATTTGGGTTGTTCATCATTATTTAAATTTGAATTCATCATACACGAACATCTTGTTACATGCATAGTGTATCACTGTACATGCGACAAGGCCGTGCACACCGATATACACTTGATAAAGTTACAGGGACAGATGAGCATAAGGTCAAACCCAATTAAAAGTCGGGTTCAACTTAAGTAAAATCACGATACAATCACAAGGTAAAACCCAAGCTATTAGCTGGATTCAACATAGGTGCAATTCAAAATGCAAACAATTCGTGAGTGAAATAAAGGCCATGCAAGCTACATACAGTCTCAAGTGAAAGGCTGGATGGTCTAACCAAAGGCAGTGTGCAAATTCAAGTGCATCGAACCTCAATGAATCAGATGTCTAGACTCATACAATGCCATAAATAAAAATAACCAAGAAAAGATACAGCATGCAAATACAAGAAAAGTTCAAGCAGACTGTACATGAAGACAAACCCTAGTGCAGCATGTATACAAGTTGACCACGTTACACAATGAACACAACACAAATATACTCGATACAACTACAAATGCAAGTAGCCAACACACACACACACACACACATATATATATACACACACACACACAGTGCAAACTCAAGGATGAATGAAACTGCAATGTAGCTTAAAATGAAAACAATGTACATAGTGAAGACATGAATATATGCATGAGTGGACACAAACATATATGTGTGGTGAAACCAGATCAAAATCAGTGGCTCGGCATGTACAAGCAACCAACCAAATAAAATATAGAATTTCTGAAACATGTACACGATGTTAAGATAAATGCCAAAGTCATGCAACAGAGTATCAAGTTGAGTCAAAATGCTCCAGACAAGTTCAACAGCAAATGAACAGAACAGGTCGAAATCAACCCATGAACAAGACTCAAGTGTAATGCACGGTGAAGACAGTTCACATATAAACAATGATGTACATAAGAAGTCCAACAGTAACATAAGGTCAACATGCTCACATATGTAAACAACTCAAGTCTGCAATATATAACTTAATATATACATGCATGACAAACTACATGAAGACTAACAGCAAATGGAGATGACCATCAACCAAAATGCAGACGATTTCAAGTTCAAATGCCAGAAACTCAAAGTAGGTTTTTACAATATCAAACTGTAGTGCAAATTCAACAATACATGCATACACAAATACAAATGTATGTATACACTTATATGAAGACACACAGAAATAATCAAGCAGTGAATTTCAAAAATGGCCGAAGTCAAAATGGAATCAAATCCAATGCCAGAGAATTCAAAGCAGCAACTTCAAAATAAAATCAAAACCGTGGTCATGCCGAAGTCAACAAGCACAAAGAAAGGAATCAAGTCAGAGTCGTGATTGCCAATACAAATGAACAGTTCAAAATCGAAGCCGTGAGAATCAAGCAACGAAGTATACGAAATTGAAGAAGTTAGAAATCATCATAATCATTCAAGACTAATCAAGCGGCCAAGCATGGTTACAGACGAATTCAACTGATAAAATACGAATGAAAATATAGGGAAACGAACCCTGTATAACCATAAAACATCATCAGCCAATACACATTCGAGTTCAAGCAATATCATAGAGCATAAAATCAATTAGGAACTCGAATCAAAGTCGAGAATAATATAAATTGAAAAGGAGACACACGTACCAATTCAAGCATCAATCAAACTCGACTTAGTTTGAAGGATTTGTACGTAAATCAGAAGACAAGTGATCATCAAAGCAAGCACGAGAGTCATTTCGATCGATCAACAGGAAGCGGCCTCTTCGAAATTGCAAAGCCCTAATTTTATCAGCGAGAAATGAACGAGCACAAAGGAAGCCGACATTTTTTCATAAACAAAGAAACGGGCCGAACAATATAAAAGGAAACAAAAGGAGACCGGCCTTGTTTTATTTTAAAGGCTTTAGTTTTTTTAAAATTAGGGTATAACTGTTTTTAAATTGTTTTAAATTTGTATTTTTTCTTTTAAACGGTTGTAATATTTAGTTGTGTGACTAGGGGACGAACTACGGTGGTGTAGTTCGAGAATTCACAACTCAGCGGCTGAGTTGTGGTAGGGATTTGACCGTAGAGTTAGGTTATTCGATACCGGGTGTCGCGAGTTAACGTGTGTAAGCGTCTGATTGCTTAATTTCTAGTAGAAACCTTAGGGGCAGCACGTAGGCATGGTTTTGCCGAAGCTGGGTAAATTCTGTGTTGTTCTATTTCTGCATTCATTATTCTGCTATTATCTGTGCTGCTATTATTTTGATATATCTGTGTCGAAAATATTTTATAAACTTCCGCATTAAATTTTTATAATCAATAGTATCACCATATTCACCCTCCCCCCTTTAGGGTGAAATCGATCCTACACGCTAACCCATACCATCAACCCAAGAAACAGAAGCTATGAGAAAGTTTATAGGAGGGATTTCCAATCTTTGTATGTTATTTGGGGAGGTCGTCGTGTGAATTGGGCAAAATTTATCTTGGATGAATTTGAACCTTCAACCAAGGTCACATGAGAGCAATTCACAATGGTGCGTATATTATGCATATTCTAAAACACTTTGATGTTCCTTTTGCCGACTCAAACTTCTCATCCACTGGTTCCTTAAACACCAAAACCTTTAGCTTGTTGAAGTTTCCTAAACAATATCAAGACCACACCATCATTACCTATGACCATTGGCTTGAAAATCAATCATCCGATCAAGACAACCTTCCTCTTGTCAACAAACTTCTCATGTTCAACCTTCTACTTCATCACCACCTCCTCCACCAAAAAGAGAAATCACCGAAATTCAAGAACTCAATACTCAAGCTCGGCCTCAAGAAACCATAACCATCCTTTCCCAAAACCAATGACTTCTTGATCAATGTCTATCTCGAGTGGAGTCAAATATTTCTTGCCTTGAAAAATCTATCTCAAAGGTCAACAAGAAACTCAATCATGTAAAGGGATTTCCCAACAATATTTGGGAAGCAATCACTTGCTTTCAACCTTCTTCCATTTCTATTCACGTGCCCACTTCACACGGAAAACGACTTGTTGAGCACTTCACATGGTCGACATCAAATAAGGAACGAGAAGAAGAAGAAGAATGAGAAGAAGTCGGTGGCGAACTTGGCGATGAAGAGACCGAAGGCAATGAGGAAATATAAAGCTCCAATGAAGGTAACGATAGTGAAGAGTAAGGTTATTTTTATTTCTATCCTTGTTATTTTGATGAACTTCTATGTTATTTTATTTTAAACCATGTTTATGTGGTTATGTTGTTATGTGTTTCTGTTGTGGTAATGTTAGACTAACAAATGTAATATTTAGACATTAATGCTATGTTCTTGTTTTGTGTGCTAAATTTTTGATTCAACATCAATTGTACCTTTGTTATATGCTATGCGTTATTATCATTGTTCATATAATATTTTCTGCTTTGAGAACTTTTCTTTTTGTCGATGACAGAGGAGGTGAAAAGATAAATTATTTACAAGAATATGTAGCATAGATTCAGAGGGAGAAAACTATAGCACAGTTGCAAGAATATATTTAGGGGGAGAGGTAAATCAACAAAGCTTGTCGAATATTTGTTCAAAGCAAATGGAGTTTTCATCATAAAAAAGGGGGATAATGTTGGATCTAAGGTTTTGATAGTTGACATGACACGACAATTCACGAATCTATGACTACGACAACATCCGGACTCAATGACTCAAAATATGGTTCGTTTAGTATTTTAACAAGAGTCATTAAGTGTATATATAGAGTCTAGTCTAGTGCTATGTTAAACTCTTTCCACAAGAATCATTAATCACACACATTATATTCATATAAACCTACATTCAAAATTATATACTTTTCGAATTCATATGCACACACAAAATTCATTGCTGCATTGAAATGTATTATTCAGTCGACTGACCAAGTGGTACCACTCGACTGAGCTAGTATATAAATTTTAATACATAACATGGACCAGTCGACTGAACACACCTGGTCAGCTGACTGAGTTCGTACATGGAACTTGTGCACTTTTTGAGTTCAGTCAACTGATCATGCACAATCAGTCTATCGAATCCTATAACAGTCAAATTTTTGAATAGACACTTCCATTTCTCATGAGTTATCTCCTTTCCGAACTGTTTCATCCAATAGCTTTTCACAGAGAACTACACTATAAAAGCACTTAAGTTTCAATGACCAAATCACCGAATTTTCTTATCTTTCTTGATCTATAGTGCATAGCTTTCTTGATTCTATTTCTTATAGAATTCTATACAAATATTGCATACAATTCAACTTCCATATTCTTTAAACAATTCTAATCTTCCTATTCTTCTAACATACACAATTATGCACATCGGTTCTTGAGGAAAAGATTATAGGAAGGGTGTATTACAAATGACAAATCCATGTAATCCAGAACACATAAAGTCAAGTTAATCTTGTTTTTGTGAAAGTCATGTTTGGTTGTTCAGGAGGTTAAGTCTTCTTCTGTTGCTCAGGCGGTCAAGTTAGGTTCGGTTGCTCAGGTGGTGTAATGCATGTTCCTCCAGATTAAGTGAGGGTTGCTAGCTTTAATTCCAGAAGGAGTCTGGAACTAGATGTAGAACGGGAGTTCAAACCAGTATAAAAATTCCTAATGTCATTTTACTTTACTACTATTATTTTCGGCACTAATTCTTTATATTATTCAATATTACTCAATCCTATAGCACAGTCACTTTCGGAGATATATAATTTCAAAATTCAAAATGAAAGATTTGAATGACATTGATACAATTCTTGGTTTAAAAGTTAGTAAAGTTGATGAGGGCTATGTACTAAGCCAATTACATTATATTCAAAAAGTACCTCATAAGTTTGAGCATCTAAAAATTAAAGATGCCAGTACCCCAATAGACTCAAGTGTCAATCTTAATAAAATTGAGAGAAGGGGCACTGCTCAACTCAAATACGAAAGCGCTGTTTGAAGTATAATGTATGCCATGCATTGTACGAGACCTGACATAGCATATGCAATATGTAAACTTGCACGATATACCAGCAACCCTGACATAGATCATTGGAAAGCAATTGGAAGATCACTTAGTTATCTCAAAAGAACCAAAAATCTAGGACTTGTTGATAATGGGTTTTCAAGTGTATTAGAAGGATAAACTGATGCAAGTTGGATAACTAGCGTTAGTGATAATAAATCTACTTTGGGTTGGATTTCATATTAGGTGGAGGTGTTGTTTCTTGGGCATCTAAGAAACAAACTTGCATTTCACACTCCACAATGGAATCAGAATTTATAGCAATTGCTGCAGCAGGAAAAGAAGCTAATGGCTAAAAAATATATTATTGGATATCAAGATATAGCCGAAACCAATGATAGCTATATCTTTACGTTGCGATAGTCAGGCAAGTATGTCTCGAGCGTACAATAATGTATACGATGGAAAATCAAGACCTATAAACCTTAGACATGAATATGTTAGACAAATAATAAATGATGAATAATTACTAGTCTATATAAGATCCATTGATAATTTAGCAGATCCATTTGCAAAATCTTTGACTAGAGAAATGGTAAGGACCACGTCAATCGGAATGGGACAAAAACTCTTATTAACAATTAATCAATGCTAGCGGAAACCAACCTTAATACTAATTAGCTTAATTTTAGGGTTTAATGGGTAATAACAAACTATCATATGATTGAAAAGCACTAAGTCAAATCAGCGTGAACTGTTACAGATATGAAGAGGTTGAGTTGAGCAACTCTTAATAAAGTTCTAGATAGTCTGGTAACAGAGATATTGAAAAGAAAAAAATTTACCTTTATGAACTTGGAAGTGGTGCTACTTCTAAGAAAGAGTATATAGGGTTTGCTCTGGTAAAAGTTCATTAAGCCAGGATGGAGCACATGGCCATAACGGTGCTCACAGGAAGGGAAATTAAAAAATTAAAGTTGCATGTGTAATATTTCCGACTTTATAAATCAAAGAAGACTCGGTTTAAGTTAAAACCACCTAGCTCTTCTTTAAAGTCTTGAGATATTACACTAGTACGTGGTATAATCGAATAGATATCATGTATGATGCGCAACTTCTACCTAAGATAAAACAAAACATCATCAATAAAAAAATCTAGTGGAGGATTATTGAGGAGATTGTTTTTTGAAGAGGGAGAAAGTATATTGGTCCCACGTCGGGGAGAGTTGGTTCAATATTTGAGTATATTGTGAAGCATCACATGTTCAATTAGTTGAAATTACTAAAGGAGAAGAGAAAGGGGACACTGCCATAACACGCACGTGCAGAAAGCACTAAGCACTTTTGCACGTGCATATGTGCGAGAGGGGGTTTGGCATGGGTAAGGCTGTTGCCTGCCGACAGTCGTCTTTTTTCAAATTTCAATTTTTGGCTCCTGGAAATAAATTGCTGTTCGAACAACAATTACACCTTTTTCCAACAGTCGCATCCCTTGGTAGAGCAACTGTTTATACACTATATAAACATCTCCCATGTCGGTATTTTAATAACTATCTATTTTATCTTCTTCCATGCTAATAAAATCACATTGAATCCACAGGCATTGCTATATCTTTGGATTCAGGTTTTGTTGTATCCTGGAAAGCAATTTGCCATCCAACCCATTAACAAACTCTAGACGAGTAGGGGCAAATACTGCATTAAGAATAGCGAATACGTGCCTCAAAACCAAATCTTCTCTGATTCTGCAAATTCTTCAACAAACTTAAAGTAATATTCGCTATGGAAAAGGGATTAGAATCTACATTCAAACCGATGAACAAGGACTTCGTCAGGCTTGACAGACTGGATGGAACTAACTTCATGCGCTGGCAGGACAAAATGAAGTTCCTTCTTACCACTCTAAAGGTCTCTTACGTGCTCGATGAAAACCTTCCCGTGCTGCCTCCTCCCACAGAAAATGACACAGACGAATTAAAGCAGCAAAGACCAAAGCGCGAGGAAGATGAACTGCTATGTCATGGCCACATTATCAACACCTTACTAGACCATTTATACGATCTTTACACTCTATGAATTCACCTAAGGATATTTAGGATGCATGGAAACAAAGTATAAGACTGAGAAAATTAGAACAGATAAGTTTCCCACCCATCAATATTTTTTCAAATGAAAGACTATGTTTCTATCATGGATTAGATGCATGACTTTAAAATTCTGGTTAGAAAACTTGGTGAGTTAAAAGTGTAGATTCCTTAATCAGTCCAAATTTGGGTTATAATCGCAAAACTTCCACCAAGTTGGAACAACGATCGTAAAAAGCTCTTGCATATGACTGAAGAACTCACGTTGGAAAAGATCGGAAAACACATACGAATTAAGGAAGAAAACAGAATTCGTGATGGTGTTTTCCCTTCTTCTAATGTGAATAACATGACTTCTGGAAAAAATAGAAAGGTAAACCAGAACCAGAACTTCAAACCAAACAAAAGGAGCAAGCAGGGAAGCGACTCTATTCCAAAAGACAAAAAGAATAAGGGATTAATGATGAATATAGAAGATTAATTGAAATGACTAAAGGAGATGGGAAAGGGGCACTGTCATAACATGCTACACGAAAGCACTTAGCACTTTGCACGTGCGCGTGTATGAGAGGAGGTTCGTAAAGGGTATGGTTGTTTCCTGTCAACAGTTGTATTTAACTGTTGCCCAAATAGCAGTTTATTTCCAGGAGGCAAAAATTGAAATTTGAAAAACCTCTTTTTCGACAGTCGCATCCCTTGGCAGAGCAACTGTTTATGCAGTATAAAAATCTCCCATGTCAGTATTTTAATAATTATCTGTTTTATCTTCTTCCACGCTAATTAAATCCCATTGAATCCACAGACATTAATATATCTTTTGATTCAAAAATTGTTTTATCCTGGGAAGCAATTTTCCATCCAACCCATTAGAAAACTCTAAATGAGTGGGGGAAAATATTGCTTTAAGGATAGCGATTACGTGCCTCAAAACCAAATCTTCTCTAATTCTGCAAATTCTTAAAAAAAAAGATCAAGTAGGTCCAAACTCATAGTACTTTAACATACCATTGGGATCTGGATTACAGTACTTCTAGACAAAAAGTCAAAACCATCAAAGTCTTTCTTATGGTAATCTAAGTGCATAGGCAATAAGATAATGGTCAGTAATAGTTCATGGAGCCACACATAATGAGACTCAAGGTCAAAGAATATAAAATTCAGCCTGAAATTTTTGTTAATGAATATATGATTCATTAGTTTAATGTATTTACTACAATCAGTATCAATTATATGTGAAATTAGTTTATTCATATATATTTCGAAAGGTTAAGTAGTACCACTAAGTTTTACACAAGACAAACTTATTGGGATACATAAACTCCAATGCTTACACATTATTGAACGTGTAGTTTGACATATGCATCATAATATCTTTTTTTTTCAAGAGTTTAGGTCTTTATTGAAGTTTATATGACAACATAGATAGAAAAAGCTTTCAACATTTAAAATTTTAGTAATTATAATGCATTTGGTGTTATCCAAATTTCAAACCTTATTGACCATTGTTCAAACACATCAATTCAATTCAATTTTTGAAAACCAAAACAAATTTACAGAGTAGGTAGGTGTTACTAATTAACTTAGTATACAAAATGAAAAAATCAATATTTAATCTCACCCAAAGAAATGAAAACATATAAGCAGTTTGATGGCGCACTGATTATATTTTATATATAAATTCGGTCAAATTTATTTCAAAATAGTATTTTAAATTTTCTCATATAAGCATTGGTGATAGAAAACCAAATTAAATAGACACCCTATTTCCTCAGAATAAAGAATATAGTGGGTTACTTTTATTTGAAACATAAATCAATTTGAAAGAGCATGAGCTTTAAGGCTGAAAGAAAAGGCCTTGGTTGCAGATTCATTAAGCACTTTGATGTATAACTTCAGACATATGTGATGTTCCATCAGATCATTAGCTTGATAGATCAAATTCACAATATTATAGCATATTACAAAAAAGATGAATTGCTAAAGCGCACAGATGGTTGAAAACAATAAGTGGGTCCTTGGTTTGTTTTTGAACCAACGTAGATAGTCCTACATAGATACAAAATTACTAATGTAGCATATAGCTTAACAAGATATATAACATATGTCATTATTGAGACTTTTCATCTGCTAGATGCAACTAGAGGCTAGAGTAGTCTATGTGCCTATGAAAATTTCTTAAGCTCAAGTACATTTTGTATTTAACCAAATTTTACTCAGTCGCATCTGATTCATCTATTTTGAACAAATTTTCTAAATCGGTTGCTGATTGATGAGTAAAACATATGCATCCAAATAAATATAATAATCCATCTTTAAAATACAACAAAAAACATGAAGAATACCTTCAATGATCCCAACAAAACCACTGCATTCAGTATCCTGTGCAATGACATTAAACTTCACACCATTAAGAATATTAGGATTTCTCTTCATGTTTTCAACCGCGAGCTCAATCGCTTGCCCAGCCACCCTTCTAATAGCTGAATTGAACGTGAACAGAGCTCCCAAATTCACAACAGTTGTCTTTAAGAAGGCGATAGTGTCATTGTTGCCTTTAGTTAATGCTATGATGAAGTACAAAGCCGGCAACCTAATTGAAGCAGGACTCGTTATGGATCGGTATGTACAAATCGATATGAGTCCTATATTTTCCGAAACATGAATTAAGAATCGTATGAAAAGCAGCAGCAAATTCAGTTTATGAAGTTAGAATCTATGGTAAATAGAATAATTAACAAAGAGAAATGGAATGTGAAGAAATACTAAAACCCTTTGAACAAGTTACAAAAACGAACAATCATAGTCAGAGACAAAATAACATTATTTCTTATGATTTTGAAAACATAGAAAAAGAATACGCTATATAATGAAAGACGGATGGTGGCTTCAATAAAAGAGGATACTGAAACAAATACCTATAAATTATTGTCAATAGAATATAATAAAGTTAATAATTAGGCACTCATCTTGCATCTAAATATTTCAAAAATAATATCTAATGCCAAAGATAAAACATGGAAGTAACTAAAAATGTTAATAGGAAACAGAAGAATTGGTCTGAAAACGAGAACACAAATATCGAGTTTCAAGCATCCCACTGTGCAGGTGACATCATGAGAATTAAACCATAAATTAATGGAAAATGAACACTGACGATGCCTAAACCTTATGTGACTTGATATCATGAATTTGTGATAAGAGAGAAATTAAGAAAGCCACAAGAAGGTATTTTTTATAGCCACAGAGATTAAGTGAAGGACCGTAATCCTTGAAAATAACACCAATTTGAATTCTTGGTAAAATTATATCTTAATAATGGAACGAGGCAATTTGCAAACTGAAAGGGGACTGTAAGACTTTAGCATCCAATGATTTGTACCAAATGATATGTACTAAATGCTAATTATTTGGTTGCAATACCCAATATGCACATCGAGGAACCAACAAGAAATAAAAGTAAAAAACAACACCACAAAGTGAAATGGTTTACTCATCTGCTACTACCCTTGACTCAAACAACTCATACACTAGAAGATCAACAAAGATAAGTGCCTTAACCATTTTAAACTTAACCCATTAGTGGTGGTGCAAAACATAAGAAAGGAGCTAGCTCAAAGAAAAATGAAATTAAAAAAATGGCTTATTTATGGTCATCACTTGTGCTGGCTATAAGTAAATTTTCCTTATTCCTGTGCTAACCTTATAAATGCTCCTTTCCAACTATATAATGTAGCGTATCAACTGGAAGGCTTACAAGTTCATTGGCATTTGAAATTAACATTAAAGGTCATTGTGTGCTTATTTTATTGTTGACAAGTATAGGTTAATGATAGGAAATCAATTCAAGCTGCAAATTTTAGTACAAGAAATAGGAAAATAGCACCAACCAAATCTTTATAATTGCCAACCATGAAAGTCTATATGAATCGTATACTATGTATATGACAAGTAATTATTATATACGTGATAAATTAAGATAATGAGATAACAGTAAAATAAAAAAGATCACATTAGAAATTTTATATTGGTTCGGACCTCCCATCCTACGTCCAGTCCCGAAGCTTCTCTTCAGAATTTCACTAATCAATAACCCTCGATTCACCCGAAGGAATAGGCTTGTTGCATAGAAATCTTTCATCAATAATGTGCTCTGATTAACACTGATATTGACAATAGGTACAAGTTTTCCTATAATCTCCATTGGATATGTGTAGATATGAATATGTGTTTGCTTTGGAAAAATGGAAGAAAACTGAACCAAAGTTAATGGTCTTTGGTTGAAATATTAATAGCAAATATGAGTAACTTGAATTTGAGTGTAAAGTAGATATAGAGAAAAGAAATCAGAAATTCATTACTTTAATCGTAAAATCCCTGATGTATTTATAGTTGTGAAAAGATCGATTTGAAGTGTTGCTACATTTCTTATTATTTCTAGAGTTGCTTCGGTTTGGGGTAGAACTGATTTGAAGAGGAGATGCAAAAGCAACCTTTCAGACTTGACAGTTGTGTATTTTAAAAAATTCGCGGAGCCAAATCTAGATGTTTGGATTGTAATGACTAGACGTCTAGTCATGTATTATCTGAAAAAATTCCAAAGGCTGGAACCAGACATATGTGGGCATAGTATCAGACGTTTGGAATTTGTAAAATCTGTTCTTCTTGTGTAAATGTGTGTGCATTTTATCATATACAAAACCCAAAGAGATTCTATATATTATTTCTAAGATTTGTATATATTTATCTCTCTACTGTTATGATCCATGCTCCATGCTTTGATTTGTAATCTTGAGTATCTGCAAAAAAAATAAGATATGAGATATATATGTATAATTATAGTTATATGATTTTTCGTCATCAAAATTTGAAGATAGAAGTTCGTAACACTCTCACTATTTTTGATTGTAACATAAAACATATTTTACTCCTCCTATATATGTATGTCATATGTTATCCACCCTCTGTGTGGATGCATATTTCTCCCCTATTTGGCATTATAAAAAAACAAGTAGAGAAAATAGAAAATGTTAACTAAAACATAGAGCTTGTAGTGCATGATAACTGAAACATTAGTACATAGAGTAAAAAATGCATAAAAGAAAAATACAGAAAAAGAAAAACTATAAACTACCGGTAATGGTGAGTCGAGTCAGAAAAACTTCCGTAAGTATCATTATAATAATCCCAAAAAGTTAAAGCATCGGAAGTGTTCTCGGCCCAATGACGTTGGTCATTATATTCTTCGTCCTCTTGAATAGACAATCCTTGAAAAGCCAAATACCCCTATTGATTGGGGGAAGGATCTTGCATATTAATTTCTTCACTTTCCTCTTCATCTGTTTCCTTTAATGGTTCGTCTTCCATGGCTTCCTTTCCTCATGGTTTTGTTGAAGACCCTGGAATAAAGAAATATATGGAGTAGGTGAAGGAGCTGATGGTGATGAGGATGAGGACCGGGATGGTGATCGACCATGAACTTTCCTTGTTACTTTCCTAAGAGTGGATACAACCTTATCCAGTGTTTTCTCGATTTTTCCCATTTGAGAAGATATGCTTGAGATAGATCCATCAAGATGAACAACTTTCTTGCCTAAGATTTGTTTATTGCGAGATAAAAGTTGTTGATTTCGAATTGATAAGTCACGATATGATTCTATTGAAGTAGGTTCCCCTCGGGCTTCTAAAATCTCTGAGTCTGAGTGATATTCGGAGGGATGTTGTTGGAAAATATGAGGATCTGGTTGTTGTTGAGAGGGTTGTTGCTGCTCTTGTTGACCCTATTGCTGATGTAGTTGTTGTTGCTGCAGAGTCCATTAGGAAATGATATTATTGGTGGCGGTTCGTCCGGTAGATGCATAAGCTTGAAATATTTTGACCCACTTTCTTCAATTTGTAGTTCTTTAAAATATGATAAGTAAGAAGGGATACCTTGGAATTGAAGAATCCAAATTATATAGGTTGCATAAGCAATTGTATAGCGCTTATGAATCCATAAATTTTTAATTTCGTCGAAAAATAATAGAGCCCAATCAACTTTAATACCACCAAATATAGCATAGATAGCTTTGTGATCTGTTTCATATATTTGCTCATGACTACCTTTTCTTCGTATTATGGTGTTGATAATCATGCGATTTAGCAATCTTGCCATAGGTCGGAGGTTCTTCGTATTCCATTATTCCATATAATCTTCCCAAGTAGGTGAGTGACCTCATCATGGGGTAAAAATCTTTTGTATGGTATGTCTTTTAATTCGATACCCGTGTAGGAGCAATGGAGGGTTCGTCCTAACATACCAGGAGTGAGCTTAATGACTTTACCGTAGACACTAGCCCAAAGCTAGTTTTCCTTATCTTCGGGATTCCAAATGGAAGAACTACATAGATTCGAATAAAAGAGAAAGATAACAAGCTAATCTATACTTACCTCATTTGGACCTTGTTCGATTAGATAGTTAACCTCGTCATCTTCAAATAATGAACGCATTTTATAGAGAGGAAATCGTAGTAGTTGGTAGAAGGTACCTAGATGAAACTTCATAGTCTTCAAATCATCAAATCTTTTGATTGAGCTAGGGCTTTGATCGAGCCATTATTTTATGTGAGAATCGGTGACAACATTTATTTGAGATGAAGATCCCTGGTCTTCTTTTGTTTCTTTGTAGTTTTTGATTTTGGAGGCATTTTATTTGAAGTTTGAGGGTGAATTTTTAACATCTGGGTTTTAATGGGATTTTGTAAAGGATGAAAAGATGAGTAAAAAAATGAAGAGATGATTTAATATAGTGAATAGACAGTAGGTGGGAACAGGTAGAAACAAATTCCAGATATCTGGAATGGTTAGGCAGACGTCTGGTCTGTTTTATTTTTCTATGTTATTTTAGGCTGAAAGCTATCCTAGACGTTTGGCCACCTATAGGCAGACATTTGGTGTTCACTTTTTAGAACTGTAATCCAAATCTTTAAACAAACGTCTGGATAGAGGAGTTATATGACTGGTTCTTCGAGTCTACGATAAGCCGTGAGAAAAATCAGACGTCTGGCTTAATATCTCATACGTCTAGTTTAAGAGAATAGTGATAATTTGATTTTAGTTAGAGACTTCAGATTGTTATTATTATTATATATATATATATATTCATTTTCATTAAGAACAAGATATAAATTACAATCGTGAATAGTTTTTAAACTTATTATAACAAGAATAAATATATATATGAACTATAGTTATTGATAGAAGAACAGTATTACCTTTTCACCCACAAATTTGGTCCCACCTTTGTATCTTCTTTTATTGATCGTAGCGGAGACCAAGAAGGAGGTACTGGACTTAATTCTGCTTTAGATGTTCCTTCTTTCCATAGTTTCTATGGAGTTATTCGATGGGCACGTGGAGGAGTTTCTATCATACGAGGAGATCGTACATGAACACAATCCTTTGTAGGAGAGTGTCCACATATCGTAAGGGTGCACTTTTCTAAAAAAAATTAGTTAAACACCTTGATTTCGTTGTGTATAATACATTTCTTTTTGAACGTCCATCGTTCCTTTTTGATAATGACGGCCTTCGAAAATTTTGTCGTGTAGAGAAGCATTTTCAAGATTAATACTATATTTTGTCTTTTCTCTTTTGAAGAATAGCTAGTATGATGCACGGGAGGAGTAGGAACAATGTTTATGGAAGGAGACGATTTTGGCATCGTTTTGGTGGGAGATGTACACGTACTGCCAGAATAAGGTGAGGAGGAATCAATGGCTGAGTAAGTCGAATCGTGGTTAGACAACATTATATATATGTATATATATATGTAAAAAAAAAATGTTTTCAAGAGTGACAGATTATATGCTTAGAGGAAAAAATTATCTGTGAGATAGATATACACACATTTATGTATATGTTTTTCAATTTCTAATAAAGGAAAAAAGTTGTTTGTTAGTTAAAGAAATTTATGGTGAAAACCTTTGTTTTTATTAAAACAATTTGTGGTGTTTAGAATGTTTTCAAAACAAAAGATGAAGTAAGTTTTTGTTTGTTAGCATTTTTGAGTAACCATTTAGGATAATAAGGAATATATAGTTTATTTTATTAGTTCATTTATATGAATAAATTCCCAAGTTTTGTCTAAGTTTTACAAATGATTGTTCATTTAATGGTGGTGAATATATCGGCAATTTGTTTGTCGGTGTTAACAAATTCAAGAGAGATAATTCCTTTTTCTACATTATCTTTTATAAAATGGTGTCGTATGTCTATATATTTAGTTCTAGAATGGTTAATTGGATTTTTATTGATAGCACTAGTATTGTTGCAGTATATCAGAGATTTTTCAATTATTTTACTAAAGTCTTTAAGTGTTTGTTTTACAACTTAAATTGTTAGCTTTTTGTTAAACCATGAAACCAGAGATTGACCGATAAAATGGTAGGTACACTTGTGCTTTTCTTGTCTGTTTTACAACCTCTAAAGTCTATATTACTATATGATACAAGTTGGAAAGCCGTACCTATAGGATAGAATAAGCCGTAATCTTTGGTGTTGGTTAAGTAACGTAAAATTTGTTTGACTGCTCAATGATGTGATTCCTTAGGTTGAGCTTAAAAATGAGCGCACAAATAGACACTCTCATTATATCGGGTCAACTAGCTATTAAGTATAATAAAGAGCTAATCATGCTACGATAAGATTTTTGATCATGGTCTTTTCCATTTTCGTCTTTGTCTAAATATAAAGTTGTGCTCATAGGGGTTGGTTTTCTAGTAGTATTCTCCATTCCGATATGTTTAAGTAATTCTTTACAATACTTTTCTTGATTTATAAAAATACCATTGTCCAATTGTTTTATTTGTAATCCAAGGAAAAAAATTAATTTACCCATGTGTGACATTTCAAACTCATTTTTCATTATTTCAGAAAATTCATTGCATAAACTTTCATTAGTAGATCCAAATATGATGTCATCAACATATATTTGTACAACTAATATATCATTATTTTTATGATTTATAAATAGTGTAGTATCTAATTTGCCGAATTGAAATCTAGAATTTTGTAGATCTTTTAATCGATCGTACCAAACACGTGGTGCCTGTTTTAAACCATATAATGCCTTTTTGAGTTCAAAAACATGATCTGGATATTGTTTGTGAATATATAACGGCGGTTGTTGTACAAATTTTTTTTCTTTGACAAAACCATTTAAGAAGGCACTCTTAACATCCATTTGAAATAATTTAAAGTTGTGATGACACGCAAAAACAAGTAGAGTATGAATTGCTTCAAGACAAGCTAGGGAGCAAACGTCTCTTCGTAATCAATTCCCTCTTCTTAGTTGTAACATTGAGCCACTAATCTTGCTTTGTTATGAATAATATTTCCATTTTCATCTGATTTGTTTTTGAAAATCCATTTTTTTTCCTATTACAGATTGATCAGATGGTCTAGGTACAAGTTCACATACATTATTACGTTCAAATTGATTTAATTCTTCTTGCATCGCTAAGATCCAAGAATCATCTTTAGATGCTTCTTTATAATTTTTACGTTTTGTATTTGAGATAAAAGCAACGTGACTCATTTAATTTAGTTTATTCTAGTGACTTGAGAATTTAAGTCTCCAATTATATTAGCCAAAGGATGATTTTTTGATATTCGTGTGGGTGATCTTAAAAATATTTTCATTATTATCGAAGAATGAATTGTTCGCATTATTTGTATTTTCAGTTTGATTTTTAGTTAAAATCTCATCTTCATCTTCTTTAATAGTTTATTGGAAATTTTCATCAAAAGAAGCATGTAAGCTTTCTTCCATAATGTTTCTTCGTTTATTATAAATTCTATAAGCTTTACTACTTTCTGAAAAGCCAATGAAAATTCCTTCGTCCGCTTTAGGGTCAAATTTTCCAAGATTATCTTTAGTATTTAAAATAAAACATTTTAAACCAAAAGTTCTGAAATACGAAACTTTTGGTTTTTTCCATAACATATTTCATAACATACATTATTATTCATAGGTCGAAGTGTGACACGATTTAATACATAACAGGCAGTTGCAATAGCTTCAGCCCAAAAAAGTATGGGTAGGTTACTACTATTTAGTAATGTTCGTGCACATTCCTGTAAAGTTCTGTTTTTCCATTCAACTACACCATTTTGTTATGGTGTTCGTGGAACCAAAAAATTATGACCAATTCTGAAAGTAACTACTATGTGGCTAGCTATTACATAGGATCGTGTAATATGGAATATAATAAAATCTAAATGCGAAAACAGATGGTAATAGCAAAGTAAATGAAAATAAGTAAAATAGAACAAGCACACCAGGAATTTTTATACTGGTTCAAAATTCTCGTTCTACGTCCGGTCTCAGACTACTTTATGTAATTTCACTAACAACAATCCTCACTTAACCTGGAGGAACAGGTTTACAACACCTGGACAACAGAACAGGATTTCAATGCCTCAACAGTCGAAGAGGACTTCACTCGCCTGAACAGCAGAACAGGACTTCAACTTATACATAGAGTATTTGACACAGTGTGTTCTTGATAACCCGAATTTGTCTCTTGATAGTACAACCTTCCTATAATCTTCTCCTTTTGATATATATTTATAGGTATGTGAAGAGTATGGAAGTAGATGAATGATTTTATATGATTTGAATGCATAAGAGATTTAGAATCAAAGTAATATAAGAATAGAAAGAGTTAGATCGATTAGGTAAATAAAACTGATGATTCTAACATGTTTATATAGAGTATAAAGAGGTGTAATCATTTGTGAATAGTTATCATAAAAGAGTATGGACATATCTATTAATATAAAGATGTATCTCTTCATGGAAGAGAAATGTCTATTCAAAAATATAGCCGTTGCAAAAGTTCAGACGTTTGAAAATTAGAATTCAGACTTCTGAAGTTGTTAACGAGCAAACTAGAAAGGAAATAGGTCATTTTTAATAAGATTCAGACGTCTGAAATTTTCAATTCAGACGTCTGAATATTATCTGAAATTTCAATTTTGATTACAGATTCAGACGTCTGGATTGGTCAATTCAGACGTCTGAATTTGACGTGAAAATTCAATTTTGCTCTTATGCGTGTGTGTGTGTGTGTGTGTGTCGATATATGTATCCAAAGGAGATTTAACATTATTTCATTTCTAAATAACGACTCAATACAACATATATGTAGCATGAAGTTCATTTGAATCCGGTCTTGTAGATATTCCTACAGAAACAAGTTAGTATAGAAAATCAACGTATATAGTTGTCGTAGTCAAAATAAGTATGAAACGTTGTAAACGAGGTTTCAACATTCTCCCCCTTTTTGACGATGACAACTATATAATACAAGAAATATATATATACACACCTATACTCCTCCTATTTAAAAGCTCCCACGCCAAAAAGCAAGTTAGAATAGATAGACAATATCATTACCTTCTCCCCTTTTGACATCGCAAAAAGGAAATCAAATGAACAACAGGTAAAGCAAATTGGACTTGAATTAAAATAAACTACAAATCAGCAATAATCAAAGAGTTCATGACGGAAAATAGAAATAACAAACAACGAAATAGTTTAAAACAAACTGAATAACATCAAAGGAATTCAAAATGTAGGACTTGAGTCACTTCCTACATCATCATCATCTTCATCCCCACTATTGTTGTTCCCCGAGCTTAATGACCATTGAAATGGAGCGGGGTTGAAAACTTCGGTAGATGATGAGGTGGAGCAACCAATACATTTCCAAATTTTGTTTAGAAAGCTGTGAATGGAATTAAAATGTTTTTCAGTTTTCTTTTCAAGATTAACCATTTGGGTTTTAAGCTTTGCTTGGTTCTGGGAAAGAGTGACTAAAGCATTCCTTGAGCTAGAGTTGGGAGAAAGAATCACTATATCATCAATGTCTTCGTCTTCGAAGGGAGGAGTAATTGTTGAGCATGAGGAACATGATGACGAGGTTGGGGTTGGTTTTGACCATGGTTGGCAACCCATTCTTGAAAAGAGATATATGTCAAACTTCCCGGTCATTTTGGCATACCCATAAGACCCAATGTCTT
Organism: Allium cepa; assembly: GCA_030765085.1. Taxonomy (NCBI): domain Eukaryota; kingdom Viridiplantae; phylum Streptophyta; class Magnoliopsida; order Asparagales; family Amaryllidaceae; genus Allium; species Allium cepa. The sequence continues at coordinate 902,331,306 of CM060937.1, read as the reverse complement.
TGACCCAAGTTCTTTGATTGATGTGAATTCGAAATCAGGAAAAGGAATGTTAAATTTTTGGAGAATCTTCATTATATAAGCACCATAATGAAAGGTCTTATATCGTCTTCGACGATTTACATCCATCAATTCTTCCAAAATCACTTGAGCCCAATTGATGGATTGACCGAAGTAGATAGCATAGGGCTTGAAAGTTTCTTTTATTAACTACTTCATAACTTCATGTCCATGGAATAACGGAACGGATCGAATTAAAGCTCTGTGGAGGATACGAGCTTGTAAGCGGAGTTGAATTGAAGTAATTCTAGTAACATCATCATTCAAGAATTGATGTGAGACCTCGTCTCTATCATCCAAGTTTAAAGAAACATCAGTCTCATCCAAATCAGTCCTCGTTGATGGACATTGAAGGATTTCACCAAGTCTTGCAAGTGGTAGATAGATTTTAACTCCACATACTAATGTCCAAATACAATCGTTGTGATTGTGAGGAGTATGATGGTCCAAATTCATATTAGCATAGAACAATTTAACCAAAAGATGATTAATTTTGATATTATTTATAGCACAAGAGACAAGTGATTCTAACCCATTTGCTCTTACAACTTGTTGAATCCGATAAGCTTCGAATTCTTCAAATTTTATGAAAGCTCCTGGAAAGAAATTAGATCTACTCATTTGAGAAAATCGTTGTCTTGCTTTCTCATTTCATAGCCACTGATCGATGTTTGGGGTAGATGATGAAGAAGATGGCCTTGATCTTTTTGATTTTGGAGCCATTTGTGAATATGAGGAAGAAAGATTTGATTTTTAATGGGGAAAGACTGAAAGAAGAAGATGAAGAATGAAGATAAAAGAAAGGAAGGAGTTGAATAAAGGGGCGTTTACATTGAAAATCATGCAAAAGCAATTCAATTTTGAAAAGCCAGCAGAGTTCAGACGTCTGAAATAATCAATTCAGACGTCTGAAACGAAGAAAATCGAGTCAGAAAGAAATTAGTGCATTTTAGGCTATTTTCAGACGTCTGAAATTGTTGATTCAGACGTCTAAATCTGAAGAAAATAATTCTTCTTTTATAATATTCAGACGTCTGAAACAACTATTTCAAACGTCTGAAATATGTATGAAAAATGTATTTCGGATCTTTAAAAAGAATGGACAAAAGAAAAGGACTATAATAATATTTGAATGATTTGTAGTATACAAATATGATCATTCAACAACAAATATAGATAAATGAAATCATTTGTCTGAATCACTTGGAGTCTTGCACTCTTCCGGTTCAATCATGGTTATTTCCGTGTATGGTCGCAATGGAGACCAATATGGTTGACGTTCCTAAGAGTTTGGAGAAACCGGAGGACGATGTGGACTAGGCTTCCATGAATTCGAAGTTGAAGGTTGAACTACATCTTTCTTTGGAGATGTACCGCAGAATTTTAATGCCACTTGCACAATAAAACTAAGTCGTTTGGCATTAACTTTCTGTTCGTAATACATCTCTCGTTGCAAATCCAACTGTTCTTTCTGGTAATGATGAATCTCGTCTATTTTTTCTTTTGTGGATGGAGAAATGAAGAAAAAAATCGTCGAGATTTCTTCTTTTCTGGAGTATAACCAGATGGTTCATATGAAGGATGAGGTCTAGCCGGTTCACGTGGTCTTGGAGTAGCCAATATTTCTATAGAAGATGTAGAATATGATGAGGGTGAGTTGTTAGAGTCGGAATTGTTGTTTGATGCCCTGGGGAGAAGGAGAAAAATCATGTTGAATTCCATTGTGATAATTCTTTTGGTAAAAAGAAGAATAGAATTTGTGTGTAAAAAAGAAATTAAAAGGTTTAAAAATAGAATTTTAGTTAAAATAAATTGTGCCTGAAAAGTTAAAATTAGTAATATACACATATTTAAAGACAATAATAAGAGGTTGAAAATGGAAGTTAGTTTTAATTACATAAGATAAGAGTTTTGTAATGCAAAGATAAGCGGAAACGTTAATATCTCATAAAAGATATCATAAATTTTTAACAGAGACGATACCAAGCTCTCGTCTGAGTTTGATAAAAACATTTTCTAAAAGAGGTTTTGTAAAAATTTCAGCCAACCGATTTTCAGAAGAAACAAAATCCAAATTTATTGTTCCCTTTTCAACATTATCACGAACAAAATGATGACAAATGTCAATATGTTTTGTTTATGAATAATTGATAGGATTTTTAGACAAGTTAATAGCATTAGAATTATCACAATATATAGTTGAATTCGTTAAATTTATATTGAAGTCTTTAAGTGTCTGTTGCATATATATTACTTGAGCACAAGCCAAAGCAGCAGAAATATATTCTACTTCACATGTTGAATGAGAAACACGGTTTTGTTTCTTGCTAAACCAAGATACGAGTGATTTTCCAATAAAATAGCACATACCACTTGCGCTTTTTTGATCTGTTCGAGAACCACCAAAGTCAGCATCACTATATGAAACTAACTCGAATGGACATTCTTTAGGATAGAATAGACCGAAATCCTTGGTGTTAGTGAGATAACGTAATATACGTTTCACGGCTTTTAAATGTGATTCATTTGGGTTGGCTTGAAATCTTGTACACAAATAGACACTCATCATTATGCTAGGTCGACTTTCCGTTAAATATAGTAATGATCTAATCATACTTCGGTATAATTTTTGGTCAACACTTTTGCCACTGTCATCTTTTTCATGATGTATTGTTGTACTCATTGGAATTGGTTTTGCAGAAGTATTTTCCATTCCGAATCCTTTGATTAAATTATCACAATATTTTTCTTGATTAATGAAGATGCCTTTTGAAGTTGTTTAATTTGTAAACCAAGAAAATATGTTAGTTCTCCCATGTGAGACATTTCAAATTCCTTGCTCGTTATTTCGGAGAAGTCTTGACACAACTTATCATTAATAGAACCAAAAATGATATCGCCAACATAAATTTAAACTATTAAAATATCCTTTTTCGAATGTTTAATAAAAAGTGTTTGATCAACTTTCCTAATTAGAAATCCCGAAGGAATTTGATATGTCTTTAGTCGATCATACCAAGCACGTGGAGCTTGTTTTAAACCATATAGGGATTTCTTAAGTTTGTAGACATGATCTGGAAATACTCATGAATAAATAAGGAAGGTTGTTCAACATACACATTTTCTTTTATATAACCATTCAGAAAAGCACTTTTAACATCCATTTGATAAAGTTTGAAATTATGAAAACATGCATAGGCCATTAAGATCTGTATTGCTTCTAGTCTTCCAATAGGAGCAAACGTTTCTTCGAAGTCAATTCCTTCTTCTTGATAGTAACCTTGTGCAACTGACCTTGCTTTATTTCTGGTGATGTTACCTTGTTTATCTGCTTTGTTCTCGTAGACCCATTTTGTTCCAATAACAGTTCGATCACTTGGTCTCGGAACTAATTCCCAAACTTCATTGCATTCAAATTGATTTAGCTCTTCTTGCATTGCAATTATCCAGTAGTCGTTTGTGGAAGCTTCTTTAGGATTCTTTCGTTCAATATTTGAAAGGAATGCTACGTGACCCATTTGATTTAGTTGACTTCTAGTTCATACGTTTGAATTAATTTTTCCGGTAATATTTTGAATGGGATGATCCAGTAATATTTTTTATGGAGGCCTTAATTCATCATTATTATTATAAACAATGTTTTCATCATTTTCAAGGTTTATAGTTTCCGTATTTGTGATGTTATCCGAAAAATCTTCATCATCTTCTATACTTAGTTTTTGTTGAAATTTTTCATCGAAAGACACGTGTAACGTTTTTTCAACGATATTTGAACTTTTATTAAATACACGACAAGCTTTGCTACGATCTGAATATCCTAGAAAGATTCCTTCGTCGGATTTCACATCGAATTTTCCAAGCTGATCTTTTGTATTTAATATAAAACATTTTGAACCAAAAACTTTGAAACAAGAAATCTTTGGTTTTCTTCCAGTAAAAATTTCATAAGAAGTATTTTTTGTGAGAGGTCGAATAGAAACACGATTCAAAACATAACAAGCAGTTGCAATAGCTACTGCCCAAAAATGTTTTGGAAGAGTGCTTCCATTTAACAAGGTTCGTTCACATTCTTGTAAAGTTCTGTTTTTACGTTCTACAACTCCATTTTGTTGTGGAGTTCAAGGGAACGAAAAGTTATGAAAAATTCCTTTCTTTTTACAAAAATGGTCAAATACTTCGTTTTCAAATTCTCCTCCATGATCACTTCTTATGTTCTTTATTTTCAAGCCTATTAAATTATGGATTCGTTTGACAAAAATTTTAAAATTCTCAAACGTATCACTTTTATTTTTCATAAAAATGGTCCAAGTATATTTAGGAAAATCATCTACTATTGCAAATACATATTTATTGTGGTTCAAGGATTGAACTTGGGTTGGCCTAAACAGATTCATGTGTAATAATTCAAGTGGTTGTAATGTAGAAATAACTTTCATAGATTTAAAAGATAATTTGGTTAATTTTCCTAATTGACATGCATCACAAATGTGATTGACTTTGAAGTTTATTTTTGGTAATCCTCTGACTAAATCATTTTTAGCAAGCTTGTTTATAGTTTTGAAGTTGATGTGACAGAATCTTTTGTGCCATAACCAAGGATCATTTTCATTAGCTATTAAACACATATTTGAATTGTGATTGATTTTCATATTCAGAATATAGATATTTCTGTCTCTATTTCCTTTAAATATAAGATTATGGTTTTTGTCAAAAATGCTACACTTATCTTTAGAAAAAGAGATTTTGAATCCTTTGTCACATAATTGGCTGATACTTAAAAGATTGTGTTTTAAATTTTTGACAAGTAAAACATTAGAAATAAGAGGTAAATTAGATGTACCGACATTGCTGACGTCGCCTTTTCCAATGATATATCCTTTGGAATTGTCTCCAAAAGTGACAGAGCTTCCATCTGAGTAAGTAATGTTTGATAGCATATTTTTGTCTCCAGTCATATGTTTTAAGCAACCGCTATCGAGTATCCATTTTCCTCTCTTTTTAAGTGAGTCCTGCAAAAATAATAATAACATTGGTACCCATTTTGTGATAGGGCCCTAAGAGTTAGGTCTTAGGAAACCAAACCCAAGTGGGTTCAGTATCCCCTTTAAAAATATAATTTATATTTCTATAAACAGTTTCCAAAAAGGTATTTATATATTTATTCCTAATCAAACTATTGTTTGTTTTAGGAACCCATATTCTTATGATTTTTGAATTATTATTCCTTTTTGGATGAGTAGTAGGATTAAAAATATTTCTCCTAATTTCCTTTTTAGATGAAGTCTTTGATTTCTAAGGGTATCCTAGTCCCTTTTTATTAGAAGTGGATTGAGAATTTTCAAGAATATTGGATAGAGTTTCTCGACCTTTATTATAAAGTTAGAAACATTTCTTGTAATATTATCTAACTTGGTTTTGAGACAAGTATTATCTAATTCTATCATTTTGATCTTATTTTTTAGCTCATGATTTTCAATGACAAGAGAATCATTCTTTTCTTTTTGAGTTTCAATTTCTTGACTCAATAAAGTAAGTTGAGAGTTATCATTAGAGAAGGTATCTTGAAGTTTTCCAAGTTCTTCTTCTAATATTTTCTTTTCATCATTAAGCATATCTCTCTCGAATTCTGCTTTTCTCCGATTTTCTAGAGCTTCTTTATATTTTATTTTGATACCTTTTAAGGTATCAAGAAGTTCCGAATTAATTTCAATCATATCATCAAAAGTAAGATCATTTACCTCATTCTCTGTAGCTATGAAACAAACATTTGCTCATTCTTTTTCACTATCACTGTTGCTTTCTGAAGAAGAAGAATTCGAGCCATCCCATGTTACTGAAAATACTTTTCTTTTAAACTTGTCCTTTCGATTCTTATTGTGATATTTCTTCTTTTGTTCTCGACAATCTTTTCGCATGTGCCCCATTTTGTGGCAATTAAAGCATTCTAGTATAGATGAAGATGGCTTATTTGTATTGTTGTTGAAGTTGCTTTTCCCGTTGTTTCGATTTCTTTTTCTGTACTTCAAAAACTTTTTAAAGTATTTAGAAATGAATGCTAAGTCTTCTTCATCCGAGTTTGATTCTTCTTTTTCTGCTTGAAATGCCATATTCTTTTTGTCTTGTGCTTGTACTCTTTTAGCCTGCAAAATTACTTCGTAGGACATTAGATTTCCTATCAACTCTTCCGGTTTCATGGTAGAAAGATCATTAGCTTCTTCAATAGGTAAGACTTTTCTTTGCCATTCATCCATTAAAGAGTTAAGGATTTTTGAAACAATATCAAAATCGGAGTATATTTCTCCTAGTCCTAGTAAAGAATGATAAATATCTTGAAATCTGGAGTACATATTATTTATAGGTTCATCTTGCTTCATCCTAAAATTTTGAAATTGATTGTTAAGCATAGATATTTTACTCTATTAAACCTTGTTAGTACCTTCATGAGTCAATTTAAGTGTTCTCCATATTTCATAGGCAGTGTTACATATGTTAACTCGATTAAATTAATTTTTATCTAATGCATAAAACAACATATTCATAGCTTTAGCATTAGCCAAAGCATCTTGTTTTTATGTAGTTGTCCATGTAGTATATACAGTAGTAGGTGCAGTATATTCTGCTTGTGTAATATTTCATGCATCAAAACTACTGGCTTGCATATAAATATGCATTCGTGTTGCCCAATAGTTGTAATTCATGCCATTGAATAGCGGAGGTCGTGCAGTAGATTGACCTTCAATAAAACTAGTGACAGTGCTAGTGTTAGTGTTAGTGCTGATGTTGTTTTTCATATCAGCAAGATATCAGATAACTGTTTAACGGTTATAAGATGCCAAGCTCTCATACCAAATGAAAGTAACTACTGTGTGGCTAGCTATTACTTAGGATCATGTAATATGGAATATAATAAAATCTAAATGCGGAAATAGATGATAATATAAAAGTGAATGAAAATAAGTAAAATAGAACAAGCATACCAGGAATTTTTATACTGGTTCGAACTTCCCATTCTATGTCCAGTCCCAGACTATTTTCTGGAATTTCACTAATAGCAATCCTCACTTAACCCGGAGGAACAGGTTTACACGCCTGGACAACAAAACAGGATTTCGATGCCTCAATAGCCGAAGATGACTTCACTCGCCTGAACAGCAAAATGGGACTTCAACTTATACATAGAGTATTTGACACAGTGTGTTCTTGATAACACGAATTTGTCTCTTGATAGTACAACCTTCCTATAATCTTATCCTTTTGATATATATATATAGGTATGTGAAGAGTATGGAAGTAGATGAATGATTTTATATGATTTGAATGCACAAGAGATTTAGAATCAAAGTAATATAAGAATAGAAAGAGTTAGATCGATTGGGTAAATAAAACCGATGATTCTAACAAGTTTATATAGAGTATAAAGAGATGTAATTTTTTGTGAATAATTATCATAAAAGAGTACGGACATATCTATTAATATAAAGATGTACTTCATGGAAGAGAAATGTCTATTCAAAAATATAGTCGCTGTAGAAGTTCAGACGTCTGAAAATTAGAATTTAGACTTCTGAAATTGTTAACGAGCAAACCAGAAAGTAAATAGGTCATTTTTGACCAGATTCAGACGTTTGAAATTTCCAATTCAGACGTCTGAATATTTTCTGAAATTTCAATTTTGATTACAGATTTAGACATCTGGTTGGTCAATTCAGACGTCTGAATTTGACCTGAAAATTCAATTTTGCTCTTGTGCATGTGTGTGTGTAAATGTCGATATATATATATATATATCCGAAGGAGAGATTTTAACATTATTTCATTTCTAAACAACGACTCAATACAACATATATATAGCATGAAGTTCATTTGAATCCGGTCTTGTAAATATTCCTGCTAAAACAAGTTAGTATAGAAAATCAACGTATATAGTTGTCGTAGTCAAAATAACCATGAAACGTTGTAAATGAGGTTTCAAAAAATTCCCCTTTTGTTACAAAAATCAGTGAAAAGTTCACTTTCGAATTCTCCTCCATGATCACTGCATAAATTTTAAACTTTTAAATCCATTAAGTTAGTAGTTCGTTTTGCAAAGATTTTAAACATTTCAAAAGTGTCACTTTTATGTTTTAAAAATAATGTCCAAGTATATCTTGAAAAATCATCTACCATTACGAACACATATTTATTATGAGTTATTGATCGGACTTCGGTTGGTCCAAATTAATCTAAATGAAGCAATTCTAATGGTTGCATAGTGGATGTATTATTTTTAGATTTGAAAGAACTTTTATTTAACTTGCTCATTTGACATGCGTCACATAAATTTCTAATTTTGTAGTTAATTTAAGGAAGACCCCTAACTTGATCATGTTTTACTAGTTTCTTAATATATTTAAAATTCAGGAAAATAGGCACAAGGAAAAAGTTACAAAAAAATTTAGTCTCAAGGACGGTGAGTTTGTTTTTTAGTCTGAAGGACACTTTACAGTGTAAACGAAAAATGATAGCTACATCTATCATTCTGTGATTTACATTACAAAGTGTCTTTCAGACTAAAAAACAAACTTGCTTTCCCTGAGACTAAACTTTTTTGCAACTTCTTCCCTGTGCCTAAAAACCCCTTTAATTTAAATGACAAAAACATTTGTTCCAAATCCAAAGATCGTCATGATTTGCGGCTAGACATAAATCTGAATTATTTTTAATGTTTATATTTATGATATATATTACAATTTCTAAATCCTTTAAAGAGTAAATTTTTGCTTTGATCGAGAATTTTACATTTATCTTTTTCAAATTTTATTTCAAACCCTTTATCACACAACTGACTTATACTAAGAAGATTATGTTTTAGGTTTTCTACTAATAGAACAATAGAAATAATAGGAGAGTTAGAGATACCGATATTGATTACTTCTTCAATTCCAATGACGAATCCTTTTGAATTATCGCCAAAAGTTACATTACCACCATCAATGTACTTTATATTTGACAGCATGTGAGCATTTCCTATCATGTGCTTGGGGCATCCACTATTTAATATCCATTTCTCTTTAATTTTGTATTCGGATACCTGCAAAAAATATAAAAGTTTAAATTGGTACCCTTCTTATTTTTTTGGGTCCTAAGTGTCAGTAGATGAGGGTAACCATACCCATGATGTTTTGGTTCCTTTTGAAATAATTATTATTGTGAATCACTACTTTCATATAATTACCTATATATTTCTGTTTAATTAGGTTGTTATTTGTTTTAGGAACCTATATTTTAATCGTTTTTGAATTTGAGATTAAATTCTGATTTTTGAAAGAAGGTTTTTTATCTTAGTATAAATCTTACTATGCTTTGTATTTTTTGTCTTATTCTCAAATCCTAGTCTATTTCGATTTTTGAATGGCTTGGAAATTTTAATTAAATTCTTCAAGTCTTGTTTTCCTTTGTTAAATTTTGTAACATTATTAGTAATTTTATTCAACTTGTTTTTAAGATTAGTATATATGTCAAGTGATTATTATATATGCAATAAATGAAGATAATAGTAAAATGAAAAGGATCACACCACAAATTTTATACTAGTTCAGACCTCCCATCCTATGTCCAGTCCCGAAGCTCCTCTTTGGAATTTCACTAATCAATAACCCTCGCTTCGTCCAGAGGAATAAGCTTGTTACAATAGAAATATTTTCAAGAATGTGCTCTGATTAACACTGACGTTGACAATACATACAAGTCTTTCTATAATCTCCACTGGATATGTATAGATATGAATATGTGTGTGCTTTGGAAATATGGAAGAAAACTGAACCAAAGTTAATGATCTTGGGTTGAAATACTAATAGAAAATATGAGTAACTTGAATTTGAGTGTAAAGTTGATATAGAGAATAGAAATCAGAAATTTGTTACTTTAAAAATAAATCATTGATGTATTCATAGTTCTGAAAAGATCGACTTGAAATGATGCTACCATTTTTTTATTTCTGGAGTTGCTTCTGTTTGGGGTAGAACTTATTTGAAGAACAGATGTAGAAGCAATCTTTCAAACTTGACAATTGTGTACTTTTTTAAAAAATTCCTGGAGCCAAATCCAGACGTCTGGATTGTGATGACCAGACGTCAGGTCTTGTATTATCTAGGAAAATTCCAAAGGCTGGGACCAGACGTTTGGGGGCATAGTATCAGACGTTTGGAATATTTTAAATCTGTTCTTCTTGTGTAAATGTGTGTGTATTTTATCACATACAAAACCTAGGGAGATTCTGTTGATTCATGAGTTTTGATTCATGACACAAGTTTCATATATCATACGACGAAAGCGACAAAAAGAGAATAAGTGTATATTATGCACTACAAAGGAGACAAGACTACAATCCAGAGTTTATTATGAATATTTTAATGTATTTAGTCTTAGAATATTGTTAAAATCATTCCTCAAGTAGTCACATACACACACGAATTAATTTATACACAAATAAGTGTGCACTGTGCATATAACTACAGGTCGGCTGACCGACCAGAAAATTCGGTCGACCGACCCTGTAGTCAATGCCATAGATACTCTCTGTTTTTGTACACGATTTCAAACTCAGCTGACCGGCCAGTTTTTCCGGTCGACCGACCTGCATATAACGGCTAGTTTTCTAAAGAGTTGCGATTGTTTCATGAAAAGGAATGTCCCTCAATCCAAGAGATACGGACACAACTTTTGATTGAAACTCTTCATGAAAGATTGTAACTATTCTACAACTATATAAACATGTTCAAATCACTTCTACAATCACCAATTCTTGTTTATATTTCTGAAATCTATTCTCTATTTATTTCTGCAAATAAAAGCATTCATTCTCATTCAGTATCTCTAGAATCTCTGAATTAAATTATATACTTCGATTCTACGAGATTATCTTCCTTCTAAATCTTCACATACACTACATATTCTTGAGGATTTGATTATAGGAAATTGTACTATCAAAAGACAATCCGTGTTATTCAGAACACAGTCGTCAACAAAGTATTTGTATTAAGTTGAAGTCCTCTTCGGCTATTGAGGCGGAAAAATTCCTGTTCGGCTGCACAGGTGTAATATACCTATTCCTCCGGGTTTAGTGAGGGGTTTAGTTTAAATCCAGAGGATAGTCTGGGACTGGACGTAGAACGGGAAGTTCGAACCAGTATAAAAATTCCTGGTGTGCTTACTTTAATTTTTATTTTACTGCTATTATTAGTTTTCGCATTTATATATTATATTACACGATCCTTAGTACTGCACGTACACTTTCATTTGGTATCAGAGCAAGGTCATCCTATAACCGTCACAAAGTTATTTGATATTTATTTCTAGTAATATGGCAACAACACAAACTAACGATTTTGGCACTAATACTAATTTCACAGAGGGTCAATCAACTTCACGACCTCCATTTTTTAATGGTATAAATTATAACTATTGGTCAACTAGAATGAGAATCTATATACAATCTAGTGGATTTGATATCTGGAATATTATACAAAGAGAGTACATAACTCCTACTGGAGAATACTCAACTTGGAGTAACACACAAAAACTAGATGCTACATCAAATGCAAAGGCTATGAATATTTTATTTTGTGCATTAGATAGAAATGAATTCAATAGAGTTAGCATGTGCACTTCAGGTTATGAAATTTGGAGACACTTAAGATAACACATGAAGGTACAAACAAAGTTAAATTAAGCAAAATCTCTATGTTGAAAAATCAATTTGAAAATTTCAAAATGAGGCCAAATGAATCTATAAATGACATGTACACTAGATTTCAGGATATTTATCATGCTTTATTATCACTAGAACAAAAGTTTACTGATTTTGATGTTGTTACAAAAATCTTGAACTCTTTAATAGACGAATGGGAAAGAAAAGTCTTAGCCATTGAAGAAGCAAGTGATTTGTCAACATTAAAACCAGAAGAATTGATAGGTAATCTAATGTCCTACGAAGTAAATTTGCAGGCAAAAAGAAATGGAGCACAAGAAAAGAAAAATGTGGCTTTTCAAGCAGAAAAAGATGATTCCGACTCAGATAATGAAGATATGGCGATGATCGCTAAAAATTTCAAAAAGTTTTTGAAATTCAACAGAATCAAATTCAAGGGAAACAAAAATAACTCCAACAACAATTCTAATAGCAGCAAACCATCATCTTCAGCAATGGAATGTTATGAATGTCACAAGAAAGGTCACATGAAGAAAGATTGTCCAGAACATAAAAAGAGCAATTTTAAGAAGGACAAAACAAAACGAAGAGCTTTTTCTGTCACTTGGGATGACACTGACTCATCATCATCTTCAGAGAGTGAGAGTGATAATGAACAAGCAAATGTGTGCTTCATGGCTTCGTCAGACGATTTAAGTGATTTTACCTTTGAAGATTTAATTGACATAAATTCTGAATTAGTAAATGTAGCAAAGCAACTTAAAAAGAAAAATAAGGAGTTGCAAAGAAAGTTAGATAGAACAGTCTTAGAAGTAGATATGCTGAAAGATGAGAAGAAAATATTAGAAGAAGAACTTGAAAATTCTCAACAGTCAAATTCTAATTTATCATCTCAAAATTCATCAATATCTGAAGAACTAGAAATTCAAAAGAATAAAAATGATGATTTACTTTTCAAAAATAATATTTAAACTCTAAGATTATGGATTTAGAGTTAGAAAAATCTAGTCTTAAGATAAAATTTGATGATATTTCTAAAAAATGTATCTAACTTCAATAAAGGAAGAGAGAATCTTTCTAATATACTAGAAAATTCTCAATCCTCTAACAATAAATCTGGACTAGGATTTAAGAAACAAAATAATTTTGTTAAAAGTAGGATTAATGATAATATTAAGAGGGATATTAAGAAAACAGTTTACCCAAATACTAAAACCATCAAGATATGGATTCCAAAAACAAATAATGTTTTGATAAGGAATAAACATATCAAAATGTTCATGGAAACTGTTCATAATAACAAGAACTATATTTATAAAGGGAATTCTGAACCCATATGGGTTTGGTTTCCTAAGATCTAACTCTTAGGACCCTAAAAAGAAACGGGTACCAACTTTTTTATAAATATTTTTGCAGGTACCACATAAGAAGAGAGGAAAATGGATTTTGGATAGCGGTTGCTCAAAACACATGACTGGAAACAAAGAAATGTTGTCAAACATTATATACTCAAATGGAGGAGCAGTCACCTTCGGAGATAACTCAAAAGGATATATCATCGGCAAAGGCGATGTCAGTAGCAACGGTATCTCTAATTTACCTCTCATTACTGATGTTTTATTAGTTAAAAATTTAAAACACAATTTATTAAGTATTAGTCAGCTATGTGATAAAGGTTATAATATAAATTTCTCTGAAAATAAATGTAATATTCTCGATAAAATCATGCCACTGTCTTTGAAGGAATAAGAGATAAAAATATTTATATTTTAAATATGAATGTTAACAATGATTCAAATTTATGTCTAATAGCGAAGGAAAATGATTCATGTCTTTGGCAAAAGATTTTGTCACATCAATTTTAAAACCATTAATAAGATAGCTAAAAATAAATTAGTTAAAGGATTACCTGACATAAAATTTAAAACTAATATATTTTGTGATGCATGTAAATTAGGAAAATTAACAAAATCGTCCCTTAAGTCAAAGAAAGTAATATCTACAGAACAACCACTTGAACTTTTACACATGGATCTTTTTAGTCCAACTCAAGTACAATCTATTAATCATAATAGATATGTATTTGTTATTGTAGATGATTTTTTTAGATATACTTGGATTTTCTTTTTGAAAAATAAAAGTGATACTTTTGATAATTTTAAAGTTTTTGTTAAAATAATTCAAAATATTAAAAGTTTGAAAATTAAAAATATAAAAAGTGATCATGGAGGAGAATTTGAAAATGAAGCTTTTGAACAATTTTGTAACAAGAAAGGCATTAATCATAATTTTTCGTTTCCTAGAACACCACAACAAAATGGAGTTGTAGAAAGGAAAAATAGAACGTTACAAGAATGTGCAAGAACTTTATTAAACGGAACCACTTTATCAAAACACTTTTGGGCAGAAGCTGTAGCTACTGCTTGTTATGTGTTAAATCGTGTTTCTATTCGACCATTAACTAAGAATACTCCATATGAATTACTAAATGGAAGAAAACCAAATATTTCATATTTTACAACTTGTTATGTCATATGTTTTTCTGTTTTAGATGATATGTACTACATAAACATCATTGACTATTCCTATCTGAGTTGACTATGTATTATTTAAAAAATCGATGTTTTCTTATGTTCTGTCACATGCTCCATATTTTCTTTTACATCCACTAAGTATTCCTTTTTGTCGATGACAAAGGGGGGGAAATATATGCAAGATAACAATTTTTTGCAGAGAGGTCGCCATATATTCAGGGGGAGAATTACAATATATACTACTTCGTCACATAGGTATTGTCATCAATCAAAAAGGTGGAGAATGTTGATTCATGAGTTTTGATTCATGACACAAGCTTCATATATCATACGACGAAAGCGACAAAAAGAGAATAAGTGTATATTATGCACTACAAAGGAGACAAGACTACAATCCAGAGTTTATTATGAATATTTTAATGTATTTAGTCTTAGAATATTGTTAAAATCATTCCTCAAGTAGTCACATACACACACGAATTAATTTATACACAAATAAGTGTGCACTGTGCATATAACTACAGGTCGGCTGACCGACCAGAAACTTCGGTCGACCGACCCTGTAGTCAGTGCCACAAATACTCTCTGTTTTTGTACACGATTTCAAACTCAGCTGACCGGCCAGTTTTTCCGGTCGACCGACCTGCATATAACGGCTAGTTTTCTAAAGAGTTGCGATTGTTTCATGAAAAGGAATGTCCCTCAATCCAAGAGATACGAACACAACTTTTGATTGAAACTCTTCATGAAAGATTGTAACTATTCTACAACTATATAAACATGTTCAAATCACTTCTACAATCACCAATTCTTGTTTATATTTCTGAAATCTATTCTCTATTTATTTCTGCAAATAAAAGCATTCATTCTCATTCAGTATCTCTAGAATCTCTGAATTAAATTATATACTTCGATTCTACGAGATTATCTTCCTTCTAAATCTTCACATACACTACATATTCTTGAGGATTTGATTATAGGAAATTGTACTATCAAAAGACAATCCGTGTTATTCAGAACACAGTCGTCAACAAAGTATTTGTATTAAGTTGAAGTCCTCTTCGGCTATTGAGGCGGAAAAATTCCTGTTCGGCTGCACAGGTGTAATATATCTATTCCTCCGGGTTTAGTGAGGGGTTTAGTTTAAATCCAGAGGATAGTCTGGAACTGGACGTAGAACGGGAAGTTCGAACCAGTATAAAAATTCCTGGTATGCTTACTTTAATTTTTATTTTACTGCTATTATTAGTTTCCGCATTTATATATTATATTACACGATCCTTAGTATTGCACATACACTTTCAGATTCTACATATTATTTCTAAGATTTGTATACATTATTTATCCCTCTACTGCTGAAAGCCTATACTCCATGCTCCAATTTGTATTCTTGAGTATCTTTCAAAAATAAGATACGAGATATATATATATATGTATGTATGTATAATTATCGTTATATGATTTATCATTATCAAAACTTGTATATAGGAGTTCATAACAAACCATTCTACTAAGAATGTAGAAACACTAATAGAATATGTTCAATTAAGCTTTGGGTTCATCTTAGAAAAATCATAGTTTATCATCTTTTTACCTAGATTACTATAGAAATTTCTGAGAATATAGATGATCAGATGGTTGATGTCAGGCCTTAAAACCGACTCAGTAATTTTGTAAAATAACAAGTTCATATCTGTAGCTAGTCCAGGGTTACCCACATTATACAAATGATTTCCTCTTACCCAAAAATGGAAAGTAATAGTTGGGAAACCATTAATAAACAGCCGTACCCAATACATTATATCACAAGGAAAAATCTACTAATGCTCAAAAAATGATGATAATCAAGACGGTGGAAGATTTGAAAATAAGGTACTAATCATAAAACCATACAACCTGGAATAAAGAAACTAACTAGCCACATCAAAGGATAAAATCATAGTTTCATTTCAATCGTCTGCAACAAAGTACATGGTTTCATTTCCACCTGCTATTTCCAAAAGATTCAGAAAAAGACACGAGCATGATAACAGACCCAGAATCATAAAATGGATACTTTAAAATCACATACACATACTAGTAATGGTTTATTAATACCAAAAATAAAGAATCATATATCAAGAGCAAGAATGAAAAAATAAATAATACCGTTATTGTGGTTTTGAAACTTTAGGGTTGCTCGACAGGTTAAATCAACGGCGGAGATGGCTTCGACGATGAAGATGACGGTGCATGCTAGGGTGGAAGGTCAATGTTGAGCGACGTTTGGAATAGTTTGTTTTTTAATTGATTTGGGTTAGGGATATGTGGGAGAAAGTGGGTTTGAATTTTCTTATGTTTGGATATAATTATTCACGAGAGGCGGCAGATTTTTGTTTTCCCCACGTTTACGCACTAGGCAGCATTTTAGTGTTCATGTGGAACGCTTCTACTTCTTGTTGCATTTTAGAATTGTTTTTTCTTTTTCTTTTTAATGATTTACCCAAATAACTACAGCATTATTATTGAAACGTTGAGCATCCACGCTGCGAAAAATATATTTTCTTGTAGTGGCTATTCAAGTTAATGTTCTCAACATTTTGTTGAATCAACCACAACCACTTTTATTTTGAAACATTTTCGGATTAAATTAAAAATTATGATTGACAAGTTATACTCAAAATTACTTATAAAAGTTTGTGTCCAAACGTTCCATCATAACGAGATCGTTGTTTCTACAAACAATTCTCTATTATTTCATAAATACGTGAGAACACCTCAAGCAACCATTTAGTGATATCAATTTGGATTTTATATTTGCTCCATGTATCAAATACATAAACGAAACACGATATCATACACAACATAACCTGTATGATAATTCCTATTGCTAATGCATAAGGAATCCAACTTACATGTTCTTTTTTTTAATAGGGTGCTTTTGTATATCGTTTTGGGACAATCCATATATCTTTTATACTTAAAAGACATCATTTACAATCCAAAATTGAGTATTAAAACAACTAAAGTTAATTTTATCACAAGCATATTGTTAAAATCAACAATGTGTTGTCTACTTATAGTTTAGAAATATCAATGTATCTTTTAACGCTCTTTCTTATGAACAATGCTTCCTCTGCACTTTGATTGAAAATCAGACTATTTGATATTTCTATCGAAATACTTATTCAACCTTGATGCTTATAAAATGATACATTCGTATCATTTCTTGGATCATATCCAAAGACTCACAAACCCAATATGGCTCCCACTAACTTTGAGGCATTTTTGGTTAATATATGTATACGGACGACTTACTCTAAGTCATTATTTAGAATTTTCTGTTTCAATACATAAGTACCAAATGCTATGTCTTATCGAGCGATAATTTTGCATGTAAATCTGAATTAACCTGAGCATGTTGAATATCGAATCTGTTATGCTAATTTCAACAATTGAAATTTACGATATTATTCTTATCGACATTGCTCATTTAATTCCAACTACATTAGTCTTTTCAATAAAGGCACGATCTCGGCAAATGGATACATCTCTTTGGTTACGACCACCAAAATCATATTTTGATAGCGTACTTGGAATTCTTTCAGATATGTGCATCATACCATATAGATTCAACAATCTTAATGGTTTAATTGAATAACCGAGGTAATCTATATTTTCGACATTAATACGAAACTCATAATTTCTCTTCGATGTGCGAGAATACTCATTAGACATTCTAATGCTATGTGTTCATTTTGGTTATTTAATTTCACTTCATCTCATAAAATCAGTTCTATCTATGGATCGGATCCAATTCTATTTAACTACCAAAAGTTTCTCAAAGAAATTCCTTCACAATGAAGTTGATATATCTTGAAACAACACTTGTTTCTTAGTGCAAATAGAATAGGGATTCATAAATGCTTTATGAACCTTTTTATTTATAAAATTGATTTTAGTTTACAAAAATTATGTTCAAAACATAAATATGTCATTTGATGATAGATCTTTCCAGAACACTTTTCTGGAGATTCATACAAGATCTCTCATGAACAACTATTATGTGCAATCTTTCGACTCGCACAACCTGCCAACTCCTTGGCTTAAGATATGTTGGGATTTCTCACAAACCCTTGTCTTATATGATTTTATAAATTGTTATTTAGATGAAATAATATCAACCTTGTATACTACTCTTAAGTACATGATCTAATTGAAAGAAACTAACTTAACTTCACTCATAATTAATCGTAAATTGTCCAACATTGTTCGATTACTCCTTATCGATGCATCATTACGTATCACATGGAGGAGTGACTTTTGTGATCGAATCTATATTCATTTTAGGTACATTTGGAACTCTTTCCAATAACTCACTTATTCGACCAAATCAAATCATTTTATTCTATTGCATGTTATTTTGTTTACTTTTCTTTTATATTATATGATTTTATCATAAACATACTAGATGTGTACACATGTACATATTGGTAATAAATCATCGATGAATATAACAAAGTATGTGGAACCCTTTTGATATTAATAGACTTGTGATTGCATACATCAATATGTATTAATTCAAAGAGTTCATCAACCCTTATGATGTCCCACTAAATGGGTGCATAGCCATTAATTGTTTGAAATGTAATTAACCTGTATCATATTATTTATAATCATATAGTAAAAATTTTACTCAAAACTACGGCTTAGTCTATAATTCCAAAACAATTATAAATAATATTAGATACATATGTATTTTTGTTGCACCACTTTTACTATGAAAACAAATTCCATAATATAGTTATATTTCAATGAATATTCATAATACTCGTATTGAAATATAGCTATATCTATTTTTCGATCAATATCAAAAATAAACATTATTTCGCAAATAATGTTCGGTACATTTTACGAAAATAATTTTCATAATTTCATGCAATCATTAGGTGCTATATGACATGCTCCTACTATTTCCGCCATTACTATAATAGTGTACTAAATTTAGAGGTCCACTATTCACTTAATATTGTTTAGTTATTTCACATGCTGCAACTAGTTTACAGTGGAGAGTTCTTTGATCAAATATCTTGAACTCAAGAAATAAATGTTATAGAAAACAATTTACTACATGAAAATACATTTCGGAATAAAAATCATATTTCATATCTAATATTAGTTACCAATTAGTTTTACAATTCTTGTTTCCAATGTTTCTCTATGAAGCAGAAGTGACTATTCATTCCCTTTATTCAAACTTTACCTTAAATTACATCTGTTCTTGTACACTCGATTTTCTTTCAAATGGTCAAACTATTCAAAAGAAAACCTTGCTGCAATATCATAACAAACCTTTTACAAAAGCGAATTCGATTATTCTTAACATTTAAGACGTCGAATATGTTGCACTTTATGTAAACGATCAAGATAACGTTTCAACGATCGAGTTCTTAGATGTATCTCGTAGTTTATGGTCCTCTGTTACATTAACACAATATGATCCTTTTAAAATCATTCAAGTTGAATATATGATCTTAAAACATTGTTTATTGGCTTACTTCGAATGAAGTAACTTCACTGAAATATTATACCCTACAAACTATGATTGTTCACCATATAATATTTATTGTGAAAGTATATGGATCAAATATCCATAGTCTTGAATTGCATATAGAGTTCAAAAACTCATAAAATGCAATACACGATCTAAACCAAATATACATATAAATGACCAACTTACGAATGTATTACGTATTTTAAATTAGGCACTTGCATGGGTATAGAAACATTATATATCATGCAATTAGAATTATTATAAGTATATATTATATTTCTATCGGTCGACTTTTAATTCAGTTTGTTTATATATGTTAATTGACCAACGTTTTATCAATTATATTAAATGCAAAAATTTATCAATATAGATAATTATAACATTATACAACATATGTTCTCACAATATTAGAAAGGTTAAATGTTACCATTTCATTTTTCTAATAAGGCTCCCACTAGTAGTTTATGTTTCTCCAAATCCTAAGATGAAACATAGAAGTCTTACAACTTCACTAGTGCGTGTTAGGACTTATTTGTTTAGTGTTCAGACCTTGAGTTTGTCAACAAATCATAGCCCTACAAATGATGGATAACACCTTATCGGTTGTATCACATACAACTCCTAACCCATTTTTCCTTGTTCTAATCTCATTTCGACCTTGAGTTTATTCAACAAATCGAAAGAGATTATTCTCTTAAACCTACCATATAATGATGACCTAAGTATAGTATATGTACCTCGAGTTTTCTCAACAAATACATAGAGTTATCTTACCTCGTCTGTTCAATATATTAACAGTACAACACATAACATCTCTAGCTTGAGTTTGCTCAACAACTAAGGAGTACGAATGTAATTTATTAATGTATATATGGTAGAGGACAACATTATATTAAAGATTCATAATCTTCAATATATATTGAGTGATATCGACTTATAGAATAATATGTTTCTTATGAAATACCCCAGCGGTTCAAGTGTCGGGCACATCAGAATTCACGGTATATGTACATTAACATTTGTATTTATTTCTTAAGTCTATTTGGTTTCTTTAATGTTCCACATTTAGTTTATACACATATCATATAAGTTTTATTGTTCTATAGCTTTTATATTTCATATTACATGATAGTCTTACGTATAATATATCATTAATTAAATCTTATCTAATTAATTTTAATCAAAACTCTTTAATTAATTTTGAATTAGTATTCCAATATAACTTTTATATTGGACATGTCTACTATAACATTTATAGTGTATACTATATTTTATTTAATTTATTCAATTAAACAATTTTTATTAAAATTTATTAACTTCAAAATTTATCTTCTATACATACATGTATACTTATGTTATCTTAAACATTTTAAAATAACATAATATATATCAACATATGTAATACATGCATATATGTATTAGCTAATTAACATATTTAATTAATTTATTTACTAACCTTATTAATAAATTTAAAATTTGAAATTATTATATAAATACTTTCAAATATTTTGAAAATATCATTATCCTTTCAAACATTTTGGAAACTTATGTAGTGTTATATTTTTTATAATAAAACATGTTTAGTATTAAATTTAAAAATTTTAACATTAATTTTCAATACGATTTTGAAAATTAGCCCAAGGCCCAAATTAAGTTGGGCATTTTCTATTAGGAGTAACCTTAGGGATCACTTCACCTTTTGGGCCAGGCATGTAACCACGTAGGAAAGGATACTTGATTACCCAATTCCAATCCTTGACATTGTACTAAGTTGGCAAGCTTAATTAGTTAGCCCTAGTATGACTAATTTAGACCGCATAGGCTACTGGACTCCGATACCATTGTTGGAACTGGACCAATAACCAGTGGAGGTTATGAGTGAATTTCAAAATTTTATCTTATTGAATCTTTATTAGGCGTATGAAGTCTAACTAGATTATAACATTTCTAAATTTCATTTACATAAAATCATTTATTTTATTTAAACCCAAATATATTAAGATATGAAATTAATTTTATTTGATCTAGTTTATACATATATGTATAAGTGCATGTGTAATATAATAATCCCTAAAAGGTATAATATGCCCTATGTAGAAGTTGGGATTTACATCGCAACAAACATATTAGCTCATTTTGTATGTAATGTATGTTGTCTAAATATGTGCATTTATATGTGTTATAAAATACACACACACACACATATATATATATGTGTGTGTGTGTGTGTGTGTATATGAATATATTATATATAATATATGAACATGAAACATTAATATATAGATAAATATATATACAGAAAGAGAGAGAAAATTTTAAACAAATTATTTATAATTCAAAATTAACTTAGTTTTGCAAACACAATAATTTTAGTATTTTAATTTGTATATATTATGAATAAAATAATGATTTCATCTATAAATAATTAACATAAAATAATCTATTGATGAAAATTCAAATTTTACAATTTTCGAAAATCTAGGATCATAAACAGAGCATAGAAAAAATCTGAAGATTTTTCAAAGTTGAAATATTATTTAAAAAACAAATACGTTGATTTCGGCAATTATTTTTTAACATAAAATAATATTATTAAAAATTGATATTTTAAAATTTTAGAAAATCTAAGATCATGAATGAAAGGTTACGAATAATTTTAACGAATTTTTCAATTAAATTTTTAATAAATCATAAATAGTTTTTTTGAAATAACATTAATTATTAAAAATAATAAAATTATTGAAAATTTCTTAAATTTTTTCTGTATGTTTCTGAAATGACATAATAATTTAAAAAAAATATAATTGAATTTTTTATATAATAACTATTTTATATATAATAAACATTTATAAAATTCAATAAACGTTAATTTAAAAATATGAATATATGTATGATAATTAATTTTTGACTTTGTAAATTCATATTATATGTAAGTAAGTGTAGTAAAAATTTTAAATCATATATATATATATATTAATTTATTAATAAATACATATGTAACAATTATTAATGACAAAAATTGATTTTGTATAGTAAATAACATTTATCTATACATAAATCAAATAGTATAATAAAAAAATTATGCACATAACAAAACTGATTTATGACAACTACAACCGCTTACAAAAATTTCACATAACTAGACATATAGTAGCAATATATTCAAACAGATATGAAATTGCTCATTATAGATCATAGAATATAATTTACTTACTGTTATATGAATTAATATTACCAATTTAAATATGCCTTTGTATCCACATTGAAGCAATGACTTCCCTTCCATTTAATGTTCTTGATTCGTTAGATTGCAAGTCTGGAATCACCAACCTCTAACTATTGAATAGTATTATTTAAAAATGGAATTGAAAATTTTGGAGTGGATTGAGAGCTATATTTTAACCAGCAATGTATAAGGTAATGGTGGCAAAAAAAATTAGTAATTATATATATATATATATATATATATATATATATATATATATAGGCATTCTCACTTGATCTCAACCCATTATCTCCAAGCAAATTCCCTATGTTTTAGCCACCCCTAGACCTTCCCAAAACCAAAATTTTGCAGCCCTAATGATGGGCCTTAGACCTATCTAAGCCCAAGCTAAAAATACTATGCAATTAAATCTAATCTAATCGCTTGTCGATATTGTATATCGATCGATATATTTATAACTGTTACAAATATATATATATATACATATTTATCATTATGTATTTCTCAAATCATATCCAAATTTTATAATTAATATTTCATAAATAGTACTTAATTTAATTAATTTATAACAATTATAAACTACTTAAATAGTTCGGTCTTAAGGGAATTCATCATTCTGTTGTGTAACTCTTGGGTGTAAATTTGGTTAGCGGTGAATATCGAACTATTCTACTGTTGATGTTCACACGTCACTTAGCATGTGGTGTGACATTGTGGCCAAATTTATCACTTACTCATTTTTGGTAAAATCCAATTTTAGCTTAATAAGCGTTACCCAGTTATGATATTTGTTTACATCAATTCTCTTCGTCAAAAACATATCACTTTGGACTTATGGAATTTGGTAGCGGTCAAAATTCCAACCTCATCCACACTTTATTGTCCCAATACAAAGTCATTGGTTCAATAATAATAATTATTATTAACTGAAATACTATGGCCAGGGACTTTGTTTTTTAGTTGACTTTGATACTAACTACATATAACTGAGGAGACGAATCCTTTCTTGAATGGTGCTTCACTTCCAGTACTTTCACTCGACCCAATTATAGTCACTCGATGGACGCCATACCATGATTTAGTAATAATCAAAGCAAAGCTTTCATATTGAAGATCCACAGTATTCTCAAGTCGAGAGAACTGCGTAAATCAATCACATCGATATTTTCTGTTTGACCTTAGTTATATTAACCAATTGAAAATTATCGAGTGAGCCGTTCTATAGTTATCCAATAACTATTAGTACATAACCCTAGGTGCCCCCAGCAGTCATGAGTAATACACTATCCAATATTTGGAGAGCGTTACATACTCCGGTCTCAATGAATACATCGATATCCAGTCTTAATGCATTTTGACTAGGAACATTTAAAATGGTATATTTATTTCGTTGTGATGGTTACAGCACTTTATAACTGCTATCACAAAATATACCATTTATGGGTTTTTCTATTAAATATACTTTTAATTAAGTTAATTAATTAATATAATCACATTATATCAAGTATATAATAGGAAGAAAATACCTTTTATTTCGAACAAGATTGGTCAGTGAGTTAGATATATGTAACAAATTACATAATTGCCTCTAGGTAATACCCCTGACTCTATGAGTTTTAACCAGCAATGTAGAACGTAATGGGGGCCAAAAAAATTAGTAATTATTTTTAGAGATGCATATATATACACATATACATACATAAATATATATATATATGGTTGTATTAGAGAGAAATGAGGATAAACATTTTACCCATTCTCACTTTATCTCAATCCATCATTTCTAAGCCAATTCCCTATGTTTTAATCACCCCTAGACCTACCCAAGACCAAAATTTTACAGCCCTAATGATGGGCCTTAAACCCATCTAAGCCCAAGCCAAAATACTATGCAGTCAAATCTAATTTAATCGCTTGTCAATATTGTATATCGATCGATACATTTATAACTGTTATAAATATATATATATATAACATTATTTATTTCTCAAATCATATTCAAATTTTATACTTAATATTTCATAAATTAATTTTATTAATTTATAACAATTATATACCAGTTTTATGGGAATTCATCATTTCGGCTGTATAACTCTTGGATGTAAATTTGATCAATGATTTACATCGAACTATTCTATTGTTAACGTTTACATGTCACTTAGAAAGTGGTGTGATATTATGGGAAAATTTATCGCTTATTCATTTTTGTTAAAAACCAATTTTAGTTTAATAAGCGTTCCTAGTTGTGACATTTGTTTACACCAATTCCCTTCGTCAAAAATATATTACTTTGGACTTATGGAATTTGATAATGGTTAAAATTCCCAACTCATCCACATTTAATTTTATAGTCCAAATACTAAGTCCTTAGATCGATAAAAAAATTATTGTTAACCGAAATGCTCTAGCTAAAGAATTTGACTTTCAGTTGACTGTGATATTAACCGCATATAACTTAGGGGACGAATCCTCTCTTGAATAGTGCTTCACTTTCAATACTTCCACTCAACCCAACTATAGTCACTCAATGGATGTCATACCATGATTTGGCTATAATCAAAGCGGAGCTTTCAATTGAAGATCCACAGCATTCCCAAGTTGAAAGAATTGAGTAGATCAGTCACATCGGTATTTTCTGTTTGACCTTAGTTATATTAATCAAAAAAACTATCAAGTGGGTCGTTCCATAGTTATCCAATAATTATTAGTATTTAACCCATATGTCATTACACCATATTGGTTGTTTCGTAACACCTCTATGTGGAAGAATTGCAACGGTTCTGAGCCATTGCTAAATCGCAATGGTTTCCATCTGTTGCAACTTAAATAACAACGGCTACACAGTTCTATTTTTGCAACGGCTCCAAGCCATTGCCAAGGTTCGTGTTTTTTATTTTAATTACATGTGACCGCTTGCGTAAACCCCCCTCCATTCCCAAAATAATACGCTCTATACAACTCCGTACCCTAATTCGCCCGATCTTTTTCCTACTCTTTCTTCTCTTCCAGCAATCGTTTAGATACGACAATCGTTCGATTGTCCTAATACAGCTACCGTAGCCCCACCCATTGCCCTAATACAGCAATCATTTGCCCTAATGCATTGAGAGTTCAACTGTTGAGGCTATTAAAAAAGATTCAAGTTGCAGTCGATTAGGTCTAAGGTCTGTAATACGAATTGATTTTTATTTTTGTTTCTACGATTGATTCGATATGTTTGCATCATCGGTTTGTGTGTTTTGAAGAAGAGCGCGCGACAATGGGTTGAGCAACGTAGGAATGATGTCAAGAAGGATAAGACTATGGCCTGGGTTTGAGAAACCGTGATTAGGATCTAATCGTGGTTAGCAAGGTAATTAAGTTAATTGCCTAATTTTACAAGTTAAAAGATTGGCTTAATTACGTGTGTATATATATATGGTTCTGTAAAATTAATTACATATTAAATTTTCTGTGGCCGAAAATATTTGTGTGGGAGAAATAAATTACATATACATACAAAGAATATAGCTTATGTTATTTCAATTTGGAAAAACAATAAAGTGTCATGACTCGAAATCCAGCATTCGAAAATCGACATCAAATACCTCACTTGTATTCGAATGCCGAAGATTCAAACGTCGAACTCTAGTTCGATGGAGCTTATAACAATATTAGATGAACAACACGGCGGAAACGAAATGAATTTCATTGATCACAACATTTACACAACATGAATACAACATCATTTCAACAATAGAACACCACCATCAGAGTGCCATATACATGAACAATAACAGAACATTAACACCACAGCGGAACAACAACAAGGCTACATAACTTCAATAGAGACTTCCAAAAGAAAGAGAGCGAGAATACAACATAAGCACCTTCAATCCAACTTCAAAGCTCCAAACCTAAAAGCTTCCAAAAGAGTTCCAAACCAAAAGCTCAAAAACTTCAAAAGACTTCAAGATCCAAATCTACTATCCAAGCTAGCTCCAGAACACGGATAACCTGCTTCTAGGTTGCCCATGTGGAAAATTATACGCACCCAGAGTTTAGGAAGGGAACAATAAACTCCGGTTCAGTCATGGGACTAGTATGAGTAAACAAAATAGTTGTTTGAACAAAAACAATTTACAAAAAGGAAACCGTTATGCTTTTTTGGAAAATGAAACTACCATAAGGCCTCCCTGCGCACACACAATGCAATCGCACAATTGGAGGAGATTTCTCATTATGATAGTCAAACATGCTTGATACGCGAAAATCTTTTTGATATTATTATTAGTGCATAGTGTGAAAATATTTCGGAAGTATAATATAAATCTTAGCCAGCATACGTACCATTATAATATGCCTACTATAGCTACCATATCAGATGGTGGGTTCTACAACTAAAACCGTACAGGGCTCGTATTGAATGATTGAATTTCCAACAAATGGCCAAGGCTAAAGAACTTCCTTACCGAATGGGTATGCCTCTGGAGGGATGCCTCGAGAACTTAACCAGCTCTCTGCCAACACAAGGCCGGGTTACCTCTGTAACTAGGTAACTAACTGTCATAAGAATGCCATCCTCTGGTCGTAACCGACCTTTATCGAGGGCCCTCAACACCAACAACCACAAAGCAAATTATCTGGGCTCCATACCAGAATACCACTTATTATCCAAAAGGAAATGCACATGCCCTTAAGGGCGCGACCCCCATAACCTTGCTGCATCCATTTCTGTTTCGACCATTTCAAGGGTGTGAGGTTCGATGAAGTCTCGTCCCACAAAGCTACACTTTTCATAAAAGCCATGCTTGGATCAAACAATGATCAGCACTCTGCATGCCACACTACCAAATTGGGAATATATCACTAATAACCATCAACTACATAACCTCTGAGCTCGTACGTCTCAGAGAAGGGTGTTAAGCTAAGAGAATAAATTCTGTGCCACCAACAGAAATGTATTGATAGAAATCAGCTTTATATCTCAAACTGTAATGTCAGACATACAACCATACAAGTCCATCCAAGGTCTGAATGGAACCGAAGGCACTTCGTTTAATAAAGGAAGAAGCCCTTGCAATCCGGGTATCCACAATCCCGACCAGACTCCCCATCACATATGGAGATCTTTATACCGGAGTAACTCAGTGCAGAGACAATCAACAGGTAATCCTTTCGTTCTCGAAAATACCCGGTCTTCACCACCGTCTTTAAATGCACTCCCATTTTGTCATACCATTAATCGAAATGGGTTTTATGACACAAAGTCCTCTCCCAGGTCAACCGAATAATGAGCATTTATTTTAAAAACACATGGATACACAAGTCACAAAGATTCACTATTAAGATTCGATATGGATTTCGGATAATCATTTGGAATTCGACTCCCGGTCACATCGAAATTAAAATGTCGTTTTAAAGGCCAACAGTTTTACTTCAGTTAAGAAGTTCACAATCATACAGCAATAAATCACAGATGTCACAGCTCGGAACAAAGCAATTCATATCACAAAGTATCACAATCACATATCAGAGATATCAACCAATCCAAGACATTCAATAATAATCAATCATCTATAAGAAAGATGAATTATCATTAAGTAACTACAAATCATGTTAATTAATTATAATTAATTAATCACATAATTACTCTCATTAATTATCCTTAATTAATAATTTATTTTTCTTAATTATTAATTAATTAAATCTTAATCACTTTCATTAATTAATTATTCTTAAATTGATTACATTAATTAATCCTTAATTATAAATTAATTAACCTTTAATTAATAATTAATTAACCTTTAATTAGTTATTCTTTAATTATTAAGTAATCATAAATCATTTAACTTAATTAATCATTTAATTATCAATAAAATCTTTAATCAATAAACCTTGTAATTACTCGTCATTAACAACATAAATTAACCTAAACTATTAGGTTAATAATTAAAACATTTGATTAACTTCTTAATTCCATTATTAAGTTTATTTACAATAAACTATTTAAAACTTTTTTTAACTTAATAATTTAAAAATGATTTATTTTCAAAACCTTTCACTAATCTCAAATTATTAAACAAAATTTTAGTTATTTAAAATGAATGAGCTAAGGAAATTGTTTTAATTAAAACTTGATTAGTTTTAAAATTTAAAACTTGTTGATTACAAATTTTTCTCAGACTCGAGACTTACCCCGGCCTCACCCGAGACAATTACAACATTTCCCCGAGACTTCCCCGAGTTCACCCTCCTCCTTTATGTTTTACTTATTTTTTTCAAAAAAAATTAAAACCCGATGCTTACTCGTAAACACCCGATCCAAAACTCGGGCCACAACCAAGTTTCCCCGAGGTCAACTTCGAATCGAAAACCTTTCTTCTCAAAACTCTAGCTACGGGCATAAACATGAGAATGTGCACGTGCATCGGAGCTCTGACAAACTTCGATCAACCTCGCTGCCTTCAACACATTGACGACCAGCTATTCAAGCCTTCAGACCACCCAGAAAACCCGAAACGGCGATGAACTCGCGATCGATCTATTTGACCAAATCTAGAATAAAACTCCGATCAATAAATCTTCCTCGTACCGACGATTTAGACCATCAGTGGCCATGCAACTCCATCTAAAAACTCCTCCAATCAACCACGCACTGAT
Organism: Allium cepa; assembly: GCA_030765085.1. NCBI lineage: Eukaryota > Viridiplantae > Streptophyta > Magnoliopsida > Asparagales > Amaryllidaceae > Allium > Allium cepa. The sequence goes on along the minus strand of CM060937.1, from coordinate 902,301,625 downwards.
TCCACTCGCCACCAATCTAGTCCGATACAACGTCGACGCTGTAGTCAAACGAATTCCGACCTTATCTGAAACTTCGGTTTAAACCCTAAATCTTTGTCGTACCGTCACCTCGATCAACTGAAAATTCACGAGCATTTTTCCATGAATCCCCATCACCCAGGCTACCTCCAGCCATGACCACGACCTCCCTCATCACGCGATCACCAGAAATCACCAAAAGTACCAAAATTGATCAACACTCAAATTCTCCATGAATACGCACATAAAAATTCTGATTCCGCCTTTAAAAATCATTATTTTCGAAAGCATTTTTGATGATATAATTGAAATCAGAAAACATGATGTTTGAAATTCCAACATATTTTGAGTTTGCCTGTATTCCTTGATTTTTCCAGAAAATATTTAAATCAATTATGCTTGAAATTGTTTTTAAAACTTAAAAATTGATTATATAAACATTTTTTGTTTGAATCTTGAAACCTAAAAAGGATTAGAGAGAATGAATTTGAATTTTGAACAGGTTTTTGAAACCTATAACCAAATAGAAGCAACTATGCCTGTAACTGACATGCACACCCATCTCTGCATATATATACATATATTTGTATGCATGTAAACACTTTACAACTTTACTTCTGGCATGATTACAAACAACAAGTTATAATCCAGATTTCTAAAAGGTTTACTCACCTGATACTTGAAACAGAAAGCTTGGAAGTGTTTTTGCTTTTGAATTTTAAAAAAAAACTAGAATTTGTTTTTGGGTCTGGACTTGATTATGATGCTTTGATCTTTGTTATTTGATGCTGAAGACTTTGATTTGTTTAACTAGTTGAAATGAACTTTGATATGCTTGCTTCAGGTTGTTTGTTGGAGATAATCTTTAAACTGCTTAAGACTCGGGTTTGAAATTGTAGAAGATGTTTGATTTGTTTTGTTTCTGGTTTGAAAATTTGAAGAGGTGTTTCTTTTGATTTTTTTTGTTTGTTTCAGTTTAAATGTTGAAGAGGTTGTTTGCTTTGATGTTTTTCTGGTTTTAAAGTTTACAGGCTTTGAAAATAAAGATAAAAGAAATGAGAGAGAGGAGAAATGGATATATATATATCCTTGATTTTTTATTTCTTTCAAAAATAAAAATAAAATAAACAACTGACACTTGTCTTTGCATGAATTTAACATTTGTTTAATTATGTGTTAATAGACTTACACTTGTTAAATTATGTGTTATAAATTAAACATTTGTCTTATTTGTTTTTGAATTTTTTCAAATTTACTCACAAATTAATCCCAATTTTTTATATTGATTACTAATTTAAATTTGATTTAAAAGAGGGATCGTTACAGATTCCCCCCTTAAGAAAATTTCGTCCTCAAAATTTGAAAGAGAGAGAAAGATAAACAAAGAACATATATATAAAAGTTAGAGAAATGGCTTACTAGACTAAGCCGAAATATCCACTATACACTTGGGATAGAATTTCTACATGCGCTTTTCTGCTTCCCAAGTACAATCGTATGGAACACCACTCCATTACATTTTTACCAGTTTCACTACTTTATTTCTCAACTGCATTTCATCTCGATCAATTATCTTCAATGGTTCTCTTTTTACTGCCAGATTAGGTGTAATCTCCAAATCTGGCTGAGCGGCCTCCTCAATGATACAATCTGGATCGTGGACATATTTCAAAAAATATGAAACATGAAACACATCATGTACGCCAGATAGCCAATTTGCTAACTGTACTTGATAAGCCAAAGGACCGATCCTCTCTAGTATAGGAAAAAGACCGATATATCGTGGTACCAGCGTACCAGTCTTTCCAAATCTCAACACTCCACGCATTGGAGAAACCTTTAAGAAAACAAAGTCTCCAACCTGGAATTCTAAATTTCTCCTACGATTGGCATAACTTTTTAGTCAACTTTGAGCATTTCCAATTTCTTTAGAATAAAATCAACCTTTTCAGTAGCTTCCCTTATCATACCTGGTCCAAGAACAAGCCTATCACCCGACTCAATCCAACACACAGGTGATCTACACGGACGACCATATAATGCTTCGAAAGGAGCCATTTCAATACTGGCCTGATAACTATTATTATATGAGAATTCAACCAGATGCAAATGGTCCTCCCATGAACCTTCAAAGTCAAGAATACAAGCACGCAAAAGTTCTTTTAAGATCCGATTTATCCTTTCCATTTTCCCATCAGACTGCGGATGGTAAGCAGTACTAAAGTTCTACTTGGTTCCTAGTGCGGCATGAAATGCCTTCCAAAATCTGCTAGTGAAGATTAGGTCACGATCACTCACTATACTACTCAGTATTCCATGGAGACGAACAATCTCTTTCACATACAATTCTTCCAAACTCACTGCTGTTCAGGTGGATTTTACTGGAATAAAGTGGGCAGTCTTGGTCAGACAATCCATAATAATCCAAATTACCTCATTACCCTTATGAGTTCGTGGAAACCCATTTACGAAATCCATAGATACTTGACCCTATTTCCATTTAGGCACTTCCAACGGTTGAAGTAAACCTGCCATCTTCATCTCATCACTCTTGATTTGCTGACAAGTTGCACATCGACTAACATAAATAGATATATCTCTCCTTATTGTTTTCCACCAGAAAGTCCTTTTAATATCCTGATACATTTTATTAACCCTTGGATGGATACTAAGCTGGACTTGTGACACTCGTCCAATACTTCACGTTTTAGATCAGGGATGTCTGGAACAAAAATCCTCCCTTTCAACCTTATAATTCCTCCATTATCGATTTCAAAGCTGGAATCTTCACCTCGACATATTCTTCTATAAATTTCTCAAAGAAGCTTGTCTTCTTTCTGCTTACTTGCGATCTTCTTTAGAAGAGTAGGAGTGACAACAAGATAAGCAAGAACATCATGTCTTCTACTCAAAGCATCAGCTACCACGTTGGCTTTACCTGGTGTATACAGAATATCCAGGACGTAAGATGTTAGGAATTCCAACCAACATTGCTGCCTCAAATTCAAATCCTTCTGGGTAAAGAGATACTTCAAAGATTTATGGTCGGTGAACAATTCAAATCTTTCACCTAAAACAAGGAAGGTTTATTAAGTATATATATTAAGTTAAGTTAAGCTTTTTAAAATTTTCTTTTAGCAAAGCTGAAAGAGATTCTTACCCAGAAGATAATGACGCCAGATTTTCAAAGCAAAGATAACTGCCAAGAGCTCAACATCGTGGGTCGGGTAGTTCTTCTCATGTGGTCGCAATTGTCTACTCGCGTAGGCAATCACTCTACCCTCTTGCATTAGAACAGCACCAACACCTTCACCACATGCATCTGTGTAAATAGATAAACCTTTATTTCTGTCAATAATAGTAAGAACGGGTGTAGTGGTCAATCTTATCTTCAACTCCTGGAACGATTTTTCGCATTTTGGAGTCCAATCAAATTTAGCATTCTTCATAGTCAACTTAGTCAATGGACTGGCTAACTTAGAGAAACCCTGGACAAACTTTCTGTAATATCCGGCTAATCCCAAAAAACTTTTGACTTCCTTTGGAGTAGTGGGTTGCTTCCAGTCTAGAATAGCGGAAATCTTGCCTAGGTCTACAGAAACTCCCTCTTCAGTGACAATATGACCGAGAAACCTAACTTCATTGACCCAAAAATGACACTAAGAAAATTTGGCAAACATAATGTTCTTCCTCAATATTTCCGAAACAATTCTCAAGTGCTCAACGTGCTCTTCTTCAGTTTTGGAGTAGATTAGAATATCATCAATAAACACGAGAACGAATTTATTCAACACTTCTCGAAATACACGGGTCATTAAGTCTACGAAATATGCAGGAGCATTGGTTAGTCCGAAAGGCATAACTAAACATTTGTAGAATGTGTCAGGACCCCTAAAATCTGTTAAATGAATACAGTCTTCAGCAATACACAGTTGATGGAATCTTTGGGCTAGATCCATCTTAGAAAAGAATCGAGCGCCATGCAACTGATCGAATAGGTCGTCGATCTAGGCAAAGGAAATTTATTTTTAAGAGTTAATTTATTGAGATCGCGGTAGTCCACGCACAGTCTTAGAGATCCTTCGGATTTGGCCACGAATACCACAGCTGAACCCAAACTGGAAACATTGGGACGTATCAATCCTTTCTCCAGCAAATCTCAGGTTTGCTTGACTAGCTCTATTCTTCCCCTTGGTGCCATCCTGCGGCTTGCATGAACAACAGGACGAGCATTGGGAACCAAATCGAGTCCGAATTCAATTTCCTTGTGTGGAGGTAAAGTTTAACCTCTTCGAATACATCTGGAAATTTCCGAACAATAGGTATAGATTCCAGATTAAGTTCGGGATACCCTAAAGTAAACATTAACTTATCCCTCTTCGGACTCGGATCTTCACAAGAAATCACAACGAAATTCCCAAGTTTTGTTTTAACCGAAATCGTTCGATTGGTATAATCTAGTTTAGCTTCGAATTTGGTTAACCAATTCATTCCAAGTAAGATTTCAAATTCATTAAAGTCGAGAACAGAACGGCTAATAGGAAATCAATGATGAGAATATGAGATAAGAACCATTCTACAATGCAGACAAAGATTCGCAGGGCCACCAACCAGATTCTTCACGCAAATGGGCTCGTCGAGAAATTTGGGTTCAAATTTTAATTCGTTTACGGTTTGTTGGGAAATAAAGCTATGTGTGGCTCCCATGTCGAACAAAACTCTAATAACTTTACCATAAATAAGAAGGTTGCCTTCTAAAACTCCTTTCCCTTTGTCTGCCTTTGAGGTTGAGGGTTCACCTTTGATTGCATTCACCATTGCTACTTGAGCTTGCTTCATTGTCGGGCAATCTTTAACTACGTGCCCAGGCTTATGACAATAATAACATTCCCTGGCTCCCTGACTTGTCTTCATAGGTTGATCTTTCTTTCCTTATTTCTTAGGCTTCTTGCATCTACTTGAGAAATGACCCTTCTCCAAAGAATTAAAACAAGTAACGTACTTCGCCTGGTTTTCCGGATTATTCTTCTTTTCTTTGCCCTACCGCGATTTCTTCCCTCCGAACTTTCTTTTCTTCCAATTCGGATTGCTTGCACTTCCTTTCTCCTTTGAAACTTCTTGTTTATCCAGGGTAGCATATCTATAACCCATACCTATCAAATTAGAAAAAGATTCCTTCACGTGGGCTGTCATTCTCTCATGGAACTTCTTGTTCATCCCTCGAATAAATCTTTCATTCTTCTTCAGAGGGGTATTCACCAACTCTGGACCAAACAGAGATAACTCCTTAAACTTATTCAAATATTCTTCAAAAGACAAACTTCCTTGCTTCAAGTCTGTAAACTCCTAGTACATTCTGGAGATACCAGCAGATGGCATATAACATTGCTCAAACACTTCTTTGAATCGATCCTAAGTAAATTCATCCTCCGGCTCAGCCAATGTAACAGTCTCGCACCAGGCTAGAGCTTCCTCCTAGAGTTGCCAAGAAGCTATCAATCTCATTTGGTAATCCTCCAACTTCAGTCCTTTGAAAATCCTTTCACACGATCGAATCCAGCCTTGTGCTTCGATAACAGTTTCCTTACCTGTGAATGGCTTTCCCTCAAGTCTTGAGAAACTTCTATATAAATCAGCCAGATTCGGCTGAGGTAGGATAGGAATATCTATTGTTGCAGGGCCTTAACGAGTTGTAGTGGTATTTCCCCATCCCTTACCTCGTCCTCTTCTTGCGCTCATTCTCACTATTTGTAAATAGTAAGAAAACTTGATTTAGGCATACGGATGATATATCTTAGGGATATACTCATTCCAGGGCATTTCTAACCCTATCTCTAATGAGTCACCTAATGTATTATACTCCGAAGCTAAAGTTATTACTCAACCTTTAGCTCTGACACCACTTGTCACGACCCGAAATCCAGTGTTCGAAAATCGATATTAAATACCTCACTTGTATTTGAATGTTGGAGATTCAAACGTCGAACTCCAGTTCGGTGAAGCTTATAACAACATTAGATGATACAATACAGCGGAAACAAACTGAATTTCATTGATCACAACATTTACACAACATGAATACAACATCATTACAACAATAGAACACCACCATCAGAGTGTTATATACATGATACAATAACAGAACATTAACACCACAGCGGAACAACAACAAGGCTACAATAATTTCAATAGAGTCTTCCAAAAGAAAGCAGCATCCAACATAATCACCTTCAATCCAACTTCAAAGCTCCAAACTAATAAGCTTCCAAAAGTGTTCCAAACCAAAAGCTCAAAAACTTCAAAAGACTTCAAGGTCCAAATCTACCATCCAAGCTAGCTCCAGAACACGGATAATCTGCTTCTACGCTGCCCGTGTGGAAAATTATGGGCACCTAGAGTTTAGGAAGGGAACAATAAACTCTGGGTCAGTCATGAGACTGGTATGAGTAAACAAAACAGTTGTTTGAACAAAATTAATTTACAAAAAGAAACCATTATGCTTTTTTGGAAAATGAAACTACCATAAGGCCTCCCCGCACACACACAATGCAATCGCACAATTGGAGGAGATTTCTACTTATGATAGTCAAACATGCTTGATATGCGAAAATCTTTTTGATATTATTATTAGTGCATAGTATGAAAACATTTTGAAAGTATAATATAAATCTTAGCCAGCATACGTAACATTATAGTATGCTTACTATAGCTACCATATTAGATGGCAGGTTCTACAACTAAAACCATACAGGGCTCGTATTGAGTGATTGGATTTCCAACAAATGGCTAAGGCTAAGGAACTTCCTTACTGAATGGGTACGCCTCTGGAGGGACGCCCCGAGAACTTAACCAGCTCTCTGCCAACACAAGGCCGGGTTACCTCTATAACTAGGTAACTGACTGTCACGAGTATGCCATCCTTCGGTCGTACCGACCTTTATCGAGGGCCCTCAACACCAACAACCACAAAGCAAATTATCTAGGCTACATACCAGAATACCACTTATTATCCAGAAGGAAATGCACATACCCTTAGGGGCACGACCCCTCATAACCTTGCTGCATCCATTCCAGTTTCGACCATTTTTGGGGTGTGTTCAATGAAGTCTCGTCCCACAAAGCTACGTTTTTCACAAAAGCCATGCTTCGATCAGCAAATGATCAGCACTCAGCATGCCACACTACCAAATTGGGAGTATATCACTAATAACCATCAACTACATAACCTCTGAGCTCGTACACCTCAGAGAAGGGTGTTAAGCTAAGAGAATAAATTCTCCGCCACCAACAGAAATGTATTTAATAGAAATCAGCTTTAAATCTCAAAGTCTAATGTCAGACATACAACCATACAAGTCCATCTTGGGTCTGAATGGACCGAAGGCACTTCATCCAATAAAGGAATAAACCCTTGCAATCCGGGTATCCACAATCTCAACCGGACTCCGCTCACATATGGAGATCTCTATACCGGAGTAACTCAGTGCAGAGACAATCGATAGGTAATCCTTTCATTCTCGAAAGTACCCGGTCTTCACCACCATCTTCAAATGCACTCTCATTTCATCGTATCATTATTCGAAATGGGGTTTATGACACAAAGTCCTCTCCCGGCTCAACCGAATAATGAGCATTTATTTTAAAAACACGTGGATACACAAGTCACAAAGATTCACTATTTAGATTCGATGTGGATTTCGGATAACCATTTGGAATCCGACTTCCTGTCGCATCGAAATTCAAATGCCGTTTTAAAGGCCAACAGATTTACTTCAATTAAGAAGTTCACAAACACACAACAATATATCACAGATGTCACAGCTCAGAATAAAGCAATTCATATCACAAAGTATCATAATCACATATCAGAGATATCAACCAATCCAAGGCATTCAATTATAATCAATCATCTATAAGCAAAATGAATTATCATTAAGTAATTACAAATTATTTTAATTAATTATAATTAATTAATCACATAATTACTCTCATTCATTATCCTTAATTAATGATTTATTTTCTTAATTATTAATTAGTTAAATCTTAATCACTTTCATTAATTAATTATTCTTTAATTAATTACATTAATTAATCAATCTTTAATTATAAATTAATTAATCCTTAATTATAAATTAATTAACCTTTAATTAATAACTAACTAAACATTAATTAATTATTATTTAATTATTAAGTAATTATAAATCATTTATCTTAATTAATCTTTTAATTATCATTAAAATCTTTAATTAATAAACCTTGTAATTAATCGTCATTAACAATATAAATTAACTTAAACTTTTAAGTTAACAATTAAAAACATTTGATTAACTTCTTATTCCATTATTAAGTTTATTTAAAATAAATAATTTTAAAACATTTTTTAACTTAATAATTTAAAAATGATTTATTTTCAAAACCTTTCACTAATCTCAAGAAAAATTTAAAAAAAATTAATTATTTAAAATGAATGAGTTAAGGAAATTATTTTAATTAAAACTTGGTTATTTTAAAATTTAAAACTTGTTATTTACAAATTTTTCTCAGACTCAAGACTTACCCGTGTCTCACCCGAGACAATTGCAACATTTCCCCGAGACTTCCCTAAATTCACCCTCCTCCTTTATGTTTTACTTAGTTTTATTTTTAAAATTTAAAACCCAATTCTTACTCGCAAACACCCGATCCAATACTCGAGCCACAACCAAGTTCCCCCGAGATTGACTTCGAGTCGAAAACCTTTCTTCTCGAAACTCTGGCTACTGACACAACCATGAGCATGTGCGCGTGCACCGGAGCTCTAACGAACTCCAATCAACCTCACCGCCTTCAACACGTCGATGGCCATCTATTCAAGCCTTCAGACCACCCAGAAAACCTAAAACGGCGACGAATTCGCGATCAAGCTATTCGACCAAGTCTGGAACAAAAATTCAATCAATAAATCTTCCTCGTGCCGACGATTTAGACCATCATAGACCATGCAACTCTGTCCAAAGCTCCTCCAATCAACCACGCACCGATTCCACACACCCTGGTCTAGTCCGATACAACGTCAACGCTGTAGTCAAACGAATTCTGATCTTATCTGAAACGTAGGTTCAACCCTAAACCTTTATCGTACCGCAACCTTGATCAATTGAAAATTTTACGAGCATTTTTCCATGAATCCCCAACACCCAGGCTACCTCCAGCCATGACCACGACCTCCTTCATCACGCCGATCATTAGAAATCACCAAAAGTGTCAAAACTGATCAACACTCAAATCCTCCACGAATACACACTTAAAAATTCTGATTCCACCTTTAAAAATCATTATTTTCGAAAGCGTTTTTGATGATATAATTGAAATAAGAAAACATGATGTTTGAAATTCCAACATATTTTGAGTTTGCCTGTATTCCTTGATTTTTTTAGAAAATACTTTAAACAATTATGCTTGAAATTGTTTTTAAAACTTAAAACATGATTATATAAACAAGTTTTATTTGAATCTTGAAACCTAAAAATGATTAGAGAGGATGAATTTGAATTTTGAACAGGTTTTTGGAGCCTGTAACCAACAGAGGCAACTATGCCTGTAACTGACATGCACACCCATCTCTGCATATATATACATATATTTGTATGCATGCTTACACTTTACAACTTTACTTTAGGCATGATTACAAACAACATGTTATAATCCACATTTCAAAAAGGTTTACTCACCTGATACTTGAAATAGAAAGCTTGGAAGTGTTTTTGCTTTTGAATATTAAAAAAATTGGAATTTGTTTTTGGGTCTGGACTTGATTATGATGCTCTGATCTTTGTTGTTTGATGTTGAAGACTTTGATTTGTTTAACTAGTTGAAATGAACTTTGATATGCTTGCTTCAGGTTGTTTGTTGGAGATAATCTTTAAACGGCTTTAGACTCTGGTTTGAAATTGTAGAAGATGTCTGATTTGCTTTGTTCCTGGTTTGAAAATTTGAAGAGGTGTTTCTTTTGATTTTTTTTGTTTGTTTCAGTTTAAATGTTGAAGAGGTTGTTTGCTTTGATGTTTTTCTGGTTTTAAAGTTTACAGGCTTTGAAAACAAAGATAAAAGAAATGAGAGAGAGGAGAAATGGAAATATATATATATATATATTCTTGATTTTTATATTTCTTTCAAAAATAAAAAGAAAATAAACAATTGACACATGTATTTGCATGAATTTAACACTTGTTTAATTATGTGTTAATAGACTTAGACTTGTTAAATTATGCGTTATAAATTAAACACTTGTCGTATTTGTTTTTGAATTTTTTCAAATTTATTCACAAATTAATCCCAATTTTTTACATTAATTACTAATTTAAATTTGATTTAAAAGCGGGATCATTACATAAAGCATTTTATTCATCAGACTCTCTCAATGTATAATTGATACAAGGACCAGTTTTTTGTATAAGGCGCAATAGATGTAAAGAAATTAAGGTTAAATTCAACATACATAGCTTTCCAATATACGTCATTCATTTTGCTCATTGGTGCATCTGTACCATAATGATCGTCATGGTTTACTTTAAAAAGATAATTCATCTATTTAAATCACTGTTTACATGTTTTCGTTGAAGTTCATGTGTAATGTTGTGTTTTCAGATTTATTTTTCTTTCACTTTTGGGCTAAAATTTGGTATTAAGCTTTAGCTTCTACGCATGCTTCTAGATAGACATTAGATTGCATTTTTTTGTACATTGTTGTTCCTACTACATATATTTCTCACACATTAATGTTAAATAATTTAATAATAATTTTGATATAAGAGTTGAAACAATAGAAGATTAAATTGCTGCTGATAGTTTGATTAGCTCAAAGGTTATAACTTTAATTAACTTGATGAAATAAACTTGCAAATTATTCATCCTCCACATTTGCCTCATCAGTAGACATAAGTATAGAAGTGTGATGGTATACAACAGCATGGATTAGTTATGAATGATAAATTGAGTTCATGTAAATCAAAATTAAATGGATATCTTCATTGGTGTGTGTGTTTGTGTATGTGTGTGTGTTGAGATCAGATCATAAATTCTATCAAGTGCTAAGTGAAAATCTACACATGTACTTTTTGGGTGAAGTTCCTCAAATGACTAAATTAGTCTTCTTCAGATAAAATTAAAGTAAAATAATTGGTCTGATTATATGTTTTTTGTAGCTCAAGATTGGTTGGGAACAATCTAAATGTTGGAAATTGCAGTTAGAAAGTTAATCGTGAAAATAAAAGATTAAATGAGCAGTTTGTAGAGTTAGGTAAAATTAAGGCAATGCGTGAGATCTACCTATAGGGGATTTTTTTAGTCATTCTTTTTCAAGATAATTGCTAATTACTCGAGTACATTTGTCATTTACAGTCAACTATTATACAGACTTTTTTTCCACACTTTTAAATTCAACAAATAAATTGAATAAATTGAAATAAAATCTAAAGTTTGAATATGGTCATCATCATACTCATATAAATCTTTGGCTAGAGAGATTCAGGATTTCAAAGTCGCCGTTGGACACTGTGATTGTACATGATTGATGAGAGGGAGATAGAATCACAACTGTCAAGCGAGTAATACACTCACACATCTATGTCTGAGATATTATAATTTTTGAATCCATGTTATGCTCTTACATTGAATTTCTCAAAAAATAAAAAAAATAAAAAATAGAGGGAGAGAGAGAGAGAGAGAGAGAGAGAAAGGAGTTAAGGCTTGACCTGAAGCTACACTACACCAAACAGGTCATTTTGTAACACTTTTACGCTTTCAAATTGTAACGGTAATAACCGTTTGTAAATTTCTAACGGATATTTCCGTTAGAAATGTTTGACACGGTAATAACTGTGACTACATCTGGTAATTTCGTAAATACTAAAAATAAAGATAGATAGTATTATAATTTATGTTTTATTATTACTTATCCATTTCACACGCGTAACATTTCATTGTCATTTCAATTCCTCTTTAGTTCTAGGGTTTCACACCTCAAGTTTGTTTCGCCTCCACTATTTTGCCACCGCCTTCAATCTTTCGCCTTCAAGTTCATCGTTCTTCACCAAAAATGTCTCATCGTCCAAACAAAGTACTGATTTGAGTTCAGTGCATAAAAAGAGGAGAACCGAGCCCACAACGCCGTCGATGAACGGGAGTGTGTCGTTACTTACACCTGGTTCAAATTGTTTATCGTTGGCTGGTCCTTGAGCAATGTTTTTAAGAAGGGCAGCATTTTTGAAGCACAATCTTTGGGTGACTCTATACAAACGTGATGAAATGTATCCTGGAGGAGAGTTTCCTAATCAGAATCACCGCCAAAATGAGGGTTTAGCTACTTGGGTCAAGAAGAATAGATCTCTTGAGAAAAGCAATATTATACTGTGGTTAGTTATATTTTTGACATATGCATCATTTTTGAATTGTCCTTTTTATTTATTAAATTTATCTTCTTTAAGTATTAGGCCTTACTGGTATTAATTCAGCATTAAAAAAAGGGTAGTAAAAAATGTATGGCATATTTAGGCATCAGTTTTAAATTTTGTGCCATAAATTTGTTTAAATCGATTCGTACTTTACTTAAAATATATATTGTTAGTATACGTTCAGTTTGCTGGATATTTAGGAAATTTCTAGATTTATCTCTAGTTAAGATGAGTTGAATAAAATGTACAGACATGATTGTTATAAAAATAATAGGGTGTTAAGTGAAGAAAAAGTATAACTCATATTCCTAAATTTGGCGAAATAGATTGCCACTAACTCTAACCAGTAACCTCTTTTGATGGAATGACAAAATGATTATAAAACTCATCCTATTCCATTGGCAATAAGTTTAGTTAAAGAGCCCTCTCACTATTTTTTTTCTAATAAATAAAGAAGAAAATGCTTTGGCATTGTCCTAATCCTAGATGTTTAAAATGTACGATGTTTGCTTTCACGGCTATTTCTCTGATATGTTGCCTTTTCTTCTAATTGTCTAGGTATGTATTTGGAGTGACTCACATATCTCGTCCTAAAGATTGGCCTGTTATGCCTGTGGAGCACATAGGTTTCATGCTCATGGTATTTACATTTTTCTTATCTCTTCGGTCTTTCTCGATTTATGTTTTAATTTGGTCATAGATTCTCTTTGCCTATTTGACTAGCTTTCTAGAATATATCATAAATATTAACATACAACATACAACACATTTAAAATAAATTGGGTTAAACAAAAAACAAAACAAAACATATCTCAACGGTTATGCTATTTCAGTTCAGCTAAATTGGTTTATGACTATACTAGTTTTATGTATAAAATACAGTTAAAGTTCAGTAGAATTCGCAAATGAACCCATAAGGCCTTTCAGATACTCATTTTCAAACTCATGACCAAGATTTTTTTTTTGGGCTGTGTCTTGCTTTGTCATCTTCTCACTTTTGAGCTTGACATGGCACTGGTAATTATGCATGAATTTTTAAGACAGGCAGTTGGGCGAGAGCATTCGTTGGGCACAACGTATTGTATATTGGAACATACACAGTTCCATTCTACTGTAAACACAACCCATTCCTAATTGTCCTGTGTTGTCTTTTCATTTCATTCATTTGTACATGCGCTCAACATATTATAATTGAAAAAATTACTAAAGCTACTTTGTTTGATCTAATTGAAAGTACCTCAGTAATAAAGATGGAGACCATCATAAGATGTTCTTATTCTACGGAAACTGATAGACGTGTATAAATTATTTCATCAATAGGATATCAAGTAGGCTATCCAAAATAATAAATTTTAAAATAATGTGATTTTAGACAAGAAAGGATTTGGATAAAGTCAATTAGATATCGTTCCTATTTTAAGTTGCACTTTACCTTGTTCCATCATTTTTTGCCTTTTAAATGCACATAAAAATATTTTAGTTTGATTATTTTGTTTAGATGGTTTAGTCAGAAAGTTATCTATGTTAGACAACTCACCTTTATTTAAGAAATTTCTTTAATGACAACTGCTATCAAAATATACAATTTGATGACTATGCTGATCTTAATTTTGAGAAATGATGCAGTGAAAGAAAAAAATAAAAATAAAAATAGGGAGTAAAGAAATAAAACAATAGTAGTAGATTATAATTTGACAAAATTCAGTAACGACAAGTAGTAATGATTTTGATATGGTTTATAACAAAAATTTAGGCTTACGATCTTCTAATTTTAAATGAACAAGCAAAACTTACTTGAGAAATTTCTATCGAATGTAAAGATATTGAACCAACTTACGAATTTTTTGGTTGTTGAGGATAATCTTTGCATTCTAAATTACTTTCGCTACCAGATTTCATTTTTGGAATTCCATTCCTGAGCCGTATATCTTTCATCATGTCTTTGATATACTTTCACTACAACGTAATAAATAGTTAAAGTTATAATACGATATATAATACTAATATTTTGTTGTAGTATTAATTCACTTACCACTTTTAGTATTTTTTCCGCATATGGCCATTTTGAAAAAGATTTTGGTTTTGTCGAATTATAGTGGCTCCATTGCAAATCTTCATAAGCAAGGACTAGCAATGTCCAATGTGATTGTTGGTGATATCTGGCAAGAATATTTTGTACAGTTCTAGCTCCTTTTTATGGTACCTGACCATTCTAATTCTTTAGCCAATAGCATTTGAGTTGTTGATTTCAAATCCAATAATATCCAATGCTACAATACAAAACATAATAATGGTATTATAATATTCACTTTATTCTTCAATTGAAATACATGTTTGTAAAGAATGTCAAATAAAAATACAAATCGTTTCTTTGGGTCTTACATAAAAATAGTTTGGATAGTGCAGTCTCAGCTTGGTTACTTCAAACCAATGGATTACCTGTGAACTTTACATTAAAAAAATGTGTACAGACTATAAATAGCTTGGTTACTTAAAACACTTTGACGGATTTTATTATTAAAACAGATTGCATTAATAGTAGAAGAATAGCCAGCATTGTCTATTCTGGAAGTATATCAACATTTTTCTAGCTTACTTTACAGTTTGATGAAGATTATTACATGTAGATGAGATTTTTTTTCAAATATGAGGGTAATGATAGATTTTTGGTTTTTTAAGTTAACCCTATTTTGTCGTTTTCAATATTCGATATGTATTTAATATGGTTGAAATTGTGAACATGATGCTCTAATCTTACCTGTTAGTTGATAAGTGGTCATAAAATATTGGAAGAAGTTGGGGAAAAACCAACAGAAAACGTAAGGAAGTATGGAAACATCGGTTCATTTTGAAACCAGGTACATGAATGTAATGTACATAACGATAGTTCACAATCTGTATTTGTTTATTTTAAATGGGACAACATTGTTATAACATTTGCAAGTTGTTTAGCTCCTAATTTTAGTTAGTGAACCTTTTTGCTTATCGTGAAATATTATTCAGTGCTTGGCCAGCTAATTAGTAACTAGGTAAGGTCATTTAAGTAATATGATGATTTTATAAAATGTGTTAGTTTTATAAAATTAATTTATTAAACTAAATAATTGGTTTCGACATATTTCGAATTGAGTTTATCGACATTTCTACTGAGCAATAAAAAATTTGTATCCTTATATGAAAATTATCTCAAATTGTGATGGATTTCGTCAACCAATTAGTTATCCAGGTAATTTTTGTAAGTATCATGTAAGTAAGCATTAACTATTGAATAAAATAAGTTTCAATGTTTTCTCTTCGTATCTTATATTTTTATTATATATAGTGAAATATTATAACTTATTAAATCTGTTCTTGGTTTTGTTAAATATATTCTCATAGAAGTTTGGACATGTTCATCATTTACAAATATTTTGATACAATACCCCAAAATGGTCTTAAGATATATTTTCCATAAGATATGGAAATTTTACAAGGTTTATAGGTTTTTATCTAAAGATTTTGTATGTTTGATAAATAAATAATTTATAGGCCTTTGTTAGTAGGTGTGTTGTAGTTGGAAAATTTTCCGATAACAGAATCACGAAAGCAGTGCTTAGTGAAGCTTCATTCTTTGTGGGTTTGGAAAAATTTAGGCATCTCATTATTTTATGTTATTTACTGAATATACAATTAGGAAGGAAAAGTTGTTATGTTTCTTACTAATTTTACTTTTAATTTATGGGCAGTTATTTAAGTAATATTTATTTTATTTTTCTTTCTTGTAGTGATCATGTTGAGATGTCATGTCACGCTCCACTACTTGGCCATGTACATTATATAAGGTACATCTCACTGTTCTTTTGTTTCATAATTTAGTTTATTCTTTTACTCAAGTTATAGACATGCATGTACTATCAAATATTCATTAGCAAAAATTTAGAAACAAGTTTTAACTTGTTATATAAATAACTGAACAACTTGTAGGTGGAAACACAAAGTGCATGATTGAATGATTGAAGTGAAGAGTTGGATATGAATAATTGTTCTGATTTAAACTGATTTGAGCTAAAAAAAAATACACTTTCTAAATTATTCTAAAAAGATGCATTGAACTTGAAAGATACATGTTCTACTTTGTTCCAACTTTTTATCTAAGTAATTTAACAATATTTAGGTTCAGTTAACATGGCAAAACCTTGTCTTCTTATGATTTGTTAACTGTTTCTCACATGTCACCATCGTCAACAGAAACATCATCATCATTCATTGTTATTAATGTTGCCTCCATATATCAAAAGATCTAATGATTAAGGCCCGCATTTTAACTATTTAGTAGTTTAAGAAATGCCAGTGATGTCATGTTGAAATCAATTAAAATTATACCTTAACTGCATTTACTTGTTTGTGAACTTTTCAAAGGATATTTTTTGATATATAGCTTGTTTCTTTTTGTCCTCGAAGTTTAATACAGAAGCTGCAGTCAAATTCTGTTAGAATATACAAGGTTACTAGCACAAGCACATGTGTATTTTTGCATAGAAATATTAAGAATGTAGTGTATAATTGATAAATCATTGACCTTTTTCAAGAAACTTAGTTATGCCATTCCATAACTGTGGTTCTTTAGAACCAGATACATCCACCTGGTGAAATCTATTAAGCTGTTTTGCAATTTCAAGAAATCTATTAAGCTATTTTGCAATTTCAAGAGCTATAATTGGTTTGCTTATATCTTTAAACAAAGCGATTGTACTTGGTCTAATATATAAGGATTTTAAATCATGAATCTTTGAAATATAATTTTAAATATGTGAGCAACGGTTTAAACCTTAGTATTTGAATTTCATAACAGTATATGAAAATAACAGGATTACATTCATAGCATATATAAACCTTTAAATATGTGAATTTCATAAGAATACAATTTTAAGAGTATGAGTACTAGTTTGAGAACAAACAAATTTCATATATACATGACTTTGAAAATGTCAGAGTTTTCCAGAACGTATAGTCTTGTTTTCAACTATGAATTTATACGGTTTTAATATATAACTATCTTTGACCTTGGGAGTTCCGACATTTTAATTTTAGATATACATAATAGCAAGTTTTGAAAGCATTAAATTCTAAATACAAGTAAACCTTAGTATTTGAATATGCAATTTAGTGTATATGTACATGCCTCTATATTTGAAGCATGCATGGCAGTAATGTACAGAGTTTGAATATATAGATGTATGAGCTTTGAATATCTCTATTTCATTTGATTTTTTTAACAAGGCATGGAGCTTTCAATAAAGCTAGCATAAGCATATGAATTTGAAATGTATGGTTTAGATATATATGACTTCAAGAATATAAAGAGTTATGCTTCATATTTATATATCTAAATGCATTTGTTGAGTTTCAAAAATATTTTTTTAAGGTACAAATTTTTGAACAATCAAATACAAGACTTCAAAAATGAATATACAGTTGAGCTCTTGAATGATTATTAGCTCTTGAATATGGAGCCTCTTATATAAAGTAAAGCCTCAGGTGTGTAAACAAATTTTATGCAATGTAAAAAAACCTTAGCTTTTTAGTATGGTTAGTTTGAATACACAGATCTGCAATATACTATATAGTTTTGCATGTATTAGATTATGGGTATAGTGGTTTTGAATATGTTTAAGTTTTAAATATACAAGGTTTTGAATGAATATACTGGGTTTATACATGAGGGCGGACTTTAGATGTGAAGACTTCCACACATGCACAGTTTTGAATGCACGTTGATTTTGTAAATACAGGCTTTAAATACATTTGGAATGTCATGAATTTAGCCTGTACATATATATAAGTGCAACTTTGTACTTCTCGGTTTGGGAATTTATGGTTTTAAAAATTACACTGTTTTATGTGTAATTTAGGATATATACAAGCTTTTGAAAATATTAGTTTTAAACAGACATATGGTTCTGAGAATACAAGTGATATATGTAAAATGATATGTGTTATTTATTTTGAAGTTTAGTTTGGCTAAAAATTGATTTCATGTTTTGAATTTCACAATATCAGTTTGATTGCTAAATTTAATGATAAATACGTTTTTCTTAATGGTTAACGTGTATTACTCAAAACGATTGATCATAGATAATTTAACTTAAACTTTTATATGTATATAACTCTAATCAATTATTGTTTATAAATAAAAAATTTGAAAATAATTACTTTACTTTATTCCTTTCAAATATTAATTTTTGATTAGTGAAATTTTTTGTATCACTACAAGAAAAATGGTCATTTGTAGCATTTAAAGAATTTGAAATATGATAACAAAATCGAATCATAAAGATATGAAATTGTGTTTTATTGTTTGTGCGTCGAGATCTCACTTAAAGTTAAGAAAACAGATAAGGCTGCATATATATATCATACTTTGTTTTTCTAGTAATAATAACCTGTGTGTTGATCTTTCATATTTACATTTATTGATGTAATCAACGCTACAATTTGACTACTTCACACATGCCACTTTTTAGTATAGAATCATTGGTCTATGAATTTGGTGTTTACAGGTAGTTTAACACTTCTGTCACACAATGCAAATAATTCCCACTAAAATATATAGATTCAGCTTTTAGGATATATTTATAGAAGTGTGCCAGATAATAATCATTTCTTTCTGGCATAATGTTAGCCATGATCCAAGTGGAAATTTCCTTTAGTGGGATTCTTTCCTTCTTACATAATTCACATCACAGTTTATGGTTAGGCACTTAAATGACATATACTAATTTGATACAAGTTGAACTTGCAAATTTCAAAAGGTGTTTAAGTGATTCATGTAACATTTATAAGTTAGAAACTAATATAGTAATTATTCGAGGATTTATCCACAGCTATTGATTCTTCACTCTTCCTAACTTAATTAATTGATTGCAGTGCCTTCAAGAATTAGTAGTTGGAGTGCTGATGAAGTGGATACAAAGCTTTGGAAGAAGAGAGTAGAACACTACAAGAAGGTTGTTAGTAGCCTAGGCCAGAAGGGTAGGATACATAGTTGGTTGATGGTGGTTTTGTAGGAGTGTTGCATTCGTTGTTTGTAAGCTTCAAAATATTTTATAGTAGTGAAATTTGAAGTTTTCATAATGAACTTTGTAGAATATGATATGAACTAATTAGCATGTTTGATTTTCTTTACAATTTGATGATATATTAGTTTTGAAATTTAGTTTCATGTTTGTCATTGCTATAAATTTGAATTTTTATAGTTGAATGAAATAATATGTGATTATACTATAAGATCCGGAATAGGATATGGTTGAATGAAATACTATTAGATGTTGAATAAGATATGGTTCTGCTATACCAAATTTGTAACACTTATAAGTGTTGATAATTTTGATATTTACTTATGCAAGGAATTCCTAATGTCATAACCGTTGGAAATTAAAATATTCCCAACGGTTATAATCGTTGGGAATTACCAAAATTCCCAACGGTTATAACCGTTAGGAATTGTGGTTTTTCCCCCAACGGTTATAACCATTACAAAATACGTAAAAAAAATATAACGTACCTGCTACCAATGGTTATCATCTTTGGGAATTTGATTTCCAACGATTATAACCGTTATAAATTGACAGTTATGGTATTGTACTAGCTGCTCCAGGAAAATGCCTGCTTTGGGGATGAGCAACCCATGCTGCTATGCATGCTTAGGTTATTCATTCAGTGTTCTAGCGTTTCACGCCTTCATGGTTACTTTCGTTGTTTCTTTTTATTTCATTTATCCCAGACTTTTCTTCTATTATCTCTATTGCTATATACAGTCATATATATATATATATATATTAAGAAGGCTTATGAGTATGCCCTGTTGCAAGTGTTTTTGTATACAAGTTCATGTGAATATTAATTTTTGACGCTTATAATTGGTAAATAAACGTGATATCTATATCTAATAATAAACTAAATTATATATTTACTTCAACCATATTAGTATACACATGAATATATATATATATATATATATATATATATATATATATATATGCTTGTGTTGGTCGTGAGCTAAAGATTGTGCAGCAAGGTGTTTTAAAGTATATGCTTGTATTACATGTATGCATATGTTATGTGCCTCAACATGAATGGGTTCTAACATGCATATAAAAAAATATATGGGTACATAAATATACATAAAAATATATATGAATATATTTTAGTACTTTAAATTAGTCTGAATTTCAGTTATATAATAAATGCGTGAATATGTTTTAGTACATAAATATACATATAAATATACATGAATATGTTTTAGTACTTTAAATTTGTCTGAATTTCAGTTATATAATATATGTATGAGTTACAAATCAATATATTTAGAGAGGAGGTCATGTATTACAAAGGATGGCAAGCTATCTGGTTGCATATGTTATTTACATACAAAGTGGTACAGGTTATGTTTCTTTTAGATGAAAAGAAAAGTTGTAAAGCAAAGAGCAAGTTTATTTATACTAAACACGGATTTTGTTTATTTTATAGAGCTGGAGTTGGCACTTATACATACTTCATATTTCATGTGGTTTGTGATATATACACGTATACATATGTGTTCAAGCAAAGTGGCATTTATATATTCTGTTTTGCATGTGTGGGTGATTACCCTGCTATTTGCATGAGATTTGATGTTTAGGCCTAATGATCTTCTTGCATTATTGCCTAATTCAAGTTAGTGCATAAATATTTTGTGCTGCTTTTTATATATATGGGAGTTTTATGCTTGTACCTGTCTCTACAAACCTTTATACTAATACAGTGATCTGGAGTTTAATTGTTTGTTTGGTTCGGATTCTATAGAGTTTAATTAGTTCTTTGGTTTCATAAAAGTTGAATACAAATGAAATATTAACACATTTGGGACTAGAAACATTAAAACTACGAGGGTTCTGAAATGAAGGGGACTAAAATGACGTTAGTTATAACGACCCTGACTCGACCTTCGAAAATCGGCATTGAATACATCACCCGTATTCGAATACCGCAGATTCAAACGCCGAATCTGGTTCGCCGAAGCCTATAACACATTAAGTACAACAACATAGTAGAAAAAAATGAATAATATCATTGATATACAACAGTGAACTACAACAATGATACAAATGATATCAACATCAGAGATACAAAAATAATAGCGAAAGAAAGTCTCTAAAAGATAATATCTTCAGAAGTCCTTAAAACAGATACTCCAACATATAGCGACTCCATTGCCAAAGTTCCAAAGACTCCAACCCGATAAGCTCGAACCACCACCAATACTGAAGTAAAGCAACTGGATCTGAATGCGATTGCTAATATCCAGAGATTGAATGCTATCGAATCTACACCTACTATTTGATTCGCTGAAAAACCCAACTCTAGCCCGGCTTTGTGGAAAATTGTAGGCAACCAGAGTTTATAAAAGGAACAATAAACTCCGGGTCAGTCATGGGACTAGTATGAGCAAACAAAAACAGTTTTATCTTTAAAACAAACAACAAAAGATTTTGAAGTTGAAATCCGCAGTGCTTTTTGGAAAATGAAACTGCCATACGGCCTCCTGCCACACACACAATGCAAGCACACACTTGGAGGAGATTTCTCCTTATGACAGTCAAAAATGCTTGATACGCGAAAACCATTTCATATTATTATTAACGCATAGTGCAGAAAACCTTTCGAAGGTATAATATTAATCTTAGCCAGCATAAACATTTTGAATTATGCCTACTATAGCTTTCATCCAAACAGTGGTGACCACCATAAGTAAATGGCAAGTTATACAACTAAAACGTACAAGGCGCATATTGGAGATTGGATTTCCAACAAATGGTCAGGCAAAGGAACTTCCTACCGAATGGAACACCTCTGGAGGGACGCCCCCAAGAACCAAAACGGTTCCCTACCAATACAAGGTTGGATTACCCCTGCCCGGAAGTAACACCTATAAGTAAGCCATCCTCGGTCGTGACCGACCTTTATCCGAGGGCCCTCAACCAACAACCACACAGTAATAAGTTTGCAGCAACCACATATGCAAATATCTGGGATCCATACCACGATATCACCTTTTATCCAGAAGGAAATGGACATACCCCAGGGGCGCGAGCCCTGAAAACCTTGCCGCAACATTCCTGTTTTGACCATTTCCGGGTTGTGAGGCTTGATGAAGTTTTGTCCACAAAGCTACGCTTTTCACAAAAGCCATGCTTCGATCAACCAATGATCAGCAGCACTTTGTATGTCACATTACCAAATTGGGAATGTATCACTAGCAACCACCAACTACATAACCTCTGAGCTCGTACGTCTCAAAGAAGGGTGTTAAGCTAAGAGAATAAATCTCCGCCACCAAACAAAAATGTATTTGATAAAAACCAGCTTTACATCTCAAAGTGTAACGTCAGACGCACATCCATACAAGTCGGTTCCGGGTTTGAACAGAACCGAATGCACTTCCAAAGAAGCCCTTGCAATCTAGGTATTCACAATCCCGATCGAACTCCCCTTCACATATGGAGATCTTTATACCATAGCTACTCAGTGCAGAGTCATTCGAAGGGCAATCCTTTCACTCTCGAAAATACCCGGTCTTCACCACCGTTCTTCAAATGCAATCCACAACGTCGTATCATTATTCGGAATGGGTTATATGACACAAGGTCCTCTACCGCCTAAACCGAATAATGAGCGCAATATTTAAAAACATATGGATATTGGGATTTCAGTTAAGTCACAACTTAAAACCCAAAACTTTCCTTTCAAATGGTTTAAAAAAATTACCATTTTCAAATCTTTAAACAAAAAAATTCACTTCACAAAGTTTACCCATCTTTCACAAAGATTCATTCACAGATTTCAAAATAATTTCCATTTCAAATCTTTTATAGGAAGGATACACTTTTAAGATCCCTTTTCAATTTGAAAACAAAGTATACCAATCTTTAACAAGGATTCATTCATATTCTTTCAAAACAATTTCCCTTTCAAATTGGATTGACTCATCCAATCTTTAAATCAAAGATATAATTCATAGCTTTCAAAACCATTTCCAAAGATTTATTCATAACTTGGAAAACCATTTTCATTTCCATTTCAAACTTGAAATCTTTCAACACAAATTGGAAATCCTTTCTTTACATGAAAGCTATTATTATTTGAAAACAAATAGTTTTCGTTTCGAAAATCCGATTACATTTGCACAAGTTAAAGCCTTTCAAGTATAAACTTGAGTTAAATTCAAATTCCCAGAACAATACTTTTAAAATAGTTTAAAACCCATATAAACACATTTATAACTCGTATAATCTTTTTAAACCATAATTTCCAAATATAGAATTCAATTACAAATATTGAATTCAAAAACAAACTATTTAAATTTCAAAACTTTATCAAGTTATTCAAAATAACTTTTACCTTCAAAACTCTTTTTCAAAAGCTTTTCATATTTAACCCAATACAATTACCAAAACCATTTGGATTCAAAATTCAATTTTAAAATTATTTTCAAAAATATGTGACTTAACTGATTTCCTCGTGCAATCCATATTTGTGTGTGTATGGTGTAGTCCAGGGGTTTTACACAATAGTGCAACATCATCAATCGTCACTGATTCAATCATATCAATATCGATAAGCGGTATAATCTATAATGCTTATCTTCATTCACAGAATCACAGCTAGAAAATATAAATTCATCACAGATAGGTAAATAAATTACATTCATCGTAGCTCAATTCATATCACAAAGCATCACACAGCAGAGATATCAAACAATTCAAAACATTCAGTGAAATCCAAACATCCATAAGTATGGTTAATTAATCATCTGATTAGTTGAAATCAGATTAATTGCTTATGAATAAATTTACTAATTCTCGTTAATTAATATTAATTTATTACAAATCATTTAATTAATTACCCTTTAATTATTTATTAATTAACCTCAATTAATAAACTAATTAATTCTTTAACTATTAATTAATCAACCTTAATTAATAAATTAATTGACCTTTAATCATTAATTTAAATCAACTTTGATTAATTAATCAACCTTTGATCATTAGATAATTAACCTTTTATTTTTAAATAATTAACCTTTAATTATTCAATTATCCTTTAATTAATTATCTTTAATTAATTAATTAACCCCTTTATTAATTATCATTTTAATTAATTATCCTTAATTAATAAATGATTATCCCTAATCACTTATATTAATGAATCACAAATTAATATTAATCACTTGATTAATTCACTTTAATCATTAGTTAATTACTTTTGATTAAGTAATTATCTTTAAGCAATTAATTACCCTTAATTACTTACTTAATTGATTAATTATCTTTATTAATAAATCATTACTTAAATACTTTCATTAATTAATTAATATTTGTCATTATTAAATTAACCTTAATCGTGTAATTAATTTACCTTAATTCTTAATTGATTAACCTTAATTAATCACAAAATTAAATCAATCACCTTGATTAAAACAAATAAACCTTTAATTGATCACATTGGTTAATTAATCACCTACCTTAATAATTAATTATTAAATTCCATTAGAAAGTATTTAAAAATAAAATACATAATATATTATTTCAAAAAACAAATCAATTTTAAATATTTAACTTAAAAAATTAAATTTTGAAACTTTTTTAAAAACTTATTTAATTTTCATTTTAACTTCTAAAACACAGTTGATATATTTAAAAACTCGATTGAATTCATCATTACCTTTTTAAGCTTTGTTCTCTCTCCTATGTTTGTTAAAACTTGCTTTAAACATTTATGTAGCTTAAACTTTGCTAAATATTTTCCTAAAATTCTAAAACCCTACTGTATTATCAACGTCCCGAGCAAAACACTCGTTTACCCGAGCTTGTCTTCGGGTAATCTGCTTCTATCCATTGCTTCGAGCCAACACAGAAAAACTCGCGAGCACGACTCGAGGCAAAGCCTTCTTCCTAAATAACTATCAACTCCAAATACACAAACGTGCACGGTGCACGTATACCAATGTACTATGACGCTCCGACCATCAACGCTGGCCTCAACACATCACCGACGACCTCGACATCTATCACGACCACCCAGATATCATGATTCCATCGCGACTTGAAATCGAGCCTTTCGATCGAAAATTGCAACCAACCATCATCGGAAAGTCGCCCCTCGCCGTCGATCCCAACCTCGAGAACCTTCACTAACTACATCCGAACTTCGTCTCGAACCCTGGCAACGTTTCCCCCGTCGCGCACACCCCCGATGCTTTCCAGATGACACACGACATCGAGAAACACTGACGCCCAATCTTCCAGCTTAACCCTAAATCAACGAAGAACGGTCACCATGCTCCACTAAAAATCCTCCTTCTAATTTTCCCGATTTCCCCCGACTTCCAGCCTCCTCCAGAAATGAGCTCGACGACCCATCCTCAACGTTCATTGGAAATTGACGAGGACGCAAAAACCGTTCATCCGAGAAAATCTCAAATTATATAAACCTAAAAATCATGATTGTCATACTAAATTCACGATTTGCAATAACAAATATGGTTATGGGTTCCAATTATTAAATCAAAATGTTTGATTTTTAACCCAAATTGATTCTTCACTGAATTTTCCCAAATTTGAATTAATTACAAAATATAAAATCCTGAAATCATTTTTAGAATTAGTATTATACTATTATGATTGACTTCCATTTAGAAATCATTACCTAAATCTATTTATAATCTGAGATACGAATTTTTCTTGGGTTTTGGCTACCCTGATACTAAACAGAAACCTATCTATACATAGACAGGCATGCACATCCATTACATACACACACACACATATTCATATTCATACCAAAGATTTTCACAACATCAACATTAAGCATTCATCACAACGTCACAAAGTATCGACAAAAAGATTAATTTGCTCGCCAATTTCCTGAAGGAACAGAGAAGGATTTTGAGCCTAGAATTTGAAAGCAAAGAACAGAGAGATGAACTTGAACTTTAATAATTCAGGTTATAGTTTGATTGCTGAGATGATCATCGACTATGATTGTATTCAAGTTGAATCTGGATTTTGAATTTGTTAGCTAGACTTTACTGCATGCCTTGATTTCCAGACTTGAACTCAAACTGTTGTTTTGAATTTGAATTGCATCTTGGAATCAGGTTTATGGCCTTCGGTTTAATTTCCAGGTTTTAGATTTAAACTTGCTTGAAACGGATTTGAAATGAAGCTTGATTTGTTTTTAGTTTTGAAACCTTTATTTTTGATCTGGTTGAAATTGAACACTTGATGTTGTTTGATTTTGAAATGCCTTGTTTTGATTTTCTGGTTTTGTGCATATTTTCTTTGATTATTTTTTTAACTGATTTTGCATTATATTGATTTCCAGGCTTTAAATTTTGAAGATGAGGAAAAGGTTAAATTTTGAGCAGAAAATCAATAGCCAAATTTTTCTAATTCTTATTTATATAAAATTTAAATAAAAAACATTTTGACACTTGTTTACTTATATTTTCTCAAGCTTACACTTGTTAATACAAAGTATATTTAAGCAACACATGCTAATGCATGTAATCTCCACCTTACATTTGTTAATATGAAAGTATTTTATGTTTAAAACCCTCACTTTAAATAATTTAAAAATTATGTTTTAAACCCTTTTATTTTATGTTTTACATGTTTATGTAGTATGTTTACATATGTGTTTTGTTAAAGAGAAGAATATCTTTTTTTTCTTTATTATCATTTATATAACTTTAAAAAAAGATTTTAAAACTAATTATTCATAATAAATAAACATACTTATTATATGTAAGTTTCTTTTAAAATATAAATCCTTAATTTTAAACAACTTTTGAAAATTTATATATTATTTACTAACTATATCTATTTTCAAATGTATAAGAAAAGTATTTTAAAACTTTAATTAAATCTTACTTATATATTTACAAACCAATTTTAGTCATATATATGTTTTCTTATTAATTTCCAAAAATATGTATATTTTAAAACTTTTGCCAAACCTCGTTTTAATATCATATTATATTTACAATTCTAGTTATATACATGTATAATATTTTTCAAAATATAACTTTTAAATCCAATATATTTTATAATATATTTTATTCTCAAATTCCCAATCCAAATTTACTTTCACAATTTACTTATACATTTATTCCAAATATTCAAATCAATTCTCAATTAATTCACAAATAAATCCAAATCCAGTATATTATTCAAAATATTTGTTTTAGAATTCCAAATTAGAAATTCTATTTAAAATCATATTTATATACATTTATATTAATAAACAAACAAATATCTATTTAATTTGGAAAATACCAAATTAATTCACAATTTAATTTCAAAAATTAAATTAATTTCCAATTTGAATTTGATTTAAAAACGGGAATGTCACATTAGTTGGTCCCAAAGTGTAAAGACGTTGATACCTACGTCATCTTCAGGGGCTATTAGGTTAAAGTAATGGTCTAGTTTATATTAACCGTCTCTGTGTAGATCTTCTTCTGTTTGTGTCCTATAACCTGTCATATTAGATTTTTACATGTAATTTAAGCAGTCGACGGTGATATAAAATAAAGGTAGTATTTTACTAACAAACATATTTTTATTTTAACTTCAGTTTTATATTTACTATCATATGTTATGAACAAAAATAAAAGTCAGAGACCATTTTTCTCATTATTTGAAGTAAACTTGTAAGTGATAAGTGGTAACAATTATCTTTTTATGAATTCTGCATAATTTATCGTCATTCTATAAAAAAAGTCCCATAAAAATATTTATTCATGCTAATGTGTCAACTATTATTGACATTAGTGCTCTAAGCATTAACTTGGTCGGTCCAAAACGAGTTGATAAGAAATTTGATCGAACAATCTTCTTTCAAGCTTTGATTTAATATGCGAATGAAGCTATTACGCCATCAATTCTGATGTTGATTTCGATGATAGCTACACAAATTTGCTATATTCGTTAATGTCATAAAATAGTTATAGCACATTTAATTTCCTTATACAAGACCTGTACATAATTTACATAAGAATATGTACAGGAACATATCTTTATTAATAGTTGGGTTGGAAGCAAACTTTTGGTCCGACCGCAATTCCAAAATTGCCCTTTATATGTAAGTCTATATATATTATTAAAATTTAACATCGCTTGAAATTAGGATCTGACAATAAAGCTTATTTTACAAATTTAAAATTTCCACTACAAATATTTACTATGTCTTAGTATCACTTAAAAATATGATCTAGCAAATAAACTACAATAAAAATTTGTTTTTTATTAATTAATAATATAAATAAAAATTAAAACTCACAAGAAATTAGATATTGCAACTTAGAAATAGAATTTTAAATTATCTACATATGATTCAACACAAAAATATGACTAAATATATGTGGAAAAAAATTTCTTTTGAACGTCTTTATTAATCGTTGGCTTGGAAGCAAACTTTTGGTCCGACCACAAACTTCCAATATTGCCCTTTATACGCAAGCCTACATATATTATTAAAATTTAGCATCGCTTGAAATTAGGATTTGACAATTAAGCTTATTTTACAAATTCAAAATTTCCACTACAAATATTTACTAAGTCCTAATATCGCTTAAAAATATGATCTAGCAAATAAACTATTATAAAAATTTGTTTTTTATTAATTAATAATATAAATAAAAATTTAAACTCATAAGAAATTATATATTGCAACTTAGAAATAGAATTTCAAATTATCTACATATGATTCGACACAAAAATATGACTAAATATATGTGGAAGAAAATTTATTTTGAACATATTAAATAAATACAATTTATAAAAAACAATTCAATGTTACTAATCACGCGCGAAGCGCTTGCCATAACGCTCGTATAAATTAAGAACATGCTACTAGAACAAGTTAATACATGTAACTGAAACAACATGATATAAGTACAGTGAATCCCAGTTTCATGTTTTAGAGTCAGGAACCAGAAACACAACTAAGAAAAATGAAATTTAGGTAATTAAATTCTGTTTCAGGGTTGTTAGTATAACTTCCAATACAACTCGCCATTTACAGAGTTACAAAGTAAGCATTATTATGTGTCAGATCCTCAAACTCAGAAACAACATAACCAAGACATGTTTTGTAATGACCTGTAAATTTATCTCTTGGATAAATTATGTTTATTTTTGTTAGATCGTGAAAATACTAAAGTATCTAGTAGATTCTAATCTCCAAGGCCTACAGCTGTGAGGTTGCCTTCAGCTTTTAAGAGCCTTGTAATATTGAAGGCCTTCCACAAGGCCATAATAAACTTCTGAGACATATTGACACATCATTCATGATCTAT
Organism: Allium cepa; assembly: GCA_030765085.1. NCBI lineage: Eukaryota > Viridiplantae > Streptophyta > Magnoliopsida > Asparagales > Amaryllidaceae > Allium > Allium cepa. The sequence continues at coordinate 902,271,796 of CM060937.1, read as the reverse complement.
TATGGTTTTAAAAGTGGATATCTGCTACTTTCGGACAACTTTCTACGGTTGTCTGATTACTCGCTTTAGTCATTTGTTGTTCTTACTTTGTATAATTTTAAGCTTAAGTACTTCACTTAAAGACAACCTAACATTTGGAAGTTTCAAAGAGCCCACACATGATTCAACCTTTTCATCATTGAGTACTTCATATGTTAATAAAAATGCAGACTTATCCAATCCTTTGTCAAATTTTGATGTCTCTACTTTGAAGGCTTCTAAAACGAATGGTTACACGAAAGCTAAAATGTGTGAATGTTTTTTCTCAGAGCTTTGTCGACGACTGCTTTGTACTGTGTATATTGTATGGATGAACTATATATGTACCGATGAACTATGTATTGTGTATGTTGTAGTACTATTGTTGTTGCTGTTGCATTGAACTATGTTGTAGTATAATTGTTGAACATTGTAATGTCAAGATTTGTTATAAAGTCTTTTTGTTGAGTCTATAAAAAATATGTGGCTTGATGATCTTTCTTTTCTCATATTATGATGAATTAACTCGTTCCGGTTTGATGAAATATCAACATTGCAATGCCAGCAATTTTAAAAAAAAAATCTGACAATTAGCAACACCTAAAAGCCGTGGCGAAACAACAAAATAAAATGAAAATAAGCAACGGTTAAAACCCATTGCAAAATTAAAATTAGCAACGGCTCAAAGCCGTCGCAAAACCAAATTTTACAACGGCTTCTAGAAACCGTTGCTAAATTTATGCCACTGTCTATTTAGCAATGGCTCTGAGCCATTTCAAAATCAATTTGCAATGGTCCAAAGCCATTGCGAAATGCCATTTCTGGTGTAGTGGGTGCCCACGGCAGTCGTGAGTAATACAATACCCAACATTTGAAGAGCGTTACGTACTGTAGTCTCAATGGATACATCGATATCCAGTCTCGATGCATCTTGACTAGGATCGTTTAAAATGGCATATTTTCTTCATTGTGATAAATTACTCGCGGTTACAACACTTTGTAACTTCTATCACAAAATATATCATTTATGGATTTTTCTATTAAATATACTTCTAATTAAGTTAATTAATTAATATAACCACATTGTATCAAGTATATAATAGGAAGAAAGTACCTTTACTTCGAACAAGATTGGTCAACGAGTTAGATATATGTCACACATTATATAATTCACCATAGGGCATACCTCTAACTCTATCAAGTATAATCTTTTGTTTTTCGTTCTTAATTTTTTTGTCGCTTATTTATTGTTCATCTTTTATTGTTTAATTTTTGGCTGGTTGTTTATCATGAAATGCAGGCTGTAGTGGATGCACAAATAGATGACCTACAGTTGGTATGACATTACTGGATGCAGAAGACGAGGAAGAACTACATGGATTTCATGTTGGTAGTGATGCATAAATGGCAGAAGCTGAACTGGATGGGGATGAGTGTGCGGGAAGGGTGGCTGTGGCACATTGGGATAGTGACGAGGCGAAGTTAACTGTACTAAACTATTAATAATTATTTGATTGATACATAAATATCAAAAAACATTTGGTAAGTAAATAATGTATTAAATTTAAATGTACATGCAAAGTAGGAAAGAAATTCTGCAAATAGGAACAGAAATCCCATCACTCGTCGAGGAGGGTCAAAGTCGTTCCAGCAATATCGCCAAGAGTTGGTAAATTTGTTAAATATGAATTGTGAATAGTTATTGGGCTATATAATTTTAAATATACAATAAAAGTACATAATAATCAATTTCGAAAAGTCGATACATGGGGCCTCATGTCGTATATGGATGTGTTTACCCGTACTCATGCCATTGAGCATGTAAATCTAGATGAGACAGTTTCATATACATGGCACAACGATAAATCGAGAAAGAGGCATGTAAGAATATTTTAGTTTAGGTAATATTAGTAATTGTTTTAATTATTGAAGTATAATGAATTAAGATATCATGTTATTAATTTTAATTGCATTTCTATTTATTCATGCATGCAAGGTTTATAGAACAACGCCAGAAACTCATGGATGTTAGAAATGCGGTACGGATCTTAAGGCTAGGATAAACACTAGAGGGGGTGAATAGTGTTTTAAGGAATTGCTAAATCTTTTAGAGTTTTTTTTAATTTAAACACAAATGTATGCAATATTCAGACACAGATATGATCACAGATACAAACACAGATGCAGAAATAAAATAAAAGCAGTAAAAGAAACAACACACCGGATTTTATACTGGTTCGGAGTTACCCTACATCCAGTCCCGCACACAAGTACGGATTTCCTTTCAAAAAACAATCTTTACAATTACACCCTCGATTTCAAGGCAACGAGGTACACCCTCTAGAATCACAAACCTCTGGGTAGAGATACTTGATTTCCCGGGCAACAAGTTTACCCAATTGATTTCCCAAGGCTACAATCACACGTTATCTCGCTTGATTGATTTCCAAGGCTACAATCACACCTTTTCTCGCTAAATTGATTGCAAAAAGCCTATAACTCTGAATAACACTAAGGATTTTGTTGAGACAGTGATAGAGAATCAAACCAGAAATGATCTAGTTAGATTCAATGTTGATTTCGGCAGAGTAATGGTAAGAATATGTATATAGAAATGTGGAAGAAGAAGAGTAGTGAAAAACCAGAAAATTTGTCTTGATATTCGTTGAAACTAACCCCAATTTATAGAGGAACAACAGCCATGTCCATTCGTAAAGAGTTATGACGAATAGACACTTCTTTTGAAATTTAAATTTTGAACTCAACTGACACTATGTCGACATGGGGTACTTGGGCATGTCGGCATCCCAAAGGAATTTTTGATGTTTTGTTTTTCTTTGAAAATAACTTTTATTTTAAAACTATTTTAAACTTTTATAAATATACTTAAATATAGTTGAAATACATAAATAAATATATAGAATAATATTTTGGTATATATAATATTTTACTATAATTTTATATTTAAATCTAAATATATAAATATTAAAAAATTAAATATCCTTTTATTTTAAAAGATAGTTAAAAACCAAGGATAATTTGATTTTGAAATTCAAGATTATTCTGAAGCTAAAAGTATTTGAAATCAGGATAGATGTTTTTGATTCTTTTAAAAGGAAGGTTTTGAAATCATTTTGAAACAAGATATAATTTTGAATAAAAAAGTTAGAGGATGCAAAACAATGTTCCACTAGATTTTTCGTAGGTTCCATCCTACTTAGGGTTCCATCCCTTTAACAGACTCAAAGTGGATTCCATTCCACGAATAAATTGGATTTTAAGATGTCAGTGCTTTTCTAGGAGTTTTAACAAAATTCCTAATTATAAAATAAATTACTTGAAATCTTGGACTCTTGATAATCTTGATATTCTTGATACTCATGAGTTTTCAATCTTGATATCTTGAATCTCTATACAGTCTTCATTCTTGGTACCTGCATGATTAAATCCTGCATATGCATATATATCTAAACTATAATGTTAGTATTTATATTTTATAATCTTATTCTAAGGTTGTTGTCATCAAAACCATCATCTCAATGACTAACAATGGAGGATACCGGTCGAGAGTAGCCGACGATGAATGAAGATGACGTTATTTTTGAGTCAATCATGGATCCACCGTCACGGAATAGGTGCTACGGCTTTGGCAATCAAGTGTTAATGAATAATATATTAAGATATAACAATTTAATAATCATTTAGTTCTAAAGAACTTCACATAGCTTTAGTTTCAGTAATAGGTTACAGATATAACAATTAACACATAATGTTGTAGCTTTGATAGTAAGATTACAGACTAAATTAAATAAGTATTGTAGGCTAGCAGACAGTGGAGAGCTAGCCAAATGGCCATGGTTGAGATAGATCTAACAAAGATCGAAGAATTAAGAGCTAGGGTGGCGCAGTTGGACGAGCAAAATCGTCATAGACCATTGATATGACACAGCTGTTGGACCAGCGTATTGCTGAATGCATCCAGCAGTATGGTGGCCACTTTCCATCCTCGGCTGGTTCAGGAGAATCTAGAGATGATTGACCGAAGTGACAGGTGTGTTTTTTTGTTTTGCATGGTTTAATAAGTTTTGATGATACATTGAGTTGGTTGAGTTGGATTTGATATGTTGTGCATATTGTTTAATTATACATTGAGTTAGTGGAGTTGGATTTGAAATGTTGTGTGTATTTTTTGATGATACATTTGGTGGTAGTAATTGTAAAATTTGGAAGTCGATGGTGAAGAGTTGGTGAAGGATTGATGTATATATTGTACAACTAGATGTATGTAAATTATGATAGCGAAGTTTGGTTTTATTTTATATGAATTATGCTTGATTTATTTCTTTATGATATTTGATTATGTTTGTAAGGTTTGATTTCATATTGAATATCTTAGTTGGATACATGCTTATTAGGTGGAATATATTGCGTTTATGGATCGTGGATGGCGACAATGCAACAAAATTTTCGACGGCTTCCAACGGCTCCCGATGGTCGGCAAGCCAAAAAAATCCAACGGATTTCGACACACAGCTGATCGTCCACATGTCTTCCGACGGTTGTTGGAAGCTGTCGAAAAATCGACAACGGCCTGTGTCGGGAGCTGTCAGAAATTATGTTCAGCGATGGATTTTTTTACAATGGAATTTTCTGATGGCCGTAGACGGTCTTGAGCCATCGAAAATTGATCTGATTATTGTAGTGTCTTGAGGTTGTCGTTGTTAACAGTAGTTTCGTCATCTCGATATTAGCAGAGCAATAAGAAAATAATCTGGGCTATGTTCGTAGACTATGGAAGTGAATGAAGCATCTTAGTTATATTTTTTTGCTCATTGTGCAATCTATAGCAAATATATGATATTTTCTATTTGTATTTGGAATATAAATAAGAAAATAATATGCATGTAACACTTGCAACCGAAAACATCAATTTGCAGCATCAAACTTATTTGTAATAGATAACTTTAAGTCATAACAATATTGATATTTATTAGAGTGAAAATAAGGTAGGAATGGCTCTAGCAACATACGTTGATGATTCAAAACATGTAGCTTTCGATTTATGATTGTAATTCAGTATATAATGAAGAATAATACGTCAGGCAATTCAAGATAAATAAGGCGAATTGTTTCATACATTTTGATCACATAGCGCATAAAATAAATTCTAATTTTTTTATCAATTAGTTATACATCATAGTAGAATAAACAGTCAAATTTGCGGGTAAACTATAACAGCTGACATAAGAAAGTTGAAAAAGGCAACATTATTAATCTTCGATCCTAAGGGGATAAAAAGTCATGCTACTTAGTAATTACATGAAATATGAAAATTTATTTGCCTTACATATGGAAGTAACTAGGCATGCAACAAGTAATGTAATTCACACAGAATAAGCTTAGAAAAAGGAATATTATGCAAATGCTTCTTTGGAAGCCCACATATATCTTATCGAAGTTGCATATGAATTGGTCTGCACGCAATATTTGGTCAGACTTGTAAACTATGCAATTATATTACTATTATTTAGGTAAGGCACCAAATCAATTTAAAAGTTCAATTCATTGCACTAAATTTAATATTCGGTGATCAATTCAGTCCCGTTCAATTGGTTGGGACTCTGTCTACGACTATCATTTGTTATCTCTCTTTTACTCTCTCGGCCACTTTAAGCCATTAGGACTGCTTGAATCCACTACCCTTTTTCAAACTATTCATGGAATACTTTAACTTTGACGATATCATATTTAATAAGATATAGGAAATAATACCATAGTGGGGTTAGGAATGGATATATTAGAATAAAATTAGTCCATACAAGGGTATGGAGTTTTAATTTTGAATTATATGCCTTATAAGTTCATACAACTAATTCGTAATAATGAGATAGTAAAATAGAAAGGAATATGTCTAGTCATGTATATAAAGGAAGTTACCATGTTCGGCTATAAGTTAAGTGCTGCGAACTATAACTTGGTTCATTACGTCTAGTCATATGCTAGCTAGTTTTTACAAACTCAAAATAACTTGGTATGACACCTAATTTTGTTTTGGAAAACAAAATTTGTTACGGTTTTTAACCAAAAATTTGAAAAATCGTTCAGAACTATTTTTTAGAAATTTAAATCCATACAAACATTCTACTTGAACCAAAATTATTATGTTGACGATAAATAAATCTTATATAAATCTAACCATAGTTAATAAAACACTGAATTGCATGTTTCAATACCTATATTAGTTGAGTACAAAGTGAAATGGATAAGTAATATTAACAATTATAAATTAATGCAAAAATATTTTCCGAAGCAAAGATCATATTGATGGTAAATAAATCCTATATAAATCTGACATTAGCCAAAAAAATATATTGAATTATATATTTTGATATCATAATATCACTTAAGCACAAATAAACTAAAATTTGCAAAGTGAAATGCAATATATAGTCTTAAAAATTATGAATTAATGCAAAAATATTAAGCAATGACCATACAAGCTCACGATGAAGAAGACCGTGAGAAGAAATTAGTCCAAAACTTTAATAAGTAATTGTAATGTCATAAAATAAATTATGATGTATGCCGGCGAAGAATAATATTAAGCAAAACAAGAATGCAATGTCGATAAAGGTAGAGAAAAACATATTTGTTGTAGCTTTCTTTACTTTCCTAATCTTGAACTAATATGCGTAAATTGTATCCTTCTTGTTGTAAATTCTATAGGGCTTCTTATGTTCTTTCTAGAATGTATAAAGAATAAAATAGTCATATGGTAGCAATAGTTTCCTGGAATGTCCATATTGACACTGTTGATATACACATGTGAGTAAATACATAAGCATCATAATTTATGTAGCGAATTTGACAGATATACCCTTAGTGCAAAGGGCATACGATAGAGTATGACCAAAATTGGTACATATGTGCTTCTGCACGGTTAGATATTTGAAACAGAAAAATCAATACAAATAAAATGCACACATGCTATAATTTTTGGTAGACGATGTCTTGATATTAATATATAAAACTGTAAACTTAAACAAAGTTATCCCTAAAACATACAACGAAAGATAAATATTTGTTTTTTTTAACATAATTCTTTATCGAGTTATCGTAAGCAAGAACATCATACATAGCACACTTGCATGTGTAAACTGGTTAGGATAGAATACGATGGGACATGTATATCCATCATGATATATTGCCATGAAGTAGCAACAACTATGGTATGAGATTCATGATCTTATATTTGCAATAATAGTACATCTCTTTACAAATTAGAGTAATGATATTGTAAAGGCAAAAATAGAGTAATATCAACGGAATATGCAACTAAAGTAATGAAATGTTGTCATTTTGTTGCTTTTTCTATTGCATTCTTTAACAATATAATGCCACATAAACATTAAGATTTCCATGTAACATCATCAGTCAATAAGAATATGATACAAATATGTCTCAAATCAATTTACTAATGTAACTATAACCAATTTCTTTGCTGTTTAATGAATATTAGTATTTTAAAAGTAGAAACTTCATCATAGACACTGGAAGCAATGATCTAGCAAGGTACAATAAACTTTGTAAAATTGGGAAATTAAGCACAGTTGGTATAATATTTGTAAGTAACATGAATTTAGAAGTGAAAGTAAATTTTTATCAATATCTATTTAGCATTAACACAATCATGAAATTTTTTATTGAAAAACCTAAGATAGGCCTAAAAACCAAAGAATTGGTAATATATATCCAAAATTCATGAAGTATCGGCATATGAAACATGTTATAGTGCAAGAAACATGATTCAAATCCAATAATCCATAAAATAAGCATGTTCTGTATATTCCGGACAAAAATATTAATAATTGTTTACCTACGACATGAAATTAAATACTAAGCTTCTTCCTCGCGACATCTCCTAGATCTGAATTGTTGGGATGTCGAATAAGATTTGATCAACCAAAAAATATTGTGCTCCATATTACTCAACCTACAAATAAAACTATATCAAATACGCTGCTAGTTAAGTAATAAAATTGAACAAAGTGTAAATCAGTTTCCTTTCATACCTGTTAAATTTATCTAGCAGTAAACATGGAAATTAGCAAATGAATGAATACTACTTTTGAACCTGTACAACATACAAACGACGGTCATAACACGGATTAACAAGACATGTTATGGACGTATCTATTAGTAATTAAACATCAAAGCATTATACGCAATTGGAATTCCTCTTCCAAACCAGATTGTTTTTCCTTTTTCAATCACATAGGAATTTCCTTATTTCCGTTTTTCCTTCTCGAATTTCAACTTCGGATTTTTGGTTCATTGTCGTCGTCTTTTTTAGGCAATTGCTGTTTTTGTGTCCATTGGTTCCACATTCTTTGAATGACTTGAATGACATTATTGCTTGGTGGTTCATGATTGTTTAAAAGCTTTGGCAAACTCCAATTGCTGTGCATCCTGAGTTTGAGCGGGGATGTTAGGAGAATATTATATTGTAAAAGGATATAATGAGAATATTTCAATATTAATGTTTCCTCTTTTACCGTATTTTATATAATTAGACTTCAAGTAATCTTGATGTAAATATAAGTTTTGTATTGTCAATTAAATTATTATTCTTTATTGGTTACTTGTTTCTTATCTACTCAATGTCTTTACACAATAACATATTTTTGGTTATTAGTTCCTCTCTAGTCAGGTTTTGATGTATAGCTATTGATGATATTTTTCTGTTTTTAGTTTCAATCTTAAATTATTTGTTTAAAGTTATAATCCATGCCACGGAGAAGTATATGAGAACCACCGGATGAAAAGCTTGTCAATATGATGTATGATAGTGTTGAAAATATTGACGATCGGTATTTAAGAAAGAAAATAAATGCTAAGACAAAAGAAATAAACATTCCTAATGTCAGATGCGGTCGTAATGTCGAGAAATTGTGCATGGAATTTGGGTAGACATATTGAATTTTAATATTAAAATTAAAAATCCATCCTTTTAAGCGTTAAAATTTCAAATTCAAATCCATGTTATACTTTGCCAACGTTTACAACTTTATGTTTAGTTGAAATTAATTACTAACATTATTTCTAAAATTTTGCAATCTTACGGTCGGTTTATGCACCGTTGTGCGGTTATACTAGTTTACTTCTAGTTCTACTAACTTATTCGAATATTTTTTGGTTTATATTACTAATCTCAAATTAGTCTTTCTTGACCAACGGACTCTAAGCTAATCTGCATTTCCGTCCACTTCGATTTCGCGTGTTGTTCAATAGAAAGCTACGTGACTAAAATTATAGTGTGTTCAACTGAACAAACTACAACAACAACAAAGCCATTATTTCTAATAAAAGTTGAGGTCCGTTAGAGATGGAATCCAAAAATAAATGATAAGCCAATTTAGAAGTAATAACAATAATAATAAACTATGACAATAATAATAAATAAAGTAGAATAATTAAACAAATGAAAATAATAATAAAGTAAAATAGAAATAAAGGTAAAATAAAGGTAAAATAAAAATAAAGATAAAAGTAAATATTTAAAGATATAAAAAAAAACCATGATTACTAATAACAAGCTTTCGGCAAGCGATTCGCGCGTGATGACGACACGTGCTTCGCGTATGAATTGTTTTTCTGCAAATTATATATATTTAACACATTCAAGAGAAAATTATTTGTAGAAATATTTAACCATATTTTTGCATTGAAATTATTTTTGCTAGTTTAAATTTTATTTTTAAGTTGCAATATCTATTTTTTTAGTTTGAATTTTTATTTATATTATTAATTAATAATTTATTTGTTAAATTCTATTTTTAAATGATATTAAAATTTGATAGTGTTTGTAGATGGATGTTTTAAATTTTTAAAAAGAAAATTATTTGTTAGATCCTACTTTTAGGTGATATTAAGATTAAATAAAATTTGCAGACGAACGTTTTGAATTTGCAAAAGAAATTTAGTTGTTAGAACCTATTTTCAAGTGTATTAATATTTGATATTAGAGGCATTTTCGGTAGTTCACGCTGACACCAAAAAATTGCGACACCAAAGGTGATACAACTATAAATAAAGATATATATAAATAAATAATAAAAATAACCATTTAAATATTAAAATCAAATTTTATTCTTTTTAGTTTAATTTTAACACAGCCAGTTCGTAGCCGTCCTCACTTCGTCAGAGTTCTTCACCTAAACTCACTATGAAACATGGACAACAACATACTTAAGAACTACCAAAACTCAATGCAATGAACCAAAGAGAAGTATTAAAACGAGCGTTTATGGCACGCGCTTTGCACATGATGATGATACGTGCTTCCGTATGAATTGTTTTTCTGCAAATTATATATGTTTAGCACATTCAAAAGAAAATAATTTATAGAAATATTTAACCATATTTTTGCGTTGAAATCATTTTTTAGGTTAAATTTTATTTTTATATATAGTTGCAATATCTATTTTTTTAGTTTGAAGTTTTATTTATGAGTGGTACGATACAGGCTTCGCGCGTGATGATGGCACGTACTTCGCTTTTGAATTGTTTTTCTTACAAATTGTATATGTTTAACTTCATCGAAAAATATGATTTATACAAATATTTAACCATAATTTTACGTTGAAATGATATGCAATTATTTTTAATTTTACTTTTTAAATTGCAACATCCAATTTTTTGTTGTTTTAAATTTTTATTTCTATTAATAACAAAGAATGAATTTAGTTTTTTATTAGTTCAAATTTCTATTCCTATTTATGTTGTTAATTAATAAAAAATGACTTTGGAAAAAATATTATTTGTAAGATCCCATTTTAAGTGAAATTTCGATAATATCCATAGAGATGTTTTGAATTAGTAAAGAAAACTTATCTGTTAGATCCTATTTATAAGTGATATTAATACTTACTAATATTTGTTTAAGAGCATTTTTGGTAGTTCACACTGATACCAAAAAGTATGACACCAAAGGAATTACAACTATTATTACGAGTGTCACGGCACGCGTTTCGCGTGTGAATTATTTTCCTTATAAATTGTATATGTTTAAATCGTTAAAAAAAATGATTTTTTTATTTTCAAGTGATATTAAGATTTGTGTATCTGTAAAGAAGTATTCTAAATTTAAAGAAAATTTAATTATAGATCTTATTTTTAGAAGTGTTTTGAATTCATAAAGCATTTTTAATCATTAGATCCTACTTTTAGGGACGTTTGGATCGGTAAAAGAAGTTTAATATTAGATCCTATTTTTAAGTGGTTAAAATTTGATAATATATAGAGGGACGTTTTTGATAGTTCACGTTGATATCAAAAAAGTGTGACACCAAAGCTATTACAACTATTATTACGAGTGTTATGGCACGCGCTTTGCACGTGGGTTGTTTTTCCTATAAATTATATATGTTTAATCAATCAAACAAATAATTTTTTATTTTCAAATGATATTAAGATTTGTATATTTTAAAGAAGTATTTTGAATTTGTAAAAGAAGTTTTTCTAGATCCTATTTTCAGAAATGTTTTGAATTTCTAAAGCATGTTTAATTGTTCGATACCACTTTTGGAGACGTTTGAATTTGTAAAAGAAATTTTGTATTAGATCATATTTTTAAGTAATTAAAATTCGATAATATATAGAGGGGCGTTTTTGGTAGTTCACGTTGATACCAAAAAAAGTGACACCAAAACTATTACAACTATTATTAAAGATACACACACAACTGTTAGAGCACGCGCTTCGTGCATGATAATGGCACGTGCCTCATGCATGAATAATTTTTCTACAGATTATATATGATTCATATGTTCAAGAAAAAGTGGTCTGTACAATATTTAGCCATGTTTTTACATTGAAATAATATGTAGTTAATTTAAACTTTTATTTCTAAGTTGCAACATTTAATTTTTTTGTTAGTTTAAATTTTATTTGTATTATTAATTAATAAACAACAAATTTCTAGTTAATTAAAGAAAAAAGTTTATTTTTTAGATCCTATTTTTAAACGTAGATGGACATTTTGAATTTGTAAATAAGTTGAACTGTTAGATCCTGTTTTTAGGGGATAATAAGATTTTTTAATATCGGGCAAGTTTAATTGTCAAGTTTAATTGTTAGATTCTATTTTTAAGGAATTTTAAGATTTGTTAATACTGTAAAGGGGTATTTTTGGTAGTTCACGCTAACACCAAAAAAGTGTGGCATCAAAGGTACTACAACTGTTAATAAAGATAGATAGATAGATAATAATACTAGTATTAGTAATGGTAAGAATAGAAATTAAAAAGACCAAACATTATGTCTTAGACTTCCATTTACTAATCATATAAACTAAACTTATAACACTATCCCTAAACCAATCCTAAACAAAGAAACTTTTAGCCCATGATACTATTACGTGAATCGCTAACTTTCACGCGTTCCTTTTCGATACCAACTCTTCACACATATTCCGATCCTTTAAGTCCATTTTTACTATTTCATCCTATGTCAATCTTGGTCGACCTCTACCTTTCTTTGAGCATTCAATGTGGTCTATAATTTCAACGCGCACAGGCCCCCCGGAAGGCTTCTGTCGGAGATGTCCAAACCATCTTAAGCTGCGTTAGACTAGTTTCTCTTCAATTAGTGCTACACCAAGTGCGTTATGTATATCATCATTTCTAATTCGGTCTCGTCTTGTATGATCACAACTTCATCGCAACAAACGCATCTCTGCCACACTTATCTTTTGGACGTGTTGTATTTTAGTATGTCAACATTCTGTACCATACAAAATCGCATATCTGATTGCCGTTCTGTTGAACTCTTGAGTTTTTGTGCGACTTAAAAGTTGAACTGAAAAAAATGAAAAAATAGAAGAAATTTTGGAATTAAAGAAGGAAAAATATAAAAAGTTGAGAAAATAACAGCGAAGGCTGAAAGAAAATATATAAGCGTCCAAGTTTGGTTCTCCTTTTCTACAGAAATTTTCTTTCATCTTTAGTATTTCCCAGTAGTGTTTTAAAGCCTAATACAATCTTGAGTCGACCGCAGTTAATTTTGAACCCTGAAACGCCATGCGCCAAAAAATGAAATGACTGCATTTGTTTCAATCATCAAATCTTAAATAAACAGTGATAACCACCAACAATGGTTCAATTGCCGTCAATTTAAAAGCGATGCAGGCCGCCAATTTCCAACCGCTAAAACCCAGATCCGCATTTCCGTCCACTTCGATTTCGGGTAGTGCAGCAAAGCCTTTCAGGCCTAATCCCGTATTAGTTTAGGGCCTCATACAAAAAAATGAATGGTGGTCTGTGTAATGGAAACCCTAGCCGTCGACTTCTGTAGCAGATCACACTGCGCGAATCCCTCGAAATGCTAAGTCTCGACCTTTTCGACGAACCCGAAGTCATTCGCGAATCGCTGCGAAGACATATCACACTGATGTTTCTCTGGTCGATCAAGTCATCCTTCTTGATAAGCAATGGAGAACAGGGCAGAGCGAGCTTCAACAGATACAAAATCATATCGATAACCTGAAAATCTCTGATCTGGATGCGACGGCTGTAATTAAGGAGTTGGATGAGAAACTTTCTTTGATCGGCAACATCGTGCATGACAGCGTACCTGTTGATGACGAAGTATGTTGCATTTTGACACTAACAAATTACAAAGTAGATAAAATGTCTCTTTTTTAAGGATTTTTTTTTTTTGATTTGGCCTTGTTTTTAAATTTATTATTGCAAATGGTATTGTTTTAAAACTAATATCAAATATAGCTATGTTTTGACCAGTTCGGCGTTGAACTTTCTAAAAGTCGCCATTGTAATTCTTTTTTGGTGGAATTAATTTAAAAGACAAAGATTTGTATATTTTTTGTCTCAAGGACACGACCTTAATATTTTTGCCACAAGGACAAACATTTTTCTAAAAATTTTTGAATGTCTGTACTTAGGCTAAAAAGCTGTGAAATTTTGTCCTTGACAATAATTTCCTGTTTTTTTTCCACTTTCGTTGGCGTCTTTTCAAGGAGTGCCAACTTAATTTTTTTTAAATTAAAGGATTTTTTCTTAAAAAAACTTACGCTGGCGACTTTTGAAAATTCGTCAGTGCATTTTGGATCATGTCAGCGCTGACTTGGCTAAAACATAGCTGTTTTTTGTATTAGTTTTAAAACTGGACAATTTGTGATAATAAGTTTAAAAACGAGGCCAAAATGGAAAAAAATAATAATCCTTTTTTAAACTTCTAATTACGGTTTATCAAATAAGTTGGTCCAGGAGATTGATATATGATGCTAATTGGATATGGTATATGCATGATGCGCATGAGTACATGTTTTAATATTACTGTTGTACCATATTTCAGATTTTTGGTATGTTGCATTGTTGTGATATTCATATCACTTATTTTTTGTGATAAGCTCAAAGAATAATTAGGTTATTCTTATCTATCATCTGCTGTAGAGTCTTTTTCCGATCATTAGCATGTGAAACTTATAAACCTAGCACTCTCTTTTGTTTTAGTTGTCACTTGAATTTTGTTGATAGCCATAGCGTTCAGGTGTATATGCATGGAGATTAATTTGTCTTTACAAAAGAAACTTCGTCACCATCCATTCTAGTGCTTAACTTGCGAGTGAGGATATTAAGCTTGCAGTTATAATACTATTTATTGCTGAGCCGGAGAATTTTACCTTGAAAGTTTTTTATTCCTTTCCAAAGGAGCATGATGCATGATTGTAACAATATCATGAATTATTTCATTGTCAATGACACGATGAAGTTTTGGGAGTTATCAATTTTTATCTTTTCTTAGGATTCTATTAGCTATAATACCCTAATATCGATTACTAACCATACTGTTTACATCACCATTTTCTCTATTAGCTTTAACACTTCCACTTTTCTTAGGATTCTGTTCTACAAGAAGTTGATGGTGTTAATGACGTGTTAATGTCATTATTTGAACTACTTCTCTTTTCTACCTAGTGAACGAATCATTGGAGATGACTTTAAACTTAGTGATTAGTAAGTTGAGAGATTCTAATCTTTATTGCTAACTGAAACTCAAGGGCTGACCGAACATAATGTAGCAACTTTGATTTGTCTTGAAAAATATTGGAGGTTTTAGCATAATTTGGTAAATAAAAATTTCATGCTACAAAAATAAATTTTATCTTTCAAAGTACATTTTGGTGTATGATCTTTTTTTGTGGTGGCCATATTATGTATCGTCGTATATATTTTTGACATACAATATATGAAAATTTTGGTGTGATACACATAAAATTTGTCACAGGAAAATAATCTTGTAGTTCGGACATGGGGAGAGTGCAAACAAAAAAACAACTTGTTTAATCATGTGGATCTTGTTAATAAGCTACAAATTGCAAATTTGGAGAAAGGTATTCAAACTCAAGTTCCCAAGATTTTTTAGAAGCCCTTCTCTATTCAAACATGTTCAGAATTAAGTAAAGAATGAAGTGAAAAGAGAGAAAATATACTTATTTTTTGGAACATGTGGTTGAAATCAAGGATATTTGAGGTGTAACAAAAATGTGGTGTAACCGATCCTTGCCATATATGGGTAAGGATCAGCTACACCTCATTTTTGCTACGCCTCAAATTCCCCTAATTTTAACCATGTTCTGAATTAAATAATAGAATGACGGGACAAGAGAGAAATTTTATAATTATTAAAATCGGAATAAGTGGTTGAAATAGTTGGGGGTTTGAAATGTAGTAAAAATGAGATGTATACCCATGTATATATATTTATATGTTAGAGAATGATTCTGCTACACCTCTCTCCTCTACACACATCTACATTCCTACGATTTCAGGTACATAAAAATGACATGATACTGTGTTCCATGTTTTCCCTAAAGGATCCGAGGTTGCTGGAAGAAGAGGCTATTATTTAAAAGCAGCAGGTGTATTCTTGAATAAAGCGCTGGTTAGCTTTGGATTATCATTTTTACACGAGAGAAATTATTATCTGCTCCAAACCCCCTTTTTCATGAGAAAAGAAATCATGGCCAGATGTGCTCAGCCATCTCAGTTTGACGAGGAGCTATACAAGGTAAAATTCGGGTTTGTATTAAATTTCGTGTAGTATGCTCATGGAGTTTCCCGTTTCTCTTAATAATCTGAGTATTCTACAAGCTTCTAGTAGTTAGGAAGTATTCTCTGAAATAGTAAAACTCCTCGGTATTTATCGGAGACGATGCAGATCCAAAAGTTGATCGATTTTTTTTTTTGGATACCTTACGATTTTCTGGGTGTTCAAAAATCAGAAACAGTTGACATCATCTGATTAAATCAGCGATATGGATTTTTATGGATGAAAATAATAAGTGAATTAGAAAAAGAAAGAAAGAAGAAGAAGGTGATGTAGGATTATTTCATAATAACGCACATGTGCACGGGTGCACATTTAAAACAAATTATTTGACTGCTACCTGTTTGATGAGGCATATAAGACATTTCTCCTTGTTTTCCATCAACAGGTAGTGGGTAATGGGAAAGGCGATGCAAATGAAAAATATATGATTGCTACTTCTGAACAACCAATTTGTGCCTACCATATTAATGAATGCATTGAGCCAGAAAAACTTCCTATGAGGTAATATCTGTTTTTACTTGTAAATGCTAAAATGATTTATGAAAGGTGTACATATTACTAGGAAATTTACAGTTCATGTTGTGGATCTCAGGTATGCTGGATTCTCCACCTGCTTTCGTAAGGAGTCTGGATCCCATGGACGGGACACATTGGGACTTTTTAGGGTCCATCAATTTGAGAAAGTGGAGCAGTTTTGCATTACCAGTCCAAATGATAATAAATCTTGGGAAATGCATGAAGAAATGCTCAGAAATGCAGAGGACTTCTATAAGGAGGTTAATGTATTTTAAGTAAGTAAACTCATTAGCAGTGCGACAAACCTTTTTGTCACAGTTGACACCATCAATTACTTCAGAGTCAAATGTTATATATAACTCACACCTACGACGTTATGAAACAATGGCTTGGTACCGAGGGCCAGAGGGAGGGAGGGAGGGAGTGTGTGTTTTGCATGATGAATCGAACTCCTTGTCTGTATACAAAATTGATTGAGCTTTAACTAGACTTTTCTATATTAGTTTAGCCTATATGCTATTGCATGAACACCAAATATCTTGCAGGTCCTACCCACTGAAATATATTGATGGAAAGACAAACCATTTTTGCTGCCATGCATGTTATAATCACAATAATTGGGATGACTTGAATATTGCTTCACTAGGATGTTTCCATCAGTTCAGCCACAAATATAGTCAGTAGGCAGAAAAATAATAATTTTCAGTAAATGTAAGTGCATTATTAAACAATTGATGTTTCCATGTAAGTTTTAGTGTGTCAAACAAGGATAAGGAAAATAGGCTCCCAGATGTCAGACTCTTGTCTGTACATGGTTCTCAAAGTTTCTAGTTTGCTCACGCCTTGAGTGCAATTGTATTCGGACTCAACTAAGGAGTGCTAGGCACAACGCTTACATTTGATCTGTCCTTACTATCATGGTTAGGACATCTTGATTATAATGTATATGACTAATCAAGTATAAGTGTTTTATTAGCACTGGCTAAATGAACGTGAATAAAATCGTAAGCTACATTTTTGCCGTTTGTGACATTCTTGTGAGAATGATTCATCCAAATTGAGTCTAAATTTTTAAGCAATAATTTAGTTTTGTTGCTCATCTTAGTAATTTTTGGCGGTTGATTTATGTTGAATGCTAACCAGCTAGGACTTCCCTACTGTGTTGTAAACATTGTTTCTGGTGCTCTGAATGACGCTGCAGCTAAAAAGTACGATATAGAAGGTTGGTTTCCGGCGTCACAAACTTTCAGGGAGCTGGTCTCATGCTCAAATTGTTCAGGTTTTCAGGCTAGAAATTTGGGTATTGCATATGGCCAGAAGAAGGTTGATTCTTGTTTTACCACACACTTTATTTATTCATCAGATAGACCGGGTTCTTGGACTTGGACTTCTGAAGGCATGAAAGTTCATTGTTGCTAATGTTGGTTTATATGTTTTAATCATTTTAGAGCAAATTTTGCATTCATGATTTTGCTTTCTGAAATACCTTTGAGCTATTTATTATTATTATTATTATTTAATTATTATTATTATTATTATCATCACCACTTTCCAAGGCAAGTGTTTGTTTTCTCTTGTATTTATAAATGATAATTTTGCAGGATGGTGAACAAATGCAGCAGTTTGTCCACATGCTTAACTGCACTTTAACAGCAACTCAAAAAACCATCTGCTGTATACTGGAGAACTACCGAAAAGAAGACGGAGTGATAGTTCCTGAAGCATTGAGGCCATTCATGTTTGGTATTGACTTTCTTCCATTTAAGAATTAAATTATCTTGACAAATGAACTTGTGTTTGGTTTGTATCTACTGTATTCTACAACTTATGTATGGTTTGTGTTTTACTGAATTCTGAACTGTAGTGCATTTAAGAATTAGACTATTTCGGCCATTGAAGAGCCAAGTTTGCTTAATTCTGAACTGAAGTGCATTATGGTGACCTATTTAGAACATTTTTTATTTATTTATTATGCACTGAATTATTTAAGCTGATCTTCTAAACTGCGATATTGTACAAGCTAATCCTGCTCAAACAAACTGATTAAAATTTGACTCAAAAAAGAATATTTTCAGAAAATTGGATTGTGTCTCGCATATTTAAATTCATCTTGCTTTATCTTATAAAACTAATATTGCATCTTCATTTATGCAACTTATAAAACTAATATAGCATCCAAAATGATAGCTCCATCAACACCAGTTTCTTTTTTTATTTCCATTACATGTGTGTGATTTTTTTTGTGTGTGCGCGCGCGTTACATATATGTGACGACCTCCATTTAGGAAAGTTTAAACCGACAGTAATCCACGCATGTTCGACCTAAACAATCCGGAACGTAGATAATCAATGAGGTTAAATAAAAAAATAAGAAGAGAAGAAGAAAACAAAACACAAAATCTCACAACGGAAACGATAAAATATTATAATCAAACAAACGGACCAAGTGCAAATCACATGGGATCGATCGCGTGGGCCCACACACGTGCCAGAAGAGGTCTCTCGAGATCTGAGCGAGATATTTGCAGCCTACAAATAGCATCCTAAAGCCTACAGAAAATGGACTGGGATTCTGCTACGTCCAGACTTTTGCCGAAATCACCATTGTACTCAAACTTCATTGTTGTACTCGAAAATTACTGCTGTAATCCGCTATAACCAACGAGCAAAGTCAATAAAATATTATTTTTTGAAGTGGACGTAGGCCGGAGATAGCCGAATCACTATAAACCTTGTGTCTGTCTACTTTCCGTTTTAAGTTTGTTATTCTTCATTTTTATCCTCTACATTATTTAGATCTGTAATTATATACTGCTGATCTGTGTTCATACACTGGTGCTTTCACGATATTAAATCCATAATTCAATTATTCAAATAATCTCCTATATTAAATTTAAAATAAATAAATTATCTAATAATTTAACATTAACAACTCAATATATTTTTACCCATATTCATCCAATAATTTCATTATATTTAATAACTTACAATAGTCAAAAGTATGTATGGTTTGTTACAATATATTTTCATATTACATACATTGGTTAACAAATAAGTATTTTTCTCATTTGAAGGTATGTGATAATAACATTGGATCCGCCATCCGAAAAGCGAACAACAACATGCTTGCTAAATGCTTTGTACTATAAACAGTCAACTACTCTAGATTTGTACTTTTTAATGTCATACAGTGTGGCTAATTAATACTCCTATCAATATTTTGTAGAATTAAAGCTTGAACTGATAAACAAAAAATTGTACTTTAATCCAAACAAAAAACATATTTTAGACAAAATGGAATTAGAGTTAGTGTGACCTATTTTAATTTATTTTGCTTTATATTACTTTGTGATTATTATTGTTGTTATTATGATCATCATCATCATCATGGTCGTCCTCGTCGTCATCCATATATCTACATACACCAACCCTAATTTTTTTTTTTTTGATGTTGTATATTTATTACACTCCTTAATGTAGACTCAATGCTACTGAATAACTATCTCATATCTTTTCCCTTACAATTAAGCGATGTAAAAAATAAATTGAAGATCAAGTTTGTTCACAACATAAAAAAATGCAAATTAACATCCAAAATGACAGATTCATTCCTTTTTTCTTTTTAGGTTACATTTATGGTTTAAAAACATAAGTATCGTCTGATCTAAAGGTACATGATGGAATGGATCCATCATCTGTAAAATTCTAAGACACAATGAGCAACATGCTTGCTTAACTATTTGTAAATCATTAGTCAAAGATTTTAATTTTTAATGCAATGTAGTATAGTCATTTAACGCTCTTAGTGTAAATTTTTAGGATACTACACTCTGCACTGCTAATTTACCATAGTCTACAGTGAATTATAGAAACAGTTATTGGCCTTGCTTGGAAAACCAACCATTATTCCATGTAATTTTCTATTCGGTGCCAAATTTCGAACTTGCTTGGGTCTCAAGTCAAAACAGTAGTGGTGCTCTTGGTTTTTTTTTTTTTGTTTTGTTTTTTGCTTGGATGAGAAAGCTCGTGGCAAGACATGCTGATTTTAAAAATTGATGTTGTAAAAGCTGAACTTTAATGGTTATTTGGTTTAAAATTTGTCAACAATCAATAAATCACAATTTCTTTATGGCAATAGTTTACATACATACACATGCACACGCATGAACGCACCCACGCACCCACGCGCGTGCACGCACCCGCACGTGCACACACACATGATGATGTTTTATAAAATCTACGTGTGGTGTTATTATTTTAGATTAGGATAACACGTTAATCATTATGTGCAAGTGATCATTTTTCTTTAGCCTAATTGAACATCGTATATTTTTTCCCCTCCAATTAAACCTGCACTAAATTTACCCGCTGTCAGCCAAGTTGATAAGAATATATTCGGTGGACTACCTTAGGTGACGGTTGAGCTAGCACTGATGGTCGGTTTTTTTTGTTGAATACCTTGGTCGAAGACTCTAGGTAATTGATTGTTCACATGAATTATTATTGCACCTTCATCTTCAATCTTCCCTTCAGATCTTCGTCTTATTTAACATCTATTGTAAGATAACATTTAGTATGGTTAAGTTTTCTTTTAGGGTTTTTATATTTTATCCGCTTAATGTTTATCTTGGTTTTTATTTATTTGCCTGCCACTGTTGCTGTCTAAAGCTAAAAATAAACTAATAAAAGAAAGAGCCTTGTATGTTTGGAGGTTGAAGAGTGACCATGAGGTTATCAACTTTGAGTTTCATGTTTGAATTTTATGTTCATATGGTAGTCTCGAGCTGAAAAATTATGTAGTTGAGCTCCTTTTACACACATTTTTTCCCTCCTTCTATGAAATGTGTATATCAACTGTCAGAAATGGCGACAATAATATCCTTATTATTAATTATCAAATTTGATGGTGTCTTGTACTTTTTATACAATGGTTTGGAGTTTTTCTTACATAACAAATCGGCTCTTTTTAGCAGTTTAAAGTGCTCAGCACTTTCTAATGGATGAATTACATCAAATATTAGTACAATTAATTGCACTGTTGCTTAAACTTCGTACGCAGTTGCTTTTTCCAACATCATGCTAATTCTCCCTAAATTCATCTGAGATATGTATGTCATTGATGTACTTAAGCTTATCAGGAAAGTATTGCCTGAAGTATCACAATAATTTGCGTGTATTAGGTACATGAAGGGTGTCCACGACAATGGTGCTGATTGCTGTGTATATATTTAGGTGTGTGAAATTTTCCATACACTGTAAATTAGCTCTTTTTGCAGTTTTTAGAGCTCCACAGTTCTTATATGTGAATTACTATCAGTACAGTTAATGGCACTGTTGCTATAACTAGTACACAATTACTTTACCCAATACAGTGCCGATTCAGTCATTGATGAGATTAAACTTATCAGAAAGTGCAAGGCATCCTTTACCCTGTTTCTCTTGTGATTACTTATAATAATGTCTTTTTATTATATAGCTTGAGGAATCAGCACTTTATGGGTGCTTCTGAATATATTTTAACTATACTATTGAATGTTTTCCGAATTGACTTCCTAAAATCAGCATGCTTATCTAGTAAAAGCAAAAGTATTCTGCTTCTGATTGCCAAACATAATTTTGATCTGATTGCCAACAGTATTCTACTTAAAATGAATGGTTTTTTGGACGCATTCATGGACCAATTTTTCACTATGGGATTAGCAGTCAGTGAATTTACGTCCAACTTAAATTAGTCGCTTTGACACGTTTATGTTAGCGTCTGACCCAAAGTGATATCTCCTGTTTAAAATTATTCTACACATGTATTGAAGTTAGAATCACAAGCAACAACTACAAATAATAATCATCATAAAAAAAAAAAGAAATTCTTAGCACATCCGGAAAACAAGAAGTTCTACTCATTATTATATGCCAACTTACAAAATGATATTTTGCGAGTATTTTACTGAAAAAATATAAAAGAAAACAATTGATACACTTCAATAAAAATATTAAAACAACATAATACCGACGATGGTGATTTTACTGGAAAAATAAAAATAAGATTCAAATCAAATAACGAAAGGAAAGATTGAGAAACAAGAACAAAGCCAAATAGAAAAATGGAATCATTAAATACTGTGATGGACGAGGGAAGTGAGGAATATAAATAGGGCTCAGGAAGTATCTAGATAGAATAATGTGTTTTTGTTAATGATTGAGAAAAAATAAAAGAAAACAATTGATACGCTTAAATAAAAATATTAAAACAACATAATACCGAAGTTGGTGATTTTATTGAAAAAAATAAAAAATAAGATTCAAATCAATTAACGAAAGGAAGGATTGAGAAACGAGAACAAACCCAAATAGAATGAGGGAATCATTAAGTACTGTGATGGATGAGGGAAAAAGGGAATATAATTAGGGCTCAGGAAGTATCTAGATAGAATAATGTGTTTTTGTTAATGATTGAGAAAAAATAAAAGAAAAACAATTGATACGCTTAAATAAAAATATTAAAACAACATAATACCGACGTTGGTGATTTTGCTGGAAAATAAAATAAAAATAAGATTCAAATCAAATAACGAAAGAAAGGATTGAGAAACGAGAACAGACCCAAATAGAAAGACGAAACATTAAGTAATGTGATGGACGAGGGAAGAAGAGAATATATATAGGGCTTAGGAAATATCCAGATAGAATAGGACTTGGCAGCCGTTCCTTGAAAAAATAAATCTAACGTCATGAAATAGAGTTGTATATAAGCAGTTTTCTCACTGTCGTGATTTGCAATTTTTGTTGATTACAATTTGCTACATGTCCCATACAAGTAGAGCTCTAATTACCGAGCCTGGTAACAATTCAAAGACCTTTACAATTAGTAGAGCTGCCCCACCTCCATTAAGAGTCATCTTTTCATATGGATAAATAAGCAGATATGTGGTTGCAAAATAACATACATATTGTTGTGTTTTTGAGTTTCACAGAATCTACATGTCACGAATGATATATGACTTACAAATTACATATTTCAATGCAATTTCGTGCAGGTTTTAACCACTTGAATTCTTCTATATTGATGCACTATAAAATTGAAGACATACAAAATAGTGATAAATGATCATAACTGAATGGGTTGCAAAGTAATAAAATTAGACATTAAACTATAATGAAAACGTTGGAGTAAGTGAATAAAATAAATAGCATAATAGCAACGTGTTTTATATACGGTGGAGTAAATGCCCATTGTGTTTTTGTCATGTCCTATTGTGTTTGTTAATCGAACGGTTGGATCCATAATCCTCGGCAACAAATACATGGATCACTAAGTCTAGACGTTAGATTTATTTTTTCAAGGAACGACTGCCAAGTCCTATTCTATCTGGATACTTCCTGAGCCCTCTTCCCTCGTCCATCATAGTACTTAATGATTCCGTCTTTCTATTTGAGTTTGTTCTCGTTTCTCAATCCTTCTTTTCGTTATTTGATTTGAATCTTATTTTTATTTTATTTTTCAGTAAAATCACCAACGTCGGTATTATGTTGTTTTAATATTTTTATTTAAGCGTATCAATTATTTTCTTTTATTTTTTCTCAATCATTAACAAAAACACATTATTCTATCTAGATACTTCCTGAGCCTTATTTATATTCCCCTTTTCCGCGTATCAATTATTTTCTTTTATTTTTTCTCAATCATTAACAAAAACACATTATTCTATCTAGATACTTTCTGAGCCTATTTATATTCCCCTTTTCCCTCATCCATCACAGTACTTAATGATTCCCTCTTCCTATTTGGATTTGTTCTCGTTTCTCAATCCTTCGTTTCGTTATTTGATTTGAATCTTATTTTTATTTTTTTTCAATAAAATCACCAACTTCGGTATTAAGTTGTTTTAATATTTTTATTTAAGCGTATCAATTGTTTTCTTTTATTATTTCTCAATCATTAGCAAAAACACATTATTCTATCTAGATACTTCCTGAGCCCTATTTATATTCCCCTCTTCCCTCGTCCATCACAGTATTTAATGATTCCCTCTATCTATTTGGGTTTGTTCTTGTTTCTCAATTCTTCCTTTTGTTATTTGATTTGAATCTTATTTTTATTTTTTCCAGTAAAATCACCATCGTCGGTATTATGTTGTTTTAATATTTTTATTTAAGCGTATCAATTGTTTTCTTTTATATTTTTTCAGTAAAATACTCGCAGAATATCATTTTGTAAGTTGACATATAATAATGAGTAGAACTTCTTGTTTTCCGGATGTGCTAAGATTTTTTTTTTTTTTTTTTAAGATTATTATTTGTAGCTGTTGCTTGTGATTCTTACTTCAATTCATGTGTACATGTGTAGAATAATTTTAATCAGGAGATATCACTTTGGGTCAGACGCTAACATAAACGTGTCAAAGCGACTAATTTAAGTTGGATGTAAATTCACTGACGGCTAATCCCATAGTGAAAAATTGGTCCATGAACGCGTCCAAAAAACCATTCATTTTAACTCCATTGGTCCATGAAGCACTAGCAACTTCTAGTGTAGCTTCATACCAGATCTTATTAGAACGGCTATGTGTTATTCTTTTTGAATCATGCAAACTATATTCACTGTTGTGTTTTTATTTGATATGCATGTGTATATGTATGCATGTATTAGTAACCGAGTATCGTGTGCTGTGTTAGGGGCGAATTTGTGGAAGTCGGTTAATAAATATTAATTCCATTGCTACACAATAAGTCTAATATGGTATAATTACTACCATTTCCCCTACATATTAAGGTCTGGGTTTATCTATTCCAATGGTACTTTTATTATCGAGCTTTAATGAAATGAATAAGTGAATCACAGTTTGGTTTTATTATGATATAAGTGATTTTTTAATGCTGTTTTGATTTCTCTTATTCGCATGATCCAGATCAGGCTAATTCTAAGCTACAAATTTGACAGGTGTACAAAAAATGTTTACTAAATGTGCTCTAATCTCATTCGCGTGAGCCATTTGATTTATTGATTAATGTTTACTAAGTAACTAATTTGCAGGTTCTACTTCTACCTCTGTGAAGCTCAACAGCATAGTGCATACAGTCATTGCTTACTACCAAAAAGAATGGCAAACCTAAAATCTGGTTTTTGAGGTATGATACCTTTTATTTTATTGATTTTTTTATTTAGAATTTACTCTTATCAGTTAATTGCTTTAAAAAGTCAAAGTCTTTGATTTGATAGAAGATTCATATATAAGTTAATATAATAATTAACGTTAGACAAATCTACTTTAAAGTTAAAAAACAAAAGAATCCCGAATTGGGTAAGAACTAACTTATAAAAGTTGTAATCTTCGCTTATCCAAAAGCTACTTTTTGATATTTGCTTTTAGAAAGTAAAAAAGTAATCTAATTTAAGCAATCTAATGGATCCCTAACTATAAACCATATAAGAATCAAGGTTTAAAATTCCGTTTTTTGTTTCCGTTTCGGCCATTGGTAATTTTAAAATTTTCGATTCCGTTTTGAAAATTCCTGAAGGTTTCGCTTTATTTCTGGTTTTCTAATTCCGATACTTTTCTTGCTTTAATTTGCTATATATGTTAATAAATATACAATACTGTCAAACATTTATAGTACATTTTTTACATTACATATAAAATACACACTTTAATTAAAAATCAATTGTGTAAGATTCTGTATTATTCATTTAAGATTTTAAAAATTTGATCAATTTTGAAAATTTTATAGTTTTTTATTATGTCTCGATGTAAATTAACAAAAGTATAACAACTTTTTTATGAAACTACATGATTTCTTATCTATTTATTTGTTTTCCCGATTAATTTGTTTCCTTTTTCTAATTACTATATATTTGCTGTATTTTTTATAAGTTTTTTTTCAATGAAAGCAAATCCGAAATTTAGACCGGAACCGGAATTTTGATCGGATTTCGTTTCGGTTATGAGCGAAACCGAACGGAATCGTCGGAATTCCGCCGGAATTTCGAACGATGATATGAATATGTTTGCAAATTGTGTAAAAACTGAATTTTGATTTGTTTCTGGTAACCAGATTCCAACAACTATTTATTATTCATGGATTTGAGTTATTAAAGGCTATTCACAGCTTTATTGTGTGCAAATGTTCTCCATATTCCAAACATCACTGCAACTTATTTTTTTGAAGCTTTTTACTTAAGATCTTGATGGAACCAAGGTTTTAAATATCGGATTTCGGTCACGTTTCGTCTCAGAATTTTTACACAAGTTATCTCGTATCGGGAGAGATCTCGGACGAGATGAGTAAGTATCGGGTGTACATCTCGGATTGACATCTCGGGTCTTATAATGCATCTCGGGAATATCTCGGATGTACTTATGTGTTTAAAATTGATGAGTCAAAAATTTATTTAACGATTATAACTTTCTTAGTAAAAATAAAAATGGTAACATACTTGATTTACATGGAAAAAGAAATATTTTTAAAAGAGTAGTAGCTTGATCAGCTTAATTGATTCGGCAATGATTGATTAATATCTTTTTATTTGAACGTAATAAAGAAGTGAAACCTTTCGCTATGACTCATTAAGATAAAAAGTAAAGAATATGTTCAAGAAGTTGGTAAATTATAATTGGATTGAGTAGTTTCTTTTGAATCAATATGAAAATAAAAATTATTATGGAAAATAAGTGTTGAATATGTTATGCATGGGTGAATTACTTGGAATTTGTTATGTGCTTTCATGCTCATTTAAAAGGCCTCACGGTTATGCATGTATGGAACGCATATTAAAAATTGATTTTTTTAAAATAAACAAGTTGATTCTAATCCCATTTAAAAGTCCTCACGGTTATGCGTGGTTAGAAGATACTTGAATTTATTTTTTTTAAATAAAATTGGAATACTACTAATCTCATTTAAAAGTCCTAACGGTTATGCATGGTTAGTAGATATTCAAATTCCTGATATAAATATACCACAAATAGACATAACTGTATGGTTTTATATGATGACATAATTCCCATCATTCTAAAAGTGGAATATGCGCCTAATAAGATATTTATGATTTTTGTTTGATTTTTTATTGAAATTTAATATATATATATTCAACTGAGTTTTAATGTTGAATTAATATCGATCACTTTATCTCTATTTTCTCTAACACTATTACTCTTTTGCTGATAACAAAAGGGGGAGAGAAAAGTTAAGATTTTGTCAAATAAAATCAAACAAAGGTCAAATAATTTTCTATTTGCATCTAGGTTCATTTGCATATTTTTATTTGTATGCATATATGTAGGGGGGCTTTGTGTAGAGAGGAAGCATTTAAATAGGGGGAGCAATTAGAGCATATCTATAATCAAATACATTTAACATATTCAAAATCTTAAATATATGTTTGTTATCATCAAAAGGAGGAGATTGTTGAATATGCGATTATATGATTATTGTTTGATGATAATAAACATATGTATATTCGTTTAATTGTATTTGTTAATGTACTATTTTATTTTTCATAGATTAAATAAATATTTGCTGAATAAAATTAAATAACACAGAATTTGAATTCAAACAGAAATTTTATTCAAACAAATATTTATTACAATTTTGAATAGTACAAATTCAAGCTCTCACTATTCACTATACAATTTCAATTACAGTACAATTTCTGATTACATCACAATTCAACTTACATAAATTCCTCACTACATATCACTCACACTCGTAGTTCATCTTCAACTTCATTCCAGTTAGAATCCAGCATCTGAGCAATCTGCAAAAATATTCACTAACGCAGTAAAATTGAAAAAGAAATATTTTTGCAATATAAAATAAAATATGGATTTTGAAAATATTATTTGCCTTGGTTATTTGAGTTGTTCGTCATCATTTACATTTGAATCCATCACACGAACAATGTGACATGCACAGTGTATCACTGTACATGCCACAAGGCCGTGCACACCGATATACACTTGATAATGTTGCAGGGACAGGTGAGCACAAGGTCAAACCCAAAATAAAAGGATGGGTTCACCTCAGGTGCAATATAAATAAAATCTCGACACGAGCACAAGGTCAAACCCGAGCGTTTAAGCTGGATTCAACTCAATGTACAAATCATAATACAACAGTGCCGCATTCAAGTCATAGAAACAAATAACAATAAAGCCAGCTCAAAGAATCATATGTGCACGAGCCAGGCCATAGAGTAGTTCAAGTGCATGAACACAGTGAAATGCACAAAGGCATAGCAACTGCACCAAACCAAGACCACAAGCCAATTCTAACAACTACTACAATGAACCAGCAATATGAAAAAGGGCAGGTGGACAGTACGACTTAGTCAATATGATCAAGGAAAACTAAAAACAACACCCAATACACATGAATGCACAAATGCACCAAGTAAGTGACACGGCGAACATGACAGCAACTTACATGTACACCATGACATCAAGGCAAGAAGCTCAAAGTCAATGCACAACAACCTCGGCAAACAACAACACAGTCTCAAATTCAAATAACAAACAGGTGAACCAAACTAGCCAACGCAACAAGACTCAAGTCAGCAAATACACAGTGGAAAAGATCAATGCAGACACAAATAAAGACTACAAATTCACGTCCAGAAAATGTAAAGTCGAAGGCCACAGTGAAGACCAGTTCATGCAACAGTGACCAAGTAGCATGTGACAGTATCAAGTGAATTCACCAAACCAAGCACGTGAAATCTCAAGCCAGTTACAAAGCCAAATGCATCAACCATCAGGTTAGAGCAACCAAGTGCACCACTGACCGTACAACATGGCTCAACAACATATGCACAAACACACATCTACTACAATAATGAACAGAGCTGACAGTAAGAATATGAATGGTATAACCGAAATCAACAAAATCAATATCGTCAAAAGAATTCAACACAGTGGTGGTCACGAAATCAAGTTACAAACAGAGCCATCAGAAATTCACAAAATCAAAATAGGCGAAGTCAAAGCAAAAATCAACACCGTGATGACCACGATATCAATTCAAAACCGTGTCAACCAAGTAACACGAATTTATACGAATTTGAATAAGTCAAAGAAATCATCAGCATCAAAACAATATCGATCGGCCGAAAGCATAGTATTGAAAAAATTAGACGAACGAAAATTTAGGAGTTCGACTCCTATAAATTGCAATATTCATCATTGGCAATATCCATCGAGTTCAAGTACGAAAACACTAAAGCACAAAAGCATAAATTACATACCGAAGCAAAGAAAGAACTCGATCAACGAAGCAGCCGAAGTGAGCAACAAGTCGGCACTTCGAAAAGCCCTAATTTCCAGAGCAGAGAAAACGAATCCCTAATTTAGTTGCAAAGAGGAACGACCGCCATTCTCAAGAAAAAGAAAACAGGCCGGAAGTATAAGAGAGAAAGAAATAAAAGGGGCCGGCCTTGTTAAAGAATAAAAAAAGGCTTTGTGTTTAAAATTAGGGTTATTTTAATTTTAAATTGTTGTTAATTGTATTTTCCTTTTTAAACCGTTTAAATTTCTAGTCGTGTGACTAGGGGACAAACTACGTGGCGTAGTTTGAGAATTCGCAACTCAGTGGCTGAGTTGTGGCAGAGTTTTGAGCGTAGAGTTAGGTTTAGTCGATAGCGGGTGTCGCGAGTTTACGTGTGTAAGCGTCTGACTATCTAATTTCTAGTGGAAACCTTGGGGGCAGCACGTAGGCAGAGTTTTGCCGAAGCTGGGTAAATTCTGTGTCGTTCTATATCTGCATTTTATTATTCTGCTATTATCTGTGCTGCTATTGTTCTGTGATCTGTGTTGAAATTATTTTATAAGCTTCCGCAATTAATTTTTATAATTTATACCATCACTCTATTCACCCCCCCTCTAGGGTGAAATCGATCCTACAATAAGAAAAATGTATAACTTCGGGTGAGATTTTGATCCATATATCGGGTGAGATTTGAATATCTCGGACGAGATGAGTGTCGATGGAGATATGGAGGAGATTTGATGCCTTGTCTCGTTTAAGTGTGAAAATGAGATCTCAGACGAGATATGGGAGATTTAAAACTACGGATGGAACTGCACCGATTTCTACGTCAATATGTTAACAATGTAGTAGGCAAACAGCACCAAGTAGTATGCTAATAGTCTAGAAGAGTCACCTTGCTAAAACAAATCTAATGCATAAAAACATATTTACAGTTTCTGATTCAAATTCCAAGCAGTCTGCACATAATTTTCAAAATGCTGAATTCAAGGGTCCTCTGCTTTTGCTATTTCAGGTTTGTTCAATAAGTATTTGTTTTGTTTAATCTTTGGTTGTGTTTGTCTGATGTGTTAACTTGACAGAATATGGCCTTTGTAGTGATCAATCTTTATCTTGATACTATATATTGAATGAAGACAATGGATCAACACACATACTCTCTCGCATCCCTAAGTTCAACATAGCTGATCACTCTAACATCCCCAAATTTACTCATTTTTATATGGATTGTAAAGTACATATAGATGGAGAATTCACTCCTATTTGCTCCTAAAAAACCGAGTTTTATAAGATTTTAGAACAGAATCTTTATCATTCCTGTATTAAAAATATAACAGAAATATTCAAATTAGGTAATATGCATGGAAAATGCAAATGTGCTAATTTCTACAGCTTGGCTTCAGTCTTACTGTATTTCTGCAAGCATGCTAGACAGTTACTCTTCAGTGTGCATGTGGATTGATTCATAAGATGAGAAACTTAAAAGTAAAGAATGAGTTATGTTTTGTTTAATTTTGTGTGCGTACTCTTTGCAATAATATGAAGAGGAGATGGAGCATTTGATTATGGTGATGCTTTAACTAAATTAATTCTCTATTTTGAGTCCCAAAGATTGGGTTATTTACCAGATAGCCAAAAAGTCAGTTGGAGAGGCCATTCTGCTCTCGAAGATGGCAAAAATGCATGAGTGGATCTTATAGGAGGATATTATGATGCTGGTGACAGTGTAAAATTTGGCTTTCCAATGGCTTTTACAGCGACTCTATTATCATGGAGTGCAATTGATTTCAAAGAAAAACTTGCAGTTAGAAAAAGAGCTTAACAATTTTACAGAAGTTATCAAATGTGGAACATACTACTTTATCAAGTCCCTCCCTGAACCTGAAGTATTTTATGCAGAAGTAGGAGATGGTAACTCTGATCATCAATGTTGGCAAAGACCAGAAAATATGACTACTACTCGTAATTCTTATTGACTTGATGCTTCTCATCCTGGCTCTGATTTGGTTGCCGAAACTGCTACTGCTTTAGCTGCTGCCTCGATAGTATTCAAAAATTTTGATATAGATTATTCTGATGCTCTTCTCTGCCATGCACGACAACTCTTCGATTTCGGTTGGCTAGGGTAGGGTATATTCTTCCAGTGTTCCTGTTGCAAATGGTTTTTGCTCTAACTCTGGATATGAAGATGAACTCTAATGAGCTGCTACGTAGGTGCATCGAGCTATGAATGAGCAATCGTACCTAGATTTCATCAAAAATTTCTTTAAGGTCAAAATTATCTGTTAAATTTTGGTGATACAAAATTATAAATAGAGGGAAATACATATACAAAAGAAAGAAAGAGAAGATTGTGTTTTCTCTAATTAATAGGCATATTTGAGTATGTTTATTTCTCTATCTAATTGACTAATCAAATTATTTTTTGCCATCTAATGTTAACTTGCGCATTAAGGAATTGATTATATAAATAGAGGCTAGAAGAGAGGATACAAGTGTGATGAAAATCTATTTGCTAATTCTCTCTTTTCCATCTTTGTTCTTTTTCTCCAACAATTTTAGCCACATAGATATTTGCTCTATTTCTCAATTTGGTTATTGATTCAATTGTATTTAATTTACTTTAGCTTTGTTTTATTGATTGTAAACAAAATTTTGGTGAATCAATAAAGTGGGTGGTTGGGTGGAATATTTTGTGTTATTGCGTTTTGATTTCAATTCCGTCTTGTTTTTAATTCAAGTTATCTTTTTGTAATTTGGGTGACAAAGATCTGTTGATAAAAACTTTCGCAAAGCGCTACTATTTTCATAACAGTTTGATAGCAGAGCATAGATCATCGCAAAGCTTAGAGTAATTTTGGTTTGAAAAATTATTGATATCGGATATGATTTCGTTTTCAAAGATTGCTATCTTGGATGGGAAAAGTTGGGGTATTTGAAAGCCTAAGATGGAGGATGTTCTTTACCTCAATGATCTTCATGATCCGATTGATGGAGATGGAAAGAAGCCCTCTGATGTAGATGATGGAAAATGGAAGAAGATGGATAATGTAATGACCCGCAAATCCGTACTCCTTTGTGTCGACAATATTCTCCATCAGTTCAACTCAAATTGGACGGAAATACGAATAATTAAGGTTAAAGGAGAAAAAGGTAGAAGAAGAAGAGTAAAACAACAACATAGAATCTCACAGTCGTAGCGGAACAATATATAATAACAACTGATCTTTATACAGAAAGAACTATTACTGTTTTATACACTATCATCAGAGTACAACACAATCAATAGCACAAAACTGAACAATTATAATAACTTGTCCTCACAAAACTAACTATACGACTTACACTGCACAACGGAATATACATCAAATACGTTTGATACGTCTCGCTATTCAGCTCGTCTTCTGAGCTCCATAGCATCATATCATGTATCTGTAATACTCGGTCCGACCGGAGCATTATAATAAAATAACATCCGAGTCAGTCTGAAAAACCAGCATGAGAAAACACACTCAATTGGATTATTAAAGTTTTCAAAATCTTTTGAAATCAAAGGTATCACGTAAGACCACGCCACAAGTAAACATGTCGGGGTTTTATCTTACAATAACCAAAACATTTTTATCAAATTCGTCTGATGTTATAAAAGTGTCTATAGAAGGTAAAATAGAATCTAACTGAAATATTTGCATCTCACGTTCCAGCATAGTTGGACACAATCAAAACCGTACGGGCTTTTATTGGAAAATGGATTACATACAATGGCAGGGCTACTGGATACCGCCCATCATAGTACCTGGCCTAGATCAGCATACCGAAAACCCCTCCTGATCCCCCGCAATACAAGATCGGCCTATCTTTAACTTGGATAGACCGAATAAGATCACCTCGCGGTTGGGATCAGCAATCGCCACACAACCAAAATCAAATGGACTCTAGACAGGGATGATCTTACCCTAATTGGGTGCTACCCACTTAGCCTTGCTGCACCTCCCCTGTTTTAGCCATTTTCGGTTGATGAGGCTTGAGGCTAAGCGTTACCTTTTTTAGAACACATTCTTAGAATGCTCATCGTCCTCCAATGACGATGATTTGATAGCATTCGTCTATACAAGTTGCCATGAGTCTGGACAAGTCGAATCACCGTCTTCATCATCTTCACGGTCTTCATTCGCTACGTTCAAACCGGATTGAAGTGGTTTCCAGATAATTAAATCGGATCCCGTTCTCTTCGAAACGATCAGCGCATTGGACAATATTGATAGTCGGTTATTTAACTATCAAATTTAAACAATCATTCAACCAATTATTTTATTTCAACTGAAAAACACCCAGTCTTATTAAATTTAGATTTTTAAATAAATTAAATCACTTTATCCAAAAATACACTTAAAGCACTTAAAATAAAACTACTTAAATCACTTTATTTAAAATAATAGTGAAGAAATTCTAAAATGATTTTCCAAATAAAACTTTAGCCAAAACTAAATAAAATTATTATATAAAGTATAAATATTTAATAATTATCCTTTAAATCATGATACTAATTTAATCTTTTAAAAATAATTAACTACTGTAATGAACTCAATTAATATTTACTTTAAGACTTTTAAAACAAATTAAATAATAAATCTCCTAAAAACATTCTTTTAAAAACACCTTTTAAACTTCTAATTTATACTTAAAAATCTTTCTTTGAAAATATACTTAGCTTTTTAGGAAAATACACTTTCTACTCCAATATAGCCCATCTAATCCTTTACAAATCATTCTCGATTTATCTCCAGTTTAATTTACGTCCCAATCCCGTGCACTTTCTTTCCCACGCTTTTAAAAATAAAACTCTCTTTATTTTTAAAATGAATTACCCTTTCCTTATAAATTCCCATCGTTAATTTATGCATTCAAATTACCCGCTGGTAAATATTCACTTTACTTATAAACCTAGTATATAAATCCCATAATCTCATTTCCTCGTATAATCATTGTTTCAAAACACTTAATCGATTTTCAAATTGGTTTTCATGAATTAAATTCCATTTTTAAGTTTATTTCTTGATTTACCCAAATTTATTCCAACGTCCATTTATCCCAGATTCGCTCCTTTATTATGATTTTAAAACCTTATTTAAATCTGAAATATCAATTTCACACTTTATTTCAAACTTCTCCTTTAATTTTCCAAACCCATTTAAAACTTAAATTTTAAAAATAAATTCTTTGTACTTAAAATCAATATTGCTTAAGTCCTTTCCTTTTAAAATCCTTTAATTCACATATATCCAAAGACTCTATTCTTTTTCTATGTTCCGGAATTTATTAAATAGGATTTTAAAATCAACTATTTACCTTTTTTCCTAATTCACCCTTTTAAATTTATCCATCTTTACCATAAATTTTCCCTTTTTATTTCCCTTTATAAATTCAATATTTATATTTTTAAAATACCACAATATATCCAGCAATATATTAACATCAAATAAATTAATTTTTTCAACGTAATATATCACAGAATTATTTAACATTTCATATATCACTGAAATGAAAATAAATTCAACGTTTTCGAGGAATCCAGTGGATCCCTCCAACCTGTTTTCTTGCATGCACAGATTTAGCACAATATAAAAATACCAATCCTACTTCGAGGGGCTATCATGGTATATATGGTCATCTGCTATTATGCGGGGCGAATAAGGTCTCATCCGCTATATAATACATGAATATCAGTCACTCCAATATATATACTCTTATATATAATATCACATCCAGACTGATAATAATTATCAATTTCTATCAATCATCCAATAATTTAATTTTAACTAATTAAATTAACCGGTAATCTAATTTGAGTTAGATTAACTCACCTTTGACCTTTAATTTACAATCCGATCCAAATCGGCATGTCTCTCCACGATTTTTGACCTTGTATACATATTATATGATTTATTAACATTCGAAATAATCGAGTAATCAATTACCATTTATTAATTGAATTTAAATTAATAATTTAATTTAAACTAATTTTCCTTTAGATAATTTTTAGCAACTAAAATAATTAAATGAGTTAATTCAACAAGTTGACCGCCATACTACATTATTTTAAAATTAGATAGTAGGTTTAATATATGTACAAGTATATTTATTTTATTTCTTTGAGACTACATATACCAAAAATAACCTATATGGATCAAAAAATCAAATTTTTATATAAGCTCTACAACATTTACAGTTCCTATATTTCCCTTTTCTTATCTACATATATTTTTCTCCGTTTAAACCTTGTGTGTATATATGTATGTATGTTATTTTTTTCCAATTATAGTAAATAACAAAACAAATTTTTACCTCACTGTTAAAATATTTTTTCTTTCTTTCTAACTTATATAAATTTTAATTAAAAGCGAATTATCTTATACCTTACATAAAAGATGCGAACCCAGCCTTCGACCAACTCTTCTTCACCATCGCGAAGTCGCTCGCGGACACCCCTACCATCTCCAGTCCTCGGCCATAGCCAGCCGCGACGTGGTCGAAAACGTCGGCCCCTCCCTTCTATGCGTGCGCGTACGCGAGTGCACACCTCCAATCGAACGCGCGCTACCTCCAATCGCCCGTGCCACACGCTCAGTCCCTAACACCCCTCCGGTCGTGGCCTCCACCGCATTTCTTTTCTTCCATCGCTCCGAGGATTGGAAATTTAAGGAGAAGACGAGGTTGACTTCTTGTTGATGATCGTGATTTTAAAAAAGAAGAGGGATCGTGATATGTGACAGAATTTTCAAGAGCAAGCAGCAATTTTTTTTCCAAAGTTTGTTCGGCCATGTCTGGAGAGAACAAATCGATTGAGCTGAGAAGTGGAAAGTAGGGAGAAGGCATGATTTCGGTTTTTGATTCTGAAAACGAAGAGAAGAGGAAGGCCCGGTTATAATTTCCTCTCTACAGATTGAAGGAGGCAAGACATGATTTAGCGACTGAAAAGATGAAGGTAGCGTATACCAGGAGGGAGACAAGAAGCGATGTTTAGCGTGTTTCAATTGTTTGCATGCAGAAATTATCAAGCTACAGTGCCTTGAAAATAACCAAAAGCCGAAGTGAAGGAAAAAGGTTTGATGTGAAAAGGTTTTGACCGGTCAGTATAATATATATACATACATATATATATATACACACACATATACATCATACATACATACATATATGTATATATAAATTTTAAATTCAAATTGTCTCGATAAATGTAACTTAAAATCTCGACCTCCTATCGAGGTATGTCGTCAGACATTTATAATGTTATACCCTTATTCCGAACGCAATGGAAAAAGTTTTGGGTTTTAATTCGATCGTATGGGGAAGATAGCTTTTTGGAACCCATAATTATATTGAATTTTGATATAAATTTCAGCTCGTTTACATACCTTACGGCCACACGATAACTTCAAACGTTACGAAATTTGAAATCCGATAATAATATACTATTACGGATCTAATGGAATTGGTTTCGTCGAATTCCGAGACTGTGCCTCGGAAGGCTATTTTTAATCAATTTAAATGATATACTTTTAAAACTGGACAAAACACTTTTAAATTTAATTTTAAAACTTTTATTATCTTCGGTATCATCAATATAAATTTTACAAGCCTTCAAATTATTTTTAACGAGCTTAAAAACCGAGATTTCATATTTTACCCAATTTCCAATTATTAAATCCAATAATTAAATTGTCCATTAAATAGTTATATTTAAAATTCAAGTTAAAAATTAACTTTTAAATATTTAATAATCAATTAAATATTCCAATTTCAAATATCAAAAATTTTGGATCGTTACATTATTCCCCCCTTATAATAATTTCGTCCCCGAAATTGCCAAGTAAGAAGAATGGTTCAATCCCCGTTTACTATTTTCCCATAGCCAAACAGTTTTTAACAACTTCCCAAAACAATCTTTTTATTAAAGACACTATCACTGTTACTAACTTCCCAAACTTATCCATAGGTTTCGAATAATATTATCCCCTCAATAATTCAAAATATAGTTTAAACCAAGTTTTAAACTACTAAAATTTTCTTTAAAATTTTTCTAACTCCTTAAATTTTCAAAAAATTTCGCCAGCGTCTCCTTTGCGCGGCTAGCTCGGAACAACTACAAAATGCCCCCAACGGACCCCAAATTCAAAAGAAATCAAAAGCCAAGTGGCTAGATCAGAAATCCATCAAATTTTATATGACAATTTAAATACATACTTTTTTGTCGGACAATTCAAATTTTATTTCTGAAATCGAAAACACCAATTTTCTTTTGCTTTTATGCACCTCACTTAGCAATAATATCCAATCGTACAGTTCAAAATTATTTTACTTATCTCTTTTTAAATTTTCAATATTTGCTTTACTTAAGTTCGTACGATGTACATATATCATATGCACACAATATTAAATCTGATCGCTCACTCGACCATAAAATTTCACTTCCGAACTAGTATCGTCCATCCGACTCCCTAGTGCGGACTCAGATCTGTTTCCTTGATCAGAAACCGTCATTCTCCTTGCATAGCCATATACTATGATAAAGATTCAGGATCAATCAAAAATCCATATTCAGGGTTCGCCTTTGAAAATCGAGTAGAAAATCCCAACTTGGATCGATATAACTATCTCGAAATTCTGTGCTCGAATCTGGATCAAATCGTTACGCGAATAAAATAATATATGTATATCCTACATATTTATCTCAATTGATTATTAGCTATATCAATTCTCTTTTTGTTCACATTTATTTACATTTTTATTCACTTATCCACACTTATCATTTCACACGCCTTTATTAAATCTTCATTCAAATACTTACTCAATATTTTTTTCCAACACCAATTTCTTTAAGAATTTACCATTAACTTTTCTTAAGTCTATTACAACATTTTACACAACTTATATTTATTTCCCACTTCACCGCTGAAGTTTATATCCATTTTTATTCAATTTATATTTTCAATTCCATTTGTTTTAAATTTGCCTCAGTTTACTAATAAATTTCAAATCTCAATAATTTTATCTCCAGACTTTATTTTATTCAACATGATTCATTGTAAGATCTCATTCCACTATTCAATTCCAATTCATTTGCTTACCAATTTAAATCAATTAGTTCATCCACTACCTTTTATTTCCAATTCCAATAAGTTTTAATTCCTCGAACTTTGTTCTTTTAGTCCAACTCGAACTTATTTTTCAATTTCACTTAACATAATTCAAGTTAAATATTTCATTCCGATATTCAATTTAAATTCCATTTACCCACAATCTAAATTTAATTTCTTCATTCACAAATTTATTTCAACTTAATAAATTTTATTTCAATGACCGTCCCATTTAGCTTACTTAGATTTATTTCCTCAAATTTCACTTTTATTTAACTTAAT
Organism: Allium cepa; assembly: GCA_030765085.1. Lineage (NCBI taxonomy): Eukaryota > Viridiplantae > Streptophyta > Magnoliopsida > Asparagales > Amaryllidaceae > Allium > Allium cepa. Next base: position 902,232,455 of record CM060937.1, on the reverse strand, counting down.
TCAGTTAAATTTCATTTCCATTCAAAATTTTAAACTTCCAAGAGTTTTCCAACTTATTTAATTTCCATTCACTACTCTCTTTCAATTTATTTCATCTAATTGGCTTAGTTTTCTAACTTATTTCGTTTTCACACTTATTTTAATTTAACTCTTATTAATTTAAATTCTATGCTAACGAATTTCAAATTTTTTATAAGTTTTCACCCCCATTTATTATTCCATAAACATTTTTTTAAACCAACTCCGGAGTCTTTAAACAATCACTTAAGTATTTCAAAATCATTTTTGAAATCAATTATATCCAAAATCCTTTGGTATACCAAATTATTTCTTTGCATTTCAAAACCAAATCCAACTTTTTCAAACACCAACTCAAAACATTTAGGTAGCAATTCCTCTCTTGGAAACTCGAAAATTAACATCGATGATGTCGCGATCTTCATCAGAATTATTTTCCAGTGACCATAGTGATTTCAGTGCCTTTGCTTGTTTAAAAACATTTTCAAAATATTTTTAATTCCAAATCTTCCCAGATTTCATATCCCATTCAAAAATATTTCCGAATAATATCATCATTATTCCTTCAAAACCTTTGAAAATCATTTTCAAACCCTAAGGAAATTAAATTTTCCTAAATTTTCGAATTTCAAATCCCTCCGGTCTATATTCAAATATTACTCTAGACTTTATCCCATTTCAATTATAAATCCCATTTATAACTCATATTTAGAAATTCCATTTTGTTATATGGGTTAATTTCTTAACTTTGGTTATAACATTATCTTCTGATTTCAATTTCCACACAAAAATAATAATAATTTAATATTATCACTTCCTAACAACCAAGCAACCATATATAACTATAATAATTTATGAAAATTATTCCTTTCATACATAAAAATAATTTGGGTAAAATTATTTCATTCACCCCATTTAAACAACATTATGTCGAATTGTTCTATTCGAGTATTTAGAGATCCCTATTAATAACGTTAATTACTCATATTGACGAGAATCAACAAGCCACTTAACAAACCAATCAACACAATATAAAACAATTTTATATTCACTAACAAATACGCGCTCATATCTATTAATACACTCAAACTCATTCTAGGGCACCACCGACCCTATCTCTAATGAGTAATCCCCACCAGAGCCAAGGCAGCCACGTCAGCAGGTCCACCGCCACAGTGGCATCAGCCTGTTTAGGGAGGGTGGACTATTCCTCCTTGCCCATTTCCTACATACTCTTGGCAGCCAAGGCCCAATCCAGTGGCCCAACGTCCCTCCTCTTCTAGGTGAGGCTTACTTGGGTCCAAACCTCAAGCTTTCAATGTCGTTGTTCCTCCTACTCCTAGCTACATGCCCACCGAAATTGAGGTCGCTATGCATGCTCTTTCGTTCTCTCAACTAGATGGGAACTACTACATGGATACCAGTGCTACATCTCACATTATTTTTCTTGTGACATTGTGCCAACTTGGCCAATTTTGAGACTGTCTAAAAATCGCTGAACCTTTATTATTCCGTCTGTTGATGGTTCGAAAGCTGATAGGTAGTCTAACAACAATATTGTTTTTCCTTCAGTGGCGGAGTGTGATCCAACTTCACCTTTGCTAATGGCTTCAGTGATGAATTCTTGCACTGCTAAGAGCCTTTCATTTTCTTTATTAAATTCTTATCGGTTGAATTTAAAGAATTAATGTTGGGGATTTTCTGTTACTCTACAAATACAAGATAGCACAGGAGAACAATTTGAGGTCACTGACGAAGATTTAGAAAAATTAAAAGAGGCAATCCCTTACTCAGACAGAAAGGATATTTATAAACCTCTGACTTTTAAATCTAGATTTCTAAATCAACATACATATGTATTTGAGGGTATGCAAGAAAATGTAGAGTTAAAAGGAGAGGAAGATTTTACTTCTATAAGCCTTTTGAATAAAAATAAAATAGAAAAACTAAAAGCAAGACATCAAAAAATGAATTACCTTCATATAGGTCTAATACAAGTAAAAATAATAGGATTGTTTAGATCCGGAATTGATACTCCAATAATGATAGTCTGTATAGATGAAAGAATTCTCAAAAATCCTTTAAATAATATTATTGGGGGAACTAAGTCAAATTTAGCAAATAGATTATTTCGAGTAAATATACATCCCGATTTTTGTATAAGTCTTGATGATTAAAATATAGAAAAGGCCTGTACATTATCTGTAAATTTACAAAATATCGAACTTCTATCAGGGTCTAAAGTTATTTGCATTCAATGGGAAAATTGTGTGTTTAAATGATACTGCTACATTTAAATCAATTCCACGTAAACAATTTGTTAAACTATTTGAAATCGGGTTGGGAAAAACAATCCAAACTAGATTAGTCGACATAAGACATTTAAAATTCGATAATTAAATTCAAGTTTTTGTAAAATCGCTTAAACAAAGGATACACTTACATATAGAATATTTTATAGCATCAGGAAGTACCATTTCCACCATAACCAAAAATTATGGAAGATCAATTTAGAAAAAAAATTTCAAAAGAAGAACAAAACCAAAATATCGAATCACCGCGAAAACATGTAAACCAAAATATAAGAAAAAATTTAGAAAAAAAAACAAGTTTTCTAAGAAAAAATTTATTGAAAAGAAAATTTTCATAAAGGCTACAAAGGTTTTAAGTGTAATAAATAAGGGCATTATGTTATTGAACGTCCTACAAATATATAAAATATTGTAATATCAAATATCGAAGAATACGGTATTCATGTTTGCACTATTGTAGATATATCTAGTGATGCTAATTCCTCGATATATGAAACTGAATCAGTATATTCTGACACAATTGAAGAAGTAGACGAAATTAATGATTCTTTTGATAATTTTGAAACTAACACGATTACAATCATTCAGACATATAATCAAATAAATATCATTCCATTGACTATATATGCTATACTCCAAAAAGGAAAAAAATAAATTCTCCGGATTATACATTATATGCCGCAAAATGCTCTAGATTAAAATGGCACTTCACAACCGAAGTATTTTTAGATCTACTAATAAAAATCCCACTAGGATGTTACGGGCAAATTTATAATATACCTAAAATACAAAAGAAAATATTTTTATAACACGTGGATTAATTGAAACCTTTTCTAAAATTAACGCTTCTATATGATTTAAAAGTACCAGCATGGAGGATAAAGATTATATTATAGAGCAAGAAGACCTAATAGGATTACTTGTTTTACATAAATATAAAGATCTTCCAATTATAAAAGAAGAAATATATGATCATGATACATTTACCCCATTAAGTGGTTCCACCTCCCGATCATCAAGAAATAAAGAGTCAGAATCATATCAAGAATATAGAATATATATGAACACTTTTACATCTGAAGAAACATCGAACCCACAAATACAAGGTTGCACAGGAGAACAATCTGAGATCACTGATGAAGATTTAGAGAAGTTAAAAGAGGCAATCCCTCACTCAGATAGAAAGAATGTTTATAAACCTTTGACTTTTAAATCTAGATTTCTAAATCAACATACATATGTATTTGAGTGTATGCAAGGAAATGTAGAGTTAAAAGAAGAGGAAGATTTTACTTCTATAAGCCTTTTGAATAAAAATAAAATAGAAAAACTAAAAGCAAAATATCCAAAAATGAAATACCTTCATATCTAATACAACTAATAATAATAAGATTATTTAGGTCCGGAATTGATACTCCAATAATGATAGTCTATATGGATGAAAGAATTATCAATAATCTTTTAAGTAGTATTATTGGGGGAGCTAAGGCAAATTTAGCAAATAGATTATTTGGAGTAAATATACGTCCCCATTTTTGTACAAGTCTTGATGATCAAAATGTAGAAAAGGCCTATACATTATCAATAAATTTACAAAATATCGAACTTCTATCAGGGTCTAAAGTTCTTGGCATACAATGGGAACATCGTATCGCTTTAAATGATACTGCTACATATAAATCATTTACACCCAAAAAATTCGTTAAACTATTTGAAGTGGGGTTGGGAAAAACGATCCAACCTAGATTATTCGACATAAGACATTTAAAGTTCGATAATGAAATTCAAGTTTTTGTAAAATCGCTTAAACCAAGGATATAACTACCTATGGAATATTTTATAGCATAAGGAAATACTGTTTCCACCATAACAAAAAATAACGAAGAAAATACAAATTCACCCAACACATTAAAAAGATCTCAATTATACAATAAAATGTCTAAAGTTGAGTTAACTCCTCATATATTAAAGGTATTAGTCATCGTATGAGCTTTAGACAAGAAAATCCGATAGAAGGAAGAACATTGAGAATACGTGAAAAACAAAAAGAACAAGAATCAAACCGAATGGCTATAAAGGTTCCTACAAAAAATATAAAACATCATGATTAGATCCGTAGATCTAAAAAGAAAAGCACAATTACATATATATCTTCCAATAACAATATGTATCCCTGAATAGCAAGAATTCACGGTGCATGCGTTGCTGGATTCTGGTGCAGAAGCCAACTTACTACAAGAAATATTTATACCCCAGCAATTCTGGGTGCCCTTAGACAAAAAAGGATATTCATAAACCTTTGACTTTTAACTCTACATTTCCTTGCAAACACTCAAATACATATGTATGTTGAAGGGCATTATGCTAATGAATGTCCTATAAATATACAAAATATTGTGATATCAAATATCGAAGAATACGACATTCATGTTGGCACTATTGAAGATATATCTAGTGATGCTAATTCCTTGATATATGAAATCGAACCGATCTATTCTAACACAACTGAAGGAGTAGATGAAATTAATGATTCTTTTGATAATTTTAAAATTAACATGATTACAATCAATCAGACAACATAATCAAATAAAAATCATTCCACTAACTACATACGTTATACTCCCCAAAAAGGAAAAAATAAATTCTCCGGGTTATACATTATAAGCAGAAAAATGCTCTAGATTAAGAAGGTACTTCACTACCTAAGTATTTTTAGATCTACTAACAAAAATCCTACTAGGATATTATGGGAAAATTTATAATATGCCTAAAAACATACAAAGGAAAATATTTCTATAACACATGGATTAATTGAATCTCTTTCTAAAAATAACGCTTCTATACTATTTAAAAGTCCTAGTATGGAGGATAAAGATTATATTATAGAGCAAGGGGACCCAATAAGATTACTTATTTTACATAAATACGAGGATCTTCCAATTATAAAAGAAGAAATATATGATGATGATACATTTACCCCATTAATTGGTTCCACCTCCCGATCATCAAGAAATAAAGAATCAGAATCATATCAAGAAAATAGAATATATATGAACACTTTTACATTTGAAGAAACATCGAACCCACAAATATAAGATAGCACAGGAGAATAATTGGAGGTCATTGACGAAGATTTAGAAAAATTAAAAGAGGAAATCCCTCACTCACAGAAAGAATACTTATAAATCTTTGACCTTAAAATCTAGATAACATACATACGTACGTACGTACGTACGTACGTACATACATACATACATACATACATGAGCGTATGCAAGAAAATGTAGAGTTAAAAGGAGGGGAAAAATCTATAAGCCTTTTGAATAAAAATAAAATATAAAAACTAAAAGAATGATATCCAAAACGAAATACCTTCATATAGGTCTAATTCAACTTAAAATAACAGGATTATTTAGATTCGAAATTGATACTCCAATAATGATAGTCTGTATGGATGAAAGAAATATTAATAATCCTTTAAATTGTATTATTGAGGGAGCTAAGTCAAATTTAGCGAATAGATTATTTAGAGTAAATATACATCCTGATTTTGTATACCAATTCAAATTCATTTGCTTACCAATTTATTTTCTTACCAATTCATTTGCTTATCAATTTAAATATCAATTCCAATTCATTTGCTTACCAATTTAAATCAATTAGTTCATCCACTACCTTTTATTTCCAATTCCAATAAGTTTTAATTCCTCGAACTTTGTTCTTTTAGTCCAACTCAAACTAATTTTTCAATTTCACTTAACATAATTCAAGTTAAATATTCCATTCCGATATTCAATTTAAATTCCATTTACCCACAATCTAAATTTAATTTCTTCATTCACAAATTTATTTCAACTTAATAAATTTTATTTCAATGACCATCCCATTTAGCTTACTTAGATTTATTTCCTCAAAATTCACTTTTATTTAACTTAATTCAGTTAAATTTCATTTCCATTCAAAAATTTAAACTTCCATGAGTTTTCCAACTTATTTAAATTCCATTCACTACTCTCTTTCAATTTATTTCATCAATTGGCTTACTTCTCTAACTTATTTTGTTTTCACACTTATTTTAATTTAACTCTTATTAATTTAAATTCTATGCAAACGAATTTCAGATATTTTATAAGTTTTTTCCCCCATTTATTATTCCATAAACATTTTTTTAAACCAACTCCAGAGTCTTTAAACAATCACTTAAGTATTTCAAAATCATTTTTGAAATCAATTATATCCAAAATCCTTTGGTATACCAAATTATTTCTTTGCATTTCAATACCAAACCCAACTTTTTCAAACACCAACTCAAAACATTTAGGTAGCAATTCCTCTCTTGAAAACTCGAAAATGAACATCAATGATGTCGCGATCATCATCAGAATTATTTTCCAGTGACCATAGTGAGTTCAGTGCCTTTCCTTCTTTAAAAACATTTTCAAAATATTTTTAATTCTAAATCTTCCCAGATTTCATATCCCATTCAAAAATATTTTCGAATAATATCACCATTATTCCTCCAAAACATTTGAAAATCATTTTCAAACCCTAAGGAAATTAAATTTTCCTAAATTTTCGAATTTCAAATCCCTCCAATCTATATTCAAATATTACTCTAGAATTTTATCCCATTTCAATTATAAATCCCATTTATAACTCATATTTAGAAATTCCATTTTGTTATATGGGTTAATTTCTTAACTTTGGTTATAACATTATCTTCTGATTTCAATTTCCACACAAAAATGATAATAATTTAATATTATCACTTCCTAACAACCAAGCAACCATATATAACTATAATAATTTATGAAAATTATTCCTTTCATACATAAAAATAATTTGGGTAAAATTATTTCATTCACCCCATTTAAACAACATTATGTCGAATTGTTCTATTCGAGTATTTAGAGATCCCTATTAATAACGTTAATTACTCATATTGACGAGAATCAACAAGCCACTTAACAACACAATATAAAACAATTTTATATTCACTAACAAATACGCGCTCATATCTATTAATACACTCAAACTCATTCTAGGGCACTACCGACCCTATCTCTAATGAGTAATCCCCGCCAGAGCCAAGGTTCTCGCTTAACCTTCCACTCTAATACAAAGTGTAATGACCAACAAATCCGTACCCCTTTGAGTCGACAATATTCTCCATTAGTTCAACACAAATTGGAGTGAAATACAAATCATTATGGTTAAAGAAGAAAAAGGTAGAAGAAAAAGAGTAAAACAACAACATAGAATCTCACAGTCGCAGCGGAACAATATATAATAGGTAACATGTGACGCCCCACCTCTGTACCCACGCTAGCCAAGGACACTACGGGGTAATGCCGTCAGCTAGCGCGAAGAATAAGGCTGTTGAGGAGCGACCATTCGTGTAATTGTTTTGTGCGAGCGTCGATATGTCAGATAGTATAACATGCATTTCATTTCTAGAGGAATCCGACATGCCGATACAAACTCAAAGCTACTACACAGTGGCTATAATATCTTCGGAAACAATTATAGAAATAGGCATAACACAAATCAGTCACAGATATCCATATCACGAAGGCGGAAACATATATGAATATATCACATGAGAGTGTACATCAGAGTAGTGGTCTAACAAGATCCACAATATCACAAAGGAATAGTTACAAGTGTTACACAAAAGAATAAGTATATATCAAGGAGTCTCTATCTCGAATGTATACTAACAAAAACTAAAATAGTTAGCCAAAAGTCATATGAAGGATCATGATAGGAAGTCAAGCAGAAGCACCTGAAACATCTCGGTCTGACCCGAGTATTATTTAATAAGAAAATAATAAACGGATCAGTCTAACTATAAATATCAGAGGAAATGATATAAAATAAGAGATATAATCATAATGCCATACTGTGATTGAAAATCAACAAGAGATTAATCAATATCACAAGGATCTTCTCAAAGATAAAAAGAAATGTCGTACTCTTTATTTCATTCACCCAACCATAAATATTGACAATTGTATCAATGCCAATTACAAAAGTTAATGGCACACAAATTGACCTATGCACAAATATTGATAAAACTTACCAATGTAAATCACGAAAATTGGTGAAACACACTCTAGAAATCAAGAAATCACAAAAAGGAGAAAAGAGGCATATCACAAGAACGGGAGCATGAAAACTCCCAACACGTGTATCGCAAAACGAGCCGAAGCTCCTCCAAACGAGCCGAAGCTCCTCCAAACGAGCCGAAGCTCCACAAACGAGCCGAAGCTCTACCAAACGAGCCGAAGCTCCTCTAAACGAGTCGAAGCTCCACAAAATGAGGTACCGTCCTCTACGCGGACAAAGAGACATCGCACATTGCTAGTCTAAATCATAAAATGATCTTCATCGATCATCAAGAAGTGTCAATTACAGTAAGCTAGTAAATATATGAATTTAGCTTCATGCGCATAAATACTAGCTTAACTTAAATATTTACGAACAAATTGTAGATCTCCACTAGAAAATTTGTCACAGAGATTCAATCGAACAAGTTCAAGAATTAACCGGCGAAGTAAACGTAAGCGTTTCATACCACTTGTTTTACCAAGCCGTTTAATTAGATTTCTCATACGAGTGAGGTAAAGGTTTGTATATACTAGTAGATTGGAAAACGGTTTAAGAAACGAGCTTTGTGATAAAATAGTGTTGAAATTATTTTGAAGAAAGAGTTTTGATATTTACTACTAGTATTAAAACCTTTATATTTTTAAAGTGACAAATCACAAAAATGATTGTAGATACAATCAATCATCAAAATTCACATACGAAGACATGAATCAAATCCAAAGAAACCGATACCGAATCCATCAAAGTGGATATACCCAAAAATTCCTAAAATAGAAGCTACCAAAGTCGACAAAGGTGATAACAACTAATCGGAGAAGAAAAATCGATTAAAGATTGGAAAACAAAGCAACTTGCACATAAATAGGAAAAACAGGCAAAACAGGAGCAGGTCAGTCGACTGAATTCCCTAAATCAGTCGATTGAACACATACCCGAGAAATTTTCGGGCTTCAGCTCAGTCGACTGACTCAGAGAATTCAGTCGACTGAACCCCAATTCCTGCATTTCCTATCCTATTTCAAATGAAGTTCAAACTTTCTCAATTTGCAATCGGACAAGCACGGACGCTAAGGGTTTACGCCCATCGGCTACCTGGCCCTATAAGCTCTTCGATTCATCACCAAAACATGATCAAAACATCAAAGTTAGGATTTTAAAGATTTGAACCCAAAACACTAAAAATTGGAATATTCTCCAATTCAATCCAAACCAAAAGCAAATGCACATGAATAAGTGTTAGGAATTCATACCCAACATTCAAAGATAGATATAGACATAGATGGGAGATAAAAATCTCACCTTTGAACCCAAAACAATGAATGAGAAGCTTGAAGACAAGGGAAGATCAGCCACACCTCAATCTCAACACAAGAAGCTTGAAAGAGAAACATTTCTCAAATTAGGTTTAGGAATTTTCTGAAATCAAAGAGAGAATGAGTTGGAGAAGAAGGAGATGATACTTACCAATGCTTCTCTTTGAATTTGGAGCTAGAACTTGATTTGCAAATGGAAACCAGGGCTTGGGATTTTAATTCTTTTTCTTTTCCTCCATTATTCTCGTTAGAACTAAAAGGATAAGGAAGAGGGAATGAATGAAGAGAAGTGGTTCAGTTTGGGGTATTAAGTTGACTAGTGGGCTGAACCTAACTCAAACCCAAAGTGAAAAGAGTCAAATTTTTAGCTAGCTCCAAACATATCGAACTTTATACTTAAAAAGATCGCAAATGCCATTTTAAACTCAATGGAAGTGGTCTCGAGTCCTAATTCGACCGTTTGCAAAAATTAGCTTTTCGGACTAAAATCCGACGAACGATGAAATATTTAAATATACAATCAATAAATATGTGGGTTGTTACAGACTCCCCTCCTTAAAGAAATTGCGTCCTCGCAATACTTAAAAAAAATAAAGAGTAACAACCATAAAAGCATATCAACACAAAAGAAATTTGAAATAAGAAGTTCACCTTAAAGAGCACGAAAGAGTTAGCCCGAACGTGTTCGCTCGATGAATTCTCTAGATTCACAAAAGAAATCCTTAGGATTTGAGAACCATCGGACTTTCACAAAGGAACATCTTTATTTCGAAGGCGCTCAACCCCCGAAGAAATGATGCGAAGAAAATGTTGCTCAAAAGTCAAATCCGGTGAAACTTCAATCCCTACTATAATACCAGGTTTAAGAATAAAAATAAGAAACCTAAAAGCATTCCCATAGTTAAAAGACGTGGAAAACGTCAATAATAGCAGAAAATTAAGCCGGCGCAACGGCGTAGTACAAAAACGGTACGCCCGAGAAACGAGAAACTCGAATAATTTGGAACAACGGCGTAGTACAATAACGGTACGCCAGATGAACCAAAGCTCGAATAATTTCGGAACACCGACGTAGTACAAAAACGGTATGTCCAATTGAACCGAATACCATAAAAGAACATCGGACGCCAGTCCATAAAAGGAATGAGATAAAGCTCAATAAAATGAAGTATATCAAAACGTCCGATGAACTTGATAAAAAAGATAATTCCATTCAGACATCATCAAACAATCAACCACTTGTTGCTTACGACTAAGCGCATTGGCAACACGATTTCCCTTTCGGAAATAAAAAGAATATCAAGATCATAAGATGCCAGGAACTCGAGTCAACTTGAAGTTCCTTATGGGAAAATAAATATTCCAAAGATTTATGATAGAGGTGGAGAACAAATTTCTCCCCTAAAAATGATGATGCCAAACTCTAAAAGTGAAAACAATAGCCGCGATCACTAGATCCTGAGTGACATACCTAGTCTCGATCGGCTTTAATGATTTAGAAGCACAAGTGATAGCACATTCTCTTTTGCAAGAGAACGACATCCAAACCAATACGATTAGCATTGGTACAAAAGTTAAAGTCTTGGTTCTCTTCGGGAATCACAAGAATAAGAGTATCGGAAAAGAATTCTTTCAAATAATCTTTTTCTTCTTCGAAAAGCTAAAACTTTCAAAATTACATTTATCTTTATGTAATAATCTTTCTAGAAATTTTTTACATTTTTACAAGTCAATATATCGTGTCTGACTGTCTCATCAAAGCGTTTAGGAGATTCCTATCGGTAACGTTGATCAAGCGCATCGACCAGAATTCTTAAAACACTAAATGGCAATACAATCACAAAATCATGTTCTATATGACAAAAATGTCTCTTAAAAACTTTTAAGAATATTTTTTGTTCGTTTTAAGAACGAAAATCCAATTATACTTATAAATAAATCTTTATGAAAAAGATTTGTAAAAATTATTAAATTGCTATTTTCATCCGAAATCAATAAATACAAGAATGATCTAACTGAAATATTCATAAAATATTCGATTTATAAAATGGATGAAATAAGCTGGACAAACTGAATGACATTATAAGAATCATAACGAGTGCGAAATGCGGTAAATGGAATGCTAACTCGCGCAACTCGTAGCCAACTGAAAATCGGTGGCAAGGTCGAACTAGAAAGACCTTAACACCTCTCAAAAGATTGCTTAGGAGATAATCCTAAGACAAACTCAAAATACCAGAAAGTTTCACAAACTATTTAGATGAGGGAAATACACTTTCCTCATCATGAGGACTTAAAGAATAAAAATGATGCCATCAAATTGGAATCGAAATCACCAAGGAAAAATTAGAAATCTGCTTAACCGATAGAAAATGTCGAAGATGAATAGTCCACTCGGAAAATAGGATATGGGCTTCACAACGATTAAGCCAATCCTTTCAAAAATCAATTCCGAAGCCTAAGTAAAAATCGGCACGGAGAGTAAAACCACATAAAATAATTTTCGACATTAATAAAAAGCAAATTGAGTGTTGCAGATCTACCATCCGGATTCGCAATCCTCAAGGAAGACATCAAGCCCAAAATATTTTAAAGAAAATAAAACAACAAGTTCTTTTGATATAAAAATGATGAGATGATACAAAACAGGCAAAACAGGCAAAACAGGAGCGGGTCAGTCGATTGAATTCCCTGAGTCAGTCGACTGAACACATACCGAGAAATTTTCGGGCTTCAGCTCAGTCGACTGACTCAGAGAATTCAGTCGACTGAACCCCAATTCCTGCATTTCCTATCCTATTTCAAATGAAGTTCAAACTCTCTCAATTTGCAATCGGACAAGCACAGATGCTAGAGGTTTACGCCCATCGGCTATCCGGCCCTATAAGCTCTTCGATTCATCATCAAAACATGATCAAAACATCAAAGTTAGGATTTTAAAGATTTGAACCTAAAACACTAAAAATTGGAATATTCTCCAATTCAATCCAAACCAAAAGCAAATGCACATGAATAAGTGTTAGGAATTCATACCCAACATTCAAAGATAGATATAGGCATAGATGTGAGACAAAAATCTCACCTTTGAACCCAAAAACAATGAATGAGAAGCTTGAAGACAAGGGAAGATCAGCCACACTTCAATCTCAACACAAGAAACTTGAATCTAAGCTTAAAAGAGAAACATTTCCCCAATTAGGTTTAGAAATTTTTTGAAATCAAAGAGAGAATGAGTTGGAGAAGAAGGAGATGATACTTACCAATGCTTCTCTTTGAATCATAGAACTGCTCATAGATCTTAATGGAGGGAAATCTACAAAATGTTTACCTCTACTGCATGCATGAAATGATAATTTTTTGAATTGCTTTGCCCAACACGCATTTACTGTCCACTTAATGTGTTCAAACCACTTCCCATTTCTATCCGTTTTCTAACTGTCAGAAACATGGTATGTTACCCAGTATTAAATTGTTGATATCTTAAAATAAATAAATGTATTGTTCTTCAATCGCAAAGTTCCTATGTTTTATGCTATATTGTTCTTCAAGTTACAGGTTTCTCAAGCTATCCCCAAAGACAAAGCCAACTTTAGTACTGCAACCCAAAAGGGTCAGTGGATTCATTTGGCAAACAGTATCAGCAACTTACTTAATCCATAAAGCAAGTCTGAAATGCCACCACAATCTAGATTTTATTTAGTAACACTAGGTTTGTCAGCTTCCTGCATTTTAAACTTAATGAACCAGTCTAATTATCAGTCTCAAAAAATTGATGTGTATCAATGTGTCATGCATGTTATCTGGCACATTCCAAGCATTTTTTATTCAAGGATCATAAATCATGCGAAACAATTTATTGATGATTTGTGGTAAAATAAATTATGTTTTGGTTGGTTGTGTGTAAATCGTGATGTTATAATTCGGCTGGCTTAAGACATGTAGAGCGTGCGTTGGTTTTATGAAATACGTGTTCTGATATTTTCACATGGTTTATCTTTGCTGACCACCATCTGCTTTAAGTTTTATATTGTATACTAATATGCAATTCAAATGGAGTCTATTTATGCACTACAACTTTATGTTTTCACCTTCTATAGGGGGAAAAAGAATCATGACCGTGCAAACAAGGTGATAATAAGCAGAAAAATGTAGAAGAGCATCCGTAAAGATTACCCTTAATGTGGCGTTGCAGTGAATTTTTGAAACTTGAAGTGAACAAGTGAATGGGGAAGGGAGTAGAGGTTTCAGAGTACAGTGAAGTTGCATGGGCATATGTGACAGCCCTAGTTAAGCAAGCATATAAAATTTAAATGCTATAAAAAAGACAATTAGTTAATATATATATATATATATATATATATATATATAGATATATATAAATACAATTCTCTGGAAAGATTTGTGTGTGAATGAGTGTGCATGCTCTTGTGCATGTGCACACTGTTCCAGCACCTTATATAAGCAAGACAATTTAGTGAGTAAAAGGCTCCATAGATAAATTAAAAAAAAAGTAAATGAGTGCATGACTAGTTAGTGTGTACACATTAACCTAATTACAATGCATCAATAACCTAGGCAGTTTTTAGTTCAAACTCCTATAGATTAAATATAAGCATAGTTGCTTGTGTAGGTAGAAGATGCATGAATATAAGATAGCAAAAATATTTGATTGACACACACACAATTTTAGTTAGACACATAAGTTTATATGCACGATAAAAAAACCAGAAAAGACAAGCTATACCCGAGCCAAAGTCATGCATATAGTGTGGAGAAAATTTGCCAAAAGTGGTTAAGACAAGGAAAAAGGAGAAATGGTGGGAAAGAAAAGTGGAGAAGGTGAACTGTTGGGTGAAACCAAAAATGGTGATGCGATCTCTGATGAAAATAAATTACTTAGCTAACCTTAAAACCCTAGCAACTCCTCTATATACATCATTATCTCCTACGGTTACATATTAGAACCAAATAACAAAATATAGAAAAAAAAGAAGAAAACAGGCAGTAGTTTAGAAAATTAATGGCAGACCTGAACCAAGACTTGGGAAGGAGAACTTTGATGAGTAAACCCTCACTTGGCAAGGCATTAAGACCTATGAAAGGCTGCCATTTAACCTTTAGTTTATTTTAACTTCTCTTTGATGTTTTGTATGCATTTTTAGTTTGACAATTTTCTGTTGTTTCTGAGATTTGTGACTTGCATTGCTTTGCTATTATTTAAACTATGCTTGGTTATACATGATAATTTAATGATGGAATAATAACTGATTTATTTATATGTTTATGAACTTGAGAAATATTTTTAGTTAAAGCATGAATTAATAAGAAAAGTAGGGTGCAAGGCACTAAGAGGAAGGGGTTCTCTGGTTTATGTCTTGCAACTGAAAATGTGGATTGGCGTGCAATGGGATTTCCATGTGTCGAGTCATAATCCATTATTGATTGTTCTCTGGAAATAAGGTTGAGTAACAAGTGAATACACCTTAATGTGTGGGCTGACTGTAAGAACCTTATTACTGGAGAACCATTCACTTTCTGAAATGCTCTAATCTATGATTTAGCTAAGAATATATCTCTGCATAAAACTGACTTGAAGTAGTATACAAGTATGATTGATCAGTTGTTGAATGCATGAATGGGTGAATGGTTGATGGTTGTATGAAAACTGTTAGCATATATTGGTTAAGTATACAATGGTCTTGGATATGACACTGCATAGACCACATTGAGTCATAAGAAAAAAAAACTTAGTAATTAAACTAAGGAATTGGGTCACCTCTATCAGGTTGGGTATGAGGGGATTGGGTATAACATAGTGGTTGGCTTGCATCAAGGTTGGGGTGTGAGTTTGCACATGGCATGTTTATGTCCAAATAGCTTGTAGTGCACTGGAAATTAAGTAGCAGTTCCAGACAGTGTGCACCAATGCAACCATGAATGTGATACTGGACCCTTAAAAATGACATGAAGTGATCATACATACAAGGGTGAATAGGCTAGAAGTATGTGGGAGTCCTACCCTGTAGACTTAGGGTTGATACTTTAGCTCAGTGCCATGAAAACTAAATGTGTATGTTGTGCAAAATCTAGGTGTTACCATCAACCTATGTGATTTGTATGATGGCTGTCATGATTTCTTAAATTAGAATTTCTGATGAAAAATTAGGCTAAGCATATAGACATGTATTCAGCGGTACATTCACTCCACTGTTATAATACTTAGTAATCTGAGAATGAGAAAGTAATTTGATTAATTTTAAGTAAACACTTAACCTCTAAAAAAACAAGAAGGAATAATGGAACCTATCTCATTAGCCTTTATGCATTTCCAAATGATTTTACTTACACCAGACATAATTCTGACCTGTTTGTTGCTTGCATCAAATGGGTGCTTCATATGCATTATGGTGCAGGCCATGTGATGTCTACAAGAAAAGAGGAAGCAAAGTGATAAGATGCAGAGGTGTGATGCTAAGAAGAAATTGCTAATTAACTGAATTATGACTTTGGTTTAACAGTGTCTCTTATGTTTATTGTAGCTGAAAGACTTTTCTGTAATAATATTGGAATTGTGCTAAACTTTGTTTGTGATGTAATGAATGGTTTTAAAAAGATTACTATGAGATGGAACTGTTTTCAGTGGGAAAAAGATAAATGTGTTTCGCTTTATATCATAACCTGTAAGCATGCAAAATTTTCATGTATTTACTTATACTTCATGGTTTGGAAATGAAATGAATGTGATTTTTTTTCTTGGCGTGGATATATGATCATTTATTGATACACAACCAAGACATTGTAAATGAAAGAATGCCCCATAGGGTGGTTCTCATAGTCAAGCACCAATTTGATTAAGAGAACAAACAGATGATTTAATCGCATATAAGTTATTCATTATTGTTTCTGGCTTTATTTGTATAATTTGTGAGGATTGTTGGTCTATTACATGTTTATTGCAGTATTTTTTGTTTCACACATGGTTTTGTTAGAATCCTAACACAAATATTTGCAATAAATATTCACTTCGTGGAGTCGATTCTTCAAGAGTTTAGGGCGAATTCAATGTATTTTAAGACTAAAATACATTGAATTTGTCTAAATTATCTAAGCAAACATACAAAATGACTGCTATATTATAACACAATATGTAATATTTCAGAATTGACTCCATGAAGCGGATATTTACTGCAAACAAAGTATTGAATCTTGCTCATCTCGGCCGAGATCTCGTTTTCAAGCCTAGGCGATTCGAAAAAAGCTATGTTATTGGAATCTCATTTGACTCAAATCTCGGACAATATTATGGTATCTCGCCCAACGTCTCATACGAGACTTTATTAGCAAGGTATCAGCTGAGTTGTTGAATTTTGAATAAAATTAACTCTTTGAATAAAATTCATTAGGTGTTCAAATACACTCGCACACATGCATGCATACACACACATGCATGCATACATATACATATTTACATTTACATACATACATTCATGCAATTCATCCATATTCTAGAAACTAAATCCAGGCTAGCAAATAGAAAAATATTTCAACCTGATTTTATTTTATTTTGTAAAGCATAAATAATCAAATCATTCTTTTGACATGATCATTAGAATACGCTAATCATTCCATTGAATAGGAAAAATGAGCACATATCTTTACAACAGTAAATTTTCTTCCAATTCCTTGTTTTGTGCTCATTTTTCCTATTCAATGAAATGATTAGCATATTCTAATGATCATATCAAAAGAATGATCTGATTATATATATTTTACAAAACCAAAAAAAATAGGTTGAAAAATACTTTTCTTATCTACCATGCATTTAGTTTACAGAATACGGATGAAATGCATGTATGTAAATGTAAATATGCATATGTATATGTGCAAGCATGCGATTTGAGATATTATGAATTTTCAAATTTTACTTTGACTTTAGTACAAGGGGATGAAGAGGTACGAATCCAATCACGAGTGGGTTCAGTGCGACAAATGTCGTTAGTGGAGAATGCTAGATGCTAATTTTAGTAGTGATCATTTGCCTTGCATATGGTATGCATTCATTAGACGATCTCACCTTAATTAATCTACACATTTTATACAAGTATGCATTCCTTCAATATGATAAATTAATAAAATCCTCACCCGCATCTATATTTTCTAGCAATAATAACACATCTTGCGAACCAAAACAGATGTATTCACTCAGAGATGCATCAATTTATGGGTAGGTAAGAATTGTTGAAATTATTGGAGAAGACAAAATAAAATATAATTTAGAGAAGAAGAAGAGGTAATTCTTTGTTACTGCTTGATCATAATACAATCCATTACTAGCAATTATATACTTAGAGCTTAAGTAATTATACAATAGGAAAACTATTATAAAATGGAGAAACCTAAATATTGAAAATATCTTTGATTTATTATTTAACATATACAAATTATCTCTTAACATTCTCCTCAAGCTCACGATGCGACAGACATAAACATGAGAGTTTGCCAACTAAAAATAAAAAACGAGAAACTGAGTGGACTTAGTAAAGAGCTCCGCAATCTGCATGGAAGAGGAAACAAAAGGTAAGATAATAATGCATTTTTCAAGATGATGACGTGTGATGTGACAATCGATCTCAACTTAGTTCTTTTGTGAAAAACTGAGTTATGAGAATCTGAACAACACTCTTATTGTTACAATACATATAAGTAGGATTAGAAAGACCCTCCTATATCTGCAAGTAACCTACGCAGTTAGACAATCTCTTTGTGGTAGGTGCCATAGCACGATACCTTGCTTTAGTTGAATAATGAGAAACAACGGATTGCTTCTTACTCTTTCAAGATATAAGAGAGTCATACGAAAAGATACAAAAGTCAGTAATCGACTTGCGGTATGTGGGATCGCTACCATAATCAACGTCAGAGTAGGCACCAAGCCCAAGGATGAGGTAGATGAAAATAAAAGGCTATGAAAAATAGTACCTTGAAGATACTATAAAACACAAAGGATGGCTACCCAGTGAACTGTAGTAGGGGAAGTTACAAACTGACTAATAACTTGAATATAATATGATATATCTGGATAGGTGATGGTAAGATAAACCAAGCTTCCAACAATGGTACGGTATAAAGTAGGATCTGACAGTGGTATATCATTCGAAGGACACTATTTTGCATTAACTTCGGCAGAAGTATCAACCACTTTATTATCAGTAAGTCTAGCTTTTCCAAGAATATCTATGACATATTTTGCCTGAGAAAGAAGATAACCTTTTTGTGAGTATGTCATCTCAATTTCTAAGAAATATTTTAGAGGACCCAAATCTTTCATTTTAAATTTTTTTGGCTAACTCCTTTTTTAAGGAGCAAATGTCGTGCATATCATCAACATATAACGATAGCACGGTATGTCCTTCACTAGTTTTTTAACAAAAAAAGCATTATCATGAAAGCTAGAGACGAAATCAAGTGATTTAATCACATCAGAATTTTTTTCAAACCAAACACGATGTGCTTGCTCAAGTCCATACAATGTTTCCTTAAGTTTGCAAACATATCCAGATTCGTGTGGAGCACCTAGAGGAAGGTCCATATAAACTTCTTCTTGAAGATCGCCATTCAAGAATGCATTTTTAACATCAAGTTGTGAAATGGACCATTTTCGAACAGAAGCTACAACATTGAGAGTACGAATGGTAGTCGTCTTTGTAACCGGAGCAAACATTTCCTCATAATCCATACCATACTACTGAGAGTAACATTTTGCAGCCAATCCAGTTTTATATCTTTCAATTAGTCCATCAAATTATGTTTTGATTTTATATACCAAACGACAATCAACAATGCCCTTACTTAAGGTAGAGGAACCAAACTCTAAGTATGTGTCATTTGTAAAGCAAAAAGTTCTTCATTCATAGCCTCTCTCCAACAAAGATTAAAAGTTGCCTCTTTATAAGAAGTTGGCTCAAAAAGTTTATGAATGGAGGTTAAGAACAAAGAAAAGAATGAAGCGTAACAAGAATAAGCAAAATAAAATAATTTTGTAGACTTATGAATGCGTGTGGAATGACAAAAGGGTGAATCTACTGGCTCAGCTAGAGATTGAGGGGCCATCGAAGGGGAGGACGTAGCTTCAAGTGTTTTAGTTATTCCAGTTCTATTGGGCTATTAATATTATTATCCTTAGAAAAGGGATTATGAATAAGATCAGATCTGGTTACACAATGAGTGTTGGATAAAATAGAGTAAAATAATATATATTTAAGAAAAACAACATTTTACGACAAATAATTTTTTTAGTTGGTTGGATAAAAACATCTATAATCCTTTTTACCCTCACCATAGCCAAGGAAAATACAACTTGCAGACCGAGAAGATAACGTATTATGTTCTACATGTGGAAGGAGACAAAACAAGTACACTCAAACACGTTAAAAATAGAATAATCTGGTGCAAGTTCATACAACTTTTGAAAATGTGAAATACCTTAAATTTGAGAAGAAGGAATAGTGTTAATTAGTCTAACAGCTGTAAGATCAGCTTCACCCTAAAATTCGTAGGAACAGAAGTAGAAAATAGCATAGATCGAGCGGTTTCATGAACACGTCTATTTTTTCTTTTTGCGACTCCATTTTGTCGAGGACTATCGATACATGAGGTTTATTGAATAGTTTCATCTAAAAAAAGTAATTCACAAAACTTTTAAGATGTGTATTCTCCACCTAAATCACACCTAAAACGTTTTATAACAGACGAATGTTGTGTCTTAACAAGTGCTCTAAAGTTTTTGTATATTTCAAAAAAGTCAGAACGAAGTTTCATTAAATAAACCCAATAATAACGTGTATAGTCATCAATAAAAGACATAATATCGAGACCCTGATTTAGTGAGAATTTGAGATGGTCCTCACACATCTGAATGAATCAAATCAAACGGAGCAGAAGATACGGAGACAATACCATTAAAGAGTAAAGTGGAAAACTTCGTTTGTTTACATCCACTATAATCAGAAATATCATGAGTTCGCAAATTTCCTAATGCATCCGTGGATGCTAAATTTTCAAACGAGAAGAAGAAACATGACCCAAACGAGAATGATATAAATAAAAACTAGTGAACGAAGGACAAACGAAAAGAAGATAAATCAATACTAATAGCAGCACTAACTGGAACTTTTAATTCATTCAATACATATAGTCCCCCTTCCCTATGGTCCGTCCCAATCATTTTTTGAGATTGTAAATCCTACACAAAGCAAGAATCAGAAGTAAATGTTACTATAATAGACGAGTCACATAATTGACCAACATATACAAGATTTGATGTAAGATTCGGTATATGGTAAACATTAGAAAGAGACAAGTTGGAAGTAACAACAGAACCAACTCCTACCAATGGCATAGGAGTGCCATCGGCAGTCATAATATGAATGAAGAATGAAGACAAAATAGAAAAAGATAGAGAGTCACGAGATGTATGATGGGAAGCACCAGAATCCAAGACCCATCAAGATGAATTACCCGATGAGTTATTATGTATTTGGCCCAGAAATAAAGAGGCAGACATGACATGTGGCTGTAGAGAATGAAAATTCCGAAGAGACTTGTAGACGGTGAGATGAACAATTGCACTGAATGAATTGTGAGAAAATTGGAACCCTTTTCAGATATTAAATTATGAGATATCTAAATACATTTTTCTGCAGAAAGAATTCCAATAACAAAAATTTGATTGTCAACTTTTACAGATAAAACAACATTCTCGTTTGCATTCTTTGATTCTATGAGTATAGTCAGTGAAAGATGTAAATATTTATCAACACTTGGTTCACATTTAAAAGTTTGTTTGGGTTTCAATTCGGCATCTCAAAATTCCTTTTTTTATTCTTCTTTTTTCCCCTTTTCTCTCTCTTTTTTTTCAAAAAATAAAATAATATAGATTAGCGAACATAACCTGGAGACAACAAAGATGGACTTTGAAAATCACGGAGGTAGGAGTGAACGTCCATTTTGATCAGTTGCTTAAGATGGATTAGGATCTGGTATCTAGGTCAGATTGCAGATTGTAGATTGTGTATTTGGTTGGAATCCTTAGTGTAGATGTCAGATTTGATTGCAGCGGGTTGTTGATAATGAATCTAAGCGGAGGTAGAACTGAAGTAGTGGTTTGATAATGTAATTTGAGAGCAGTGGAGTTGTGATGTTTTTGGAGTTTGATGATGGTAAAAGTAAACAAGGAGAAGAGGAAGAGAGAGAGAGAGAGAAAAAATTTATAGCAGAAAGGATGAGATTAACACTTCAAATTAGACCGCTGCTCTGCTACCATGTTGAAATTATTAAAGAAAATAAAAAAATATGATTTAGAAAAGAAGAAGAGAGACGCCTTATTACTGCTTGATCATGATACAATCTATTACTAGCAATTTATAGGTACATTACTTAGAGTCCAAGTAATTATACAATAGGAAAACTATTGTAAAATGGAAAAATCTAGATACTGAAAATATCTTTGATTTATTATTTAACATAAACAAATTATCTCTTAAAAAGAATAATCTATGTAGCTAGTTATCTAGAAATGTTTTCTTATCTTTATTTTAGTAATCATGTTATGTAAAAACACTTCTTGGGTTCTTTTTCTGGATCGTTTTTTGTATTGTTGTTTTGACGATGTTGGATTTTGGAGTCTCGTTGTTTCTCTTTAGCTTATCCTTATTCCATATGTTGTGGTTTTGTTAAAAATATGCTTTCAATGTTAAGCTCAGAATTGCTCATTTCTTTGTTTGAATTCTTAGAAAAACATAAAGTATTTGTTTAAGGGGATGCAATGCCTGCTCGCTATTGAGCTGATTGAGCACAACGCTTAATGCTTAGATTGAGGGAACTACACTAGAGCTGTAACTGGTGACCTGTATCAAGATTGAATTTCAATTGAGACAGTTAGTTTTTTTATTTGAAAAACTAGGAGAACCCGGCAGGACGGTAAACTTCCGAGGAGGGTACAGTAAAGCCGTCCGCTGATTGAGACAGTTATTAGACGTGGAATAACTTATGCTCAGAAAAATATACTAAACAAAATACCTTAGGAGCTACCAATTGTTTTCCTTCAATATGTTTTTATTCGATTGTTTTCCTTCAATCTATTTTTATTCAGAATGCTATAAACCAACATATTGCGCACATGCACCTGCTGCATATTTATAAATTACCTCCAATCCAACCTTACCAGCTCAAGTGACAAGTAGTGAGGTTTCTTGATTGATGTTTTAAAGATTTTTTGGTTCGATCTTTTGAGTTATCAAAATGAGTGTTCTATTTGAATACTGTAGTGCTCTTATTCTCAAATAAATTATCTCAATATTATGTAAGTTCACCAAGAATTCGGTGGTAGCCACGAACCAGTGTTATTAAGAACAATCCAAAGTTTATTAAATAACACACACATATCGATGAAGAAGGATAATATCATTAAAATTTACAAAAATATGAGTTCAGGTTGAGTGACACTACATGTAAAGAACAAAATTTTAACTTAATGTTATTGCCATAGTTTTTGCATCACCGAGCATCTTTTGGATGTGTATGTCATCTTGTGAGTCTATGAAGTCTAATGGTTGTATTAGGCTCAATCTATTTAGTTTAAATAAAATCATATTTAATTTAATTTTCTTGATTTAATTAATTAATGCATGTTAGTTAATTTAACATTTATTGTTTTGAGTATATCAATATACATTCATGTTTTGAGTATGTTAATTAATAATATACATGAGCATATTATATAAGTTAATTAAGTCATAAACAGTTATAAATGAATTAGACTTATATAATATATAAATGTATAAACAAAAATGGAACTGTAAGAAACCTAATTTAGATTTAAGGAATAAACACATATTCTCAAATAAATTACGTGAATATTTTGGAGTTCACCAAGAATTTAGTGGTAACCACAAACAAGTGCTATTTATGAACATTCCAAATTTTATTAAACAATATGTAAGGATAATATCATCAAAATTTACAAAAATATAAGTTCGGATTGAGTAACACTACACGTAGAAAACAAAGTTTGAATTTATAATTTATTGAAGTGCTGCCGATAAAGGGGAATACTTGGTTACATATTAATTCTCTATCTGATTAGCTTTAAAGAAAATTAACATGTAATCGATTCTCTATAACAGATTAGCTTTAAAGAGAATTAACATGTAACTTATTCTCTCATTATTTGTGTTACTATTAAAGAGAACTAATTATAATTAATCTTTAATAACTTTGAATTCATAATAATTAGGATTAAGAGAAATTTATTTCTTTTGTCAGTTGCTTGGTAATTATCGTTTGAAATCGCTCGGTCTGGGTAAAATGGGCAAATTTCAATTTTTTCCCTAATTGGATCTTGATGAGTCTAAAGTCTAATGGTTGTTGTATTAGCTCCAATCTAGTTAGTTTAAATAAAATCATACTTTATTCAATTTTCTTGATTTCTCCTAACCTAACTAGGTGTCTTGCAAGGAGAAATAGTACATATTATCTTAATACATACAACATTATGAAATACAAATAAAAAACTCCAAAAAAGGAGGATCCAAACGAGTGACGACGGGGCAGAAAAAAGCATCCGTATTGAGATGAGAAAAAACAAAAAAACAAAATTACATGATATAAAATATCTAAAAGTGGTAGGTACATTCTACATAAAATTTGATCTTGCTCATCGTGCCTCTTTATGTCAGTGGTGGTACTGGGGTTCTCTTCCTGTTTGTGAATACGAGGACTTCGACGATTGGAATCTCTCTAGGCAGAGATAAGAAGATGGAAAATGTATTGCTTATTTTTCCTAACTAAGTCAAAGGGACACTACATCATAACGGTCATTTTGTAACATAGCTTTACGGTCATTTTGCAACGGCTTTGGGCCGTTGCAAAATTACAACTGCTATGGACCTCTGTTAACTGTTTAGGGACGGCTTTGAGCCGTTGCAGTATTACAACGGTCTCCTGGCCGTTGTAAAACCTTGATTCTCCTACACCCCATAGCATAAATCAATATAGTACGTCCGTACCCTCCAAAAATTTCTTCAAAAATGGCGGCAGGTTAATTCCCCAAATCCCAAGCCCTAGCTCATGTTGATTCCCCTCCTCTTCATCGCTACCTCCCTCATCCGCTCCATGTTTTAATTTTCTCACATATGTATGTATAGGGTTCTGCCAAGATACCGACGCTTGCACACAAAGTTCGCTGAAGTACTTATACAGCGTCATCACCAGATTTCGTCATCCTTCTTTCTCCAAAAATCCATTTCCTAGCTAAAAGAACAATTCTCATTTTTCTCTCTCAAGTGATCAAATCCTCTAACTTGATTCAAGGCACTCTTTTTGACCCCAAGTTTTTTGTTTTTATCAGTTTTGTTTTTTTCCTTAGGTTATAGACTTGCTCGATGAAATTGTATCATGATTGAGAATTGTGGTAGAATATAGTTTTAATGGTAGGCCATATACTCCCCAACTTTGTGTTGGTTGCTGAAGAATTGTGAAGTGTTGACTTGTGAAATTCATATTCAGCAAATAGGATAAAATTAGATCTAGAATTTAAATTTAAGGTTGTTTTTATTAGGTTGTGGATTTGATTTGATTGTCTTAAATATTGGATAATAAAACATAGTTTTGGTGGTTGCCAATGGATGGTGATTATTGTAATAGGGTGTAAGTAACTTGTAAGTTGAGGTTTTTTTTAGATTTTTAAACATACCATTTTTCATGATTCATGAATTTGTGTTGCTTGTTACATTTGTTGCCCTTTATAGAACTTGGGTTCTTAATTTTTGTTTGAAGAAAATTAGCGGCCCATTCTCACCCTTTATTGACATATTTATTTTTTAACTATACGATCACTTGTGTTTGTTATAACTTAAAAGTTCTCAAAGACTTGTATCTTTTGCAGTGTTTTTTTGGGAGCTTTAGACATTAATAACTGGTGGGAAAAATTGTTGAACTACAATATCGAAGTGCTACTTAAGCCTTGTTGCTTCGGTAAACCGAAATGGATAAGAAATTATTAGTGACAGTGGAAAGTTTCCAGCCTCAGTATCACACTGCAGTTTGCAGTGTTATAACGTAGAATGATGTATTGTTCGTTCATTCAAGATATTGGCATGATGCATAGAGTGTATGTACTTTATTTCAATTGCTTATATTTTTTTGGCATATTCGTATGCATCATATATGTTTGGTTAACATACGTCCATGTAAAGCACTGTATTAACAAATCAAAACCATTTTGAAATTGCAAATTTTTATTGATAACAATGATAAATTGATGTCCTACCATGAGTTTTCCTGTGCATATGCCTTGCGGAATATAGACACTGCTTATAAACTTTCATAGGCACTATATTGCACTGCATAATTACTAGCACAGCCATGCTCTTAACCAAGATGCTGGATGTCTGTCTTATTTTGCAGCCCACAGGTCACCATTGCGACAGCAATAATGTTTTGTCGTCGCTTCTACCTCCATCAATCTTATACCCAAAAAAAGGGCAGGTAAGCTTAATTTTTTTTCCTCTTCTCCCAGCTTTAAGTGAACATTGGTTATCTTTAGATGTTCATTATTGGTTGCAGTAAATTATTTATTGGGTTCTTGTATGTATTAGTAATGTGAAGGTGCACACCTAAGCATGCTTAGGTACACAAAAAGACAAGGTACGCTGGTAGTGTCTTTTGCCTTTTCGAGGCAAGTTGATAGCTCCTTTTGCCTTACCAAGGCGCATTGCATGTTCAAGGTGTAAGAGAAGTGTGAAAAACGCGGAAGGTATACGAAAATGAATAACGTAAGCCTTGAGAATTTGTTTTTACAAATGAATTTTAACTAGGGCTGTCAATGGATATCCTAAAAATCCGAAATCCATCCATATCCGAAAAGAGAATAATATTCGATATCCGGAAAAACGGATGCAGATACGAAGACATCAGCATCCGAAAATCATCCGTCCGGTCTTTGTCAAGATTATAGTATAAATTATGTGTATTTTAGTATAATGAAATATATTTATTTATTGTTTTATTAAGTTAGTAGTTTATATTATACGCACTTAATGCTTATAAACTACTCAAAACTATTTATTATCGCCATATTTGTTTATATTTAACACTTTTATAATCAATTGGATTGAAAAAATGTATGTTAAACTTAAAATTTATATTTATATTTCTTGATTTATCAGTCGTTAGAGAACATGATAATTATCTGATATCCGTCCATATGTGCGGATGCGGGTATCCGATATCCGAAAATCATTTCGGATGCAGATGCGGATATGACATTATCCGCATTCGAAAGTATCCGTTAACAAACCTAATTTTAACTGCATTTGGGATGCCAAACAAAAAAATAAACCGCTTCAACCCTATACTCTTGAACTGAACGGTTATAGCTATCCATTTGGCTTCTGTGGCAATGGCTTGAAATGCGAATGGTTGTTTTATTTCTCTTAATGTTTCTTTATTATTACTATTGTTACTTTCTTTAAGAAAACCACACCAGAAAAAAAGATATAACTATAGTTGTATTTTACCGATTCAAATTTGGATTTAAATGTGCAGTCTGTATCAGGCAAACTATGACTTTTTAACTACAAATGGACATGTATCGAGGTTGATCCATTCTAGGTGCGATTCGTTAATGGGTCCAAGTGTGAATCATACTAAAAGATGAAGAAACTGAAAATAAAGTTTCTATAGTTTTAGATTTAGTAGTATATGAATACCCGGATCGGCCCTTTAGAGTGAATGAGATTTTGTCCCACATCGCCAAAATTAAGTAAATATTCATGCTTATATAATATTTTCCTCAAATCCACAATGGCTCTTAGGGTTAGGTAATTTTATACGAGGGAGATGACATATATGGCCATGAACTAACACACGCACAGCACAAACCGAGTCGGGTGCAGATGTAATAAGAGTGGACCATATAATATTTTTGCTGCACAAAAATGAACAGTTTTCTACTGTTTAAATTCAAACAGAAACGACTGTTGGCTTTGAATGGACGTGGATTTCCCAACGAAAATAGCCGTTGCGATCTGTTTGAACGGACATTGCTTTTCAAACAGAAATAGCCGTTGCAAACGAAGAGACGCTACCGTGACCATCACAAACGAAGAGACGCGGCTTTTTTCAACGAACATAACAGTTGGAAATTCGTCTATAAAAGGAGCAGGAAACCTGATCATTTTTCAACTTCATTTTCTCTCTTCTTCCTCTTCGTTTCTGGAAACTCTATATTCCGAGCAGTCCTGCGTATCACACAGAAGATCGTATACACCACAATCTCGAGCAGATCACGTCTGCTTTATCTTGGGAGACTTTGAATTAAGTCTTAAGGAAATTGTTACAGCAAGCCTCAGACGAAATTTCCTTCTTCGTCCAGTTAGATTTCTTATTTTATATATATTATATACATTATGCTATAATCTTTCGTTTTGAAGCTGTGCTGTTTCCACGAAATAGTACAAAGATTGTTTATTGCTATAGTTTAATGCAGCACTTAGTTGTTGTTATTGCTGTAGTTTGCTGTTGTAAATTTATTACAACAATAGTTATTGTTCAAAATTACTGATATATAATCCCAAAGTAGTGGAAATCTGATTTATAAACTTGTGTGAGGAGTTTATACATGATTCATCTCTGTTTTCGTATGCTGATAATCACTTTCATTTTTAGAAAATTTATAAACCTCAACATCTTCCAATCTTCTTTGATTTCGCCTTTTCTTCACTATTATTTTGGTATAAAAGGTATGTTAATGCATCCATGTCTGTAGTTTCCACTCTATACTCTTGTTGTAAATCCGAGATGTGCATTGCATCTATGCATACCTAGGCACATGCATAGCAGACCTTTGACAACTATGGTTATTGATCCTTGTGTCTTAATAGAAAATAGATATATACTTATATTTGTTTCCGGTTAAACTTTATTTCAGGAAAAAAAAATCGCCTTTGGCAGTAAACATACCATATATCTTTGAAATATGTCTCCCATAACTGCTTTTGCAGTAGGTTAAAAAATGGGATCCTGGATGTTACTACTGAGTGGAGTAAGGCAGAGTTGATTTTCATATACGATGAAACATTTAGACTGAACTTGAAAATATTCTGGTGAAATTACGTGAAATAAATGTTATTAGTTATTCGTTAATTAGTCGTCCGGTTTTCATCAAGATTATAGTTATGTGTTTGCGTATTTTAGTACATCAAATGATTGTCTTTATTATTTTATTTTGGTAAAAAAAATTATGTACATAAAAATCAATATTTGTTGCTTAAAATTATTTTTCTTAGCGTATTTATTATTTTTAGTATTTTTAATACTTAAAATGGATTTATACTAAATCAAAAATTTGTATTTATTTGTTTAGATTTATTGGTTGTGAATTGTTCGAAGAATATCCGATATCATCTGCATCCACGGATACGGATACAGATATGACACTATCCGTATCCAAAAGTAACCGTTTAAAGGCCTAAGTCTGTGACATGAAGGGTCCATGTACTCTGTTGCTATAACTTCTCAGCATACACTATTAAGCACTGTTTTTGCCATGCGTCATGCCAGCGAAAAGCAAGAGAGCGGTGTCGCATTAGAATATTAAGTTTGTTAATTTTTTATCATCTTAGGCGTGCTTCACTTCTACAGGCAATGGATGCAAATAGTTGAATACTACATGAGCGTGATTATGAAGGCACTGTGTATGCCACTTGATACCTGCGGGACGCTTGTGGTGGATGTTTTGTTTGAGTACTTTGATTTTGATGGGTTTGGATTTAGGATCACTTGTTTGCCTTTTTATTGATTTGAGTGTGATGATAGTAGCTTAGTTTTATAAATATGAAGGGTGAACTTGTACAGTTGGAAGGACTAGTCTACTGATGCAAAAGGTGTAATCTTTAATTGTTGGTGAAGGTACTGTGGAGGCTCATGCCCCATAAAGTATAATTGTCTTGGTTGTAAGAGGCTCTTTTAAATAGTAAATGACTTGAAACTTAAACTATAGGTTCAGTTTTAATTACATATTATTTTTGGAAAATGGCAATTGCTTATGTGTAGTTTAGGTGGTTATATTTTTCAACTTATTTTATGCTAAACAAGAGAAGGGTGTTATATTATGTAAGTATATGTGTCATCGATTTGTCTTGAACTATTTTTACTATTAGCACCACTTATGATATATGGACTTACACCGACCACTATATAATGGTGAATGCAGTTTTTCAATGTTATTTTACCTTGTTTTGGGTATTGTGGTTGGTTTTAAGGATCAAATTGTGTTTCTTTGAGAAAAAAACCACAATTTGGCAACGTTTATAAGCTGTTGCAAACTAAAAATTAGTAATGGCTCAAGGCCGTTGCGAAAATACCTTTGCAATGGTCCAGAGTCGTTGCAAGATAGGTTTTATGATGTAGGGGGATATAGGAGGAATCTCAAGGAGTTTCGGTTGAAACCAAAGCTCCATAAGTCACCCATTGACCAATAATATAATGCATGCTCCATTACGTATAAGGTTCCACATTCCAAAAATTAAATTTGATGGGTCTATAGACCCTGAAGATTTATTAAGTAGGTTTGAAATGCTACTCAAAGCCATCAAGGCTTCTAATGATTTGAATTGTCATTTCTTTCTGGCAACCTTCTAAGGTTCAGCATTAAAATGATTCCAACATTATCCAAAGAGAATAGTCGGTTCATAGTAGCAACTCACATTAGACTTCTCGACTAAATTCTTTGTCTCAAGAGATCCCTCTACTGATATTAGGGTGTTAACTAATTTAAACAACTTATACAAGTTCAAATGATTCCCCCGCAATTTTTTTCCCCCTATATCTGTGGACTTCACATGATCTACTCTTCTCTCCCTTTTTCATTAGCAAAAACGGATATACATAAATAATTTAGTCGGAAAAGTATTATCGGTGTAATTTTAACTAAAACTATTGAGTATTAAACAATATGTATTTCAAGTATATTTTTACTACCGTTATGTTATGCTTTCAATATTTCTGATTAAAAAAATTATAATGCCTCATAAAAAGTTTATCTTGATATGTGCATAAGATAAATATAATTTCATTTGTGGAGTCTTAAGTACAAAAACTCAATCAAGTGCACACGTTCCATTTTCTTATGATATCTCTACTTCAATTTCCTAGAATATCTACTATCCCACTCCCTTTTAAATTGTCGAGTACCAGTAAAAAATAACAATTATGTGTACTGGTACCCACTTCCTATGTTAGAGTACACGGTGTTGGTCATATGGTAATCATTCCCAATGTATGGTTGAACACTTGAAGAAGGAAATATAATGAAAATATTATTTAACTAATGTACATAATGGATATCCTATGTAGTATTTACATTCAAGCACAACGATACCCATTTTTAGAGGTTTTCTACATATCAAGTCTTAAGTAGTTATGGTACTAAATCTTTAAACGTGTAGTTGTCATTTTAAGCTATGTTAGTAAATTATCTCCAACATACACATTTCTATACTTTTCATGTTTTGAAACCCAAATGCGAATATAATTATGAAATTCATTTGACATTTTTTTTATGTTGATTAAACTTAGTGATATTAGTCAAAATTTTATCCAATTCAATATTTAATCACTAATTTGATAATTAAGCAATTCTACGATGAAGTTTAAATTACAATTCTCTTTCAATAACTTATGTTATCATCTCTAAAACTTTTTATATCATAATTCAATGCACAAAGTTGATTTTTTAATTTTTCACAAGAGTTTTGTGTTTTGTGTAGCTCTTCCTCTAAAATCACATTTTCATCTCTTAGCATTCCTATTTCTAACTCGACTCGATTATATTTTACTATTAATTCCTTATGAGCCTTTTTAACCATCTTATTCCATAATTTATTTTTAGTAAGTACCATATGTAAATTTGGTGCATACCTCAATGGTAATTGTTGTAAAGAAAATTTTATTTGATCCACTCATCACTGTCACTGCTTGAAGAAGAATCATCCTATGTGGCTTGTAATGCTCCTTTCTTCTTATGCTTTGGTGCTTTCCTATAAGCTTTTACTTCTATCATCATTTAGGAAATCTCACCTTCAGTGTCCATTCTTCCCACATGTCAGTAACCAGATATTAAACTCGTCATTTTTGGACTTTGCAGCTATTTCCTTTGTCCTTTAATACCAGATCCATCATCAATTTCGGCATGGAAAGTTATAGTTCTTTCCTCCTACTTAATTTCTCATATTAGCTCCAAATTTTCTTCAGAGTACATTACCTTTCCAATTAATTCTTCATTCGTGAGTTGAGAGAGATCATTGGATTTTTCATCGCTAGGACTTTCCTTTTCCAATCATCAGTTAAAGGATTTATATTTTTTGAAACTATATCAAAATTAGAAATTTTAAATCCAAACTGAATAAGTCGTGTGTAACGTCTAGGTGTTGTGCATGCATATCAAAATTAATTTCATCGATTTTCATTTTAAAGATTAATAGCTGATTTTTTAGAATTGAAATTTTCGTTTATTTGACTTTGTTAGTTCCTTTATGAGTCACTTGTAATTTGTAAAGAATCCCAAATCTCATTTATCGATTTACAAATACTAACACGATAAAGCCCATTTTTTATCTATTGAACGATGTAAAATATTCATAGCCTTTGCGTTAGTTTCGATTATTGAAATTTGAGCATTGGTCCACGTACTAAAGTTGGTGGTTTGAGTGGCATTCCAATTTCCAAATTCATTAACCTACGTGTAAATATGCATACATGTAGACATTATGTGTTATTTGTGCCAATGAATTATGGGGATTGTGCAGTAGATTGTCCCTCTAAAATTGTAGTGAATATGGCCATACATATATTCAAAAAATTTGTTATGATTTTGAAATGACTAGATAGTAATAATGCCAAATGAAAACTTAGGTAGGATCGATTTATATGGCCAAGTATAAAATAGACTTAAGTTATGTAAGCTACTAGCTGATAAGCTATTATTTACACACACACATGCACTAAGTATATAAAACATAATGGAATAAACATAAAGTAAAATAGGAAATTCACAACAAATTTTTATATTGGTTTGGACTTCTACCCAACATCCAGACCTTGCCCTCTAGAATTTCCAGTGAAAACCCTTACTTAACTTGGAGGAACAAGTATGTATAACTTCTAGAGAAATCAAGATGGACTTCGACATAGACAACCTCTCGCCTGACCGACTTCTAGGATTTTCCTCATCCCTTTTCGGATTGTCGCAATATCAAATTATAGTAGACTTTGACAATATTATATCTTTAATACAGTGACATTATCACACTAAAGTATAATATTTTTATAACCGGCACAAATGATACTAAACTTTAGAGGTTTGGGCCAGTACTTAGGATGGTAGAGTTAATAAACATTGGTCGAAATAATGTTGGACCGGTAAATCATAGGAGTTAAATGTATATTGATATCTTGGTTTAAGAGAAAGTGGAAAGACAACAAAATGATCATAATTTCGAGATTAGAATTGGTGGTTTGGATCTGAAAAGGATCGGAGTATTTATACATGATTTATACTATGCATTTGAAGTTGTGTGACTATTTGGAATATAGAGAAACAATATTTAGAATGAAGAGGAAGAAGGAATGATGCATCGGTTTAAAATAGCAAAGAGGAGAAGGATGACACCCTAGAAAAGTTGCAATAATACAATACATATTGACATGTGATACCTCCACATGACAACCTATGCATCATCGTATGTTGACATGTGGCGGTACCACATGTTGACATGTGATACACAAGGATTTTCATGCTTTCCTACCTTTTTTATATGCATCATCCTTTCTCTGAAAAATTCCTAAAGAATCTAAAAAATAATTTGCAATATCTATAATATTTCATCAAAATTTGGAGTGATTCAAAGATAGTTTGTGCAGTTTTAACAAAGTTAAACAAAAGAACTCAATAAGGACTTGATAAATTACAAACTTAACTTTTGTGTCCGTTTTTCCGTTTTTCCATCTTCGAGAATTTCTTTGACTATATTGCGTTCTGATGGATTTGTTAACTTTATAGCATGTCTTTTATAGCTCGTTTCTCCATCTGATATATCCTTGTTTGTTTTATTTGATATATCCTCTCAGGCTTCTAGTTCTCGTCGTCCGCGCTTGCATCCCAGATCCCATCGTCGTCCATCGTCTCTTATCTCTCTCGAATGCTCCTCGGCTGAGTCGGCTCCTTCGATTGATTTGCCAGACTTGCAGACTGCAGTACCTCAAATTGAAACTCTAATTTCAAATTCAACTTATAGCCCCAAATCAGAACTTGAAAAGTCCCAAACTCAACCAACGTGAGTAACTTCCAATTTAGCATCAATACAATACTTTAATTAAGGATATAATGATGGTTGTTAAATGTTTTTTGGAACTTATGGTTTTTAGATTGCTGTTAATTAAAAAAAAGTGTTAATATTTTTTTTTCGAGCTTATATGAATTGTATGCACTTGAGGTCTGCTATAGTGCTTGACTGTATTATGATCTCATGATCCAAATGATATTTTTGGACTAGAATGGAATTGTATTTGAAGCTTTTAGTTAGCAATACTCTTCACCTAGAATTTTCAACTCAAAGGAATTGCAGACATATGCAGTTTGGGGTTGGCAGAAGTGTGTAGGGTAGTTTTTGAATGATGTAGTCATGGTATATTGCAGTGGTATTTGGTATGGTTGTGCAGTTGATATGTTGATGTGAAGTGAATGAGGTGGTTTGTTTCAGGTAGAATGAAGCAGTGGCAGGCTTGTATGAAGTGCAGGGTTGTTTGGAGAATGTATGTTTGAGCAAGTAGTTGATGCATAAGAAGTATGTTGTATTGGTGTCTAAAGTGAATAGGCAGTGTGTTGAGCAACAGCAGGTTAATGTTGAGACAAATTGAATGTTGTACAGGGTGATGATTCAGTGAATAAACTGTGGAGTGGCTGCTGTAGGCTGGTGGTATGAAAGGGGTTGTAGGATGAGCAGTGTGTTTGATGTATGTGGAGGATGGATGTATATTCAGCCAGTGGTTTGATCGTTGGGATGGAATGTTAGGCAGGTGAGAGTGAAGGAGAAATGATTAAACAGGTTGTATTGCAGTTGTTGGATGAGGCAGTTTTGAAGTATTGTATGGAATGTAAGGAGTTGTGGTGGGTGTGTTATGTTTTGTTGAATGGTTGTTGATGGTATGTCAGTATGCAGAAGTGATATTTAGAACAGCAAGGGGACGATGGAGGTGAAGCAAGCAGGTGGTCAATTGAAAGTGTATGTGATAGGCACCGATATGCACAGAGTTGTTATGAGGTAGGTGAAAGTTAGAACAATGTGTTGATGAGTGAAGTGTGATTATGGACCGAAGGCAGAGAGTGGTAAAGTTTGGGGTGTTTGAATGTAGAAGGCAGGCAAGGCAGTAAGAAGTTGTTTTATGTGCTGGGCAGTGGACAGTAGACAGTGAGGGGTGGGAAGAACAGTTTTGTAAATGAAAGTGACAAACAAAGCAAATATTTTTACGTTTTGTTATATGCATTTTTTATTGAGTTAAGGGGAAACAAAACAAATAAAAATGCTTTTTCGACAAGGGCATTGAATACCCTTCGGCCGGCACTGGGCATCCATGAGAGAAAATCTATCCCCGACTGTGGTGGGCATCCCCCATATAGGGCACCCTCAACGGTTAGGGCTCCTTGGTAAGCGGTAGAAACATTACAACCCATATATTAAACAAAATATAAGTTAAGTCACTTAATTGTTCCACTAGTAAAACAAACAATTCAAGGAAACAAAGAGGGCTTTACCCTTTGGAAGGTCGGACCGAGTACTACTCTCCAACCAACCAGTATAGGTAAGCACACAAATAGTAGCTCAACCCCAAGCCCCGACACTTAACTCATAACACCCTTGTTGGGTCTAATAATAACAGGACCAACCGTTATACTATTTTAGTATCACCTTTAGGCTTCTCAATAAATATAGAGAGGATCCTTGTTAAAATGTCATTCGCAGTAGCAGCTCAAATCGATTTTTGAAAAAATTAACCAACCATCAATTCCTTTATTAGGAGTTAAACGGGTTTAGCAGGCACTAGTTGGTGCCGGGAGAATTTCAATGACGCTACAAAAAGAGAAACCTATAATGCAATAGGTTAAGCTAGATCGATGAAAATCCTCGTAACATTTTGGTGAAAAAATCATAGGTTTTTCCTACATATAACAATAGTAAAGGTAGTCGAACAAGTTTGACAGCCTAAAATGTAACCATTATTAAGCTAAGAAAGTTCGGTGGAGACCATGATAACTTGTTGGGCTAAAAGTGGGAATCGCTCGAAAAAAGAAATGGTGAAAGGAAGAAATTTACAAATAAAATAATGGGAAAAACATGGTAGAAGTAGGTGAAATGGACTTACTAATTTTTGAACTAGAACACTAAGAAAAGAGAGAAAATTTTCAAAGTTTTCTTTTCCTTTATGGTAATGGAAAGAAGCAATAGAAGAGAAGAAGGTGGGGGAGTATGAAAATATTCAAGAGAGAAGTATGATCTCAACTGAGGCGAGAGGAAATCTTAATCTTAGGAAATCAAAAAGCGCCACTTTGCGTCAGTTGAGCTTAAAAATGGCACAACACCCAATGTGGACTAAAATAAAAGGAGGTCTAGTAGAAATAATCCGCAAAATAGAGAGATCGCCAGAGTTTTTATAGTGGTTCATCAAATCTATAGCCTACGTTCATTGTATTTTTACTGATTATAGATTATCAGTCACTGGCACAAGGAATTGGCAGATCTAACAGTCTAGAACGACCAAGAGTAGCTTCCTTTGTGACTATGGTTGAGGGGAGATAGACGATGAAGAAAGCAAAGTACCAAAAGTCCTTTTTTAAGTGCTATAAGTGATGTATCTATAGGGAAATCATTTAGTAGAACCGCCAGATCTTAATACCCGATTTAACTTTAGATCTGAAAAAGCAAGAGTGAAGATGGAGTCCCCATAGCCATAAAAATAGCTCGGCACCGACCAAAAGTGGTTGGCATCAACCTGATTTCTAGAGGGAAAGTTACTCCTTCTTCCCTTCTTTGGTCTTCTATCTTCGATTCATTGGAATCCTAGTAGTTATCCTTAGAAATCATGTTGTTTTTGAGTGGTCTTAAATCTTTTGTATTTGTCTGCTTTCCTTTAGAACTTCCTTGGAGTTATTCACTTATTCCTTAAGGAATGCACCTCAAGACGATCACACGAGCCAACTATCCATGTGCGATAGCTCTATGCCCCCAAGGGAAGCATAAAAAGTGGTCGGTACTGAGCACTCTACTTAAATCCATCCTTACTCCAACTTCTCAAGTCCATTCCTATTATTCTTTCAAGCATGTCCCCAAGTCCATGTATCGTTTCATCTTTACCCTAACATCCATCTTCATTTAAAGGCCGCTCAGCCAAAAAGCCGGATATCACTTGCCCCCTTAGAGTATGCTTCTGTTGGAAATAAAATTTACTTTGGAAAAAAAACAAGCATATCCCATTATCCATATATTTTGACTAGTTATTCAAGAGTTTCTTTAAAGCGTTGTCTTTATTTTATGGATATCCATTCGACTGCTTTATATAGTAGAAATTCTATTCTTAATGCTAAGGATAATATTTGCACTCTATAGATGATTCTACGCCTTAGCGAGGTCTGTGCTACCTTCTCTTTGTTCTTTTTCCCCTTTTTTGGCCAAAAATTCATTTCGGTACCAAGCTTTACTGCTCGATACCGAGTTCTTTTGTTGAGTCATCGAATAATTTAAATACTCAACACTTAGATTTTTTTCTTTACCTTTTCACTTTCTCTTTTTTTCATGTCCGAGCTTCCTAAGCATTCAACCCGATGTCAACTTCAAGAGACCACACTCCTTCTGCCTCGAACCGCTCACCTATGGCCACTCTGAGTTGCCTATTTACTTGTAGATGTTGCCACCCTTTGGGTCTCCACCTTACTCATTGTCCACATCTCAAAGCACTCTTCCCCAAATTCTCCTAGCCGAGTTCTAGATCCAATACACCTAAGGTAGGATGGCACCGCTAAGCATCATGGTAGTGGTGTTGTTATGATAGATGTTGGTGATTGGGCTTTGGAAGACCTTGACAAGTGGTTGGCTATGGCAAGTCCTAGGTCCTTCTAGGATTCTACTCGGGTCTGACTCGAAGCGATCGTGTTATAAACCAAATTCGTCAAAGACCTGATGTCCATTTCATGTCAATTTCATTCCCGCTTTGGTTTGTACACGAGGAATATTCATCTTGCCTTAATCCCGAGCCTTCATGTCACAAAGTACCTAGGCTAATTCCTACCAACACTTGGCCAATCACATATCACCATTTGAATTTCGATAGGACGATTCTCTTCCAAACAACGGATGTGCCAAATGCATTTTGATGTTCTTAAAACTCCGTTGCATAACATATTCGTCCATTTGCATGGTCCTTTATTCTTGTTAAAGAAAGACAACCATGTTACTTTGGATTGCGGTTGCGTTATCGACTATCCGACGGTAATGGGTAAAACCCAAAGTACAGTTCCTACATACGATGTGGCTAGTTTTTCTAGCACGAGAAATCTATCTACATAGGATGGTTTATTTGTCATGTACATGACAAAGGACACACACTGCATAGATTAGCATTTTTTCCTTGCCTCGATCAACATTCAGAATCTGATTAGTCAACACATGTCGACATCGATTGAGTTCAAGGCATTGGTCACATGAGTTCGCATTTAAAGAAAAATTTCAAATTTAAACATACCTAACCATGTTGAATGCCAAGTTTTCTTATCTAGAATGAGTCGTCATTCCTCCAGCTTTAACGTTGGTGTCGGACCATCAACTCCTTCTGAAGATGGGTCTACCATTGCTCAAGCATCAACCTCCACGCCTTTTGGGCCAAGATGTTCAATTACTGTCGAATTACAAAGAATGATTGTGCTTGTAGAAC
Source organism: Allium cepa (assembly GCA_030765085.1). NCBI lineage: Eukaryota > Viridiplantae > Streptophyta > Magnoliopsida > Asparagales > Amaryllidaceae > Allium > Allium cepa. Next base: position 902,193,661 of record CM060937.1, on the reverse strand, counting down.
TAACTCAAGAACAGCCTCCTTCTTTAAATGAAAACGTAGTCTTAAGAGCTTTGTATGATCTCCCTAAATAGGTGCCAACGATTCTAACCGTGAAGATGCTTAGAAATATATGTCGGCCGCATAGGATTCCTGAGGATGATGTCCTACTCCCAATGCAAATCCAATAGGCGCATGATCCCCCAATGGATTATATGGCTTGCAATAGATATATATGCCTGGATGGTGCCATACCACCTTTTAATCCACTCCTGCACATGTTCCTTTAAGAGCATGGCCTAGCTCCGTCTCAAGTATATCCCAGCAGATATGCAATACTGAGCTATTTATACATCTTATTTATGAACTAGTTCCAGTGGTCTCTAAATTTCAAAGAGTTAACTCACATTTTGAGTTTCAAATATCGACATGATTCATTATCTTATATGATCATTAAGGTACGGTACCGATACAAGGTCATTGAAGCGCTCCATAATAAATATTCATATTTCAATAATGAGTACTTCGTTGTCCAATACTCGTATGGCCTTAACAAGCCTTGGCTTTCCAACAATAATATCGTTTTCACTTCACTCTTCCCACACTTGGATTCCTGTCATCCAAGTGGCTAGCTTATTATTCAATTCCTTCCCATATATCCCGCTAGAGACATAAGTGAAGACATGCTGAAACCTTGAAAACTCTTAAGAGAGTTAACTTCCTACCTCGCATCATTGCTTACCTTTTATCAAGTGAGAACGTTCGTCGGTGCAATTACATCTTGTACACCCTGTTGTTCCTATAGCCACTTCTCCAAGTAGTTCTAGAATGCCTACCCGATCTTTAACCCCACTCATACCTCTGGAGACAATATCCAATGGAAATTTGAAGGTCCATCCGGTATGGAAAATGTTGATGAGCCGATTAACATAGTAATGGGAGATTAGATGTAATGCTTTTTTTAAAAACGAAAAGATTAGATGCTCAAGTTGACTATATTATTGCCATGCATGATATGAACAAGCTTAAAGAGTAGAAAGCCAAAGAGATAGGGAAACTCAATACCATTCTTCAGCAATTCTTTGCCACTATAGTGCAATACAAGAATCTGAAATGGCTGGGAAGTACATATGATGTTACCCTCACCGATGCCTGGGAGAAGTGTTGCACCGTGAAGTAGCGATCGATGAATGCTTCACCGAAGATGATTTAAAGGCCAACTATTTGATGCCGATGATAGAGAAAAATTTGATGAGGGAAAGGCTATCCTAGATGAGGAAGGTGCTGCTGCTAAAGATACTGCTGAAGTTCATGTCAACCCAAGTGCATCGGGTCTCCAATATTCGAAGTCCTTCAGTTATCGTCTGAGACTACAAATAACCTCTGCTCTCTGTTTATGAAGTTATATGTCATCCATCTCTTCCACCTCCTACGCTGCCAATAACTCAAGGAGTGGGCACTACTGCTATTACTACCGAGTCAAGTCCCATGATCGTAGGACTAGTTGTTCTAAGTCTTCCCTTCAGCTCATTCCTTGGTTCTAATGCAGGAAGAATGGCAGCTTTAGATGGATTGGATGACGTCTCCTAGTCCTAGGGATAAGAAATCGCTATAATTAGTGCCTCATGCCTGACCAAATGCATTTCCATGGCAGAGAAATGGAAGATCGATATGTCCAAAGTTAATATTAAAACTGAGCTTAGTCTTAATAAGTCTACAAGCAATGGAGAACCAAAACCTTCTTCTAGTATTTCTCTTGTATTATCCATCCTCCAAGGAGTGGCAGTATTGATGCTGCAATAGAGACTTCTGAGCTTCCTTCCAGCCATCCTAAAGATCCTACCATCATTTTTTCCTAACTCAACTCCACCCCTTCTAGATGCGACACACCATAAGATGATAAGGGCCAGAAGAGGCCTAACGATGGCTCAGGCAGCAAGGCTGGGAAGAAGAAGAAGAGGAGCCATATAAAATATACTTCTCATATATCCTCCAGTGAAGGCGAGATAGTCTCTGTTTGTTCATTTGGGATGTACTCTTTTGTTTCTTCTATTGTTGTATATAGGCCGCATTTGTGCGGGAGAGGCCCTCGCAATCTCCATGTATAAAATTTAATGTAATGAAAGACTATTTTTTGTAATCTCCATTCCATTTACCTTTTTGTACTTTTACATTCTGCACTTTCCTAAAAACAACTGCCTACATATATGATATAATTTCCTTTACTGCAATTTATTCATGGTGTGCATGCTTGTCTCTACGCAATGCTTTTATTTGTCACAACTTTATGCATATAAATAAAATTCCTGCAATTGCTTTAGTTTTATTCCATTATCTAGCCATGATTATGGTTGCTAAAGTGTTATGTTTGGCTAAACAAAAACTTTAATTTAACTAACTCTGTGATTATTCATGCTTATGTTAGGTCAATTTTCCTTTGACAATTAACGAGTTATAATCAAGTTCTGTGTTATTCCCTATCTCCGTGGAACAATATCTTGAATGTCTATTTCTTGACGAACCAGATCTCATCGATGGGCATGATCGGCGTCACCCATGAATTTACTTTGTTAAAACTCAGCAAAGAGCATCCTGCTAAGCCACGAGTGAAACTATAACTTTTATGTAGTATTATCACATAGCAAGTCCTCGCTCCGGTGCTCATCCAAATGCCAAAATCCAGGTATTATTCCCTTACCTTACTTATTTCTGGGTATTGGTCAGTGATTAACTCTACGAGGCAAATTATTTAATTGCTCGCCCAATTTTGCTCTCCTTATCCTGATCCTAGGCCGGAGAATCCGATTGTACTTAGTTTTAACCTTCAATGACTATCCTTGCTTATCGGCCAAGCATTTTCCACTGGGCCGCAAGCGCAGTCGTAGAAATCCCATCCATTTACCTTTTCCTCTCTCTAGGAATTGGTGATTCAAATGCCTATCTCTAGGCGTTTGCTTCCAGCTATATTTATCGCCAAGCATTGCCTAGAAGTGTACGTTGATCGTCCTCGCTTAATCTTTGTCTAGAGTATCCTGCCAGGATGTAAGGGTGGTCACTAAAAATCCAACCGCGCACCAGTTTCCATCTTTGAAAACTAGCACTTCTGTTGCCTTATTCTCATCATTCCTTCTTGACATCGCTTAATTCCTTAGTCCTGATCCTGGACCAGAGAAGCTGACACGGTTTCTTGAGTGTCCAAGCATGTAAGGTTGAATTATCCGATCAACCCTTGAAACTACACTTCCGGCCCTGATCCTTGGCCAAAGGAGTTTGTACCAGACTATACTACTAATCGCGCAGCATGGGAAATTTTCTTATAAGAAAACGGTTCCATTAGTTCGAGAAGCTAACTTTATTGACAAAAGAAAAATGTGGCAAGTTCTACGTTATTAAATTGCCCCTAGAACCCTTGGGTGGCTTATTTGCATAAAACAAGCTTAAATATAACTAAGTGAAATAGCATCGTAACAGGTAGTTATTCCATGCACGTGGAATCTATATTCCATTGACAATGGCTAGCTTGAACGTTCCATCTCCAAGCTTTTCCTCGATTGCATAAGAACCTTCCCAATTTGGACCGAGTGCCCTATTCCCAGGAGAACTCGTTTCAAGACGAGATCCCAAACCTTAAAGGTACAGCTCCGAACCTTGGTGTTAAAGTGTCATGCTACTCTTTTCTAGTGAGCATCATCCCTTAGTTCTACTTCCTTCCTTCCTTTTCTCATCAACTAAATTGAGGGATTCAAGCAAGAGTTCCTCATTTACCTTTGGATCATAATACCTTTTATGGTGAGAAGGGAATTATAATTCTACCGAGATCATAGATTTTGATATATAGGCTAAGCTGAACGACATATGTCTAGTTGCAGACTTGTTGGTCATCTTGTTATAGTATTTATGATTATCCTTCCACTAGTTTGCCTGGTTCCCTCTCCACCAGGTCCATGTTGATTTCCTTGGGATGTTGGCCCTTGGGTTCTCACATTATGTCTACCATCATGCGTCTCTCTCACACACTATTGTAAATTTTTCATCCTTATCAGTTCCTTAATAAAATTCCTAATATACTAGCACTTGTTCATGTTGTGTTCATGAGTTTCATGCAGCACTTGCTTCAGTGCCGCTCTTCCTCAATTGCCTCCCTTATAGGTGGCTTTTTATACCTTTCTGTCCTTTGCATGGTAAGGTATATATTTTTTAATGTATCGTTCAGAGGCATATATTCATCTGACCTCATATTTCTTAGGTGCTTTTTGGCTCAATTCCGCATACCCCTAGAGCTATGATTTCTCTTCTTCTGTTATTAAAAATTCTAACATTTATTGCCATATTATCGGAACTCTCAGTAGTTTTATTAATCGCTGTATTACTTTGAATCACCTCATTTGACTGTTCACCATCAGTTTTTCTTTTAGCCTGACTTACTTCTTCTAGCTGTAAGAACTGATTTGCTTTTCGTGAAATTCCTCTGCATTCATCTGTTGTTTCATTTTTGGCCATTTTCCAAAGTCTGTGTCCTGACGAATGTCCCGGACTAATGCCATAAACGCAAAATCTTCCTTTAGATCATTAACCTTCATTGCTACAATATTAAACCTGTTCTTCAATGACTCATTAGATCCTTGAGAAAGGCTTGACAAGGACATCACGTCCTTAGGTCAAGTAGTGTGGAGCCTAAACTGCTTCAGAAGCTTCTTTGCTAGTTCATCGAATGTAGATACGGATTTTAGTGAAAGCTGACTAAACCACATCAGTGTAACAACTTCTTGAAAAATACAGAAACATCTACACTAAACTATGTTCAAGTTGGAAATGGGCCAGCCTATAGTGGAAGAAATGGACGAATTTCAATTATTTTTTTACTATTTTAGATGTTTATTGAGCCAATGAAATCTAGTTCATTTAGAACTTTTCTAAATTTCCTTTAAATAAAATAATTATTTTATTTAATTTTATAAATAAAGTTTTACTTTATATTATTTTTTATTATGTTTGAATATGTGTATCATATACACATATGTATGTACGTGCAACATAATAAAGTGTGCATGGTTTGACATAACTATGTATAGGTGTTGGTATTCGCACTATAATGGACATGTTAGCCCCCAAGTATACAATGTATTTCCTAAAAATAAACACACACACGCGCGCACGCACACGCACATATGTGTGTGTGTGTGCGCGCGCGTGCGTCATCAAATATTATATATACACACCACACACACCCATACATAAAATTATACATTTATAAAATATGATTTAATTATTTATGTAAAATATTTAAGACGTATTTGTACAAATGTTTATTATAATAAATAACAAAATTATTTGATAATTAATATAAAATAATTTTTTTAATTGCTGCCGCAAACCCGAGAAAAAATTTAAAATTTTCAATTGCAGTTAATAAATAATTATCAATAAACAAACACACGTTTATATACAAATATATATATATATATATATATGAATATGTATACGTATATGTATATTAAAATTGATGCTAGTTGACTTGAAGCTCATGGCACGAAAAAATCAATTTTTTGGGATTTATATAAAAAAATAAACTATTACAAAATAATTTAAAAATCGATCGAAATTAATTAAAAAAATCATTAAAAAATTATTTTTGAAAATTAATAATTATGAAATGTTATTAAATAAAATTTATAATTAATTTCAAATTGTACATATATATATGTGTGTGTGTATGTTCACATATAATCAATTTCTAGTTAAATAAATAGTTATATTAATATGTGAATATATAATACATATAAATACATATTAAAATAAAGTAAAATTTACTGACAAATTATTGTTATGCAAAACCAAAATTTTAGAGATTTTATAATAATTATCATATGATTTAATCTTTTGGATATAATCTATTAGTTGATAAAATCATATAATATATTATTTAATTGAAAAAATGGTTTCTTTTAATTTCATGTCATGACTTTAATACCAGAAAACGTACAAAATAATTTCTTCTTCTTTAATAATTAGATGCGCTATTATAGTCAACCATCCAATATGTGACAGAATATTGATAAACTAGATTTGTAATATAATCTAACAACTTACAATATATCACCATAATAGATAATAATATTAAATGAATTAGTAAACATACTAAATACTTTCCACCTAGGCCTACATAATGCACTTTGAAAATGATGAAATGGCTCTTTGAATCAAATTCTAAGTTATAGAATTGCTGGCTCTCGAATTACTTTAGCACCGACGATCGTATCGAAGAGTTTTGATGTGATTAGTGCTTGGATTTGTTTTTGGAATTCAATTGGTTTTTCTATCGATATTTGCATAAAGAAGGAGAGCAAAAAGCCTCTAATAAATGGTATAGAGAGTGGCGTATAAATAGGAAGTCAAGTGGAAAGAAAACGGATTACATTCTTATCTCTCTCTTACCAATTCCACTCCTTTGAACCATCCAGCGGCCTCCCTCTTTTACCAACACTTGTTTGGCCTATCCAATCTATTTTGGTCGAAATTTTCTTCCCCGTATGAGACTCAAAACTGATTCCATTCGAACAATGTCCGTTGCATTTAAATCTACATTTAAACGCGTACCGATGTGGTATACCGATTAATGTATTTATAATTATTATAAATACATTGTTTAATATTGTTCAACACATCAAATACAAAATTTTATAATTTTATATCATAAATATTAATTAATTTATTAAAAATTATGAATTAATTAAATAGGTGATAAAAGGAGTATTAATCGTTTCGGTTCTGTGACTCTTGGGTGTAAATTTGGTCAACTATTAACATCAAATAATTTGAATGTTAATGTTCACACATTATTTAATAGGTAGGGTGACATTATGACCAAATTTATCACTTATTGGTTTCATTAAGATCTAATTTTATTTTATTAAGCATTATCTGATTGTTGGAATTATTTACGCTAATATCTTCATCAAAACTATACCATTTTGGACTTTTAAAATTTGGTAATGGTCAAAATTTCAATATCATCCAAATTCAAATATGTAGCCCAAACATAAAGTCCTTGATTCAATAGTTATAATTACTATTAACCGAACTGCTCTAATTATAGACTTTGACTTTGAGTTGACTTCAATATCTTTAACTTTGAGTTGACTTAAGTTGATCGTGATACTAACCTCATATAACCGAGGGACGAATCCTCTCTTGAATAGTGTTTCACTTCCAATACTTCCACTCGACCCAACTATAATCATTCTATGGATTCCGCGTTATGATTTAATCATAATCAAAGCGGAGTTTCTATGTTGAAAATAAACAATATTCTCAAGTTAAGAGAACTATGTGATTTTATTAGATTGATATTTTCTGTGTAACCTTAGTTATATTAACTAATAGAAAACTATTAAGTGAGCCATTTCATTGTTATCCAATAACTATCAATACGTAAACCCATGGTGCTCCTAGTAGCCATGAGTGATACACTTACTAACATTTGGAGAGCGTTACATACTCTAGTCTTAACAGATGTATGATATCTAATCTTGATACATCTTGACTAGGAATATTCAAAACTATATATTTATTTTATTGTGATAAATCACTCGTGGCTACAAAGCATTGTAACTACTGTCACAAAATATATCATTTATGGATTTTCTATTAAATACACTTTTAATTTAGTTAATTAATTAATATAACATATTATATCAAGTATATAATAGAAAGAACATACCTTTTGTTTCAAACAAGATTGGTTATCGAGTTAGATATATATAACAAATTACATGATTGCACTAAGGGCTTTCCTTTAACTGTATCAATCTCCCATTTGCACTTTGAGCCAATTATGGAATCTCTATCCCATCCCTTTGATTATTTGGTGAGAATTAATCAAGTTACACCCTTGGTGATTGGATCTAAGTTATTGTTTTAATTATCTATTTGGCCAATCAATTCTCTCCGGTACTGGTAAACTACATTTATCATGTGGAACTAGTCGGAGTATGTTTCTCAATTTCTAGTGAGCTCTTATCATTACATTGTTATCATATAACAATCATTTAGTATTCCTAATACTTTGGAATCCGCCCTAGCTTGGTAATAAATCTATGGATATATTTTTATACATTGCTTTTCTCGTTGTGCTATGCAAAGCGATGCATTTAGCCTTTTCTTTGAATTAACCATAATGTTTATTTGAAACATTTCCAACTTAAAGCTTCATAATTAAGATTTGAACATGAATTTAATATTAACATATATACTCAACATCACTCATGAAGTTTGAGTTCATACATTTCTTCTTTAGGAATCCATCATTTCTATATACCATTCTCTAATATTTTATATATACTTAAGAATGCTCTAAACTACCATTTAGTGAACTTAATTTGGATTTGGTATTAGTTTCATGTAACAAATACATAAGAAAATTATGATATTATAGGCAATACAACATGTATGATGCTTCCTATTGTCGAAGCATAAGAAAACCACCTTACATGTTCCTTATTAAAATTTTTAATAAGGTACCTTTGCATATATTTTTAGGACATTCGTAACATCCTTTATACTTAATACGAAAGATATAATTTACAAATCCAATATAAAGTATTAAACAAACAAACTATTATTGATTTTAGCTTAAGTACATTGTTAACAATCATCGGTATATTGTTTACTTATAGTCTAGAAATCTATTTGCACCTTTTAGTGTTTCTTTCCTATGTACATACACTTTCTTTACATTTTGAATAAAAATCAAACTATTAGATATTTCTATCAAAATACTTATTCAATTTTGATGCTTTAGAACGATACTTTCGTATTATTTCTTGGATCTTATCCGAATAATAAATTTGAGGTTCTGAGGTTCTCTTTCACCAGTTCATAATTTTAAATATATCAGAAAACGAAAAAAAATATTTTGTCTATTCGATCCAAAAAAAGTGGAGAATGCACTCAATATAACTCCCACTAACTTCGAGACATGTTTGTTGTTATGTGTAAATAGCCATTCTAAATTGTTGTTTAGAATTTTCCATTTCAACCCGTACATACCAAAATACAAAGTCATGCCAAGCAATACTTTTGTGTGTAAATCCAAATTAAATTGAGCAAGTTAATTGCTGAATCTATTATGCCGATTTCAACAATTGAAATTTACTATATTATTCTTATCAACATTGCTCATTAAATTCCAACCGCATTAGTTTTCTCTTTAAAACATAATAGCGACTGATGGATCACATCCTTTCAAGTACGTCTATCAAAATCATATTTTGATAATGTACTTGAAATACATTTTGAATTTGTATATCATACCGTATCATAGAGTCAATACTCTTAAATGGTTTAATTGATAACCAGGATCATCTATTCTCGACATTGATAAGAAATTAAATCATAGTTTCTCTTCAAAATGCAAGAATTCTTACTAAACATTCTAAGCGTTGTGTCAATTTTGGTTTGGTTAATTTCATTTCATCCCTCATAATATCCTTAGATCGTATCAAAATCCATTTTACTACCCATAATTTCTTTAAAAAAAATCATCCGCTGTGAAGTTGGTATTTCTTAAAACAACAATGATTTCTTAGTGCCATGGAATAGGTATTCATAAACACTTTATGAATTGCCTAATGTATAAAACTAATTTGTTCTTGTTTTAGAAAATTTATGTTCAAAACATAAATATGCCATCCAACGATAATCGTTCCTTAATTCTTTTTGGGGAAAATTCATACAAGATCCCTCGTGAACAGTTATTACGCATAGTCTTTCACTTGCACAAACTAGATATATTGGGGTTTCTTATAGACCCATATTGTGTATGATTCTGTAAACTATTTTTTAGATGAAATTAATTTTAATCTTGTGTATACGACCTTATAGAAAGAAGTTTACATAACTTTATTCACTATTAATCATACTTTGTTTAACCAGGTTCCGTTACTCTTTATTGATACATCATTATGTATAATAGGATGGAGTGACTTTTGAGATGGAACCTTTATTCATTTTTAGGTACGTTGTGAACTTTTTTCAAAATACTAACCTATTCAGTCAAATTGAACCAACTTCATTTTCTACTGCATGTTATTTCATTTATTTCTATTTTGTACTCTATGAGATTATCATATACATACTACATGTGTATCAAATATATACATGTCCATGTCAGTGATAACTCATCGGTGAGTATAACGAACTATGAGGAGCCGTTTTGGTATCAATTGACTTATGGTTGCATATATCCATATGTACCAATTTGAAGAGTTCATTGACTCTTATCATACTTCCACCGAATGGGTGCTTTCTCTTAATTATTTGAGAATAATTTACTAGTACCATATGATCTATAATCATATAATCAAAAATTATTTCTCAAAAAACTATGGATTTGTTCATAATTACAAAATAATTGCAAATAAATTTAGATACTTCATTATTTTTTAATGCATCATAAATACCAATACTATAGTTTTATTTTATAATAAATACTCATAACATTCATATTAAAATAAAACTATGGCTATTTTTCAGTCAATACTTAAAAGTAATTATTATTCTATAAATAATGTTTGGTACATTTTATGTAAATAATTTTCATAACTTTATGCGACCAATAAGTGTTATATTGCATGCTTCTACTATTTTTACCATTACTATAATATTGTATGAAATATGAAGCTCTGTACAACCACTTAGTATAGACTATCTATTTCATAATTGGTTTACAGTCAAGAATTTTCAGACAAATATCTTAAATTCAAAGAAATAAATATCATAGAAAACAATTTTCTATGTGAAAATACTTTTGGAATAGAAATCATATTTCTCATTCTTATATTAAGTAGATATTATTATTTTATAATTCTCGTTTTCGATGTTTTTAATGAAGTGGAAGTGGTCATTTACTCTCTTTATCTCAATTATGCCTTAGGTTACATCCACTCTTATAGATTTGATTTCCTTTTTGAATGGTCAAACCATTAAAAGGAAATCCTAACTACAATATCATAATGAACTCTTTAGAAATTTGCATTTAGTCATCCTTAACTTTTAAGGGCATCAAATAAATTACACTTCAGGTATATTGACCTAAGTAACATTTCAATGATCAAATTCTCAGATCTATCTTGTAGCCTTTGGTCCAGTGTGACACTTAACACAACAAGATCATTATTGTAATCAATCATAATGAATACATGATCTCACTCTATAGATTACTTGCTTATTTCAATGAACTAATTTCGTCGAGGTTTCATATATTACTAATTGTGACCGTTCACTATATAACATTTATATGTGATCGCAGATGGTTCAAATTCCATATTCTTACATCGCTTTTAGAGTTCGAAGCTGTTGAAGATAAAACATAGTCTCGGGCAAGTAAACCCATATGTGATCAAATTACAAATGTACTTAGTGGTTGTATGATTACGCACTTGCATGGGTCCAACAAGCAAAATTTTATTGTTAAGTATATTTAATATATCTTTGTAAATATTTACTTTAGTTCCTTTGTATATTTTAATTAGTAAACATTTTATCAGTGAATTTACAAAATATACAATAACAAAGTCTACTTGCAGAACTAGAAATTTTATTAATGTTGTAGATAATATTACAAAGCTTTCAGATACAACATGAAAAGAGGAAAATATATGAAGAAGATTTTTTATGATGATCCTTCTTCTAAGAGGAGTCCTCCATTTATTGTCTCTTCCATTCTTTATTTATTATTTAATAGGCATCATATCTGTCCATTCTAGCAATATAGGTGTAATATATGTCCTCCATTTTATATGTACGCTGAGGATGTGTCCATTATTTTAGTTCTGTGGAAGGAAAGCTAGTAAGGCTAGGGGGTGGTATGTCACCCTAGTGTAGAGGCTAGATGCTTTGTCTGTTTACTCTGAGTAGTGGTCCACCATGCTTCTGATTTAATTTTGAATTTCTAGTTTATCTAGATTCGTCGTCGAAAGGGTCGGTCCCTGTAGTGTCTCTCTTTATGGAGTCTTGTCTTAGACTTTCCTTTTCTACTTGCTCTTTAAAGTGTTCTTTTTGTGCCATTTTGCCAACTGGGCCAATTTTGAGATTGTCCAAAAATCGCTAACCTTCATTATATGTTTGTTGATGGTTCGAAAGTTGCTAGGTAGTCTAACAACAATATTGTTTTTCCTTCAGTAGCGAAATGTGATCCAACTTCACCTTTGCTAATGGCTTCAGTGAAGAATTATTGCACTACTAAGAGCCTTTCATTTTCATCATAAATTCTTTTCGATTGAATTTAACTAATTCATGTAGGGATTTTCTGCTACTCTATGTAATTCACATAATTAGATAGAGGGATAAAGACATATGTACTGACTTTCTTCCCAAACGCTCTATATTTTAAATATTAACATAGTAAAAAACCTTCTTGAATGCTCAGCAAGCTTTGCTGTACATATGTCTGGAATATAGTCTGAATATTCTTCAGGATGGCTTGTGTTCACACAAATATCATGCACCAAGCCCTTTTTGATATGTTTTTTGTTTTTAGAAAAACAAGCTATTAGGCGTGGTCCTCTATTATTATTGAGGATTAACTCTTCATTTTCCAAGAGTTTTATTAATTCTGTATCTTTTAGTTTTTTGAAGAACAGAAGAAGATTACTTTGATCGATGAGATGTTGCTGATAGAGTGATCATATCTTGTATTGTCATTTCAGCTTCCATCTCCTCAGTATTTGTGTTATCTATCTCATAAAGTCTAAGTAAATCTAGAAAGTCTTAAATTCTTAGATTAACGAGATCGGATATTTAAATTTGACCAAATATTGTTTTTAAATGGCTACTTTCAACCGAGTTATCAGTGAATGGTTTTGCTTTCTTTAAATCTAGAGCTTTAGGCCTAGATGTAAAAGAATGTGGTAATAATTTAGACACTATTTTCTGTGTGTCTTGCATTTTTTCTCTTTCTGGAATATTGTATGCTACAATCCTAAATAAATTTTTTCTAGTTGAGTTAAGCAAAAATTTGCAGCTCTGTGGCCTACATATTAGATGGCTTTAAAGCATCCGTTGAAATTGTCATATAACATAGGATTTGACGCTTTCATTTCTAAGTTGTACCAATCTTTGACCACAGCTGAGACGTATGGTCATTGCACTCTTGTGGGAGAAATTGCCTTACATTTGTTTATTGGAACGAATTATTTCTACGCCTTGCTTTTGTTTGTTTAAATAGCTTTAATCTGTAGGACCTTTTCTTTTTTTACTCATGTGGGAGTATTGGTTTCTTCGGATCCTTGTGAGGATAAAGCCTCTTTGGAGGTTTGTTTGGCATTTTTTGGATGATTTCACTAGTTGGAAATCCTCCTATCTTTTCGTTGTTTCTAATAATTTTTTGATTCTTTTTATATCGTCTTCATCCATTTTTCATAACCTGGTAAGAAGATCAACAACAAATTTATTGCAGCCTAGAATGTATTTGACATCATAGTTATAGATTTCTAAATAATAGCTAATCTAATTCGTTGAAGATTTTCTTATGGATATTTTATATTTTTTCTTTTAAGAATTAAGCAACATATTTGTGATCTGTTTTGATTACAAATTGTCTATGCAAAAAATAAATTCATGGAACTTATGATTGCTAATTTAATAGCTGGTAATTCTTTGTCATAGGTAGCATATTTAGTCTGGGGTTTGCTAAATTTTCCATAGGTACATGCTACAACTTTCTTTTGTTTAGCAATTAACACTGCCACCCAAAAATTGTCAGAAGCATCAGTTTGTAGTGTAAGTAATTCTTCATCTGAAGGAAAATAGAGGATCTTTCGATCCTTCATTAGATCATTAATTTTCTATAGTTCTTCTTCTTCTTCTTTTTTTTGTAAGGTAATAGGAATTTTGTCTATGTTCCATCTTCTTGGTTGTTTCCCATTATGTTGTTTATATTTTGCTTGTTCATCTGTGAACTTTTTTGTAAATTTTGGGTCTTAGCTGATAAAGTAGGAATAAATTTCTACCATAGTTTAACAATCCTACAAAACTTTGTAGCACTTTTAACGTTTTGAATATATTGGTAAAATCCCAAATTTTAATGTAAATGTGTTGTTGTAATTCTGTTTGTCCATTTTTAATTCTTTTTCCAAGAAAATATATTTCTTTTTTAAACAACTTAATTTTTTAGGACTTAGAATAACACCATTTTGTAGAAATATGTATACTACTGCTAGAAGATATTGCTTATGTTCTTCAGCGAAATTAGAGAAAACATGGATGTCATCTATATAAATAGTTGCAAAAGGTAAATGTCCAAACATAGAATTCATCAATTTTTTAAATGTTGTGGTGCGTTTTTTAATCCAAAAAGCAGAACTAACCATTCAAAAAATCCCTGTGGGTAACTGAAGGCAGTTAATTCTATGGATTGTTTATCAGCAAGTTATAATTGCCCAAAATTCGATTTAGCGTCGAATTTACTATAATATTTTGCTCCTTGGATCTGCTTAGTTAGATGCTCAATAGAGGGAATAAAATATCAATCAAATTTGGTATAGCTATTAAGCTTTCTATAGTTTATTACCATTCTTGCCTTTCCTCTTTTAATTTCAGCATAGTTTCTCACTAAGAAGGCTAGAGAAGAATGAGCGTTGAAACTTTTTTGTATTAATTTTAAATTTAATAGATCTTTTATTTGTTTTGCAAATTCTTCTTTGTCAATTGGTGATACCATGGTGCTGTTAACTTGGACTTTGGAATCTTTATATTGTTCCATTGGCTCAATTATACAATACCTTGGTGCTTTATCAAACCATTTTAATGGATTTCTAAATAGAGGGTTTCTAACATATTATGCATTTCAAATTCATGCATAGTTGGTACATTTCAAATACATATTTTTGGTTGTATTATTTTTGGTGCTCTCACATTTTCAACTAATGTAACAGGTTTTTCACCACGCTGTGTTGCTGGAGTATATTGTGTGCAATTGTAGCAAGTAGAGTTACTTGAGGCATGAGAACGCCATCTAGTTCAAAATAATATTTGTTGAATGGAGGGAGATGTCTTAGATTGTCCATTCCAATGATGCAACCACTATCAAATTTTGTTGGTGGTAACGCCATCTTAGATTGTCCATTCCAAGCGATTTTACAAAAACTTGAATTTCATTATCGAATTTTAAATGTATTATTTCAACTAATCTAGGTTGGATTGTTTTTCCCAACCCGACTTCAAATAGTTTAACGAATTGTTTGGGTGTAATTGATTTAAATGTAAAATTATCATTTAAAGCCATATAATGCTCCCATTGTATGCCAAGAACTTTAGACCCTGATAGAAGTTCGATTTTTATAAATTTACTAATAATGTATAGGCCTTTTCAATATTTTGATCATCAAGACTTATATAATAATTGGGATGCATATTTACTCCAAATAATCTATTTGCTAAATTGACTTAGATACCCAGTAATATTATTTAAAGGATTATTGATAATTCTTTCATCCATATAGACTATCATTATTGGAGTACCAGTTCTGGACCTAAATAATCCTGTTATATTTAGTTGTATTAGACCTATGTGAAGGTATTTCATTTTTGGATATCTTGCTTTAAGTTTTTCTATTTTATTTTTATTCAAAAGGCTTATAGAAGTAAAATCTTCCTCTCTTTTTAACTCTACATTTCCTTGCATATGCTCAAATAAATATGTATGTTGGTTTGGAAATCTTTATTTAAAAGTCAAAGGTTTATAAATATCCTTTCTGTCTGAGTGAGGAATTTCCTCTTTTAATTTTTTTGAATCTTCGTCAGTGACCTCAAATTATTCTCATGTGCTATCTTGTATTTGTGGGTTCTATGTTTCTTTAGATGTAAAAGTGTTCATATGTATTCTATATTCTTAATATGATTCTAACTCCTTATTTCTTGATGATCGAGAGATGGAACCAATTAATGGTGTAAATGTATCATAATCATATATTTCTTCTTTTATAATTGGAAGATCTTCATATTTATGTAAAAAAAGTAATCCTATTTGGTCTCATTGCTCTATAATATAATCCTTATCCTCCATACTAGTATTTTGTATAGAAGCGTTATTTTTAGAAAGGGGTTCGATTAATCCATGTGTCATAAAAATATTTTCTTTTGTATGCTTAGGTATATTATAAATTTTCCCGTAATATCCTAGTGGGATTTTTATTAGTAGATCTAAAAATACTTCGGTTGTGAAGTACCTTCTTAATCTAGAGCATTTTGCTGCATATAATGTATGACCCGGTAATTTTTTTTCCTTTTCGGGGAGTATAGTATATATAGTTAATGGAATGATTTTTATTTGATTATGTGTTTGATTGGTTGTAATCATGTTAATTTTAAAATTATCAAAAGAATCATTAATTTCATCTACTTCTTTAGTTGTGTCATAATAGACTGGTTCAATTTCATATATCGAGGAATTAGCATCTTAGATATATCTTTAATAGTGCCAACATAAACATCGTATTCTTCGGTATTTGATATTACAATATTTTGTATATTTGTAGGACATTCATTAGCATAATGCCCTTCTTTATTATAGTTAAAACATTTGCGACCTTTACGGAAAATTTTCTTTTTGATAAATTTTTTCTTAGAAAACTTGTTTTCTTTTCTAAATTTTTCTTATATTCTGATTTCCAATTTTTCCTAATGATTCGATATTTTGGTTTTGTTCTTCTTTTGAAATTTCTTGTCCTTTTTCTTTCAAATTCAGGTGAACATCCAAACTATGCATTAATATGTTCAGTATATATAACAAGAAAATCCAAGTTTTTAGTTTTATTTTTCATTTATTTGTGTGCACTTGCTTGCTCACAAAGCCTTTCCATAGTATCCATACATGCCTTTTTTAATAAGCCTGTGTTATGTTTTCATCGGTAGTGCTTGATCTTAAAATATCATATCTTTCTTGTATAATATTATTCTATGGATAAACTATTTTTATAAAAATAGCCTTTTTCCTAGATTTTTTTTTGATCATTGTTCTTTAAATTAAAAATCAGGCTGATGTATTTGGCAGTAAATTCTTTTAACATACATATATCGCATAATTGTAATTTTAGTAATTGTTTTTCATAATCAGTATCTTCTAGGAATGTTTCCCTGTAAAATATGCTAACGATAATTTTAGTAAGTCTCCAAGGGCTTCTTGTTTAGCTATCTTTCTTTTCGTATAGGTTTGTGAATCCAATTTCTTGAAGCTAAAGTTGATTGCAGAAAACAGAAATATACAGCAACAAAGTCTACTTGTAGAACTGGAAATTTTATTATTACGCTGGATAATATTACAAAGCTTTCAGATACAATATGAAAAATGAAAAGATATAAAGAAGATTTTTTTGATGGACCTTCTTCTAAGAGGAGTCCTCCTTTTATAGTCTCTTCCATTTTATTTATTATTTAATAGGCATCATATCTGTCCATTCTAGCAATATAGGTGTAATACATGTCCTCCACTTTATATGTAGGCTGAGGGTATGTCCATTATTTTAGTTTTGCAGTAAGAAAGCTGGTAAGGCTAAGGGGTGACATGTCACCCTAGTGTAGAGGCTAGATGCTTTGCCTGTTTACTATGAGTAGTGGTCCACCAAGCTTCTGGTTTAATTTCGAATTTCTAGGTTAGCTAGAGATTCATCGTCGAAAGGGTCAGTCCGCATAGTGTCTCTCATTATGGAGTCTTGACTTAGCCTTTCCTTTTCTATTTTCTCTTGACAGTATTCATCTTGTGTAATTGTGCCAACTAGGACAATTTTGAGACTGTCCAAAAAATCGCTGAATCTTCATTATTCTGTCCGTTGATGGTTCGAAAGCTGATAGGTAGTCTAACAACAATATTGTTTTGCCTTCAGTGGTGGAGTGTGATCCAACTTCACCTTTGCTAATGGCTTCAGTGAAGAATTCTTACGCTACTAAGAGCCTTTCATTTTCTTTATTAAATTCTTTTCGATTTAATTTAACGCATTCATATTGGGGATTTTCTGTTACTCTATGTAATTCCTATAGTTGAATAGAGGGACAAAGACGTATGTACTGTCTTTCTTCCCAAATGCTCCATATTTTTAATATGAACATAGTAAAAAAATTAGCTTGAATGCTCAGCAAGTTTTGTTGCACATAGGTTTAGGAAATAGTCTAAATATTCTTCAGGATGGCTAGTGTTGACAAAAATTTCGTGCACCAAGCCCTTTTTGATATGTTTTTTTATATTTTTGTATTTCAAAAAAATAAGCTATTAGGCATGGTCTTATATTATTATTGAGGATTAACTCTTCATTTTTCAAGATCTTTATTAATTCTGTTTCTTCTAATTTTTTGAAGAACAGAAAAGGATTACTTTCATCGATGAGATGTCGCTGATATAGAGAGATCATATCTTGTACTGCCATTTCAACTTCCATCTTCTTAGTATTTGTGTTTTATATCTCATAAATTCTAAGTAATTCTAAAAAATCTTGAATTCTTTGATTCATGAGATTAGATGTTTGCACTTGAGCAAATATTGTTTTCAAAAGGCTACGTTCAGCTGAGTTATCAGTGAATAGTTATGCTTTCTTTAAATCTAGAGCTTCGGGCCTAGATGTAAAAGAATGTTGTGATAATTTAGACACTATTTTCTGTGCGTCTTGCAATTTTTTCTCTTTCTGGACATTGTATGCTTTAGGTGATAACCCGGATTTTGGATATCCGATAATTGGATAATTATCTGAATAGACTATTGAAAATACTGATTTATTGATTGCACAGATAAAGTTCTGATAATAAAAGATTTCTCGATATAGAAATGAATTTGAAAATATAATAGAAGCTGAATTATAAATATCTGGATAAATATTTATTTGATAATCTACTAAATAATTATTTATCATTGGAAAATTATTCCTTTAGAACAAATAAAGTGCTGTTAAATATATATTTATGTATATATGCGTGTTTGTATGGGTTGATTTTAAATTTGATGTTTAATTTAAATTGAATTTGAATTGGAAATTCAAAAGGATAATATCTTAAAATATTTTGGATTTAAAAATATATTATATATAATTTTATTTCTTTTTTATATAATTGGTTTATTTATTTTCTTTAAAATGAATCTAAAATAATTAAAATTTACTTAATAGGAAATATATTTTTCTTTATGAAATGTAAACATGAACCTAATATAAAGTAATTTAAATAATATAAAGATATTATTTACATGCATTTCACAAGTGTAAATGAATTATAAACTGTTAAGGACAAGTATTAAATTTTCTAACAAGTGTCACTTTTTAATTTTTTTTTATTTCATTTTAAATAATCATAATTTAAGCCTATATATTGATCCATTTCTTCTCTCCATCACCTTTTCTCCATCTTAACTTCAAAACTCTAAGAATAGGTCTGTAACCTGAAAAAAACTTGCAAACCAGAGGAATAAGCAAATGAATTAAAAAAAATTCTTTCAAGTTTCTGAAACTCAAAGCAACTCAAGTTCAACACAATTAGTTCAAGATCCAGATCAAAATATATTAATTCTTGATCTAAGGCAAAAGCCTATAGCAATGGGAAGCTAGCAACTTTTTAAAATCTGGATATTGTTCTCTGTTCAAGAAATTAGAGTGAGTAAACTTTTATTTTTAAAACTTAATTTGTTTTCATTTGTGATAACCCTTGAAAATTTTAATGGGTAGTATGTTTAACATATTTGTTTAGAGATGATTGAATATGGGTGTACATGTTTCTGTGTGTGTGTGTACACACAAAACTCTGTTCCAGTTTTCACAGGTTAAACATCAACCTTTCAAAAATCAATATCTCTTTATGTGTTCTGTTTTAAGCCACGATTTCAAGAAGAAAACTGTTCGTTTCCTGATGAAGTTTAATCTAAAAATCGTCTCGAGATCTGGTATGAAGTATTTGGGAAGAGGGCCTCGTTTTTATAGTGGAAACTTTAAAATTGATAAAATTCAAACATGGAAATTTCGAATTTT
This sequence comes from Allium cepa, assembly GCA_030765085.1. NCBI lineage: Eukaryota > Viridiplantae > Streptophyta > Magnoliopsida > Asparagales > Amaryllidaceae > Allium > Allium cepa. The sequence continues at coordinate 902,173,685 of CM060937.1, read as the reverse complement.
ACCTATATGAACGGATTTGTCATTGAAAATGATGATTTTTAAATATGAATTTGACAGGTTTAGTGAAGTATCGTGTAGAAAATTGTTAGTTGAACGGGTCTAGGACAAAGGCTAAATCTCGGCGATGGATTGGTTTTGATGCAGTTCGATGGGTCGTGGTGGAGCTTTGGTCATAGGCCAAGCTTGGAAAAATGGTGAAATGGACTCCGATGAGGTGAGGCATGGAATTCAAGGAAGTTTAGGTTTCTGGCTTGTTCTGAAGTATATGGGGTTTTCATTAATCTGTGGCGTTGCGGTGGTGACTGGGAAGTGCGCGTTGGGGGGGGAAGGTAGGGAAGATGGTAGCTTAGCTATGGTGAAGATTAGAGGGTGGATCATGGTCAATTGGTGGTGGTAGGCATCGAAGAGGAGGTTCGTTCATTTCTCTGAAAGTCCATAGTTTGCTCGATTTTGATTTTAAGGGTTTTGTGAGTTTCAGAGGAGCTGTAATGGTCAAAGGTGGCGATTGTGACTTTGAGGAGGCATCGACATTGGATGACGAAGTTCCGGCGCCATGTGCATATGCACGGTGTACCAGAGATAAGGGGTTTTCTGGTTGCTGTAGTAAATAGAAATGGAGGAAGGATTGGGAAGGTAGGTTGACGCTCGAAGTTATCTCGGAAGGATCCTCGGTGTATCTGCTGTTATGTTCGGGTTTTGCTTCGTATTGTTCGTTTGGTTTATTAACTTGTAGCAGTTAAATTTAAACAAGTTTTGTTAGATGAAGATGAAGGAAACTCGAAGCGAGTTTCAAGTTAGAACTGGGATTCTTTAACCTTTAGTTAAGAAAATGATATGATAGTTTAACTTATGTTTGTTAGGTTAAACTTTTAGATAATTTTAAACTTAATTTTTTTATAATAAAATTAAGTATTAATTAAAGGATAAAAGTTTTTAAATTATGTGATTAAACAATTAATAAAGATGATGATTTATCTTAAAGGTAATTCAGATTTAATAATCAAATGAAGTAATCAAAATATGATTTACTATATTGATTAAGTAATTAATTAATTAATAGTTAAAGATTATAAATTAATTAAAAGGTTGATTAGTTTGTAATTAGGAATTATTAATTAGATAATAGAGATAATTAAATAATAATTAGTGATTAATTAATTAAGTAATTAAGTTGTAATTAGTGACTAATTATTTAATTAATGGAAGTAATTAAGGATTAATTACTTAGTATAATAAATTAAGGATTGATTGATTAAGGAAACTAATTAAGGATTAGTTAAATAATGAGTGCGATTAATTAAGGAATAATTGATCAATGAAGTGATTATAAGATAATTAATTTGAGTAATTAATTAAGGATTAACGTAACTAAATATGGATATGTAAAGGAAAATTAATTTGTGTAATTAATTAAGAATTAATTACTTATTGTAATTAAAGGATAATTAATCAAAAATGATTAATTAAGATGGATGATTAAAAGATGATTAATTAATCGGTTTGTAATTAATTAATGTTAAGTAAAGATAATCTAAGTGATTAAAGATTAGTAATTAATTTAATTAGAGTTAAATTAAATTAATTTTGGAAGTGCTCAATCTTGCTTATGATTGAAAAATGCCTTTAATTGGATGATATCTTTGATATAAATGTTTTGTGGTATGATATGTCGCGTTGTACAGTGATAATGTGGTTATATATCGATAATGAATTACTATGTAAAAGTGACATTCTATATTTAAAATTTTTGAGTTGTATTCACTTGAGTAACTTGGTTTAAGATGACTTAGGATTCGAAGAGACCGGTGTTAGGTATCAGTAAATATCCGAAACCACTTCGATTTGTAATCTATAATAATTCTGTACAGAGTTGATATATGGAATCAATAGGCTAGAATGGGATTGATTTTAAGGGCTGGACTTTTCAAAACTAAGTAAAGGTACTTAATAATTGACTAATTATTGACTATAACAAGTTGTGAACTTGTAGTGATGAACGAGTAATCCCAGGTTTTAAAATTTTAGTTCTTTTGAATTTCATGTTAGATGAGTTTACTCACGCTGGTTTTCAGCCTGACTCGGGTGTTACTTTGATGTAATGCTCGAGTCAGACCGTGTATTACAGATTTTCAGGTAAGGACGTTCTGGAGCTCAAGAGGCGAGCTAGATGACAAGAACGTATGGAGTGTATTCTGCTGTGATATTGGTGTTGTTTATCTGGGACAAGTTGTTATACTGTCCAGTTTTTATGAGATTGAATGTAACTCTGATGTATGTAAATTGGCAAAATACAGTTTTCCTTTGTATAACTGTTATTTTATTTGATATTATATTTTGATCCGCTGCGAATGTGAGATTCTGTGTTTCATTTCTGTTTCTTTTTCTATCTCTTTTCTTCTTTTCCTAACTATCTGGAATTTTCGGGATCGAAATTTCTAGGTCGTTACATTTGGTATCAGAGCAGAAGGTTAAGCGAGAACCTTGGCTCTGGTGGGAAACTCATTAAGGATAGGGTCAATGATTCTTCTAACCATTATATATAAAGCAATGATTCTTCTAACCATTATATATTAAGGTAATTGGTTGTTATATTATTTGAAAATTTTTAATAATGAGAATTCAGTGGTAATAGTAATACAACCAAATTGAAATTAAATGAAGATAAGTTCGAAATTGATCCAAACTGGAACTAAAATCCTAAATTTGTAAAAGTAAGAATAAGATAAAAATGAATTGTTATCCAGATATGATAATCTTGGGTATTATCATAAATAGTTATTGTGTTTAATAATGGTATATTTGTTAATAAGTAAGCCAAATGAAGTAAACTTTTAAGATGAGTATAACTTCTAAATTGAAGTAGGTTTTAAATTGTGAAGTTTTAAACCTAAGTCTAGGAACATTTGAATTATTTCAAAGTGTTAAAGGAAATAATAAATAATATAATTCAGACTATTTTGTCTTATTTTAAATGAGAAGTTGTTTGAAAACTTTAAAGGAATTTCTTTTGAATTAAAACCAAGGTTGGTTTAAATTTTAAAATTTGGCTTGGTGGGCCAAGAAGTAAATATGTATACATATGTGTGGATATACATAATTTGAAAGTGATGAGTTTTGATTTTCCTTTAAGTGTGATGTAAAAACCCAAGGTAAAATAAGTTTTTAAACTTTTAAGTGATTGAAATTTGAAATTTGAATTGGAGAATTCAAATTTTGAGTGGGATTATTGGGATTAAATTTAATTGAACTTAGAAAAAGTTAACGAGTTTGAATGAACAACCTGATTTGAAAATTTCAAGATGAAAATTGAGATTTATCTTGGAGAGTTAAATGGTTGATTTGAATTGGGGGTTTGTGTGATCTCAAGATGGGTTTGAGATCTGGAAATTGAAAATGGATGGATGTTTTAAATAGTTTGGATGATATCATTCCATTGTTATTAATAATCTATAAACTGTGAATTGGCCTTGTCTAAATGAATGAAGAAATGGATAGTGGTAATATATCCATTATAGAGATAAATAAAATTTAACTTAAATTTGAAATTAAGGATATGGAATTCCTTTGATCTTAAGATTTGAATGTTAAGAATTGAATTTGTAAATTAAGATTTTTTGAACTCTTACTTAAACCTTGTAATGAGTTAAGCAAAGATAATTTAAAATGAAATTTTGAAATCTGGATGCAGAATTAAATTTTTTAAATATTTTAAATAAAGGTTAATTTGGTTTAAGCGGTTAAACCAACATTTGAAGTTTAACTCGAATTTATATAATTCGAGATGATTTAAAGTGAGATTGAATTTGAAATTAGTTCAAACTGAAATTTGATCTAAATAATTTGGATTTGTAATTAAAGTTGAATAGTTTTAATTCAAATGGAATTTGATTTGAATTTGGAAAGAATCAAGGATAATTCAACTAGAATTGGGATTAAATTCAAACTGGAGTTGAATGAATTGAAAATTGAAATTGGTTCAATTTGAAATTTATTTGAATTAAGTGGAATTATGATGGAAGATGGACAAGTTTAAAAATTCAAATGGAAATTTGAATTGAATAATTTGAAATGAAATTGAAGTTGAATGAGTTCAAGTTCAAATAGGAAGTTGATTTGAATTTGGGATGAGAATGGAAGTTAACTTAATTTGAATTGAAATTGAAAGTTAATTGAAAATTGGCAATTGATTGGAATTGGTATTAATTCAAATTGGAATTGAATCAATTTAAATAGAAATGGAAATTTAAATTGATTGATGAGAATAGAGATTGGGAATTGAACAGTTTGGCTCTGGACTACTTTCAAATAAATTATTTTAATTTGAACTGTTTTAAGTCTATTTTCCTAACTATTTACTATACAATTTTTTTTTTAAAATCCAAAACTATCTTATACTTATTTTACAACTACTTTTGGAACTATTTAACTATTTTACAACTGTTTTATAAACTAATTACTACTTTAAACTATTTTGCCATCTTCTAACATTTTATAACCATTTGACTATTTTATAACTATTCTACAACTACTTAACTATTTTATAGCTATCTTACAAACTAATAATTATTTTTCAACTATTTATCTATTGTTAAATTTTTTCAAACTATTTTATAAATTTAAGCCGGACAAAGTGCAAACTATTTATGGTTAAATACCCAATTGAGATAAGAATTGAGTGATAATCCAAATGGGATTGAAGCAATTAAGTATTGAGTGAATAGAATTAAAATGAATATGAATAGAAAAGAGGATTGATTTAGTTAATAATCAATGAAGATAAATAAGTAGGATGTATGTATATTATTCTATTCACATGGTGATTTGATCCAGATTCGAGCACAGAGTTTCGAGATAGTATAACGATCCGAGTTGGGATTTTTCACTCGATTTTCGACGGCGAACCTGAATATGGGTTATTGATTGGTTCTGTATCACAGTTATGGCTATGCAAGGAGAATGATGGTTTCTGATCAAGAAACCAGATCTGAGTCAGAATTAGGAAGTCGGGTGGACAATACTAGTTCGGAAGTGGAATTGTGTGATCGAGTGAGCGATCAGATTGATATAGCGTATGAATGATATGTGTACATCGTACAGGTTTGAATAAATTAATATTGGAAATTTGTGGATAAAAACTGTAAAATGATTTTAAAATGAGAAGTATATTTTGTGACATATATGATAAAATAAAGGGGTAATTGGATATTTCTATAATAGAAATTTACTTTATAGAAGTAAGTGATATGATAAGTGGTTTTGTAGAGAGTAATCAAATTTGAATATTTGATTTGGAATAAATAAAATTATGTATCTTTGTTATATATATGATAAACTCCCCTTGTTGAATCTTTTGCCAGAAGAAAAGGGTTTTGAAAATATTTGAAGTATAAAAGGGGTTATATACAAGTTTGAAATGATCCAAAGATTTTTTAAGGTTATGTATATATATAAAGGATCTTATGAGAATGATTTTGGAGGAAAGGGTTTTGGAACCTATGGATTTTGGAAAGCCTAGTTTTAAAATTATCGATTTTGGAATAATTGATTTTGAGAAAAAGAGATTTATATGGGATTCATACTAGGTGTGTGATTTGAAAGATACTATATGTGTATAGTATAAAGTGTTTTGAAAATGGCTTTGGAGAAAAAGACGCTCCCTTGAAATGAACTACTCAGGAGTACCATAAGTTGGTACTGCCTTGAGCCTCAAAAGGGGAGGTTCTAAAGTTGATCCTGTGAGGAGTCCAGACAAACTAGTTCCTGAGGATTATTGGGTAGCGGAAGTCGAGGGCCCTGATGCCTACAGAAGCATTTGGGTTATGCTGTGATGACAGTGTAACTCGATGTCGCTGCGATCTACTGTGGACTATAGCGGAAATCGTGTGGAGGTGACTGTCAACGGTCTACACTTGATTTTTCCGGAAAGGCAATGTAACATCGGTAGACTGCGATCTATGTTCAAGTGGAGTGGAGAAGTTTCATTCTTTTGGCAGCGGAATTCGAGGGCGCTGAGGCCTACAGTTATTTGGGTTTTTCTGTGATAGCAATGTAACCCCGGTTGTAGATGCGATCTGTAGCGGGTTCCATGGCGTAATATAGGGGTGCGGAGTGTCTACAGTTATCTATGGATTTTGCCGGGATGGCAACGTAACCAACGGATTAACTACGGCCATGGTTGGGGGTGATGATTTCCAGAGCTTTCTCGCTAAAGATATTTCCTCTATTTCAAAATGTTTTCTATATTTTCAACAAAATGTTTTCCAAGTATTTTCACTGGGTGTTGAAAATGGGTATGCTAAGTACTTATAGATTTTCAGTCCTACACCTGATCAACGTATGACCGAATTTCTGTGAGAACGAGGATGGATTGGTGAAGGCATCGAGTTATTAAAAATATTTTTATAAAGCCATTTTCAATAATATTATATGTAGATTTTTAAAGTATATTTCTAAAAAAATGGTTTATCTGATTTTAAGTATTAAATAAATTCTGGCTTCATTCTTTTCGAGGACGAAAAAATTCTAAGGGGGGTGGAATGTGATAACCCGGATTTTGGATATCGAATAATTGGATAATTATCTGATTAAACTATTGATACTGATTTATTGATTGGACAGATGAAGTTCTGATAATAAAAGATTTCTGGATATAGAAATGAATTCGAAAATATAATAGAAGCTGAAATATAAATATCTGGATAAATATTTATTTGATAATCTACTAAATAATTATTTATCATTGGAAAATTATTCCTTTAGAACAAATAATGTGTTGTTAAATATATATCTATGTGTGTGTGTGTGTGTATATATATATGGGTTGATTTTAAATTTGATGTTTAATTTAAATTGAATTTGAATTGGAAATTCAAAAGGATGATATCTTAAAATATTTTGGATTTAAAAATATATTACATATGATTTTATTTCTTTTATATATAATTAGTTTTTATTATTTTCTTTAAAAAGAATCATTTATATAAATTAAAATAATGTATTTACTTAATAGGAAATATATTTTTCTTTATGAAATGTAAACATAAACCTAATACAAAGTAATTTAAATAATATAAAGATATTATTTACATGCATTTCACAAGTGTAAATGAATTATAAATTGTTAAGGACAAGTGTTAAATTTTCTAACAAGTGTCACTTTTTAATTTTTCTTTTATTTCATTTTAAGTAATCATAATTTAAGCCTATATATAGATCCATTTCTTCTCTTCATCTCCTTTTCTCCATCTTTATTTCAAAACTCTAAGAACAGGTCTGTAACCTGAAAACAACTTACAAACCAGAGGAATAAGCAAATGAATTAAACAAAATTCTTTTAAGTTTCTGAAACTAAAAGAAACTCAAGTTCAACACAATTAGTTCAAGATCCAGATCAGAATAATTTAATACCCGATCTAAGGAAAAAGCCTGTAGCAAGAGGAAGCTAACAACCTTTTAAAATTTGGATATTGTTCTCTGTTCAACAATTTAGAGTGAGTAAACTTCTATTTTTAAAACTTAATATGTTTTGATTTGTGATAACCCTTGAAAATTTTGAGGGTAGTATGTTTAACATATTTGTTTAGAGATGATTGAATATAGGTGTACATGTCTGTATATGTGTATATATATATATATATATATGTATGTATGTATATATATTCTGTCTATATATATACACATAGAACTCTGCTCCAGTTTTCATGGGTTAAACATCAATCTTTCAAAAATCAATATCTCTTTATGTGTTTTGTTTTAAGCCACGATTTCAAGAAGAAAACTGTTTGTTTCCTGATGAAGTTTAATCTAAAAATCGTCTCGAGATCTAGTATGAAGTATTTGGGAAGAGAGCCTCGTTTTTACAGTGGAACTTTAAAATTGACAAAATTCAAACATGGAAATTTTAACTTTTACCTATATGAAAGAATTTGTCTTTGAAAATGAGGATTTTTAAATATGAATTCGAAAGGTTTAGTGAAGTATCGTGTAGAAAATTGTTGGTTGAACGGGTCTAGGACAAAGGCAAAATCTCGGCGATGGATTGGGTTTCGATGCTGGTCGATGGGTCGTGGTTAAGCTTTGGTCATAGCCGAAGCCTAGAAAAATGGTGAAATGGACTCCAATGGGGTGAGGCGTGGAATTCAGGGAAGTTTAGGGTTTCTGGCTTGTTCTGAAGTATATGGGGTTTTCGTTAATCTTTGGCATCGCAGTGGCGACTGGGAAGTGCGTGTTGGGGGGAAAGGCAAGGAAGATGGTAGCTTAGCTATGGTGAAGATTGGAGGGTGGATCATAGTCAATTGGTGGTGGTAGGCATCGAAGAGGAGGTTCGTTCATTTCTTTGGAAGTTGATAGTTTGCTCGATTTTGATTTTAAGGGTTTCGTGAGTTTTAGAGGAGCTGTAATGGTCGAGGGTGGCGATTGTGACTTTGAGGAGGCGTCGACATTGGACGATAAAGTTCTAACGCCATGTGCATATGCACGGTGCACCATAGATAAGGGGTTTTTTGGTTGCTGTATTAAATAGAAATGGAGGAAGGATTGGGAAGGTAGGTTGATGCTCGAAGTTATCTCGAAAGGGTCTTCGGTGTATCTTCTGTTTTGCTTGGGTTCTGCTTCGTATTGTTTGTGTGGTTTATTAACTTGTAGCAGTTAAATTTAATCAAGTTTTTGTTTGACAAAGACGAAGGAAACTCGAAGCCGGTTTTGAGTTAGAACCGGATTTCTTTAACCTTTAATTAAGAAAATGATATGATTGTTCAACTTATGTTTGTTAGGTTAAACTTTAAGATAATTTTAAACTTAATTTTTTATAAATAAAATTAAGTATAAATTAAAGGATAAAAGTTTTTAAATTATGTGATTAGACAATTAATAAAGATGATTATTTATCTTAAAGGTAATTAAGATTTAATAATCAAACGAAATAATTAAAATATGATTTACTATATTGATTAAGTAATTAATTAATAGTTAAAGATTATAAATTAAGTAAGAGGTTGACTAGTTTGTAATTAAGAACTATTACTTAGATAATTAGAGATAATTAATTAATAATTAGTGATTAATTAATTAAGTAATTAGGTTGTAATTAGTGACTAATTAATTAATTAATGGAAGTAATTAAGAATTAATTACTTAGTATAATAAAATTAACGATTGATTGATTAACGATACTAATTAAGGATTAGTTAAATAATGAGTATTATTAATTAAGGGATAATTGATCAATGAAGTGATTATAAGATAATTAATTTGAGTAATTAATTAAGGATTAATGTAACTAAATATGGATGGGTAAAGGAAAATTAATTTGTGTAACTAATTAAGAATTAATTACTTATTTTAATTAAAGGATAATTAATCAAAAATGATTAATTAAGATGGATGATTAAAAGATGATTAATTAATTGGTTTGTGATTAATTAGTGTTAAGTAAAGATAATTTAAGTGATTAAAGATTAGTAATTAATTTAATTAGAGTTAAATTAAATTAATTTTGGAAGTGCTCAATCTTGCTTATGATTGAAAAATGCCTTGAATTGGATGATATCTTTGATATAAATGTTTTATGGTATGATATGTTGGGTTGTACAGTGGTAGTGTGGTTATCTATCGATAATGAATTACTGTGTAAAAGTGACATTCTATATTTAAAAATTTTGAGTTGTATTCACTTGAATAACTTGGTTTAAGATGACTTGGGATTCGAAGAGACCGTGGTCGAGTATCAGTAAATACCCGAAACCACTTCAATTTGTAATCTATAATAATTCTGTATCAATAGGCTCGAATGGGATTGATTTTAAGGGTTGGATTTTTCAAAATTAAGTAAAGGTACTTAATAATTGACTAAATATTGACTACAAGAAGTTGTGAACTTGTAGTGATGAACGAGTAACCCCAGGTTTTAAAATTTTAGTTCTTTTAAATTTCATGTTAGATGAGTTTACTCACGCTGGTTTCCAGCCTGACTCGGGTGTTACTTTGATGTAATGCTCGAGTCAGACCGTGTATTACAGATTTTCAGGTAAGGACGTTCTGGAGCTCAGGAGGCAAGCTGAATGGCGGGAACGTATGGAGTGTATTCTGCTGTGATAGTGTTGTTGTTTATCTGGGACAAGTTGTTATTGTGAGAAATGCGGATTATGGATCTTAAGGCTAGGATTAACACTAGAGGGGGGTGAATATTGTTAATAAAGAATTACTAAATCTTTTTGAGTTTATGTTAATTTAGACACCGATGTATGCAATATACAGACACAGATATGATCACAGAAACAAGCACGGATGCAGAAATAAAATAAAAGCAGTAAAGGAAAAAACACACTGGATTTTGTACTAGTTTGGAGTTACCCTACATCCAGTCCCGCAACACAAGTACGGATTTCCTGTCAAAAGCAATTGTACAATTACACCCTCAGTTTCAAGGCTACGAGGTACACCCTCCAGAAATTCTATCCTCTGGGCAGAGATCCTTGATTTCCGGGCCACAAGTTTACCCAATTGATTTACCAAGGCTACAATTACACCTTTTCTCTCTTGATTGATTTCCAAGGCTACAATCACACCTTTTCTCGCTTAATAGATTACAAAGAAGTCTATAACTCTAAATAGCATTGAGAACCTTATAGAGATGGTGATATAGAATCAAACTAGAAGTAATCGAGTTTGATTCAATGTTGATTACGGCAGAGTAATGGTAAGAATATGTATTAAGAAATGTGGAAGAAGAAGAGGAGTAAAAAACCAGAAAATCTGATATAAAATTCGTTGAAACTAACCCCTATTTATAGAAGAACAACAACCATGTCCATTCATGAAGAGTTATGGAAAATAGACACTTCTTTTGAAATTCAAATTTTGGATTCAACTGACACCATGTCGACATGGTTACCCTTGGCATGTCGACATCCCAAAGCAATTTTTGGTGATTTGATTTTCTTTGAAAATAACCTTTATCTTATATTAAAACTATTTTAAACTTTACAAATGTACTTGACTATAGTTAAAATTCATAAGTAAATATAGAGAATAATATATGTAGATTTTAACTATAATTTTATATTTAAATAAAAGTTAAATATATAATTTAAAAAGATTGTTTAAAATTAGGAGTAATTTGACTTTGAAATTAAAGATAATTTTGAGGCTAAAATTATTTAAAATCAGGATAGAGAGTTTTGATGTTTTTAAAAGGAAAGTTTTGAAATCATTTTGAAAACAAGATAATTTTATAAAATCATTTGAATTAAAATTAGTGGATACAAAACAATGTTCCACTAGATTTTTGTAGGTTCCATCCTACTTAGTGTTCCATCCCTTTAATAGGCTCGAAGTGGATTCCATTCCACGAATAAATTGGATTTTAAGATGCCAGTGCTTTTCTACGAGTTTTAACAAAAATTCCTAATAAAAATACTTACGCTTGAAATCTTGAACTCTTGATAATCTTGATACTTATGAGTCTTCTATCTCAATATCTTGAATCTCTATATTGTACAGTCTTCATTCTTGGTACCTGCATTGTTAAATCCTGCATATACATATATATCTAAACTTATAATGTCAGTATTTATATTTTATAATCTATTCTAAGGTTGTTGTCATAAAAACCATCATCTCACGGACTAACAATCTCTCCCTTTTTGATGATGACAACCTTTGTTTATAAAATATTATTTCTATCCTAATACTTCCCCCTAAAACTAATAACTCCCCCTTAATTAGTGCCTAACTACCTTATTTTATATTTCTCCCCCTTTGTCATTAACAAAAAAGAACTCACTCCAAACTATATAACTCCCCCTAAAACTAACACTTTATGACATGTGATTATAATGATAGTGTTATCATAAGTGATCATCACTTAAATCTAATACTAAACATAGTCCTAAACTATTAACTATCCTAACTAAGAATTCAAGATAGTACTTATAATTAAAACACATATAAGAACACGAGTTATTTATTACGTATGAAGTTGTATGTACATGAGCGTTTAGAAAACATAAAGAAACACAAACAGCAATGGAGAAGAAAGAAAAGAAACTAAACGGGAGATCTATGAATCGAACAATGTGGATAATGAAAACAGAAATTTCCACGTTGTTCAACAAGATTCCCATCTTTATCAAAGCACACTTCGCCAACACAAACGACTTTGTCATCATCTTCTGCTTACGCTACTTCTTCCATGGGTTCTTCTTCTTCGCTGGCCTCTTGTTCTTGATTGAGTGAAGAGTCTTCATCAATCAAGATAGGATTGGCCTGGTTATCCATTAGAAATTTTTGCAAATTCCTAAGAATCTTGTCTTGCCTCTCTTGTTCCTTTTCCATACGAAGTTGAGTCACTTGAATTTCAGTCATCATCTGAAGTGCATCCTCCAGAGAGTCCTCTATTTTAGTCACACGAGCGAGAGTAGTGCGTTGAAATGGACCAGGCGTAGGAGAGGGGAATGAAAAGGTTGATTTTATGTTTGATTTGGAAGAGGAGGCCATTGATTATTTGATTTCAGAGAGAAGAACAGAGAGATAACACAAAGGATGAATAAAATTTCGAAAATGTGAAGAATATATAACCAATTATTTTGAATTTTAGTGGAAAAAATTTCAAATTTTAAAAATGTTGCATGTCGACATGGGTATATGGGGGATGTCGACATGGTCCTTTTTATTTTTACTATTTGATTTATTTTAATATTAATTGTTAATTATACTTGTTAGTTATATTTTATATTTCAGTTATAGAACAAATACCTAATTCTCTACGTAATTTAGTAAATATTGATTCATTTAAGGGTTTTGTTAAGATATCAGCAATTTGATTCTCAGAATTGACATAATCGAGAGTAACTACTTCCTTACTTATATTATCTCTGAGAAAATGATGTCTGATATCAATATGTTTAGTTCGAGCATGTTGAGTAGTATTTTTGGATAAATTTATCGCACTCGTATTGTCACAATAAATTGGTGATTTTGAAAATTTTAAACCGAAATCTTTTAAGGTTTGTTGCATATATATTACTTGAGAACAAGCCAAAGCAGCAGAAATATATTCCGCTTCAGTTGTTGATAAAGAAACTGTGTTTTGCTTTTTACTAAGCCAAGAAACCAGAGAATGCCCCAAAAAGTGACAAGTCCCACTTGTACTTTTTCGGTCTGATTTACAACCAGTGTAGTCAGTATCACAGTAAGATATTAAGTCAAAAGAGTCATTTTTAGGGTAGAATAAACTATAATCAGATATGTGTTTAACATATCTTATGATTCGTTTTACGGCTTTTAAGTGGGTCTCTTTAGGTTGGGATTGATATCTGGCACAGAGACAAACACTATGCATGATATCAGGTCAACTGGTAGTAATATAGAGTAGTGATCCAATCATTCCTCTATATAGTTTTTGATCTACATCTTTCGAGAGATCTTCTTTACTAAGGAACTCATTGGTTTCCATGGGAGTGGGTTTTCCACTCGCAGTAGTCAAACCAAATTTACTAATTAGGTCTTTAGCATATTTTTCTTGACTAATAAAGATACCATTATCTAACTGTTTTATTTGTAATCCTAAAAAGAAATTTAATTCACTCATATGACTCGTCTCAAAATCTTTTGTCATTATTTCAGAAAATTCTTTATTCATTTCAAAATTAGTTGAACCAAAAATGATATCATCTACGTAAACTTGTACTAGGTGAATATCATTTTTATTTATTTTAATAAAAAGAGTATTATCTACTTTACCAATTTCAAAATTAGATTGCAATAAATAAGATCTTGGTCTATCATACCAGGCTCTAAGAGCTTGATTTAGACCATATAATGCTTTATTAAGTTTGTAAACATGATTTGGTAAATTATCATTTTCAAAAAGTGGTGGTTGTTCAACATATACTTCTTCTTTTACAAATCCATTTAAGAAGGCACTTTTAGCATCCATTTGAAATAATTTGAAATTATTATGATTTGTGAAAGCAAGTAGAATCCTAATGGCTTTTAATCTTGCTACGGGAGCAAAGGTTTCATCAAAATTTATTCCTTCTACTTGACAATAACCTTGAGCGACTAATCGAGCTTTATTTCTAACTACCTCTCCTTGTTCATTCATTTTATTTTTATAAACCCAATTAGTTCCAATTATTGTTTTATTTTCTGGTCTAGGAACAAGTTCCCAAACATCATTTCTAGTAAATTGATTTAATTCTTCTTGCATAGCCAAAATCCATGAATCATCAGTTGATGCTTCTTTTGGATTTTCGGGTTCAATAGTTGATATAAAAGCTACATTACTCATTTGACTTTGTTGATTTCTAGTTTTAACAATAGATTGCATATCTCCCAGTATATTTTCTATAGGATGATCTTTTAAAAGTTTAGTCCTTTTATTAGGATGATTAATTCATTATTAGTTTCAATTGATTCTTGATTTTGAGTGATTAAATCCTCTTCATCATTTGTATCTTCAAAAATTTTGAAATTTTCGTCAAATGAAACATGCATTGTTTCTTTAATGGAATTAGTTTTTAAATTAAACACTCTGTACGCTTTACTTCTATTAGAATATCCGATAAAGATACCTTTGTCGGATTCAGGATCAAATTTATCTAAATTATCTTTTGTGTTTAAAATAAAGCATTTACTTCCAAAAATTCTGAAATAAGATACCGTAGGTTTCTCTGAATAAAGAAGTTCATAAGATGTCTTATCAGTTAGAGGTCTAATTAAAATTCTATTTAAAAATATAACAGGCGGTAGCAACTGCTTCTGCCCAAAAATTCTGTGGTAAATTACTATCTGTAAGCATAGTTCTCGCACACTCTTGAATCGTCCTATTTTTACGTTCTACTACTCCGTTTTGTTGTGGAGTTCTCGGAAATGAAAAATTATGAGTTATTCCCTTTTTATTGCAGAATTTCTCAAACTTTTCATTTTCAAATTCACCACCGTGATCACTTCGAATAGTTATAATTTTTAGAGAAAATTGATTTTGAATTCTTTTTGAAAATATCTTAAAACATTCAAAAGTATCGCTTTTATGTTTCAAAAATATTGTCCATGTAAATCTAGAATAATCATCTACAATTACAAAGACATATTTACTCTGATTTATTGATAGAATTTGAGATGGACCAAATAAATCAAGATGAAGTAATTCAAGAGGTTTTGAAGTTGAAATCGTATCTTTTAACTTAAAGGAACTTTTTCTAAGTTTTCCTAATTGACAAGCATTACATAAACTATCTACTTCAAAATTCATTTTAGGGAGACCTCTTACTAGATTATGTTTTGACAGTCTAGATAAGAGTTTGAAATTCAAATGCCCAAATCTCTTATGCCAAATCCAAGGGTCACTTGTATTTGCCAACAGGCACAGGTTATCATTTGAAACTTTCATACTAAGAATATAAATATTCTTTTTCCTGACTCCCTCAAATATAATGGTTGAATTATTATTTTCTATATGACACTTATCTCAAATTTAATTTTATATCCTTTATCACATAGTTGACTATACTTAGTAGATTATGTTTCAGATTCTTAACTAGCAAAACATTAGAAATAGTGGGAGTTTCGGAATTACCGACTTTGTCGATGCCAATCACATATCCTTTTGAATTGTCTCCAAAGTTAAGCAGTCCTCCGTCTTTGTATATTATATCATTCGATATATTTGGATTTCCAGTCATGTGTCTAGAACACCCACTATCAAGTATCCATTTGTTCTTTCTGATCTGTACAATTTGTCCGTTGTGGATTGATTCCTCAACGCCCATAAAGCATGATTCATGCACATCAAACAATCTTGGTAGACAACTTGAATTTGAATATTGATTATATGCAGAATCAAGAAACAATGATGTTTGAATACTTCTAAATTAGTATTAACAAATATAGCCATTTTAAAAACTTTTTCAAAAATCGGATTATGAAACTTTGAAAACCTTGCTCCGATACCAATTGTGAGAAATACGGATTATGGATTTTAAGGCTAGGATTAACACTAGAGGGGGGTGAATAGTGTTTATAAAGGATTACTAAATCTTTTTGAGTTTATGTTAATTTAGACAACGATGTATGCAATATGCAAACACAGATATGATCATAGAAACAAGAACAGATGCAGGAATAAAATAAAAGCAGTAAAGGAAAGAACACACAGGATTATATACTGGTTCGGAGTTACCCTACATCCAGTCATGCAACACAAGTACGGATTTCCTTTCAAAAGAAATTGTACAATTACACCCTCGGTTTCAAGGCTACGAGGTACACCCTCCAGAATTTATATCCTCTGGGTAGAGATACTTGATTTCCATGCCACAGGTTTACCCAATTGATTTACCAAGGCTACAATCACACCTTTTCTCTCTTGATTGATTTTCAAGGCTACAATCACACCTTTTCTCGCTTAATAGATTACAAAGAAGTCTATAACTCTGAATAGCACTGAGAACCATGTAGAGATAGTGATAGAGAATCAAACTAGAAGTAATCGAGTTTGATTCAATGTTGATTTCGACAGAGTAATGGTAAGAATATGTATTAAGAAATGTGGAAGAAGAAGAGGAGTGAAAAACCAGAAAATCTGATATAAAATCCGTTGAAACTAACCCCTATTTATAGAAGAACAACAGCCATGTCCATTCATGAAGAGTTATGGTGAATAGACACTTCTTTTGAAAATTAAATTTTGAATTCAACAGACACCATGTGGCATGGTTACCCTAGGCATGTCGACATCCCAAAGTAATTTTTGGTGATTTGATTTTCTTTGAAAATAACCTTTATCTTATATTAAAACTATTTTAAACTTTACAAATATACTTGACTATAGTTAAAATTCATAAGTAAATATAGAGAATAATATATATAGATTTTAACTATAATTTTATATTTAAATAAAAGTTTAATATATAATTTAAAACAATAGTTTAAAATCAGGAGTAATTTGACTTCGTAATTAAAGATAATTTTGAGGCTAAAATTATTTAAAATCAGGATAAAGAGTTTTGATGTTTTTAAAATGAAAGTTTTCAAATCATTTTGAAAACAAGATAATTTTATAAAATCATGTGAATTAAAATTAGTGGATACAAAACAATGTTCCACTAGATTTTCGTAGGTTCCATCCTACTTAGGGTTCCATCCCTTTAACAGGCTTGAAGTGGATTTCATTCCACGAATAAATTGGATTTTAAGATGCCAGTGCTTTTCTATGAGTTTTAACAAAAATTCCTAATAAAAATACTTATGCTTGAAATCTTGAACTCTTGATAATATTGATACTCATGAGTCTTCTATCTTGATATCTTGAATCTCTATACTGTACAGTCTTCATTCTTGGTACCTGCATGGTTAAATCCTGCATATACATATATATCTAAACTTATAATGTCAGTATTTATATTTTATAATCTATTCTAAGTTTGTTGTCATCAAAACCATCATCTCACAGACTAACAGTTATACCTTCCAGTTTTTATGAGATTGAATGTAACTCTGATGCATTGATGTAAATTGGCAAAATACAGTTTTCCTTTGTATAACTATTATTTTATTTGATATTATATTTTGATCCTCTACGAATTTGAGATTCTGTGTTTCATTTTTGTTTCTTCTTCTATCTCTTTTCTTCTTTTCCTAACTATTTGGAATTTTCGATATCAAAATTTCTGGGTCGTTACACCTTAATCCCAAATAAGTTTTTTCTAGTTGAGTTAACCAAAAGTTTACAGCTCTATGGTTTGCAAATTGGATGGCTTTAAAGCATCCATTGAAATTGTCATATAGGGTAGGGATTGATGCTTTCATTTCTAAGTTGTACCGATCTTTGACCACAACTGAGATGTACGGTTTTTGCACTCCTATGGGAGCTATTGCCTTTCTTCGGATCCTTGTGAGGATGAAGCCGCTTTGGAGGTTTGTTTGGCCTTTTTGGATGATTTCACTTGTTTAAATCCTTCTATCTTTTCATTGTTTCCAATAATTCTTTGATTCTTTTTATATCGTCTTCATTCATTTTCATAACCTTGTAAGAAGATCAGTGGCGAGGTTGGTGTAGCCTGGAATTTATTTGACATATGGTTATAGATTTCTAACTACGTAGCTCATCTAATTCTCCGAAGATTTTCTTCTGGATTGTTTACAGCTTTTTCTTTAAGAATTAGAAACAAATTTGTTATCTGTTTCGATTACAAACTGTCCATGCAAAAGATAAATTCGTAGACTTTTGATTGCTAATTTAATAGCTAATAATTCTATGTTAGAGGTAGCATATTTAGTCTGGGGTTTGCTAAATTTTCCAGAGGAATATGCTACAACTTCCTTTTGTTTAACAATTAACACTTCCGCCCAAAAATAGTCAGAAGCATCAGTTTATAGTGTAAGTAATTCTTCATCTGAAGAAAAATAGAGGACTTTTGATCCTTTATTAGATCTTTATTTTTATGTATTTCTTCTTCTTATTTTGTAAGGTAATTGGAATTTTGTCTTTGTTCCATCTTCTTGGTTGTTCCCCATTATGTTGTCTATATTTTTCTTATTCATCATGTGAGCTTTTTTGTAAATTTTGGGTCTTAGCTGATAAATTAGGAATAAATTTCCTACCGTAGTTCAACAATCCTATGAAGCTTTGGAGCTCTTTCAATGTTTTGAATGTATTGGAGAAATCCTTAATTTTAGTGTAAATGTGTTGTTGTAATTCTATTTGTCCACTTTTAATTCTTTTTCCAAGAAAAGCTATTTATTTTTTAAACAACTCAATTTTTTAGGACTTAGAAAAACACTATTTTGTAGTAATATTTATACTACTGCTAGAAGATGTTTATGTCTCTTAGCGGAACTAGTGAAAAAAAGGATGTCGTCAATATAAACAGTCGCAAAAGGTAAATGTTCGAACCTAGAATTCATCTATTTTTGAAATACTTGTGTGCTTTTTTATTCCAAAGGGCATAACTAACCATTCAAAATATTCTTGTGGGCAAATAAAGACAGTTAATTCTATGGACTATTTATTAGCAAGTTTTAATTGCCAAAAATCCATTTTAGCATCAAATTTACTATAATATTTTGCTCCATGGATCTGCTTAGTTAGATGCTCGGCAAAGGGAATAAAATATCCATCAAATTTGGTACATTTATTAAGCTTTCTATAATTTGTTACCATTTTGGCTTTCCTCTTTTAATTTCAGCATGGTTTCTCACTAAGAAGGCTGAAGAAGAATGAGTACTGAAGCTTTTTTGTATTAATTTTAAATTTAATAGGTCTTTTATTTGTTTTGCAAATTCTTCTTTATCAATTTGTGATACCATGATACTGTTAACTCAGAAATTAGCATCTTTGTATTGTTCCATTAGCTCAATTTTACAATACCTTGGTGCTTTATCAAACCATTTTAATGGATTTTTTGAATAGAGGGGTTCTAACATATTATGTGTTAATATTTCAAATTCATTCGTAGTTGGTACATTGTAAGTACAAATTTTTGGTTGCATTATTTTTTGTGTTCTCACATTTTCAATATCAGGTTTTTCATCATGCTATACTGCTGGAGTATAATGTGGTGCAACTGTAGCGGGTAGCGTTACTCGAGGCACAAGAACGCTATCTAGTTCAAAATAATATTTATTGAACGGAGGGAGATGTCTTAGATTGTCCATTCCAAGGATGCAATCACTACCAAATTCTTTTGGTACTAACGTAAAATCAAAGTTGTATGTTTATTATTTCCACGTATATCAGATATTTGTACCTGTAGACCTTTTGCCTTATGATTACAGGGACTTGTCTTCCCATAAATCATTTAGCATTCCTTTTTTGCCTAAGGGGACCTAGAATTGCTGAGGTATAAATATTTCTTGTAGTAAACTGGCTTGTGCACCAGAATCCAGCAATGCATGCATCTTGAATTCTTGATATTCAAGGATACATGTCGTTATTAGAAGATATATGTAATTGTACTTCTCTTTTTAGATCTATAGATCAAACCATGATGTTTACTATTTTCTGCAGGAACCTTTATAACCGTTCGGTTTGATTCCTGTTCTTTTTGCCTTTCAAGTATTCTCATTGTTCTTCCTTCTATTGGATTCTCTTGTCGAAAGCTCATACATGACTAATACCTTTTAATATATCAAGAGTTAAGTCAGCTTCAGACATTTTATTGTATGATTGAGATCCTGGATGTGTCCATTATTTTAGTTCTGCAGAAGGAAAGCTGGTAAGACTAGGGGGTGATATGTCACCCTAGTGTAGAGGCTAGATGCTTTGTCTGTTTACTATAAGTAGTGGTCCACCATGCTTCTAATGTAATTTTGAATTTCTAGGTTAGTTAGAGATTCATCATCAAAAGGGTCGGTCCTCATAGTGCCTCTCATTATGGAGTCTTGTCTTAGCCTTTCCTTTTCTACTTGCTCTTAAAATTATTCTTCTTGTGCCATTGTACCAACTGGGGCAATTTTGAGATGGAAAATAGCCGAACCTTCATTATTATGTCTGTGGATGGTTCGAAAGCTGATAGGTAGTCTAACAGCAATATTGTTTTGCCTTCGGTGGCAGAGTGTGATCCAACTTCACCTTTGCTAATGGCTTCGATGAAGAATTCTTGCGCTACAAAGAGCCTTTTATTTTCTTCATTAAATTCTTTTCGATTGAATTTAACGAATTCATGTTAGGGATTTTCTGTTATTCTATAGATACAAGATAGCACAGGAGAACAATTTGAGCTCACTAACGAAGATTTAGAAAAATTAAAAGACGCAATCCCTAACTTAGATAGAAAGGATATTTATAAACCTTTGACTTTTAAATCTCTATTTCTAAATTAACATATATATGTATTTGAGTTAATGCAAAAAAACGTAGAGTTAAAAGAAGAGGAAGATTTTACTTCTATAAGCCTTTAGAATAAAAATAAAATAGAAAAACTAAAAGTAAGATATCCAAAAATGAAATACCTTCATATATGTCTAATACAACTAAAAATAATAGGATTATTTAGGTCCGGAATTGATACTCCAATAACGATAGTCTGTATAGATGAAAGAATTATCAATATCCTTTAAATAGTATTATTGGGGGAGCTAAGTCAAATTTAGCAAATAGATTATTTAGAGAAAATATACATCTCGATTTTTATCAAAATATAGAAAAGGCCTGTACGTTATCAGTAAATTTACAAAATATCAAACTTCTATCAGGGTCTAAAGTTCTTGGCATACAATAGGTACATTGTATGGATTTAAATGATACTACTGCATTTAAATCAATTCCACCTAAACAATTCGTTAAAATATTTGAATTTGGGTTGGAAAAACAATCCAGCCTTGACTAGTCGACATAAGACATTTAAAATTCGATAATAAAATTCAAGTTTTTGTAAAATCACTTCAACAAAGGATACAATTACCTGCAGAATTTTTTATAACATCAGGAAATACCATTTCCACCATAACCAAAAATTATGGAAGATCAATTTAGAAGAAAATTTCCAAAGAAGAACAAAACCAAAATATTGAATCACTGGGAAAACAAGGAAACCAGAATATAAGGAAAAATTTAGAAAATAAAACAAGTTTTCTAAGAAAAATTTATTAAAAAGAAAAATTTCCGTAAAGATTGCAAAGGTTTTAAATGTAATAAAGAAGGGCATTATGCTAATGAATGTCCTACAAATATACAAAATATTGTAATATCAAATATCAAAGAATACGGTATTCATGTTGGCACTATTGAAGATATATCTAGTGATACTACTTCCTCGATATATGAAACTGAATCAGTGTATTCTGACACAATTGAAGAAGTAGATGAAATTAATGATTCTTTTGTTAATTTTGAAATTAACATGATTACAATCATTCAGACACATAATCAAATAAATATCATTCCATTAACTATATACTATACTCCAAAAAAGGGGAAAAAACAAATTCTCTGGATTATACATTATATGCCACAAAATGTTGTAGATTAAGAAGGTACTTAACAACCGAAGTATTTTTAGATCTACTAATAAAAATCCCACTAGGATATTACAAGAAAATTTATAATATACCTAAACATACAAAAGAATTTTTTATAACACATGGATTAATTGAACCCTTCTCTAAAAATAACGCTTCTATACTATTTAAAAGTACTAGTATGGAGGATAAAGATTATATTATAGAGCAAGGAGATCCAATAGGATTACTTGTTTTACATAAATATGAAGATCTTCCAATTATAAAAAAAGAAATATATGATCATGATACATTTACCCCATTAAGTGGTTCCACCTCCCGATTATCAAGAAATAAAGAGTCAGAATCATATCAAGAATATAGAATATATCAAATACAAGATAGCAAAGGAGAACAATCAGACACGTAATCAAATAAAAATCATTCCATTAACTGTATATACTGTACTCCCCGAAAAGGAAAAAAAATTACCGGGTTATACATTATATGCAGCAAAATGCTCTAGATTAAGAAGGTACTTCACAACCGAAGTATTTTTAGATCTACTAATAAAAATCCCACTAGGATATTACGGGAAAATTTATAGTATACCTAAGCATACAAAAGAAAATATTTTTATGACACATGGATTAATCGAACCCCTTTCTAAAAATAATGCTTCTATACAAAGTACTAGTATGGAGGATAAGGATTATATTATAGAGCAATGAGACCAAATAGGATTACTTTTTTTACATAAATATGAAGATCTTCCAATTATAAAAGAAGAAATAAATGATTATGATACATTTACACCATTAATTGGTTCCATCTCTCGATCATCAAGAAATAAGGAGTTAGAATCATATCAAGAATACAGAATACATATGAACACTTTTACATCTAAAGAAACATAGAACCCACAAATACAAGATAGCACAGGAGAATAATTTGAGGTCACTGACGAAGATTTAAAAAAATTAAAAGAGGAAATCCCTCACTCAGACAGAAAGGATATTTATAAACCTTTGACTCTTAAATAAAGATTTCCAAACCAACATACATATTTATTTGAGCATATGCAAGGAAATGTAGAGTTAAAAAGAGAGGAAGATTTTACTTCTATAAGCCTTTTGAATAAAAATAAAATAGAAAAAACTTAAAGCAAGATATCCAAAAATGAAATACCTTCATATAGGTCTAATACAACTAAATATAACAGGATTATTTAGATCCAGAATTGGTACTCAATAATGATAGTCTATATGGATGAAAGAATTATCAATAATCCTTTAAATAATATTATTGGGGATTTAAGTCAATTTAGCAAATAGATTATTTGGAGTAAATATGCATCCCAATTATTATATAAGTCTTGATGATCAAAATATTGAAAAGGCCTATACATTATTAGTAAATTTATAAAATATCGAACTTCTATCAGGCTCTAAAGTTCTTTGCATACATTGGGAACATTGTATGACTTTAAATTATAATGCTACATTTAAATCAATTACACACAAATAATTCATTAAAAAATTTGAAGTCAGGTTGGGAAAAATAATCCAACCTAGATTAGTCGACATAAGTCATTTAAAATTTGATGGTGAAATTCAAGTTCTTGTAAAATCGCTTAAACCAAGGATACAATTACCTACATAATATTTTATAACATCTGGAAATACTATTTCCACCATAACCAAAAATAATGAAGAAAATACAAATTCAGCTAACACATTAAAAATATTTTAATCATGCAATGAAATGTATGAAGTTGAGTTAACTCTTGATATATTAAAAGGTATTAGTCATCGTATGAACTTTAGATAAGAAAATCTGATAGAAGGAAGAACAATGAGAATACTTGAAAAGCAAAAAGAACAGAAATCAAACCGAATGGTTATAAAGGTTCCTATAGAAAATATAAAACATCATGATTAGATCCATAGATCTAAAAAGACAAAGCACTACCAATGAAAATCATAACACAGACTTATTAAAAAAGGCGTGTATGGATACCATGGAAAGGGTTTGTGAGCAAGCAAGTGCGCACAAACAAATGAAAAATAAAATTAAAAACTCAAAACTTGGATTTTTCTTGTTGTACAAAGTATACTGAAGATATTAATACACAGTTTGGATGTTCGCATGAATTCAAAAAAAAAGGGAGAAGAAATTTCAAAAGAAGAACAAAAACAAAATATCGGATCACTAGGAAAAATGAAAACCAGAATATAAGAAAAAATTTAGAAAAGAAAACAAGTTTTCTAATAAAAAATTTATTAAAAAAAGTTTTCCGTAAAGGCTGCAAATGTTTTAAGTATGATAAAGAAGGGCATTATGCTAATGAATGTCCTACAAATATACAAAATATTGTAATATCAAATATCGAAGAATACGATATTCATGTTAGCACTATTGAAGATATATCTAGTGATGCTAATTCCTCGATATATGAAATTGAATCAGTCTATTATGACACAACGGAAAAAGTAGAAGAAATTAATAATTCTTTTGATAATTTTAAAATTAACATGATTATAATCAATCACGCATAATCAAATAAAAATCATTCCATTAACTAAATATGCTATACTCCCCAAAAAGGCAAAAAAATTCTCCTGGTTATACATTATATGCAGCAAAATGCTCTAGATTAAGAAGGTACTTCACAACCGAAGTATTTTTAAATCTACTAATAAAAATCCCACTAGGATATTATGAGAAAAATTATAATATACCTGAACATACAAAGGAAAATATTTTTATAACACATGGATTAATTGAACTCCTTTCTAAAAATAACGCTTCTACACTATTTAAAAGTACTAGTATGGAGGATAAATATTATACTACAGGGCAAGGAGACCCAATAGGATTACTTGTTTTACATAAATATGAGGATCTTCCAATTATAAAAGAAGAAATATATGATCATGATACATTTACGCCCATTAATTAGTTCCACCTCCTGACCATCAAGAAATAAAGAATTAGAATCATATCAAGAATATATATATATATATATATATATATATGAACGCTTTTACATCTGAAAAACCATCGAACCCACAAATACAAGATAGCACAGGAGAATAATCTGAGGTCACTGACGAAGATTTAGAAAAACTAAAAGAGGCAATCCCTCACTTAGACAGAAAGGATATTTATAAAACTTTGACTTTAAAATCTAGACTTATGAATCAACATACATATGCATTTGTGCATATGCAAGGAAATGTAGAGTTAAACAGAGAGAAATATTTTACTTCTATAAACCTTTTAAATAAAAATAAAATAGAAAAACTAAAAGAAAGATATCAAAAAATGAAATATCTTCATATAGGTCTAATTCAACTAAAAATAATAGGATTATTTAGGTTCGGAATTGATACTCCAATAATGATAGTCTATATGGATAAAAGAAATATCAATAATCCTTTAAATAGTATTATTGAGGGAGCTAAGTCAAATTTAGCAAATAGATTATTTGAAGTAAATATACATCTTGATTTTTATATAAGTCTTGATGGTCAAAATATAGAAAAGGCCTGTACATTATCAGTAAATTTACAAAATATCAAACTTCTATCAGGGTCTAAAGTTCTTTGCATACAATAGGAACATTGTATGGCTTTAAACAATACTGGTACATTTTAATCAATTACACACAAACAATTCGTTAAACTATTTGAAGTCTGGGTTGGGAAAAATAATCCAACCTAGATTAGTCGACATAAGTCATTTAAAATTTGATAGTGAAATTCAAGTTTTTGTAAAATCGCTTAAACTAAGGATACAATTACCTACATAACATTTTATAGCATCAGGAAATACCATTTCCACCATAACCAAAAATAATGAAGAAAATACAAATTCACCCAACACATTAAAAAGATCTTAACCATACAATGAAATGTCTGAAGTTGAGTTAACTCTTGATATATTAAAAGGTATTAGTCATCGTATGAGCTTTAGACAAGAAAATCTGATAAAATGAAGAACAATGAGAATACTTGAATAGAAAAAAGAACAGAAATCAAACCGAATGGTTATAAAGGTTCCCATGGAAAATATAAAACATCATGATTATATCCATAGATCTAAAAAGACAAAGCAATACCGTTGAAAATCATAACACGGACTTATTAAAAAAGGCATGTATGATTACCATGGAAAGGGTTTGTGAGCAAGCAAGTGCACACAAACTAATGAAAAATAAAATTAAAAACTTAAAACTTGGATTTTCTTGTTGCAAAAAGTATACTGAAGATATTAATACACAGTTTGGATGTTCACATAAATTCGAAAGAAAAGGGAGAAGAAATTTCAAAAGAAGAACAAAAACAAAATATCGGATCACTAGGAAAAATGAAAACTAGAATATAAGAAAAAATTTAGAAAGAAACAAGTTTTCTAAGAAAAAATTTACTAAAAAGAAAATTTTCCGTAAAGGCTGCAAATGTTTTAACTATAATAAAGAAGGGCACTATGCTAATGAATGTCCTACAAATATACAAAATATTGTAATATCACATATCAAAGAATACGATATTCATGTTGGCACTATTGAAGATATATCTAGTGATGCTAATTCTTCGATATATGAAAATGAATCAGTTTATTATGACACAACTGAAGAAGTAGATGAAATTAATGATTCTTTTGATAATTTTAAAATTAACATGATTACAATCAATCAGACACATATTCAAATTAAAACTATTCCATTAACTATATATGCTATACTCCCCAAAAAGGAAAAAAAATTCTCCGGGTTATACATTATATGCAGCAAAATGCTTTAGATTAAGAAGGTACTTCACAACCGAAGTATTTTTAGATCTACTAATAAAAATCCCACTAGGATATTTCGGGAAAATTTATAATATACCTAAACATACAAAGGAAAATATTTTCATAACACATGGATTAATTGAACCCCTTTCTAAAAATAATGCTTCTATACTGTTTAAAAGCACTAGTATGGAGGATAAAGATTATATTATAAGGCAAGGAGACCTAATAGGATTACTTGTTTTACATAAATATGAGAATCTTCCAATTATAAAAGAAGAAATATATGACCATGATACATTTACCCCCATTAATTGGTTCCACCTCCCGATCATCAAGAAATAAAGAATCAAAATCATATCAAGGAAAAGAACTTACAGGAGAAATTGATAGTACAGAACTTTATTCTTATTATAAAGAACATTCAACAGCGACAAACTATTTTAAATATAAAGAAAATGAAGAACTATCTTCGCTTGAAGATTCTGAACAAGAATCTTATAATTCTACGGAGTCAGGTTATATTTCTGACACATAAGATAAACTTATTTTCAGTATAAATACTAATGAAGCCGAATCTAGTAGAGCTGTAATGATATTACATCCACCAGATAGTGCTTCCATAATGAATGATCTTAACTTTGATATAATTCTAGAAGATCAAGAACAAGAAGAAAATACATATAATAATTCACATAATGATCCTTACCCTGGACATGCACCATTATCCTAGTGGTTAAGTGATTAGGCTTTGGTGCGAGAGGTTTCAAGTTTGAAACTTGTGTAGCGTGATCCGAACGTTTATTGACATGTGATATATTGTCACGGTGATTTGTTGTGTATAAAGTACTATTTCAAAGAAAAAAAAGATCCTTACCCTGAAATGCTTAGACATGGTACTAAGTCAGATTGGATCAGATTTCACTCTTTTCGGAATTCATTAAAAGATTTTTATAATGAACAACCCTCTTCAGCATATACTCTAACTTTTAATATAGATAGACTTCCATATAGAAAAATACGAAAATATGTTATAACATGGCTTCAACATATAAGCGGAATAGTCTATTTATTACCTCCAAATATAGTGTAATGGAATGCATACATTATGCTACCAGTTATTGGACAGGTGATGCTTTAGCTTGGTTGCTAAATCTTGAAAGAATAAATCCAAATCAATTACAAAGAATTAGGAATATACAATCTAAACAAGAAGCTCTTGGAGAAGTACTAAAATTATTATTAGCAAAATTTATAGGAGAAACATTCCTATAAGATACTGATTATGAAAAACAATTATTAAAAATACAATTATGCGATATATGTATGTTAGAAGAATTTGCTGCCAAATACATCGGCCTACTTTTTCATTTAAAGAATAATGATCAAAAAGTTTTTTGAGTAAAAGACTTTTTTACAAAAATACATTATCCATGGAATTACATTATACAAGAAAGATATGATTTTTTATGATTAAGCTATTCTTTTGAGCATGATTCATTATGAGTCTGCAAACCTTTTGTGCCAGATAAAAAAAATTTCTGAATTTAAGTCAATTCGACCACCTATTGTTATTGATTATTCCTCATTAGAGTAGGAAACTAACTATTGTTGTGCTCTACTTAAGTGAAGCGACATTATAGGCTTATGGCTGTTAATTTGAGGCCTAACCCTATTATAAAATCACGGTATGCTAGGAAAGCATTAAGGGGTATCATTCTAGCCGCTTAATCAAGGGTCAAAACTAATATAATAATTATAAATTTGTGAATCAAGATTTGTTATTCGAATTTTTTTTTATCATATTGCAAAGGTTTTGTAAAACTCATAATTGAATTATGTTCTAAAGACCCTCTTTTATGGAAGATAATAAGCTTATTATCCTCGACACACATAAATGTCAATTTAATCTAAATGCTGAACAATATGAGCATGTTGTTCATATCCCAACACAAGAAAACCCAAAAAATGGGATTCATAATTTTATGATTGACCTACTTCAAGAAATTAAATTAGAAGTAGGTCAATCATAAAATTATTATCAGTTTTATTTCAATTGGTTATTTTTCAATTCAAATTAACAACTAATTATAATTAAACACCCAAAAATACAACAATGAACAATAATTATCCAATAAAGAAATTCATCCAAAATACTATAATAACCAAACAGTCATCCATAGAACAGAATCCATATAGACAAAATTTACTTTCTATCAATAGTTATGTATTTTTTAATTTAAAAATTCAAGTACTAAGTAAATAAACCATATCAACATGCTTTTTCCCACAGCCTCTAAACTCAACAAAACAAGTGCCAAAACATCTGTCACAAGTCCAATGAATGAAAATCGTACGTAAATCGGAGTTCGTATGCCCAAAAAATGACAATTAGAAGTCAAATGGTTTAATCTGTAAACAAATAGAATTCAAGCATTAAAATGTAAATATACATCACCTACTATAGTGACGTTCTCCCTACCATAACCCATATAGCCGCCATATTCAACCTCAAATCGTCACCGCCACATGTACCACCACTTCGATCCAATTCCATGAATGCGATGCCCGCATCGCAGCCATTTCCACTAACCCCACGTGATCGCCTCCTTCACTAACGCTTATCACTGTCGACGTAGGAATATCTGGCCGCTTTTGCAAAACTTAAACCAATTTCGACGCTTATAGCAAGATCGACTCTCGTAGATCATCTCTGCTTGACCTCCTCTACCAGTTACAGCCCTCCAATCGTGCTAATATTGTCGTTTCACCATCGAACATGAAACCTTGCATTGAACGGTTGAGGTTTAATTACCAACTTCCAACCACCTTGAACCTTGTACTAAAAATGAATTCTTGTTGTATGTTTCATTCGTTGAAAGCTTTCCAATGGTATAAAATTCAACAAGGTTTAGGCACTTTGGATTTTTAATCAACTTTTAATTAAATTGTC
Source organism: Allium cepa (assembly GCA_030765085.1). Lineage (NCBI taxonomy): Eukaryota > Viridiplantae > Streptophyta > Magnoliopsida > Asparagales > Amaryllidaceae > Allium > Allium cepa. Next base: position 902,143,996 of record CM060937.1, on the reverse strand, counting down.
AATCACCATTAGTGAGAATTAATGTGATTTGGGATTAGGGAAGAAAAGTGGAGACAGAGGTAGCGGCTAGGGTTCTGTAGCTTCACTTATATAGTTTTTGGGTTGGGTAATGGGTTGTTTATCCATTCGGTCCAAAATAGATATTTACGCTACTTGAACACTATAACGCCTCTATTTCACAAGTCGTGACTTCAAATGCATCAAAACCATATCTCAAATTGATCCTCTCGAAAAGATATTGCAATGGTTATAAATAATACCCAATTCATCCTTTCTTTAAAAATTTGTTCTTAACTAATTTAATATTTTGCAGTATCAAATTTGCGGGTCATTATAGGACCAGGCCTCATCACGTAACATGAACCAGCATTATCGACTGTGCTAGCGGCTCATACTTCAACTCCAGTCTTCAGTAAAGAATTCGATCCATCAACTAGATAATCTATGCAACTTTCGATAACCCTAAATTGCTCATTCTCAAAGATCGTGCTGATTCTGCCTTTGCCTGAACCATGGTAGGGAGGAACACCAATCGGCTTGCCCAATATAAGTGGAATTTTTGTCAACCTACGACCACACACTTCGTCACGTACAGTTCATGCATCTAGGACGGCTAAGATGACTACAGTAGCATCAGAACCCTTGACTAAGACATACTTTGACATTTTACAGCCAGATAATAGCATGCTACCGAAGATAGTGACCCATTGCTTAACGGTTGTAGTGGAATCAAAAGGAGGTCTCTGGACCATTTCTTAACATCCAACAGCTCAGGTGATACACGGAAGGTAAAGCATGCATCTAAACCGTCAAACCCTCACCATTATTGGCTATTTATAGAGAAAGACCTACAAAATCATAAGAAACCAATCAATTGACATTTTAAGGAAGAAAGCTCTTATTTTTTATCCTCTCGTTGTAACCAAATTGAAAAAGAGATAAAATAAGAAGAAACCTGGTGGATGTAGATCTTTAGATCGAACCATTCTAAAAATTGGTCTTGTTTTCATTATATTTATTAAACCACTATTAGAGGTCATTAAACATCTCTAATTCGCATTCAGCGATTAAAGACCCTCATTAACACATAACGTCGAGATTGGTTGAACTACTCAATCAACATTTCAAATAAGAATAAACAAAGTGAACAGAGATATTCAAGTCGAACCACTCTAAAAGTTAATCTAATTTCTTCCTTTGCATTTCTTAAATCACCAATAGAACTCATTAAACATCACTAGTTGCATTTAGTGACTAAAGATCCTAATTAACACGTAACTCTATGGTTGATTGAACTATTCTTTGTACACTGTCGGTCATTCAGAATCCTATACGAAATGAAATAATCTACCATATGCACGATGAGGATGAAGAAGATAATAATGGAGAATACGAAGGTGATAATGAGGGTAAAGATGATAACAATGATGACGGAGAAGAGAATGTGAAGATGATTCATAGAGTAGGGCTAGTCCTGAGCACTTGGAGGCCCAAGGAATTTTTTATGAAAGTGCAGTAGAATAAGTTTAAGAGCAAAATTTTTGATTGTTGTGGTACTCGAACTCCAGTTCCATTATCACATAGGCAAAGACATACCACTGAGCTAATCAATCTTTCAGTTATTAGATGGTAACATGTTGTGTTTGTGTGTGTGTTTTTAAAATTTTGGGGCCCTAAAAAATCGGAGGCCCTAGGCCACTGCCTTGGTGGCCTTGGCAAGGGCCGGGCCTGTCATCGAGCTAAGGGCTTGCAAAAACCAATCAATTTACACTTCCTCGAAAAAGAAAGAACTTTTAAGACTTGAACAATTAGGTTAAAACTTTTGAAAGCTCAAGTTCAACAAGATGTTGATCGAACAAGAGCGCTGGGAAAGAAGATAAAACGGAGGAAGTCTCATTATAGACATATATAAGGCAAAAAGGAAGAGTGAGTAGAAGTACTTGTCACAAGACATATCACACTTATCTAAGGTCATTTAGAATAAAGAAAGAAGAAGGATCATTCAAAGGGATCAACGCCAAAGAAGCCGAGAAGAACGAAGTTCTAACATGTAAGCATGTCATATATCCATATTTTGTGCTTATCCACTAATCTATATAACTAGTATTTCAATATTTGTATATGTATCGTAAGATTCTGAGTTTCGATACTAGGGTGCGTTGTATAGTATTGAGGTGACAAACAGGGATCTCACAATTTTAAGGGTTTCTCTTGAACAAGCTCTAACTATGGCTAGGCATGTCAACGGATGCTTTCGGATGCGGATACTGCAATATCCGCATCCGTATCCGGAATCACTTTCGGATAACGGATATCTGCATCCGTAGATACGGACGAATATCAGATAATTATCCTATCCGCTAAGGACCGAAAAATCAAGAATTACAAAAAAAAATTAGTTTAACGTAAATATTTTTCAATCTCATTGATTATAAAAGTATTAAAAATTAAGAAATATGATGATAATAAATAGTTTCGAGCAGTTAGTAAGCATTAAGTGCATATAATATAAACTACCAACTTAATATAATAATAAACGAATATCATTTACTACATTAAAATACACATAATTTGAACTATAATCTTGATATAAACCAGATAGATAATTTTCGGATGCGGATGCCGCGCATCCGCTTTTTCGAATATTTATCCTGTTACGACCCGTAAATTTCGACGATTTAATTTATTTAATAGAATTTTGTAATAAAAATTTAGTAGAAATAATAAAAGGTGATAAATATATATTGAACGCTAATTTAACAATGGTAATTTAAGCCTTTGTTTGTAATATGAATAAATTTTTCAATAAAAATTGGTGTAAGTATTGTACCTGAATATAATGGAAAGATAGAGAATATAGGTAAGGTATTTAATTAGTTAAGTGTAAATTTATGGGTATAATAACAATTCGTATACATTACCTAATTAATCTATCAATTAATTTGTTAAAAAAATCAAAACCTTTTAATTTGGTAAATAATTTGATGCGTATTGATAAGCGTTACTTTAACGATTAATTTTAAAGTGATGGGAAGAAAATAAGTAAAGTTATGCGGTAATAAATAAATAAAAATATCGCAATAAATAGGAAACTGACATAACATTTATTTATATGAACGTTACTTATTGATTTGAGAGTAACGGAAGTGTGAACGTAGAATAAAATAAGCGTAGATTTATGTTAGCTAATTATTGAGAATATGGGGAATAAGTTGAAATAATATTAATTAAAAATTTATGCGTAAAACATGTTATGTAAGATATATTGATTCCATTTAATAAATTGAGGATTAATATTATCGAAGAGGATTAAATATGGTCTCAATGTAAATTTAGATAAGTTTTGAAATAAAGACTAATTCCATTCAGAAGATGACAATGGGTGCAATATTTTGAATTGTAAGCAATAGTAATAGGTTACATGTTTAATTGGTTGATAGAATTTGAATTGAAATAAATGTTAATACACTAAATAAGGTTACATTAATATGATAAGTAATACAATGTCTAGAAGTTTAATATAGAGTGTGTTAAGACGTAGAAATGGAAATTAGGAAGCAGTTGGAATTAAATGAAATTTTAGGTGTATTTATGAGAAATTTACGTACAATTAAAGAGGCGAATGAAATAAATACCAACCAATTTAGTGAATAACGGGATCTAAACCTAAATAAATAAATTCCTTGAAATTTAAGTTTTAATTTTAGTTAAATTGGATTTGTACTTTAATATTGAAAATTTTGGGATTATTCAAAAATAAATTAATGTAGGAAGTTGTTAAAGGATTCTGAATTTACCAAGTGGCCCAAACTGACAAAATTTGCAAATAATTAAAGTTGGATTGTAAATCTGATTCAATTAACCTATTATTAATTTATTTGTTTGGAATATAAAAAGTAATGATAGGGTTAATTGAAATTAAGGGTATGGGATTAAGGCAAGATGGGTGGATATTAGGAGTTATATACTTAGATCATTCAATTTATTTGGATAACATTGTAATAAATGTAATTAAATGTACATTTACGTGAAATATAATACCATGCTTAATATATTGCTAAGTTGTATATATTAAAGAGAATTTTATTAATTGTTTTTAAAAAACCTTAATTAATATGGTTGATAAATTTAGTATAAGAAAAACCAATGAAATTCTTGGGAATAATGTAGGTTAATATGAGTTAGTAGTTAGGGTAGTGACTAAAATTGGTAATACATTGCAATTAATGTTAATAGTGTTGACATACGCTAATAAATTTAAATGTTAATGCAATACCAATTTATGTATTTAAGGTGATTGCGAAATTGGAATTTGATAAATGCAGTAACTAACTCAGGGCAAATAGATTTTATGGAATCAACAAAAGATAGGTAAATTTAATGATTGTTTGGTGGTAATTTAAGCATAATGGGAATAAATCGGGTAATAGTGAGAATTATTAATTATTACCCATCAATTTATTTAGAATCTAAATCAAATGCAACATTCGTTGTAGCTTATAGGTGGAAATAACGTAAACTTTATTCAAATTAATGATAATTAGTTAGATTAAAAGAATGGAAGGCAGGATATATGAATTCATTTGGATTTAGAACATGATAATTTGAATTTATTGAATTTATTGGAAACTGAATAGAAATTTTATGTGATTGAAATTAAAGTTGAAATTCGGAGATGTTTTAGGAATTCCCATCTATGGGATACCAATAGATAGGATAATTAAATGAAAGGTCAACTAAAAGATTTCTGCAAAGTTAATTTATAATTTGTAGATAAAATAAAATTGAAGTTTTACGCTGAAGTTAATAATGTACTCAGGATTTAAGAAACATCTTAAATTGTCTAAATTTGAATAAACAATGAAGTAATAAATAATAATTATTAATAAAATCCAAAATTTGGTAACCCATTTTCAAATTAATGATAATTAGTGTTAGTATAGGCTATTTATTTAAGTAACAGTGCGATGCCAAAAAAATGGATTGGAAGTAATTGCGAAATATAAATAAAATATTTTAGTAGGGAATTCAAATGTATATATACATAGAAATGTGGATTTTTATAGTATAAAAACTTAGTCAATTTACAATAGTTAAATCTATTGAGAATGAATAAAAATCTAAGATAATTATTACGGTAATTTAGAAATTTAGTTGAAAATGGAAACTTATCTATGAATTTGGAATTTAATGAAATTGTGAATTTATATTGAAACTTATAAATGAGGCATCTAAATTTACATTTGTAAATACGTTTAAAATTCAATGTAAATGTCTGAGGAAGAAATTAATTTATTTACTAATCCGTAACGTATCCAATTAGTATAAAATATTCTAGTGGGCCAACAACCGTTTTTGCGCGTTTATGATTCGTGCCCACCTATCCTATTTCACTTTGTCTATTTATAGGCTGTGTAAACCCTAGCCTCCATCTATCTTCATTTCTCTCTGTGTGTTCTTTTCTTCAACTTCTTCTCTTCCAATGGCTGCAAAATTTCTAGATCCAATTATAGTCCAAAATAAAAATAAAAATAAAAAATATTTCAAACTCCTATAAAAATTCCAAAAAAATTATATGTCATAATTCTCGAAGAGCGTAATCTGTTGGTACTGTCCGTTTTTTTTTATTGGTGCTGTAGCATGCTCGAATTTGAGAAGAAGGACGTGGCCTGTGACGTGGCATGGTAATGGGGTATATTTGTTTATTTTGTTTTATTTAATTTTTGTTTCAATCGAAATTTTCGAATAACTTTCTCATACGTGGTCCGATTCACGCGAGATTTTTTTGTTAGGATCGTAATTAAATTCCAGATCTGTTGACGCTGGTTTGGACCAATTCGGAGACCGTCGAATTTTTGAGTTTAAATTGAATTTAAATTCGATTTAAATTCAAAAGGTGAGTGTTTTAACCCACTCACAATTTCTAAAACTTCTTATGTCTGTTAAATTAATTTTAGATATGAGTAGAAATTTATTTATGACTGTTTGGCATGTTTTATTCATTATCTCTGTTAAATTGCATTTATTTAATTTAACTGTTAATTTATTTTATTTATTGCATATAAATTTGACAGTTAGAATTTATTTATTTGCATATTGACTGCCAGTCATAGTTATGTTAAATTTTTATTTCATATCAACTGACAGTTAAATTTGAATTTATTTTACATATAAACTGCTAGTAGCAGTTATTAAATTTATTATTGAATATAAACTGTTAGTTAATAGCTGTTATTTATTACCTGTATAATTTATATGTTCTATATCGATGATTGTTTAAATTGGATGATGATTGCAAATAATGGTTGATGATTGATATTTGGATGAATGGATGTTATATTTTATATTGTATAAACTGCAAGTTATCATGCATTTCATTCATTCGGGATTGCAGTTTGAAATGATATACAACCGCATTTTTATTTTAAATTGCGGATTGAAATGATAACATCTGTATCACTTGAACATAGGGTAGAAAATTTTATATAGGCACCGCGGTATATATATAAAATTATTTTTTTGAAATGTTTTCTATGGTTTTTGCAAAGCTATATATATATATGGTTTATGGATTTTTGATTTGGTTATTAATAAAGGTTTTTTAAATATAGTAATTTCCGGTTTTAAGCTTTGTATAAATTGTTTTGAAGTATAAAATAAAGTTGATTTTTAAGATCAAATACGATTAAGCATTTATTTAAAATTTAAGTTCTGGAGTTTTATTGACTTAAATGAGAACAAGGTCGGAAGATGAATATTGAGTAAAATTTGGAATTAAATAAAAAGGTTATTAATTTTTAAAGGGTATGATTTTTATAACTTGATTTTTGTATAGAGTGATTTAAATGAATATATCAAGTTTAATAAATTGAAAGATTATCCAGTTATGTGAAGTTAAAGGTTTTACTTAAATTATATTGAATTCATTAAGTAAACATTTCAAGTCTAAATAAGAAGTAATTGAATTTGATACATATGGATTTATCAAACGAGTTGTTTTTTTTGAAATGGTGAAATATTTAAAGCCTTGAAACATAAGAATTGAAATGGTATTTGAAAGTGTAAATCGATATTTGAAATTGATTTGTGAAATCTAAAGAAGCTATTTTGTTTTATAAAAGTAGTTTAATATTTAACCATTTAAGAGATGGAAATTTGTTTCAAAGCTATGTTTTTCAAGGTAGTATAATTTGGAAATATTATGTTCAAGAGTTTGATTTCTAAATATTTTACTTTGGAAACCCTATGATTTTGGAAGGAATATATACTGGAAAATAAATGATATCGTATTGATTTGGGGTTTTAAAAATATAAATGATATCGTATTTATATGGGTTTAAAATGGATATTTTATTCTGGTTTTAAAGTATAAACTATTTTGAAAAGACCGCGGTGTTATAATAACGATTGGTTGTTGAAGAGACCGGGATCGAAAGTTGTCATACTCTCTGCCAACTCCGAAAACCACTTTAACAACCGTGTACGCGGTGGAGATTCCAGAATAAAGTAGGTTGGTGGTGGCGTTTCCTTTAAAGGTAAATACGAGGACCCAACTCTCGTGAGTTGGCATAAGGTGGCTAAAACAGGAGCAATCGACGGGTTAATGAGGTAGCACCTCTGATCGGACACTTCCCTTCGATACTATACTCAGACTTTGGATTTTCGGTGGCCACCTTCACTTTTGATTTCTTTGATGTGGGGAGTTTGTCTGAGGTGGGCGGCAGCTGCGCGCTGCGCGTTTCCATCGGCCCGGAAGCGTAATTGGTATATCTACCCTGACATTGCCTAGTTGTGCCGTGTCACCTACCCTAGCGCGCCTTATATGATTTTGTTTTGTACCATACCTATGGAGTGCGCTCTGACGACGCCCAGTACGGGGGAGATTACGGTACTGTATAGACTATGGGAATATATAAATGTGTTAAGGTGGAAAATGTAAAGCCTTAACGCTATTTAAAAGTAAGTTTATTTTACAATTGGACACTATTATAATAGTGCAATATACTACATAGTAAATAGTTTAACTGATCCTTAGGAGATGTAAATCCCGAGCATCTCTTGAGTTACTGCACTCATATTTATTTCTGTTAATGTAACTCACATAAGATCTTTTAGTTCTGACTCGAGTGTTTTTGTCTTTCCAAATTCGCTCGGGTCAGTCCGAGCGTTTCAGGATTGAAGATTTTATTTCCGGAGGAAGAAGACGAAGATTTTATTATTATTACTATAGATAATATAGTTTCACTACACTCATATTGTTCCGCTGCATTGTTATATGGTATGTGTACTCTGATATGTATTGTATAAATAAATCAAAGGTTTTTGTAAACAGATTTATGAACTGTATATTTGATTATTATATTTTATCCTTCCGCTGTGAGATTCTATTTCTTTCTCTGTTTTCTTATTTATCCCATAACAATCCGCCCTTACGTATGGTTTGAATTGGCACGTGTGTCTGTTTAAATCGTGCAAAAAGGCGGGATGTTACAGTTGGTATCGGAGCTTTGGTTTAGCGATAAATCTTGGCTTTGTGGGGTTTGACTCTTTATTAATAGGGTAGTAATACCCTATGGGAGTCACTGAGTGTATATGTAAGAGAGTGTATTTGTTAGTGTTATAAAAAGGTTTTAATATTGTGTTAATTTGTTCCGTTTCGTATTTATAAATTCTGGTTGGTGCATAGGACGCTATGGCATCAATAGGGATTTCTAAACACTTAATAGGACAGACCGACATAATATTTGTTTTTAATATAGATGAATGAAATTTTTTTGCCTATTATATTTTTATATATAAAATAAAAAATTTCAATTGATATTTATATTTGGCTGCAATAGATTGATTGTTAGGCAATAAAGTGTAAATAATAATAGAAATAAGATTGAAAAATAAGATAAATGAAATTTGGAAATTTAGAGCTTAAGTCCGGGGTTTTTCTTTTGAATGATTTTGAAATATATTAATAATTTTGTTTATAAGTATTTTCTGATATAAATATTTAACATAATTCGGAAGAATCGTTTTAAAGAAGATTTTTGAGAAAATAAGTTTTGTACTTTCCTCTCTGTCGCTGGAAAATAATTTCGGTGATGGCGGCCGCATCATCGACTTTCATTTTCGAGTTTCGAAGGGGAAAGGCCACTGTAGTAGTTCTACTGCAGATTCATTTTCGAAAAAGATATAAATTTTTAATTATTTTAAATAAAATTAGAGGTATATAAGTTAGAAGAATATATTTATCTAATATTTCAAAATAATTTGAAATTTAACCCGGTATTTAATTCTTAAATTTCCATTAATTAATTGTTTAAGTTATTGTAGTGAAATAAAAGGTAAGTGATTAATAAATTGAAACCTCTAATTTAGGTAAGAGATTTAATGCAAAGTTATAAAGGGAAATTTGAAATTTGTAACATATGAGATAAAGAGTAATATGTTGAACATTAAATTTAATTAAAAGATGAGATAAAACTTGTATAAGTTCATTTGCATTTTCTTTAACATATATAACTTACCAAATATAAAAAGTTGAAATGTTTAATAATAAATGTAGTAGAAATTTGTACAAGTAATAGTAGGTAATGAAGCATTCAATGAATTTGTTGTATTCAATAACTTAAGATATAATTGAAATTTTACCAAGTAAATTTAAATAAAGGTAAGCATGATAGATAGATGATTATAAAACTTAAGGAATTAAAGTAAATAAATAAGGACATGCTATTATAAATGAATGAATAATTATAACAAAATATAAGGAACCAGCATGACCCGAGTTAATGGAATTGAATAATTGTAAGTAATAAGTAAAAATGAATGAGCAAACCTTTGATAAGTAAATGTGAATGAGAAAAAAATCACTATATAAACAAAAAGGGAAATCAAACAACTAAAGCATGAAATTTATAATAAGTTAGTTTGGTTGCTGGTTTGAATTGTTATTGTTTGATTTATGGTTGGCTGGGTAAGGAAATTTGAAGTTGTTGGATGAATAAATAATCTATTTTGTTCCACCTAAGACTGTTGAGTAAATGATGCACTTGATAGTTATTTTTCATTCCGTACAATTTCAAGTTTGAACCCAAACAACTATTTGATTGTGTGATTGTATGGTTGTTTTGTAATTGTATGTATGCTGTTCGAGGAAATTGATGGTTGTTGTATTAATTTGGATGATTAGTGATTGGAACTACTTAGATATTTAAATTTTGGACTTAGAAATATTTTGAAATGTTCTCCAAACTCTAATAAATTTAAGTATAAAAAGATAATGTTGTAAATTTGTATATTTTAAGAAAAGTAACAGATATTGTAAATTTAATTGTTTATAAGGTAATGTTTTGAATAAGACATGTAGATTCTAAATCCTTCTTTTCCCTTCTTTTTTCTTTTCGGGGACGAAAAGTTTTGAGTGGGCGAGTGTAAGGACCCGTAAATTTCAACGATTTAATTTATTTAATAGAATTTTGTATTAAAAATTTAGTAGAAATAATAAAAGGCGATAAATATATATTGAACGCTAATTTAATAATGGTAATTTAAGTCTTTGTTTGTAATATGAATAAATTTTTCAATAAAAATTGGTGTAAGTATTGTACCTGAATATAATGGGAAGATAGAGAATATAGGTAAGGCATTTAATTAGTTAATTGTAAATTTATGGGTATAATAACAATTCGTATACATTACCTAATTAATCTGTCAATTAATTTGTTAAAAAAATCAAAACCTTTTAATTTGGTAAACAATTTGATGCGTATTGATAAGCGTTACTTTAATGATTAATTTTAAAGTGATGGGAAGAAAATAAGTAAAGTTATGCAGTAATAAATAAATAAAAATATCGCAATAAATAGGAAACTGACATAACATTTATTTATATGAACATTACTTATTGATTTGAGAGTAACGGAAGCGTGAACGTAGAATAAAATAAGCGTAGATTTATGTTAGGTGATTATTGAGAATATGGGGAATAAGTTGAAATAATATTAATTAAAAATTTATGCGTAAAACATGTTATGTAAGATATATTGATTCCATTTAATAAATTGAGGATTAATATTATCGAAGAGGATTAAATATGGTCTCAATGTAAATTTAGATAAGTTTTGAAATAAAGACTAATTCCATTCAGAAGATGACAATGAGTGCAATATTTTGAATTGTAAGCAATAGTACTAGGTTACATGTTTAATTGGTTGATAGAATTTGAATTGAAATAAATGTTAATACACTAAATAAAGGTTACATTAATATGATAAGTAATACAATGTCTAGAAGTTTAATATAGAGTGTGTTAAGACGTAGAAATGGAAATTAGGAAGCAGTTGGAATTAAATGAAATTTTAGGTGTATTTATGAGAAATTTACGTACAATTAAAGAGGCGAATGAAATAAATACCAACCAATTTTAGTGAATAACGGGATCTAAACCTAAATAAATAAATTCCTTGAAATTTAAGTTTTAATTTTTGATAAATTGAATTTGTACTTTAATATTGAAAATTTTGGGATTATTCAAAAATAAATTAATGTAGGAAGTTGTTAAAGGTTCTTAATTTACCAAGTGGTCCAAACTGAAAAAAATTTCAAATAATTAAAGTCGGATTGTAAATCTGATTCAGTTAACCTATTATTAATTTATTTGTTTGGAATATAAAAAGTAATGATAGGGTTAATTGAAATTAAGGGTAGTTTAATTTGTATGTTATTTGGGATTAAGGCAAGATGGGTGGATATTAGGAGTTATATACTTAGATGATTCAATTTATTTCGATAACATTGTAATAAATGTAATTAAATGTACATTTACGTGAAATATAATACCATGCTTAATATATTGCTAAGTTGTATATATTAAAGGGAATTTTATTAATTGTTTTTAAAAAAACCTTAATTAATATGGTTGATAAATTTAGTATAAGAAAAACCAATGAAATTCTTGGGAATAATGTAGGTTAATATGAGTTAGTAGTTAGGGTAGTGACTAAAATTGGTAATACATTGCAATTAATGTTAATAGTGTTGACATAAGCTAATAAATTTAAATGTTAATGCAATACCAATTTATGTATTTAAGGTGATTGCGAAATTAGAATTTGATAAATGCAGTAACTAACTCAGGGCAAATAGATTTTATGGAATCAATAAAAGATAGGTAAATTTAATGATTGTTTGGTGGTAATTTAAGCATGAATGGGAATAAATCGGGTAATAGTGAGAATTATTAATTATTTCCCATCAATTTATTTAGAATCTAAATCAAATGCAACATTCGTTGTAGCTTATAGGTGGAAATAACGTAAAATTTATTCAAATTAATGATAATTAGTTAGATTAAAAGAATGGAAGGAAGATATATGAATTCATTTGGATTTAGAACAAGATAATTTGAATTTATTGAATTTATTGGAAACTGAATAGAACATTTTATGTGATTGAAATTAAAGTTGGAATTCGGAGATGTTTTAGGAATTCCCATCTATGGGATACCAATAGATAGGATAATTAAATGAAAGGTCAACTAAAGGATTTCTGCAAAGTTAATTTATAATTTGTAGATAAAATAAAATTGAAGTTTTACGCTGAAGTTAATAATGTACTCAGCATTTAAGAAACATCTTAAATTGTCTAAATAAACAATGAAGTAATAAATAATTATTATTAATAAAATCCAAAATTTGGTAACCCGTTTTCAAATTAATGATAATTAGTGTTGGTATAGGCTATTTATTTAAGTAACAGTGCGATGCCAAAAAAAATGGATTGGAAGTAATTGCGAAATATAAATAAAATATTTTAGTAGGGAATTCAAATGTATATATACATAGAAATGTGGATTTTTATAGTATGAAAACTTAGTCAATTTAAAATAGTTAAATCTATTGAGAATGAATAAAAATCTAAGATAATTATTACGGTAATTTAGAAATTTAGTTGAAAATGGAAACTTATCTATGAATTTGGAATTTAATGAAATTGTGAATTTATATTGAAACTTATAAATGAAGCATCTAAATTTACATTTTTAAATACGTTTAAAATTCAATGTAAATGTCTGAGGAAGAAATTAATTTATTTACTAATCCGTAACGTATCCAATTAATATAAAATATTATGGTGGGCCAACAACCGTTTTTGCGCGTTTATGATTCGTGCCCACCTATCCTATTTCACTTTGTCTATTTATAGGCTGTGTAAACCCTAGCCTCCATCTATCTTCATTTCTCTCTGTGTGTTCTTTTCTTCAACTTTTTCTCTTCCAATGGCTGCAAAATTTCTAGATCCAATTACAGTCCAAAATAAAAAAATAAAAAAAATAAAAAAATATTTCACACTCCTCTAAAAATTCCAAAAAAATTATATGTCATAATTCTCGAAGAGCGTAATCTGTTGGTACTGTCCGTTTTTTTTGAATGGTGCTGTAGCGTGCTCGAATTTGAGAAGAAGCACGTGGCCTGTGACGTGGCATGGTGATGGGATATATTTGTTTATTTTGTTTTATTTAATTTTTGTTTCAATCGACACGAGATTTTTTTTTGTTAGGATCGTAATTAAATTCCAGCTCTGTTGCCGCTGGTTTGGACCAATTCGGTGACCGTCGAATTTTTGAGTTTAAATTGAATTTAAATTCAAAAGGTGAGTGTTTTAACCCACTCACAATTTCTAAAACTTCTTATGTCTGTTAAATTAATTTTAGATATGAGTAGAAATTTATTTATGACTGTTTGGCATGTTTTATTCATTATCTCTGTTAAATTGCATTTATTTAATTTAACTGTTAATTTATTTTATTTATTGCATATAAATTTGACGGTTAGAATTTATTTATTTGCATATTAACTGCCAGTCATAGTTATGTTAAATTTTTATTTCATATCAACTGATAGTTAAATTTGAATTTATTTTTACATATAAACTGTTAGTAATAGTTATTAAATTTATTATTGAACATAAACTGTTAGTTAATACCTGTTATTTATTACCTGTATAATTTATATGCTCTATATCGATGATTGTTTAAATTGGATGATGATTGCAAATAATGGTTGATGATTGATATTTGGATGAATGGATGCTATATTTTATATTGTATAAACTGCAAGTTATCATGCATTTCATTCATTCGGGATTGCGGTTTGAAATGATATACAGCCGCATTTTTATTATAAATTGCGGATTGAAATGATAACATCCGTATCACTTGATCATAGGGTAGAAAATTTTATACAGGCACCGCGGTATATATATAAAATTATTTTTTTGAAATGTTTTTCTATGGTTTTTGCAAAGTTATATATATATGGTTTATGGGTTTTTGATTTGGTTATTAATAAAGGTTATTTATATATAGTAATTTCCGGTTTTAGGCTTTGTATAAATTGTTTTGAAGTATAAAATAAAGTTGATTTTTAAGATCAAATACGATTAAGCATTTATTTAAAATTTAAGTTCTGGAGTTTTATTGACTTGAATGAGAACAAGGTCGGAAGATGAATATTGAGTAAAATTTGGAATTAAATAAAAATGTTATTAATTTTTAAAGGGTATGATTTTTATAACTTGATTTTTGTGTAGAGTGATTTAAATGAATATATCAAGTTTAATAAATTGAAAGATTATCCAGTTATGTGAAGTTAAAGGTTTTACTTAAATTATATTGAATTCATTAAGTAAACATTTCAAGTCTAAATAAGAAGTAATTGAATTTGATACATATGGATTTGTCAAACGAGTTGTTTTTTTTGAAATGGTGAAATATTTAAAGCCTTGAAACATAAGAATTGAAATGGTATTTGGAAGTGTAAATCGATATTTGAAATTGATTTGTGAAATCTAAAGAAGCTATTTTGTTTTATAAAAGTAGTTTAATATTTAACCATTTAAGAGATGGAAATTTGTTTCAAAGCTATGTTTTTCAAGGTAGTATAATTTGAAAATATTATGTTCAAGGGTTTGATTTCTAAATATTTTACTTTGGAAACCCTATGATTTTGAAAGGAATATATATTGGAAAATAAATGATATCGTATTGATTTGGGGTTTTAAAAATATAAATGATATCGTATTTATATGGGTTTAAAATGGATATTTTATTCTGGTTTTAAAGTATAAACTATTTTGAAAAGACCGCGGTGTTATAATAACGATTGGTTGTTGAAGAGACCGGGATCGGAAGTTGTCATACTCTCTGCCAACTCCGAAAACCACTTTAACAACCGTGTACGCGGTGGAGATTCCAGAATGAAGTAGGTTGGTGGCGGTGTTTCCTTTAAAGGTAAATACGAGGACCCAACTCCCGTGAGTTGGCATAAGGTGGCTAAAACAGGAGCGATCGACGGGTTAATGAGGTAGCACCTCTGATCGGACACTTCCCTTCGATACTATACTCAGACTTTGGATTTTCGGTGGCCACCTTCACTTTTGATTTCTTTGATGTGGGGAGTTTGTCCGAGGTGAGCGGCAGCTGCGCGCTGCGCGTTTCTATCGGCCCGGAAGCGTAATTGGTATATCTATCCTGGCATTGCCTAGTTGTGCCGTGTCACCTACCCTAGCGCGCCTTATACGATTTTGTTTTGTACCATACCTATGGAGTGCCCTCTGACGACGCCCAGTACGGGGGAGATTACGGTACTGTATAGACTATGGGAATATATAAATGTGTTAAGGTGGAAAATGTAAAGCCTTAACGCTATTTAAAAGTAAGTTTATTTTACAATTAGACACTATTATAATAGCGCAATATACTACATAGTACATAGTTTAACGGATCCTTATGAGATGTAAATGTCGAGCATCTCTTGAGTTACTGCACTCATATTTATTTCTGTTAATGTAACTCACATAAGATCTTTTAGTTCTGACTCGAGTGTTTTTGTCTTTCCAAATTCGCTTGGGTCAGTCCGAGCGTTTCAGGATTGAAGATTTTATTTCCGGAGGAAGAAGACGAAGATTTTATTATTATTACTATAGATAATATGGTTTCACTACACTCATATTGTTCCGCTGCATTGTTATATGATATGTGTACTCTGATATGTATTGTATAAATAAATCAAATGTTTTTGTAAACAGATTTATGAACTGTATATTTGATTATTATATTTTATCCTTCCGCTGTGAGATTCTGTTTCTTTCTCTGTTTTCTTATTTATCTCATAACAATCCGCCATTACGTATGGTTTGAATTGGCACGTGTGTCTGTTTAAATCGTGCAAAAAGACGGGATGTTACATATCCGCCTTTCGAATGCGGATGCAGACGGATTTTGAATTTTTTGGGTATCCATTGACAGCGCTTGCTCTGGCTAGTTTTTGTATAGTAAAAAAATTGCATGTGTACTTTTCTTGTTGCTCCCGGAATAATGAAAAATCTGTTACTTATCATTTTACGCAAGCCATGTATGCTTTCACTTGGCCCATGTAACTACTGGAAATTGATGACCACAAAACTCAGATATTACGAGAACCAGGCCAATGGGCTTAAGCCTGTTCTTAAAACAAAACTGTTTTTATTTTATTTTATTTTTTATTTTTTTTCTTTACACGTGATTTGTGTCACATTTCCAAAAATTCTTTCCACGAGACTGTTTAAAGATACGGTTTTCGTATATGTGCAACTTAAAAGAAGGGACGTCAGTTAATATCTTGTGAACTTTTTACTGTTTCTTTTTGCTGCGTTGGATTTACAAATGCAAGCAGTAATAATGAACCAGGCATTATAAAAAGAAGAGTCATCATGTCCTCGCTCTAATCAATTGATTGAATGAGGTATCTATCAACTTACATAAATTCAATCCCATTTTTCTTTTTTGTAAGTGAATTTTTCAAACTCAATGTTTAGATTATGGATAATTGGTATTATATTAAAAATCAAATTTAAAGGAATTGTTCGCAAATCTACCTTTAGTACCTTTAGGGCGTGTCTTTAGGGTGTGCCCGTGGACCTTTCCATGCTCTGTTTCAATTTTTGACACGTCGAACGCATCCGACGTGTCGAAAATTGAAACGGGACACGTGAACCGATTACATAGTTTGAACGAACCTCATTTTCTCCAAAACATCACCTTTAATTCGAAAATTAAGCATCTATTCTGGCTTAATCCTATTACATTTTGAGGTGTTTTTTTTAGACGGTGCTTATTTCACTATTCCATACACAATTTTTTCCTGGATTCTTTATTTATTTATTTTAAAATATTGACCTTCTTCAGCGTCTCTCAGCGTGAACTATCGCCAATTGGAATATTCAAAAAATGCTTGTTTCAATCACATTTGCTCGGCGCACCTGGCTACTTATGACAGACAAGTTGGCTTTGAAACTACGAAATTGTGGTCGACTTCAACCGAGGCTTAGGCCATGATTTCAATGTCACCCATGTGAGAAAAATGGATAACTTGATAGGTATTTAGTCGGTATGGAACCAGCCGCTATAAACAGAATGTAGTGTTTGGTCAGTTGGACGAGACAACGGATTCCTAGTTTTGTTGATTCAAACACCGTACTTTCCCCCTAATTCATGCAGTTGGATCAGTTGTACGACGTTGCAATAAAAAATCCAAATGTGCGTTTACGGCATTCCTCTAGCAACTTCAACCCATTTCGACATTCAGCTATACTTCGATATCTTTAATGGGATAGAGAATTAGTTATTTCCAGCCCACCACAATTACTCCAATCGGACATTCGATGCTACATTGTTGTCTCGGGCCAAGCAATAAAGACCCTCGACTTTGAGAGGTGGCGATCTGAACTCTAACACGATCAAATAAATTATGGGACATTGTATCAGAGTTCGATTGCCTATCGATGAGCATGAAAAGTGAGAGCTTGAAATAATATTCGTGCACGAGCCAAAACATTATCAACTTGTTTGTTTTGTGTTGAACAAGGAAAATGAACGTAGACGTATTTTGAATTATTTAATCCATCAATTTTGGTCGAGAAAAATGGGAAGAACCGTCTTTTCAAATTAACCTAGACATATTACTTATCAACTTGCTCGTTCTACTCAAATGTACCACCTTTTAATGAAATGCATCGTTCTTCATTTTTAGCATTATACAATTATTTTATTGTCAAAAATAGGATCAACCCCTTATTTACAAGTTTGCGTACTGAAAATATCTTCTCAAAAGCATGTTATAAATTACACTCCGATTTTTATTTCTAGTAAAAGTAAAAATGTTATTTTTTCTGAAATTGAACATGAACTTTAATCGTTAAGGACCTTTAGCTTAAGCGGTTAGAGGTATGACCACTACAACAAAATACCTATTTCGCAACAGGCAATACCGGTTATAATAGGGTTATTACAACTGGCAACCGCCAGTCTTAATATGCGAAGTTGTAATAGGGTGATTAAATTTTACAACTGTTTATGCCAGTTGTAAGTGATCGGTGCAATAATGATTTTTTACAACATTTAAAAGCAGTTGCAATAGGTTCTTTTACAACTGCAAATGTCAGTTGTAAATCTGCAACATTTATTTGAAAAGTGTGACATTACAAGTATTAAAGACAATTTTAGTAAATCGTACAACAACTGTCTAAAATCGTTGTAATATGATTCAATTGCAGCTGTTTTAAACAGTTGTCATTTGATCTTTTCCAACTGTTTTGATAGTGCAAAATAAATGCAAAAGAAAAGAAAAAATTAGCAACAGCTTATATATTATAACGCACCTGTAATGGTATTTAACAATTTAACGGTCAAAACAAATATTATCATAAAACACCAAAAAGCATACATTCAAAAGGTTAAATAAAATTACATTCATAAATTTCTAACATACATTCTCAAAGCTAGATAAAGTCACATTCACAAAGTTCTAGCACAGTACAATACATATACAATAAATACATATCCAAACGAACATTTTAAAATATAGCACAACACATAACCCATAAAGCCAAAATGCACATGCTTGCAAGTCTAAGGAAATGAATTCGTTGTGCCAAGCGACGATTGTTTCAACAATCTCTTTAATGGTGCACATCTCCGAATTCGACCTCAATAAAAAGGTTTCAGGGTCAACTGCTACATTAAAGCATACCTTTCAAACATCTGATCCAAGTTCTACAAATTGCAGAACTATGAAAATAAACCGGAGGACTACGAAAAAATAAAAATAAAAACCACTAAAATGGGAACCATGATTATTTAAGCTTGATGAGCTAATGATACATTTAACTGATCAAAATAGAATGACAAGTGCATGGTACCTCCAAGATATTTAACACTCAAAATCAAACTATTAATACGAGCCTACCTCCACTTATATACAACAATGATTTACCTTAAAAATTTAATGAAAACGGCATCTACTGTAATAATTCACAAAAGAAAGTCATACTTTTATCATCTAATCAAAAAGATTTAAAAAAAGAAAAATCATATTTTTGGCATAACGATAGAACATTTACCTTTTAGTAAAAAAGATAAGGTCTTTATCTTCATGACAAAATTTAAAATCTTTTATCATTTTAGAAGAAATACAACTTTTTAAATTTATCTTTTTTGTTTAGGATCAAATAGGTCTTCAAGTGTGAAAATAAATGTTATATAATTTTGGTGAATATAAAGTTGTTAGATTTTCACAACATTAGCCGATAGAAAATAAAATGATAAATTCCAAAGAATATCAAAAATTAACTCATTTTAGTACAATTAATCATAATAGTTAATATAACAAAATTCAAGAGGTGTTTGTCTTTCTTTCAAGTGGGGAATTCAACAAAGACGTTTCAAACAGGCTACTTATTATTATTACATGCAAGCCCAGTATGCTTTCACTTGGCCCACGTAATGACCACAGACCTTGAGATTACAAGCACCGGGTAAATGGGCTTAAGCCCATTTGTAAAACAAAACGGTTTTCCTTATTTTTCCTTGCACGTGATTTGTGCCACAAATTCAAGAATTCTCTGCATGAGACTGTTACAGTGGTACTAAAAGATACGGTTTTCGTACACGTGCAACTTAAAAGAATGGACATCAGTTAATGAACTTTTCACTGTTTCTTTTTGTTGGCGTTGGATTTACAATCAAAAATGTCTCTTTATGGAAGCAGTACAAAAATATTCCATAGAACAGGCATTAGACAAAAAATGGTGATCATGTCCTTCCTCTAGTCAATTGATTGAATGAGGTATCCATCAACTTACATAAGTTCAATCCAAATTTTCTTTTTTGTAAAAGTGAATTTTACAAAGCCCAATGTTTAAGTTGTGGATGAATTGGGACTATATTAAAAATCAAATTTAGAGGAATTTTTGGCACATCATCATAGCACATTTAGTGTGCTCTCAGCCCTTTCCAAGCTCTGTTTCAGTTTTCGACATGTGTGACTCGTTCGACCTATCGAAACTTGAAATAGAAAGTATTGATCGAATACACCGTTTGAACGAAGCAGTTCGAATTGAATAGTTGGCCTTTGGCGTGTCGAACGCATCAAGAGCCAATGGTCTGACTCGTACAGTTGTTTTTTCTTTTGTATATTTTTTCTAACCTTGTTTTCTTCCGATATTGCCTCCAATTGGAAAATTAAACCACTATTCTAAATTAATCTAATCACGTTTTGAGTTTTTTTGTTATCTACATTTATTTCGCTATTCTGTATAATGTTTTATTAATTTGTTTTCGAATTTCAGAATGTCCACCTCGATGCGAACTATCTTCAATTGGAGTATCCAATATTCGTTGACATTTGCTCGGTACGACAAGCTACTTGTGACAAGTTGGCGTTTAGTACGAAAAAATTGTGGTCAACTTCAGTCAATACTTAGGTCTTGATTTCAACGCCATCCATGCGAAAAGAAAGGGGGTAATTAATTCGAAGCGTTTTTGGTCGGCATGGAACCAACTACGACAAATAGAGGGTAGCGTATGGTCAGTTGAACAAGACAATTGTTTCCTAATTTTGCTGATTTGAAACTGTCCTTCCTTCAGATTCAGGCAGCTGAATCAGTTTTACGACGTTGCAATAAAGAATCGAAAGTGTGCTTATAGCATTCCACCAACACCTCAACTAATTCAACTGTTGGAACCGGGTTAGCATGTAGCAGAAAAAATATACGATTCAATTTTTTACCATTTTAGATCTTTATTTAGCCAATGAAGTCCAACTCAATTTAGAACTTTTCTAAATTTCTTTTAAATAAAATCACTATTTTAGTTAATTTTATAAATAAAGTTTTACTTTATAATATTTTGTATTATGTTTGAATATGTATATCATATACACATATGTGTGTACGTGTATGTGCAATATAATAAAGTGTGCATGGTTTGACATGCCCGTGTATGGATGCTGTTATTTACACTGCAAAGGACATGCTAGCCCCTCTAGTATTCTATGTGTTACCTAAATATATATATATATATATATATATATATATATATATATATATATATATCCATATATGTATGTATGTATGTATGTACGTATACGTATACGTTTATGCATATATATATATATATATATATATATATTTACATAAAATTATACAATTATAAAATACAATCATATATTTATACATAAATATGTGGAAATAATAATTGTAATAATTTATATAAAATATTCAAGATGTATTTGTACAAATGTTAATTTATATTGAATGACAAAAACGTTTGACAATTAATATAAAATAATTTTAAAGTTACTTAATTGCTGCTGCAATCCCAACAAAAATTAAACAAAAATTAATAATAATAAATAATTATAAATATACAAACACTTGTGCATATACATAAATATATACATATATACATAAATATATACATATATACATATATAAACATATCTATATATAATTTTATAAAATTGATGTTATCTAACTTGGAGCTCATGCACAAAAAAAAATTGGATTTATAAGATATTTTTTAAGCAAACAATTATGAAATAATTTAGAAGCCGATCAAAATTAATTATTAAAATTATTAAAAAATTATTTTCAAAATCTAAAAATCATGTAATTTTATTAAAGAAAATTTATAATTAATTTCAAGTTGTATTAATATATATATATATATATATATATTTCTATATATAATCAATTTTTAGTTAAATAAATAGTTATACTAATATATAAATATATAATAAATATAAATATGTATTGAAATAAAGTAAAATTTGCTATCGAAAAAATTTTGTGCAAAACCAAAATTTTAGAGGTTTTAAAATTATTAATAAATTATTTTAATCTTTAGGATATAATTTATAATTTATAAAATCATATATAATATTATTTAACTTAAAAAAATGGTTTTTATTTTTAGGCAGTGAATACTTGTAAGCATACAAAATAATTTTTTACTTTTATTTTTAATGTATAGATGCATAAATATATTCAACCATTCAATGTGTAACAGAACATCGATACACTGCATTCATAATCTAATAACCAATAAAATATTATGAAAATGGATAATAATCTATTAAATAATAGTAAGACAGAAGAATTTGAAGCTCTTATTAACTATATGAGTTATCTCTATTCTCCTTAATTCTCTCCAAGTTTGGATATTTTATTTTCGAAATCTTATAATTTACCTTTTTAGAATTATTCTACCAGACTTCTCACAATATTTTACTTTCAAATACATACTTTTTTTTAAAATTCAATAATTATTTGTAAATCTTTCATGGTTCTCTCACTAACATTAAAGTCCACACATTAAATTTTTTTATGTAGTCCAATATTTAAATTAATTGATAAATTTAGTTAGTTAATATTTATTAATAAACCTAAAAGATGAAAGCGTAGGAAAAGCGGATTACGAATCTTAAGGCTGAATTAACACTAGAGGGGGGTGAATAGTGTTTAATGGATTTTGAAATCTTTTCAAATTAAACACATACAGATGCAATTTTACAAACACAGAGACAATCGCAGAATCAGACACAGATGCAAATGTAAATGAAAGCAGTAAAGGAACGAATACACCAGAATTTTATACCGGTTCAGAGTTACCCTACATCCAGTCCCACACAATTTCTTGTGCAGATTTCTTTTCAAATATATAGATATTACAACCTTGATTTCAAGGCCACGAGATACACCCTTCCACCTTCGAGTCTAGGGCAAACTCTCTTGATTTAATAGGCTACAATCACACCCAATTGATTTACGGAGTACAATCACACCGTTTCCAATGACACTTTGATAAAGAGAAACTCGATACACTTCTTTGATTACAAATGATCCTATAACTGTGAATATCATTGAGATCTTTGAGAGAGAGTGACCAAGAATCAAACTAGAGACGATCGAGTTTGATTCATTTATAATTTCGATAGAGTTTTGTTAAAGAATTTGAAATATAAAAGAATATTTGAGTGGAGAAGAAGAAGTGAAGAAGTGAAGAAAAACTAACTGGAAATCATTGAAAACAACTGGTATTTATAGGAGAACAACGCATGTCCATTTGTGAAAGGTTATGACGAATAGACACTTTTTTTGAAAATTTGAAATTTGAATTCTACGGCTACCATGTCGACATGGGGGTATGAGGGATGTCGACATGCTTATGTTATTTTTAAAATAGATTTTGCTTTAAAATGATTTGTATTCTAAGACTTGTCAAAAAAAATTAACACTTTGTAAACCATTTTGAATATTGTTTAAACTTATAAAAGAATTTTGGAAAGTAATCTTAAAATATATAATCTATAATATAAAAGTAATATTAAAAGCTAAGTATAGATTTCTTTAAAATATATTAAAGCTAAAATATTAAAATCAAGAGATAGTTTAAAAAACAAGAGATGATTCTGAAATTAATATGATTAAAAAATAGTTTTTAAATTAAGGATAAAATATTAAATTGATAGAGATGACTTTAAAAATATAGTTTTGAAAAAATAAATCATTTTGAAATTTCTGTGGATTCCATTCACTAGAGAAGGTCGTGGGTTCCATCCCACTAAAGAGGTCATGGGTTCAATCCTATTATTAAAGCGAGAATGTGGATTCTGTTCCAAAATTAAAATCCGAATAAATATTTTATTCCTATTAGGAAGTTTTAACACAAATCTATACTCTATTACTTATCTTGATATCTTGAACTCTTGAACTCTTGACTCATGAGCCTTCAGTCTTGAATCTCTATACTCAGTCTTGAATCTTTATACCATGCAGTTTTCATTCTCAGTACCTGCATATATATATATATATATATATATATATATATATATATATATATATATATCCTGCATATACATATATATCTGGATAAAAGTATTAGTATTTATATTTTATAACAAATCCTAAGGTTGTTGTCATCAAAACCATCATCTCAGAAACCAACAGAAAGTTTCAATGTATACTACGGATGCATCGACAAAATGATTAAAAAAATCATTTCGATGCAAATATTATATATATATGTCTGTGTATGTGTATATGTGTGTATATCACATAACATAAATTATATACATTAATAACGATAATAAATTTATTTAATATTTCATCTAATAAATGAATTTATCATACATAATATGAAATTCTATTAACTTCAATGTAACACCCCGTATTTTAAGATAATTAAATAATCAAATAATTATAAACAGTGAAAATGTGCCTTTTTTTGAATTGTCAGAATATGGCCTCGAAACTTACACCATTGTGTTCATGACGATTTTCTGATTAATTTACATACTTCGAACGGACTTCGTATGAAAATGTTATTAACGTTTGAAGTTCCGTATCGAAAAATAATTATACGTGTAAATGTGCATAAATATATTTGTTTATAAATATATGCACATATAAATTCTATAAAATGCGCGTTAAATTTCAAAATAGACGCGCGTCACAAAGGAAATTAATTGACATCAACAACTAGACGTAATTAATTAACATTAGTAGGCAATGTTAGTAAAATCAACAGTTAAAGGAAATTAATTTATATTAATTAGCAAAGTTTGAACTTCAAAATAGATATGTGTAATAAAGGGTTGCAATTGATGGAAATTAATTAGAATGAATAGACAACAGTCAAAAGTTAACATTTATTAATTTGATTTTCGTGCAATCTCGAGTGTTATTTTCTGGATCCAACGATTTGCAGCAAGGCTGTGACTTAGTTCCACCAGATTCAATCCTAAAATCCGACAGTTTGAGATCCCTGAACTCCCCTATAAATAGAACCTAGGTCTTGCTATTTTCTCACAACCAGATTTTCTCCCAATTTGGTTCATTGCCTGAAACTGAACCCTAAATATAAAATAATTTTAGGGAGAATATCTTTTTAATAAAAATATTAGACGGGTCTGAAGGGGATCCAGGAAGGCATTGGGGTAAAGCTAAGGATGTCAGGTGAGTGGATTTAAACTATATATCTTTAACGTTTATGATATATTATCGTTAGATTTCCGTTAAATATTTTAATTCAGCATTTATTTTAGAAATTAGTTATGTTAATTAGTTATGTTGAGACTATAAATTTATATGAGAACTTATATTTTATTATTATTTATATTGAAAAGATAGAAAGAAATCCAAATAAATATGGATAATACCAGGCTTAACAATTATAGCGAAAGGCTTAAGCCTAAAAGCAAGAAATTTACAGTAAATTATGCTAAAACGGAAGAAATAAATTAAAAGGAGGGAAATCCAATAACTTGATTTGGAAGTTAGTGATAGATTAATTGATTGGTTTAGAAAAGATAATACATTTCCCTAGTTTAATATTTAAAAGATAACGATAAACGTAATTGCAAGAATAAAAGAAAGAAAAAGCGAATTAATGTAAAATAAGAACATTTCTATATTTTGTATTACCCAATAATTAAAGAAACAACAAAAAAATATCTTGCAATTGCAAGTTATTGTTTATAGCACCATTTAATATTTAAAATATGGAAATGGATTTTTAGCACAGTTTTTGTAACCAACCAAACAGAATAGAACTACTTCCTAGAATTAAGAAAATAAAGTGAAGAGTTAAAGAAGTTAAAGAAGTTAAAGAAGTTAAAGAAGAAATCAAATTAATTATTTGACAAGACTAGAAACAATAAACAGAAATGTGCGTAGATCTGCATTTACTACGCAGATAGTAGAATATAAGCAAAGTAGTTATTATGAAAAGTAAATTTGTGACAGTCGGACGTAGTCTCAAGCCAAGATTTTCATATAATAAAAGAGAACTAGAGAGAATTCAATATCATAATAAAAGGAGACAGACTAGAATAGAAATAAGACACTTGCAATTATATTTATAACATATAGAATATAGAAGTAAAAATTGCAAGTATAATTATGACATAGGTCATAACTAGAGATAACAGAATAGGCATATTATAAAACTTACACTAAGTTAATAAGAAAACATAGAAGAATGGCCCATACCAATAACATTACCTTTCAATCAGAAATTGATGGTCTTAGTGTCTCACAATAGTTAGGTGAGACTGGAACATGCTTATGCTGATTAGGGTAAATAAGAAGCCAACAGAATAAGAAAAGTAAACTAAATGCATAATAAAAGATTAGACGTAGGGTCTAATAAAATAGTAAGATGCTTTTGGAGCAGCCCAAAGGATGAAGATTCTAATGAAGCAGTTCACCACAGATTTCAGCACAGAAGGAGCACGTCGTACTTAGTTATTTGGGCTAGAAGGAAGTACGAGACTTCAACGAGATGTGAGGGTATTTTAGGATGGCTCTTCGGGATAGGCCTAACGAAGCCGCACCCCCGAAGGCAGGTCTGTAGGTGTTCCATCAAGAGAGCATACCTTGAATGCTTTTGCATTGTGCGGCTAATGAAGTGAACCTTTGTAGGCAGTCAAAAGGTTGATGAATGGAGTAAGATATTCGCATGACACCGTACTCTGACTTGCGAGTAGGTTTTAGTAAGCAGGACCCAAAAGGATAGTCGCATGTGAAGATCAAGCCATCATCAATCAAGAGCAAGTTCGGGAAATACTAGAGTCAAACCAACTGGGCAATGATTCTTTCCCTATCGAGACATTAGATGAAGGGCACAATTAATTGGATGTTTTTTATTGTTTGCAATAGGGTACAACCACTTAGCTTTTTAGAGGTCTTTCAATTTAGTTGAGGGATGGCTGCGTGGGGCCATAGCCACGATGAAGAAAGAGGCAGACCAAGTAGAATATCTATTTTGTAGGCTTAACGAAGCTGTACTTTACAGATATAGAAAATCTCCGACGGAGTTCCGTTCATGATAGACCTTGTTAGCGGGATTTAGGAAGTAGACATAACGATTACGTATAGTCCTCAAAGTACGCATTGGATGGTATATTATGGATGTCCAAGCATTAGCTTAGGCTAGTGCGGACTTAGTTTTACGTTTTTATAGTAGACGACGGAACATCTGTATTGTAGGCTTAACAAAGCTGTCTTTTATAGATGTAGTCACAGAACGCTCTAGGAGCAAGACGATGGAGTTCTTTTCTAGGAGGATACGGAAGGTACTATGGGTAGTACCCAGGACCGATGCGGTCACTGGGCATATAGCTACATATATAATAGTTATTAGATTTTAATTTACTAGTGTGTAGATAGGTTCGATTCATGCATAGAAGCGAGTGTATTATAAACCCAGTAAACTTAATATAACAAAAAATGGAAATAAAAATGTATTTTAGAATTAAGCTTAGTAATGTATAATTTGTCCACTCACAAGAACTTTAGTTCCAACCTCCTCCTCATAACATCCTACAGGTTAGATAGTTGGTAGAGACTTTCCAGCTTTGAGACACTTGTTTAGAAAGTGTTATTATCTTAGTGAGTATTTACTTAGTATTATATTTTAGTCAGTTCCGCTGTGATATATTTATTTAAGCTCTGATATATTTGTCTTTGCCTATTTTCAGGATACCAAATGCCCAAATCGGGCTTCAGTGGGCTTGGATTTTAGCATTTTTGTGAAAAATCCGGACCCACTGGAATTCGGATTGTTACATTTAGTATCAGAGCCTAGCTTAGTAGATCCTAAGTAAATTAGGAAATATGAGTGAACGTATTTGTATTTTTGAATAAAATATAAATATACTATATACTAAAATCTAAATAGTCCCTAATTATAGATTTTAACATATAGAAACTTTTTAGAAATATATTTGTTCATAGTTTGCCAGTTGGGTTTCGAATGACCCAAGGATGTTGAGCCATATGTTATTGCCGATTTATATTGTACAACAAGCTATGATTTAAGAGAAGATTGGTATCCATATGTTATAGAAAGTGGAAAAGTTCTCTAGGCATAGTAGGGAGAGTATTTTTATTTTGGAAGGAATAAGATATTTTAGTAAGAAATGAGATTTTCAAAGTTTGGTATTCTTAGGGTCGTAAGAAGAAAATCCACTTTATGTCTATCCCAATAAAATGAAACTTTTGGAATTGAAAAGTTGAAAAATATAATTGATAATATGTTTGAGAAAGTAAATATTGGTTTTTTGAAAGGAAAAAAGTGGTATGAAATTTAAATTGGTTTTCATACGATGTAAATTTTATTAAAAGTGAAATTCTTTTTGAAGAATTATAGAGCATGTATAGCTCGATAGTTTCTTTGTAGGTAAACAAAGATTTTAAATATAAAAACATAAAGTGTGATAAGTATCGAAAACGTAGGTTACAACATTTATTGTTGTAATTGATGTTTTCGTGAAAAATAGAGGAATCATAGAATATGATGCTATTGTTATAGTAGGTGAATCCTAAAGAAAATGTTTGTGCAAAGCATATGGGATTTATTAATATTTATTCTTATTGAATCCATATACCAGTATTTTTGGGTTATAGTAACAGTGTTTTACGCAACATCTGTTTTGACCCAAATAAAAACATGTTTTGAAGATAATTTCTAAGTATAAAAATAATGTATTTGTAAGTACACTTATTGTTTAAATAAGTATATAGAAATGTTTTCTAGTTATGAAAATATTAAAATAGTTTTGAAAATGAGTTCTTTTGAAAAAGAAAAAAAGATGTAAGTTAAATATTATAAGATTAATAAATTATGTAGGAAATGTATATGATAAGTGAATATAGATTAAACATACATTAATCTACTGGAATGAAATGAGTAATGATATAATTTTCTATGAAACTAAATTACAAACAAAGATGTTTTGTGCAAGTTATAAGGAATACATGAAAGAGATGTACAAGGTATGGAAAGCACCATATTTTGTATAACCTATTTCGATAAAGTATAAAATAAGTTCCTTCTAATTTCACATAAACATGAAATCCTCTTTTTAAGGATTCATAGAAGGTTGTAGCGTTATGGTTTCTCATAAGAGAAAGTAGTTCCAATGCATTAAAGTATAAAGCCATTAGACGTAATAAGAAGTGTAAAAATTAGAGACAATGTTAGTTTGGAGGGACATTATAAAGAGCCATAGTAGGAAAGCTAAGCAATGGAAATTTCATATTTTTCTATTGATTATGTTCATTGGTTGCTTGTCTTTATAGAAAGTTTCCATTTGTAGTAAGTTAGAAACTCCTCCAAGGTTAGGTAATTGGAAGATTAGGAAAATTAAGGGACTTTTTTGATAAAATAATTGTTCTTATATTCTCCAGTTTTTGTAAATTTAAAAATCTTTGAAAATAATATGTTTTGAAAGCATGTGAAGACATTTTTGGAAGTCAAGAATTTTTTTTAATGACAAGTAAGGCATGTTTTAAAGAAAAATGGTTTAATGAAAAAATAAATAAGTTTTTGGAAGAGAAAAACTTAATAAACAGTTAAATTTAAAAATCCAATTTTTTTTGGAATGCCGTAAAGGTCTTTAAACAGAAAAGAGGAATAAGTTTGGACACTTAGAATTTGTAAGTTTTCCCCTCTAGATTTGGGGAATAATTTAAATTTAAAGAGCTGTAAAGATGCAAGTCTAGAAAGATAAAATGTTAAGTAATCAAATACCTTTGAATTTAATAGAAACTTCAAAGTAACACTTTTAAAAGTAAGAATTTTGGATTTGATGTTTCAAAAATTTAGAATTTTTAATTTTTGAATTGAAATGATAAATACCAAACCAAACTTTTAAATATGGAGTAGATAGAAATCATTTCCTAGGTGCGATGGGAAAAGTGTAAGGCTATGTAGAAGATAGTAGTGATTACTTTTTGTAGTAGTAATAAAAGTTACTGCAAAGTGTATAGGACACCAGTGAGAACCTAGGAATGTTGCTTCATGTGTGTAGACTATAGAAAAACAGTGAAGTGATATTAATAAAATAGTAAGCCACACGTGGTTGGATATGTAGACCTTAGTTGGGAAAAAAAATGAAAGGTAAAGAAAAAATTTCCCCAAGCTTAGTTTCCTTTTTAGATAGAACTGCATAGATTGAAATCCTTATTCATTACAGTAAATGAGACTTGGTTATTCCATTTTGAGTATGGAGTGGAAGAGATGAATATATCTTATTCATCATAATAACACAACGTAAGTTACTAACGAGTAATAGGCGGTAAAAGGAGCATATGAGTTACTTGGATTCCTAGAGTATCAGAGTGGAAATGGTCCTAAAACCTCCTAGCCCTAGAAGATAGCTGTTTAGCTTCTATCTTTACCTATCTAGTATCACTTTGTTGTTGGACTTGTTTTCTCTTTTAGTTATTAGATCATATTCCTATGTAAGCATTTAGTTCCTATTGTAGTAAATCAGTGATGATTAGCATGATGCTCTTATTTTGTGATGTTCAAAAGAAGAGAATAAAAACATGGGATGTAAAGAATAAAAGAAAAGTAAAAGCAGATAGGAGTAACTAAATGATAAATAGTAAAATCTAAAAGAAAGCGACAGAAACGTCAACATAAAAAAATGAAAAGAAAAATTTTCTTATGTGAACTGTGCTTGGAAAAGAAAATAGAGATTTTTATAATAGTGGCATAAATTCCAAGTACAGAGAAAGAGGTGTGCAAAAGTAAAATGGGAAATGTGAGATTTTCTGTTTTCTACCTTCTTTCTAACATAAGAAATCGAGTTCGGAAAATTAATTTTTTCTAAAATTCGAATATTAAAAGTTGTGTGGTAGGATTTGGATGTAAAATTCATTGAACTATGCCCCTATTCAGTAGGAGTGTGGGAAAAATTGGATGAAAAATGTTTTGAGTTTTTAAAAGATTGCATTCATATAAAAATTGCAAGTATATTTAGGATGTGTGCATTATAATTAAAATGGATTTTTTAAAGAAGAAAAGCATTCATAGGAGGTACCGCATAGAAATTCATGTACATACATATATTATATGTTGAATGATAGTTTGCATAAGGATACGAATGGTCGCAAAATTGGACGTATACAAAATGGATGTGATTGATGTAGAGAATTACATAGTTTTACCCTTATCGAAATTCGAGGACGAAATTTCCTAAAGGGTGGGAGAATGTAACACCTTGCACTTTTAGACAATTAAATAATCAAATAATTATAAACAATAAAATGAGAGTTTTTGGAATTGTCAGAATATGACCTCTAAACTTATACCATTGTATTCATGGCGATTTTCTGATTAATTTACATATATAATATGCCTCGAACGGACTTCGTATGAAGAGGTTATTGGCGTTTGAAGATCCGTGTCGAAAAATAATTATACGTGTAAATGTGCGTAAATATATTTGTTTATAAATGTATGCACGTATAAATTTTAGAAATAACATGTGTTTGAATTTCAAAATAGATGTGCGTCATAAAGGAAATTAATTGACATCAGCAATTATAGGTAATTAATTAACATTAGTAGGCAATGTTAATCAAATCAGCAATTAAAGAAAATTAATTTACATTAATTAGCAACGTTTGAATTTCAAAATAAACATGTGTTTAAAGGGAATTAAATTTCCAGTTGATGGAAATTAATTAGAATGAATAGGCAATGGTCAAAAGTTAACATTTAATAATTTGATTTTCACGCAATCTCGAGCGTTGTTTTCTGTATCCAACAATTCGCAGCGAGCCTGTGACGTGGTTGCACGAGATTCAATCCTAAAATCCGACGGTCTAAGATCCCCAAACTCTACTATAAATAGAACCCTAGGCTTAGCTATTTTCTCACAATCGGATTTTCTTCCAATTGGGTTTATTACCTGAAGCTGAATCCTAAATAGAAAATATTTCTAAGGAGAATATCTTTTTAATAAAAATATTAGACGCCTTTAAAGGGGATCCAAGAAAGCCATGGAGTAAAGTTAAGGACGTCTGGTGAGTGGATTTGAACTATATATCTTTTATGTTTATGATATATTATCGTTAGATTCTCGTTAAATATTTTAATTCATCATTTATTTCAGAAATTAGTTCTATTACTAAGTTATGTTAAGACTGTAAATTTATATGAGAACTTATATTTAATTATTATTCATATGGAAAATAAAGAAAGAAATACAACTAAATGTGGATAATATTAGGCTTAACAGTCATAGAGAAAGGCTTAAACGCAAGAAATTTACAATAAATTCTGCTAAAACGGGAAAAATAAATTAAAAAGAGGAAAAATTCAATAACTTGATTTGGAAGTCAATGATAGACTAGTTAGTTGGTTTAGAAAAGAGAATACGTTTTCATATTTTAATATTTAAAATAAAACGATAAACGTAATTGCAAGAACAAAAGTAAGAAAAAGGAAATTAGCGTAAAATAGAGACATTTCTGTATTTTGTATTACCCAAAAATTAAAGAAACAATAAAAAGAAATATCTTGCAATTACGAGTTATTGTTTATAGTACCATTGAATATTTAAAATACGAAAATGGATTTTTTGCATAGTTTTTGTAACCAGCCAAACAAAATAGAACTACGTCCTAGAATAAAAGAAAATAAAGTGAAGAGTTAAAGAAATTAAAGAAGAAATCAAGTTAATTATTTGACAAGAGTAGAAACAATAAACAAAAATATGCCTAGATCTGCATTTACTGTGTAGATAGTAGAATAAAAGCAAAGCAATTATTATGATAAGTAAATTTATGGCAGTCGGACGTAGTCCTAAGCCAAGATTGTTATATAATATAAGAGAACTATAGAGAATTCAATATCATAGTAAAAAAAGATAGATTAGAATAGAAAAGAGACACTTGTAATTATAGTTATAACATGTAGATTATAAAAGTTTATAGAAGTAATAATTGCAAGTATAATTATAACATAGGTTATAGTTAGAGATAATAGTAAAGACTTATTTTAAAACTTACATTAAGTTAATAAGCAAAAATAGAACAAGAGACCATACCAACATCATTCCCTTTCAGTCAGGAATTAATGGTCTCACAATAGTTAGATGAGTCTAGGACACGCTTATGCTAATTAGGATAAATAAGAAGCCAGTAGAATAAGAAAAGTAAACTAAATGCATAATAAAAAATTAGATGTCGGATCTAATAAAATAGCAAGATGAGTTTGGCCAACCCAAACGATGAAGAGCCTAACGAAGTAGTTCATCATAGATTTCAGCACAGAAGGAGCACGTCCAACTTATTTATTTTAGGCTAGAAGGAAGTACGAGATTTCAACAAGATGTGAGGGAACTCTAGGATGATCCTCTGGGGTAGGCCTAAAGAAACTGCACCCCCGGAGGCAGGTCTGTAGGTGTTCCGCCAAGAGAGTATACCTTGACTGCTTTTGCATTGCAGGCCCAACGAAGCGGACCTTTGTAGGCAGTCAAAAGGTTGATGAATGGAGTAGGATATTCGTATGATACCGTACTCTAACTTGGGACTAGGTTTTAGCGGACATGACCCAAAAGGATAGTCGCAAGCGGAGATCAAGCCATCATCAATCAAGAGTGAGTTCAAGAAAGACTAGAGTTAAACCAACAGGCCAATGGTTCTTTCACTATCGAGACATTGTATGAGGGATGCAGCCAATTGGATATTTAGATTGTTTGCAGTAGGGCACATCCACTTAGCTCTTTAGAGGCCTTTCGGTTAGTTGAGGGATGGCTGCATGGGGCCACAACCATGATGAGAAAAGAAATAGACCTAGTAGAATATCCATACCGTCGGCCTAACGAAGCCGTCCTTTACAAATATAGAAAATCCCGACCGAGTTCCATTCAAGGTAGACCTTATTGGCAGGATTTGGGGAGTAGACAGAACGATTACGTATAGTCCTCAAAGTACGCACTAGGTGCTACATTGCGGATGTCTGAGCATTAGTATGGGCTAGTGTAGACGCAGTTTTACGTTTTCATAGTAGATGACGAAACATCTGTATTGTAGGCCTAACGAAGCTATCCTTTACAGACGTAGTCATAGAATGCTCTAAGAGCAAGGCGATGGGGTCTATTTCGAGGAGGATACGGAAGGTACTATGTGTAGTACCTAGGACTGATGCGATCATTGGGCATAGAGCTACATATATACTTAGTTATTCGGTTTTAATATACTAGGGAGCAGATGGGTACGATTGATGCATAGAGACGAAAGTATTATAAATCTAGTAAACCTAATATAACAGAAAATGAAAATAAAATGGTATTTTAGAATTAAGCTTAGAAGTGTATAATTTGTCCATTCATCGGAACTTTTGTTCTTACCCCTTCCTCATAACATCCTACAAGTTAGATAGATGGCAGAGACTTTCCAGCTTTGAGGCACTTGTTTAGAAAGTGTTATTATCATGGTGAGTATTTACTTACTATTATATTTTAGTCAGTTCCACTGTGAGATATTTATTTGAACTTTGATATATTTGTCTTTGCTTATTTAGAGGATACCAAATTCCCAACTCGGGCTTTAGTGGGCTTGGTTTTTAGCATTTTTGCGAAAAATCCGGACCCACAGGTATTCGGGTTGTTACATTCTAATACTTAAATTTTAATTTTTTTACAGTAAAGTAGAAATCCTTTTCAATTACCTTCTAATATTTTACATTCAAGTCCGTATGTTTAACTAATTTAGTAATCTTAAATTTAAAGCATTTAAATAAAAATGATTAACTAATATTCATTAATTCATCTAATAAATCTTAAAAATGCGATAATTTCAATATATAAAATATTTTGCATATAGGGGAAAAATGGTAAAATCATTTCTTCTTATTTAGATATATATAAATATATTTAAAACATATAATATAAATGTATACATAAATAATAATAACTCTTTTAATTTTTAGTTCATTTATCTAAAAAAAATCATCATGCATTAGATAACATAATTTCATTTTTAACAACCATTAAAAGATAAATTTATATTTTACAACATTACGATATGAACGTACAAATTACACCGACATTAGATTATATAAACATATTCACTTCAACATGCTATCAAACCATACCCAACTCATAACTCGAACAAATTCCATATAACATTATTTTGCAATTATCAAAATTGTAAGCACGATCTTCCTACAACAACGTGAAATCATTGTTTAAAAAGGATAAAATTGTTTAAAAATGAAAATTGAATAATGAATAAAAGTTCACATATAGATAAGCTAACCACAAGATCGATGCTCTTCTCAACTACAAATATGTACAAAGTTCTATTCAATTTTCACCAACTTTTTAACATAACTCATTGCATTAATTAGTTATGTTGATTCAGATTATTTGAATAAATTAAATTACTTAATGTTTATTAATTCATTTATAAATCCTTTTAAAAGATGACAATTCAATATAAATACAAACAATCATATTAACAGAATGGTAAAGTTACTTATTCACTTACAAAAATATATATCATGTAACATAAATTATTTATGCCATCAATAAAAAAGCATAAATTATTTACATATGCAATATTAACAATTTTAGTTTATGATTTTTTGAGTTAGAACATTAATTTTTACAAAAATATGCAGTTAGCAAGGATTGAACCTCAACCTTATGCCCGAGCGTCGCATGTGATTTTAATTTATGATTAATATATCACGATATATTTATCACATATTGGATAATAAAATATATTTTAGCAATAATTAATATATAAATATTATTTTTAACAACATTATCGTGTGCAACACATGGATTACAGACTAGTATTAAATGATTAATGAACATGCTGTGACGACCCACCTTTTCGATCATCAAAAGTTGACACTAATACATCCATGATATTCACATACCGAGCATCCGTGTACCAGAAAGACAAATTGTTGGTGTGAAAAGAAAAGATTTAATAGAATCTCACATCATAATGACTAATAAATAATATCTAAATTATCTTTACAAAAGTAACTTTAATATTCAAACATATCAGAGTCTAACCTATCATCAACCTGGATAGTTATAATAACCTGTCCTTATAATTGATGATAAGTACAAACAAGCAACACAGTGGAAATAAAAATACGAAAATACTCCATGGAGGCATTCAGCTTGTCTCCTCAAGCGCCAAAGCATCCAATTTTAATTCTAGACAAATACTCGGGTTTGACCCGAAAATTATAAGAAAATAACACCCGAATCAGTCTAGTAAACCAACGTGGATAACTCAAATCATTTGGATTGTTATATTTGGAAAAGCCTTTGCAAAAATATGGGTATCTCATAAGACCACGTCGCATATAAACACGGATGAGTTTTTACCTTACGATGACCAAACCTGTAACAACCTTGGTATTAATTACCTAATTAATTAATTAATTAATTAATTAATTTAACTACAGATAATTAAGGCTTATTTGTGATTTGTGAAATTTAATTATGAAATTAAATCTAGTAATTGAGACTAGTGATTTGTTCTATCATGATTGATTTTAACATAATTTTAGAAAATATAATAAATTTAAATAAGTGATTGATATTGGGATTTATTATTTAAAATGGAAATTTGCAATTTATAATGGGAATAACTTTTGTTTTCAAAAGTTATAATTAATTCTTAAAATATCTCGATATTAAAATTAATGAGAATTTTTAACTTGTTAATTTATTTTGGTAAATGGATAAATTAATTAGTTTTTTTGTTAAAATTTATTTCAGTGTATTATAACATCCATAATTTGTAAGCCAAAATAGAGATTTGCAACACTTTACTTAGCAATTGAATTTGCAACACTTTGTTAATGAGTTTAGGTCTAAGCAATATCAACCCATTAGTGCATTTAAAAACAAGTTTCTCTCTTTAGTAAAATACATAATGAACTATACATTCATTTTCTAAACCAGTAATCGAGTAAACTAAAAGAAAGGTTCTCAAAGCAAAACGAAAAGCCCTAGTTCCTAAAATCAACCCAAATCAAAGGGCAATTTGCTAATTCATAGAGAAGCCAAAATAGGGTAATGAGTTCAATCCATAATGAATTAATTAGACTAATTTATTTTAGTTTGTAATCTTAGTGTTCCTTGTTTTGATTGAAGTATTGCCTAAGGTTTGCTGAAACTAAATATAAAGTTGAAAAGAGGTTTGTTAGTCTATTGAGGAGTAAAAAAGTGAGCTTGCATGCTTTTGATTTCATAATAATAGATTGTGAATTTAGTTGATGAATTGGTGTTTTGTAGTTGCAATGTTTTTCTTTAGTCTCTGTTTAATACTAAACACAGTTACTAAATTGGCCATATCTTGCCCGTTTCTAGTCGGATTTAGA
This sequence comes from Allium cepa, assembly GCA_030765085.1. Classification (NCBI taxonomy): domain Eukaryota; kingdom Viridiplantae; phylum Streptophyta; class Magnoliopsida; order Asparagales; family Amaryllidaceae; genus Allium; species Allium cepa. The sequence goes on along the minus strand of CM060937.1, from coordinate 902,106,474 downwards.
TAATTTTTAATGCAATACAAATCTTACTATATGTGAGATAACTTTCATATTGAAATATTTACAAATTTTAAGCATAGGTTGATCAAAATCCTATTGCAAACTCTCGGCTTTACCACTGTGATAATTACATTCTCTAAACTAAACAGTTAGTAAATTAGGCAAATCTTTCTTGTTCTTGTGGGATTTAGATAATTTGTAATGTTCTGGAAAGCTTACTTTGTGTGTGACAACTTTCATATTGAACATATTTGCAAATTTTGTGCATAGGTTGATCAAAATCCTATTACAAACTCTCAGCTCTGTCACTTTGATAATCACATTCTCTAAACTAAACAGTTAGTAAATTGGGCATATCTTGCTCATTTATTATCGGATATACATTATTGTTAATGTTTTGGAAAGCATGGACTTTGTGCTATAACTTTCATTTTTTGTATTTTGCATAATTTTGAAGTTTAAATGGTCAAAAATCCGTTTCTTTGTCGCTACTCTGTCAATGAAAGGCATAGTTAATAAATTTAAAATCTGAAAAAAAATTCGGTTATAACTTATGAGCCGTAAATCCAAATTGGATGTTATTTTTCTTGCTTGAAAACTAAGACTTTTATCTACAACTTTCATGTTTTAATTTTGGTAAAATTATGATATTTAGGTGGTCGTAACTGCAGATCTTTAAATCATAAATTTGAGTTAAATGAAATAAATACATAAGCTTCATATACAAGTAATTTTATGAAAAAGAATTATTTATATTTATAAAACCTTATAATTATTTATAAATTAAGTTAATAAATATTAAAAATGTTTTATTAGCAAGTTATTTTATATATTAAGTATGTTTATTAAAATATTTATGGATTTGGATTTACGACTTTGGAAATACAAATCTAATCTATTTTTACATAAAAGTGATTATGGATTTGAAATATAATTATTACGATCTTATTAAATAAATAATATAGTATTCGTGGCATTCGGAAATATGGCTTTGAAAAGTATAAACTTATTTTATTTTTATATAAAATGGTTATATTTTAATATGGATTTAGAAAAGTAATTAAATATAGTTTTGTGAATAATATAATTATATGGAAATTTGAGACAACTTTATGCATAATCAGAGTTATGGAATATTTTAGTAAATTTGTGAATATTTTTATAAAGTTAAATAATAAACGGATTTATGGAAAATTATAATAAGTGTTTTAAATAATAAATTTAAAAGAGAAAAATGTTTTGAGAACCTTAATTCTATAATTTAAGGAGTGCTAATAATTGACTTAGTGTATCGATTGGTTCAAATGCTTTTGGATAACACTTCGTTGAATATGATATAACTCACTAAACAGAATATTTGAGTGGAACTTATAATATAATTTCTTGGTTAAATTCTTGTGATCGTATTTGGAAAAGTACTTAACACTTTAGAGTTGTATTCTCTTCTGGTGTGCGACAAGTGATTAATAGATCCTTAAGAGAATGTAGTTCAGGTTTTCCACTGGTATCCGTAATAACTGATGTCTTCTAGCTTATAGTAAATACTTAGATTTCACCATATGGTATGGGACGTATTGGTTAAATCACAGTAATTACTAAAGGCGATAGTATTTGGCACTTTAGAGTTTACTCTCTTTTGATGTGCGACAAGTGGCGGCTAGATCCTTAAGAAGTTTATTCCTGGATTTCTTCTCGAACATAAAATATAATACTATTAAATAATTATAAATTTATCGATTCATGATTTCTACAATCACCTTGATCGGTATAGACTATCCTTGAGATCATTTTGTGATTCTGTGTTCCCGGACTGAGTACGATCCTTGGTATCAGATCGGTTCGAGTGATACCAATTTGTTTGTTTTTTTGCCATGGGTTTTGAGTACAACCATTGCGATTGTTTTAGATAATCATTACGATCGGTTTGGATTAAGATCTCTTAGATTCTAGATATTTGATTATGTGACTATCCTATGTTCATGAAATAAATATATATTCTCGTCCTTTGTGTTAGTGGAATAAATATATATTCTTGTGTCCTATGTTCGTGAAATAAATATATATTCTTGTGACTTGTGTTAGTGAAATAAATATATATATTCTTTTGACTTGTGTTCATGAAATAAATATATATAATCTTGTGTCTTGTGATGGATGCTACATTAAGTTAATTCTATTATTCTGTGTTTAGTGACTAGTTCATGTTTGTGACTTAAACTTATAGCCCTTGTCTGAGTTAAATTAATTCCCTAACTCGTTATATTTTGGACATCTTTATTTACTGATATGTTGTTTATTCTTGTGTTACATTCTATTCTCACCATATTGGAAGTTTAGAGATAGTCTAACCCGGGTGTTATTTTTTTCAGGTCAGGCCGAGACATTTCAGGTTACATGACAAGTTGGCCTTTAGATGTTTGGGCTAGGAAGGAGATAAACACTTTTGACTTTTTAATTTATCTCATTTAGAAAATTTGTGAATTTTTTTATAATATGTACAATTTTAATTTATCTCATTTAGGTTTATTCCGCTGTGACCCATGAATGTTATTTATATGATATATTATTCCGATTCTGAGAAATTTGTGTGTGTATTACTTTGTATTAATACTGTACACGTCAAATTTAGTTCAGATATTAAGTAAAAATGTATAAATGATGTGTCAGTGTTAGTATAAAGATATATTCACATTTGATTGCCCTTAACAAGCCGTGTTCTCCGGATTAGCAGACAACATTACTTGTAATGTTCTTTCCTAATCTGGGTATCGCGGTGGGGTAATTACAAAACCATTTTAAAAAGAAAATCCAATGATATTATAATAGTGTCCAGAGTTTAAAATAAATATGGAATCATAGCCGAAATTGTTACATAAATTAAATTCCAACATAATAGGTATACAACTAAGTCTAGAGAATGAATTTCATACAATGACAAGGCACATTGGTACCACCTATCACAGTACACCTCTAGATAAAATGTACCGGGGATCACACATGGACCCCCTGCGAATCTGGACCGAATTACTCCTTACTAGATAGTAAATGAATATGACATCACCTCGGTTGCTTTCCAACCTGTTCTCGAGAGCTCTTATGCACATAACAAATCCACAATTCCAGAAATAGTGATATAGGAAAGTGATGACATACCTGTAACAAACCGCATATTTTACGATTGCATATTTAAATATTTCATTTAAATATAACATCGTTAGTCTGATTAAAGTTTGAAATACTACTTTTTGCAAACAATCGAATTAGAACTCGAGACCACTTCCATTGGGTTTAAAATGGCATTTGCGACTTTTTTGAGTATAAACATTGATATGTTTGGGGTTGAGTAGAATTTTGCTATTTTTCTATTAGGCTTTAGGTTTGGGTTTCAGCCCACTAACACAACTTCTCTATCAAATACCCTAACTCCACTCATTTTCATTCATTTCATTCCTCATTTCCTAATACTCTCAAGCCCTAAAAAAATGGGGGAAATGAAAAAAGATTAGAAATTCCTAAGCTCTAATTCTCTTAGGAAATTCAATTTCAAGTTATAAATCAAGGAGAAGCATAGGTAAGCATCCTCTTCTTCTTCACTTCAACCTCTCTCCAATTTTCAGAAATTCCTAAACCCTAACTTGGAAAATATTTGCATTTGATCCTAGATTGGAGCTTCTAGAGTTGAAGTTGAAGAGTGGTTGTCGTGCCTTGTTTTATAGCTTCTCACTTATGCTTTTGGGTTTAAAGGTGTGTTCTTGAACTCTCGTTTATGTCTATAGTCTTCATTATTGTTAGGTATGAATTCCTAATAGCTATTTCATGTTCATTTGCTTTGAACTGAATTGGATTGGTGAATTTTCCAATATTTGGTATTTTGAAGTCAAAATTTATGAAAAATCCTATATCGGATGTTTTGACATGTTGTTTAGAGTGGATTGAAGAGCCTGAAGGGCTGGGTTGTCGCTTGGCATAAATCCCTAGCTATCGTTGCTCGCTCGATCGCTTGTGAGATATTTGGCCATCATTGGCCTAGCATATTTTTCTCTGAGCTTCAACTCAGACGTATGGTATTAAGGTCAGACGTCTCGAGCTACGGGAATAATATTCCAGACCATCAGCTCAGACATCTGAGCTTATATCCCAGACGTCTGGTCGATTTGGAATGAAATTTCCAGTCTTTCAGCTCGGACGTCTGGAAGAACCACCAGACGTCTGGAGCTACTAATTTCAGCCATCTCGCTTGTTGATGGGTTTCCATCTATTTCGATTTTTGGGATGATCTGGTTGGTCGTCGTCCTTTATTATCGACTTTGATGACTCATTTCTAGATTTTTGAGAATATCCACTTTGATGGATTTGATATCGATTTTTATGGTTTGATTCCCATTTTCGTGCGTGAATTTTTGTCACTTCTAAAATACAAAGGTTTTTATACTAGCAGTAAATATTCAAACTCTTTCACAAAAATGATTTTAACATTACTTTTAATACAAAGATCATTTTGAAACCCGCTTTCCAATCTATTAGTATATACGAACCTTTACCTCTCTCGTATGAGGAATCTAATTAAATGGCTTAGTAAAACAACTGGTATGAAATGCTTGCGTTTACTTCGTCGGTTAATTCTTGGACTTGTTCAATTGAAATCTTGTGAAAACTTTCGAGTGAAAATCTACAATTTGTTCCTAAATATTTAAGTTAAGCCAGCAGTTATGGGACATGAAGCTAAACTCATTTATTTACCAGCTTAGTGTAATTCACACTTTTTATTGATCAATGGTGATCATTTTATGGTTTAGACTAGCGATACGCGATGTCTCTTTGTCCATGTAGGAGACTATACCTCGTTTTTATGGAGCTTCATCTCATTTTTATGGGCTAACGACCCATGGTCTTTTGACCATTCTTTGGAGTTTCGACTCACTTTTATGGGCTAGCGACCGGTGGCCTTAGACCATTCGTAGAGCAATCGGCTTGATAAGTTGGAGCATGGGGTGTATCTTTCTAGGTGCGTCAATGTTCGTTTATGCAAGGGGCGTATCTTTCTAGGTGCATCGATGTTTGATTATGCATAGAGCGTATCTTTTTAGGTGCATCGATGTTCGTTTATGCATGAGGCATATCTTTTTAGATGCGTCGATGTTTGATTATGCATGGGGCGTATCTTTTTAGGTGCGTCGATGTTCGACTGTGCATAGGGAATATCTTTTTAGGTGCGTCGATGTTCGGTTTCTCGAATAGCGTTTTGTTTGTGATACACGTTTGGTGAGTTTTCATGCTCCCGCTTGTGATAGGCCTCCCCCTTTGTAATTTTTAGATTTCTAATTGATGATTTCTAGAATTTATGTTTCACCAATTTTTGTGATTTATATTGATAAGCTATATCAATATTTGTGTTTTGGTGAATAAAATAAAGAATATGACATTCTTTTTGGTGTTATGAGATTCTTGAGATATTGTATGATTTTTATGTTGTTATTTAATGCCACAGTATGGCATTATTTTTACCATACGTTTTTGTCATATCTCTTATCCTATCTCGTTTTATGTGATATTTATAGCCAGAATGATCCGTTTATTATTTTCTTCTTAAATAATACACAGGTCAGACCGAGGTATTTCAGGTGCTTCTACTTAACTCAGCTACTTTAGCTTAGTAGTTTTTGTTGTTATACATTAGAGATAGAGACTACTTGTTATATACATATTCTTGTCTAACACTTGCACCTATTCTTTTGTGATGTGGTGGGTCTTGCATGACCACTACTTTGATGTATACTTCAATGTGTTGTATTCATATCTGTTTCTGCCTTTGTGATATGAATATCTATGACTGATTTGTATTATGGTTATTTTATATTTGTTTCCGAAGATCATCCAGCCACTGTGTAGTAGATTTGATTTTTTATTTGATATGTCAGATTTCCTCTTGAAAGCATGTTATACTGTTTTACATATCGATACTCGCACAAAGCAATTACACAGATGGTTGCTCCTCAACAGCCATATTATTCATGCTAGTCGACGACATTACTCTACAGCATTCTTAGCTAGTGTGAGTATAGAGGTGGGGCGTCACAGCTTTGTATCAGAGCTAAATTTCAGAACATTATAGAATAATTCAGCAAGGATCATTGTCCTAAGTCTTTCTCAGGAGTCGTGCCTTAGGATTTATCCGAGTCTTAGGATCCGTTCTATTCTATTTCCTTTTATGATGCCTTGTTTTATCAATCATGATTGTTTGATATTCATTCTGAGAATAACCATTTTCTTCTTCTTTCTTTCTATCTTAAAGAAGAGAAATGGTTAGATTAGGCCATCCCAGCGCAAGACAATCCAGTGCTACTCCTCAGGATGGAGTATTTATGTCCGCCCAACAGCTTTTAGATCTTGTAAAGAATGCTCAAGCTATCAGACCCATTCCAGAGCCTACTCATCCTAGATCTCGGTTTGCACTCTTGTGCAGAGATTATATCGATTTGGATGGTAGGCCATTCAAGGGATCTGAAAGTGTTATAGAAATCCAAGCTTGGCTTAGAACATGAGACTGCATCTTTTCTCGCATGAATCTTGTGAATCTACATCGAGTCTAAGTGGCTTCTAGCATGCACCAAGAAAAAGCATCAGATTGGTATGAGCTTTTGATTTTGGAAATCTTTGAAGCAAAGCTTACTTGGGAGCAATTCCGAGAAAGGTTCGAGTTGAAGTTTTTGCCGAAAGCTGAAAAAATAACTTTGGCACGGCGCTTTATTGAACTTGTTCAAGGTGAATCTTCTATGACGGATTAATTCGCATCTTTTAATCTCTCTCTAAATATGCGGTCGAGTATATTAATACCCCATTGAAGAAAAATTAAAGGTTTATCTATGGTTGAATAAGAACCTCAGAAAGCCTTTACTTTTGAAGCTAGAAGTTTCTTTCGACCAGCTTGTTGATATCGCTCTTCGACTTGAAAAGGCCGATAAAGAAATTGATGTTGAAGTTGTGGGTGCCAAACAGAACTTCCAAAGTAACATGAAAAGGCCTATTATGTTCAAAGGCCCCAATCCCAACAAGAAAGGGAAGCAAGAAACTACGGTAGCAAAGACTCCTACCTCTAGTCGTGGACAATGCTACAACTGTGGTTCTACGGACCACTATGAAAATGAGTGTCTGAAACCTCTTTATTGTCACTATTGAAAAAATTCGAGCCACCATATATCTGCATGTCCCATACTTCAAAGTAGGAAGGAGGGAAAGCTAAATTTTGTGCAAGGCCCAAGTAACACTCCTCAAGGTCAAGGTATTTTTTATTTAATCCTTGATGGCGTTATTTTATTTTATGACCTTCATATTCGAGTTTTCTTGATACGGGTGCTTCTCATTCTTTTATATCAAAAGAACTTGTTGAAACTTTTTCTTTAATAGGCTTGATGACTTCTTTGAGGATTGCGAATCCAGTCGGTGGATCTGCAACACTCAGTTAATTTTGTAAAGATGTCGATATTATTTTATGTGATTGTGCTTTACGATCCGATTTGCATGTTATGTGCTACTTAGGATTCAGAATTGATTTTTGTGAAAGAATTGGCTTAATCATTTTGAAGCCCATATCCTAAATCTCGATAGGGCTATCTATCTTCGACATTCTCAATCTGTTACGCAGATTTCTATTCTTCTTAATGCTTTCGTTTCCAATTCGGTGGCATCATTTTATTCTTTAAACCCACATGACGAGGAAAATGTTATTTCTCTCATTCAGGTAGTTTGTAAATTTTTCGGTACCTTTGAGCTTCTCTTAGGATTATCACCTAAGCAATCTTTTGAGTGGTGCTAAGGTCTTTTCAGCTCGACCTTGCCACCGATTTGCATCAGCTACGAGTTGCGGAAATAGCGTTCCACTTGCCGCATTCCGCACTCATTATGATTCTTATGAGTGACTCATGATGTCATTCGAGTTGCCCAGCTTATTTCATCCATCTTATGAATCAAGTATTCTGCGAATATTTCGACGAGACCATCCTTGCATTCATCGATTTTGGATGAAAATAACAATTTAAAACTTGCAAATCTTTTTAATAAGACATCTTTAAGTATAATTGGATTTTTTTTCTTAAAACGAGCAAAGAATATTTGTAAAATTTTAAGAGATATTTTTTATCATATAGAAGATGATTTTGTGTTGTTTTCCCCATTAAGTGCTTTAAGAATTCTGGTCGATGCGCTTGATCAATGTTATCGATATGGATCTCCTAAACGCTATGATGAGACAGTCAGACACAGTAAGTTGACTTGGAATTCTAGAAAGAAGATTACATAAAGTTAATTATAATTTTAGAAAGTCTTAGCTTTTTGGGAAAAAGGATCAATTGAAAGAACTCCTTTCTGATACTCCTATTCTTGTGATTCCTGAAGAGAACCAAGACTTCACTGATTATACCGATGCAAGTTGTATTGGTTTGGGTGTCGTTCTCTTGCAAAAGAGAACGTGTTATCACTTATGCTTTTATACAATTAAAGCCTATCGAGACTAGCTATGCCATTCATGATCTAGTGCTCGCAGCCATCGTTTTCACTTTTAGAATTTGGCATCATTATCTTTTGGGGGGGGGGGATTTGTTCTCTACAACGATCATAAATCTTTGAAGTATTTATTTTCTCAAAATGAACTTAATTTGCATCAACAACGTTGGCTCGAGTTCCTTGCATGTTATGATTATGATATTCTTTACACTTCCGAAAAGGGAAATCGTGTTGCACATGCCCTTAGTCATAAGCAACAAGCGGTTGTTTCTATGATGATGTCCGAATGGAATGATCTTTTTAACAGGTTCATCTGACGTACCGTTATTTTACTACGACGTTGTTCCAAATTATTCGAGTTTCAGGTTCCTCGGGTGTACCTTATTGTACTACGTCATTGCACCGGCTAAATTTTTGCTATTCATGATGTTTTCCATATCTCTCAACTTAGGAAATACCATAGGGATTCCGATTCTATTCTTGAGCCCGGTGTTATTGAAGAAATTGAAGTTTTGCTTAATTTGACTTATGAGCAACATCCCATTCGCATCATTGCTTCGGAGGTTGAGCGTCTTCAAAATAAAGATGTTCCTCTTGTGAAAATTCAATGGTCCTCAAATCCTAAGGATTGCTCCTCGGGATCCAGAGAATTCATTGAGCGAACACATTCAGATATACTTTCTCGTACTCTTTAAGGTGAACTTCTTACTTCAAATTTTCTTTTGTGTTGATATGCTTTTATGGTTGTTAGTTATTTTCTTCTTAAATATTACAAGGACGCAATTTCTTTAAGGAGGGGAGTCTGTAACAACCCGCGTATTTTACGATTGTATATTTATATTTTATTTAAATATAGTATCGTTAGTCGGATCAAAGTCCAAAATGCTACTTTTTGCAGACAGTTGAATTAGAACTCGAGACTGCTTCAATTGATTTCAAAACGGTGTTTACGACCTTTTTGAGTATAAACATCAATATGTTTGGGGTTGAATAGAATTTCGCTATTTCCTATCGGGCTTTAGGTTTGGGTTTCAGCCCACAAAACCCAACTTCTCTATCTAATACCCTAACTCCACTCATTTTCATTCATTTCATTCCTCATTTCCTAATACTCTCAAGCCCTAGAAAATGGGAAAAAGAAAAGAGACTAGAAATTCCTAAGCTCTAATTCTCTTAGGAAATTCAACTTCAAGTTAAAGGAGAAGCTTAGGTAAGCATCCTCTTCTTCTTTTCCACTTCAATCTATCTCCAATTTTCAGAAATTCGTAAACCCTAACTTAGGAAATATTTGCATTTGATCCTTGATTGGAGCTTCTAGAGTTGAAGTTGAAGAGTGGTTGATCTTGCCTTGTTTTATAGCTTCTCACTTGTGCTTTTAGGTTTGAAGGTGAGTTCTTGAACTCACATCTATGTCTATAATCTTCATTGTTGTTAGGTATGAATTCCTAACACCTATTTCATGTTCATTTGCTTTGAATTGAATTGGATTGGTGAATTTTCCAATTTTTGGTATTTTGAAGTCAAAATTTATGAAAAAACATTGGATCTTTTGACATGTTGTTTAAAGTGTATTGAAGTGCCTATAGGGCTGGGTTGTCGCTTTGCACAAATCCCTAGCCATCGTTGATCGCTTAATCGCTTGTGAGATAATTTGGCCATCATTGGCCTAGCATATTTTTGCTTTGAGCTTCAGCTCAGACGTCTAGTATTAAGGTCAGACGTCTGGAGCTACGGGAGTAAAATTCCAGACCATCAGCTTAGACATCTAAGCTTATATCCCAAACGTTTGGTCGATCTGGAATGAAATTTCCAGTCTTTTAGCTCAGGCGTTTGGGAGAACCACCAGATGTCTCAAGCTGCTAATTTCAGCCATCTTGCTTGTTGATGGGTTTCCATTTATATCGATTTTTGGTTTGATCCGATTGGTCGTCGTCCTTTATTATCGACTTTAATGACTTCTTTCTGGATTTTTGGGAATATCCACTTTGATGGATTTGATATCGATTTCTATAGTTTGATTCATGTTTTTGTATGTGAATTTTTGGTGATCGGTTGTTTTCACAATTGTTTTCTGTGATTTGTCACTTCTAAAATACAAAGGTTTTTATGCTAGTAGTAAATATTCAAACTCTGTCACCAAAAATCATTTTAACATTACTTTTAATACAAAGCTTGTTTTGAAAACCGCTTTCCAATCTACTGGTATATAAAAACCTTTGCCTCACTCGTATGAGAAATCTAATTAAATAGCTTAGAAAAACAATTGATATGAAACTCTTGTGTTTACTTCGTCGGTTAATTCTTAGACTTGTTCGATTGAAACCTTGTGACAATTTTCGAGTGAAAATCAACAATTTGTTCGTAAATATTTAAGTTAAGCCAGTGGTTATGGGACATGAAGCTAAACTCATTTATTTACTAGCTTAGTGTAACTCACACTTTTTATTGATCAATGGTGACCATTTTATGGTTTAGACTAGCGATATGCATTGTCTCTTTGTCCGCCTACGGGACTATACTTCGATTTTATGGAGCTTCGTCTCATTTTTATGAGCTAACGACCCATGGTCTTTTGACAATTCTTTGGAGTTTTGACTCACTTTTATGGGCTTGCGACCCATGGTCTTTGGACCGTTCGTGGAGCAATCAGCTTGATAAGTTGGAGCGTGGGGCATGTCTTTCTAGGTGTGTTAATGTTCGTTTATGCATGGGGCGTATCTTTCTAGGTGCGTCGATATTTGATTATGCATGGGGCATATCTTTTTAGGTGCGTCGATGTTCGTTTATGCATGGGGCACATCTTTTTAGGTGCGTCGATGTTTGATTATGCATAGGGCGTATCATTTTAGGTGCGTCGATGTTCGACTGTGCATGGGGCGTATCTTTTTAAGTGCGTCGATGTTCAGTTTCTGGAATAGCATTCCATTTGTGATACACGTGTTGGTGAGTTTTCATGCTCCCGTTTGTGATAGGCCTCCCCCTTTGTGATTTCTGGATTTTTAATTGATGATTTCTAGAATTTTTGTTTCACCAATTTTTATGATTTATATTGATAAGTTGTATCAATATTTGTGGTTTGATGAATAAAATAAAGAACATGATATCCTTTTGGTGTTATGAGATTCTTGAGATATTGTATGATTTTTGTGTTGTTATTTAATATATACTTGTCACAGTGCGACATTATTTTTACCATACATTTTTGTCATATCTCTTATTCTATCTCATTTTATGTGATATTTATAGATAGACTGATCCGTTTATTATTTTCTTCTTAAATAATACTCGGGTCAGACCGAGTTATTTCAGGTGCTTCTACTTGACTCCTTGTCCGGGACTGTCATCTGACTTTTGGTTAACTACTTTAGCCTAGTAGTTTTGTTGTTATACATTCGAGATAAAGACTCCTTATTGTATACATATTCTTTTGTCTAGCACTTGCACCTATTCTTTTGTGATGTAGCGAGTCTTGCATGACCACTACTTTGATGTACACTTCAATATGTTTTATTCATATTTGTTTCCACCTTTGTGATATGAATATCTACGACTGATTTGTGTTATGCTTACTGTATATTTGTTTCCCATGATCATTCAGCCGCTGTGTAGTAGCTTTGAGTTTGTATTTGATATGTCGGATTTCCTCTTGAAAGCATGTTATACTATTTGACATGTCGGTACTCACATAAAGCAATTGCACATATAGTCGCTCCTCAATAGCCTTATTCTTCGTGCTAGTCAACGGCATTACTCTGTAGTGTCCTTGGCTAGTGTGAGTATAGAGGTGGAGCGCCACAATACCTTAATGGTAGCAAACCACATAGCCCTACAACATATCCCTTGTTTTGGTCATTCTTGGTTGGTGAGGCTTGAGGTTACATTTTACATTTTTTATAGCGATCCCACTTGGAATGCTAACCCTGCCTTCAGGCGATAATGCAATGCCAACATTCATCCATACAAGTTGTTCAAGACATGAACAAACTGAAAGCACTACCTCTACTACATCCATTTGGGAATCACTATCAAGATTAGTAGCAAGTATCCCTTGCGCTTCAAAAAGATCCATGCTCGATTTCATCATCTTTAAGATGCCTTCAATTTGAAAGCTTGAGTTGGTTTGAAGTGGTTTTCAGATAATTCATACTTATTCGATGCCGGTCTCTCTAAAATGATATTCGATAGTTTTCGGTAAACTCAACTCTAGTTCTTTCAAAAATAAATAGATAATAAATAAGAGTGGAGATCCTCTCCTAACTGTTTAAGCTTATGGATTTCCTAACCAATTTTCCAAGAAGAACACACGAGTTTATACGTATAGTAGCGTCGTCAAAGATAAGTATACCATATAATTCTCGTGTTTTCTCTTAGATATTTCCAGAGTTAAAAATTGATCCAGATTTGATAGTCGATTATTTAGCTATCAAATAAAACAAACAATCAAACATAATTCTAATTCCATATGGAATTCACTAAGCCTCAATTTAATAAATCTTTATTAATTAAAACACTTCAAGTATTTACAAAAATAGTCATATACTTATCTCAACGGTATAAGTATATTCTCAAACCATTTTACTTTCTATACTTAGAAGGCTCTACATATACTTAGACAATAATATAAGTATATTCAATAATAATTTAAGCAAGATCTCTTATTTCAGTATCATATTAAATGGATCATAAACAGTGTCCTTCAAAACATTTGTTTACTATAATCCCAAACCACTTATCCTTTGATGTTAAGTATGAAAAAAGTCTTCTATATAACCATAATTAAGAAGGATTATTTATTTATTTCATAAACTTGGTTTTTTATCAGTAATCCCAATTCATATATGGAAAATAATATTTTGCATATTGCTTAACATCAATTTTCGATTCAAACTTATACTATAGTTTGGATATGGTGAAGTCGTTCAAGTTGGGATATTATTACATCCCACCTTGACCCAACAACATTCTTATCCTTCAGGATGGGTAGAAGTTTCCCTACCTTGAAGTTTAATGTCAAATATATGATTTTCAAAAATTCCCATATATTATTCATTTAAAATCAAAGTTTTACAAGTCAAACTTCCTTTCGCATTTCTAAGATCTCTTTAAAATTTATAAACTTTACTAAACCCTTCATTAAAATAATTCCCTTTTGTAAAACAATTTGCTACTTTAAACACTTTTAATTTAATGAATTGGTTACCTTTAAAATCTCATTACTATATAATTTATTAAATTTAGAACATCACTAATAAATAGACAATTAACTTTATAACACTATTGATAAATAATTAATAAACTTAAATAATATTAATAAAATGATTAATTAACTTAAAACACTATTACTAAAATTCAAAAACTTCATTATTTAATAATTAACTTTCTTAAAAATCATTAATAAAATAACTAATTTACTTTAAAACATCATTATATAATAATTAGTTAACTTTAAAATATTATTATTTAAATAATATTAACTTAACCATTTAAATGTAGAAAACTCTTTACTTCAAAATATTATAAAGTAAAAGTAAATTTTAAATACATTTCCTTTGAAAATTTGGAAAGAGTCTTGGCGACCACAATAGCACTCAAATAAGCTACCACTTATTTTCAGTTCAACATTCCAAGTCATATCGCTGATATTTACATAAGCAACATATATGTAAAAAAAATCCATAATTATCAATCAACAAATTACTCATCATTTATCCAAGCCAGTAGACATATAAATAAATTTTCAAACTAGTAGAGCGAAGATTTATAGATGTCCAATATAATCTTTTCAATTTGAATATAGAAGAACGGTTCTACTAACGAATGTCAGTGCTAAAATGTGATTATTTAACTATGTAATTATTTTCTACCACTATCAATTTATCATCAAATCATACTTCATTAAAATTATTGACCATTTTTATTAAAATGTTACACTCGTTAATACGAGTCTACTTCAAGAAACCGTGGGTTAAACAGATCTAGAATGAGTGAGTTACAAATTTTCAAAGTTAACCTTTTAAAACTAATTTTAGCTAACTAAATCATAACGAAACTTTATCCGCTTCACAACCCAACCCGAACCAATAACCCAAATACTAGTCCCTCTTCTCCAGCCTATTTTTCCAAATTCAAACTTCTAAATCAAATTCCAAAATTCAAAATCTAGAGCCAAACTCATGCATACACATGCACTTGCACATCATGGCCAACCACCCCATTACCGCACTCATGCCATCAACACACTACGTTTGTCGAGCTTATCATGCCAATGCCCATCACCTCGTCTTCGGCACCACCAAAAAAATCTGACTATCTCCTCAAAATGGAATCATGTACCTTGGTTTTAACTCGAGCACGGAAATCGAGCTTGATTTGCCGCCACACTCCCCTGGACTTATGCAACCACCGACCATCGACTCACCAATGTACCCTTGTTGTAATCGAGCTTATCAAAAAACTAACATCCCTTGACTCCTTACTGTAATAGACACATTGTAGTTGCCATACTCGATGAAACGACCTATGACTATTTTTATAAAAAAACTAGACACTAGGATGAACCACTTTCCAGTTGATTATTTTGATTAAATTTGAATGGTTTGAGAGATATGGATTTTTGAATAAGAAATGGAGAGCTTATTTTAAAAAAACAAAGAACGGGAAAAGAAAAGGAAGAGAGAATTGGGTGTATTTCTATATTTATCTCTGAGTATGTTCATTTATAGTAAACATGACCTTCAATTTCAAAGTTAACATCTACACAAATAAGATATTAAAAAACAAATCAAGCTACTAACAAGTTATTCAACATTTACTAATTCATCAAAATGCTTAACAAAGATTTAGTATCTCACCTCCACAAGGCAAGCTTAACTATTAAATCCTAAAGAGTGAAGTAGAAACCTTTCAGTTAAAAAGATAAGTTTTTTTTCTAAAATTTTAAGAAGTATAGAAGATGTAAAAATGATATCAAGAGGTATGAAGATGAAATGAAAAATAAAAATGAGAAGAGTGAATATATAAGGAAAAAATGTGAAAATAAAAGTAGAGGTGGCTAAGGATCAAAATGCCCTCAAATCATAATTTTCAACTCTCACATCATTTCCAAAGCCACCAAAATGTTATCCCCATGGAAATATGTTGGGTTATAGAGCGATCCTTGTACTTTTATTCAATTCCACTTAAGGAATCTTAACATCAATTCATAACCGTCTTTTCATTTTTTTTAAATTTAAACATATTTTATATTTATTAAATTTTACAATTATTATTTTATTCATTAATTTACCTATTTGAAAAGATGTATTCCTAACTTAAAAATCATTTAAACATTTTTTTTAGAGGGTATGCAAGGGTATTGCAATTTTCTACAACTTATAATTCGATAAAAGCTGAAAATCCAAAAAGCGAGTTTCGGTCACATTTTCAATTTTCCATCAAACTTCCTTTTTATGTAAACAACATTTAATAATGAATTTTCTATCATTGGTTATAAATTCAAAGAGGGTTATTTAATTATTGAAACTATTAATTGGATATTTAAAATAAATTAAATATTCACAAAACAAAGCGATAAAATTTCGGGTCGTTGCAGTTCAACACCTTTTATCAATGCCTAAATATCTCACATTGAAATGATAAAATGACTCCTTGAATCAAATTCAAGTTCTAGAGTTGCTGGCTACTGAACTTCTTTATCACGACGATCAAATCGAAGAGTTTTGATGGCGATTTATGCTTGGATTTCTTTTGGGTTTAAATGAGTTTGATGGTCGAAATTTGTAGGAGGAAGGAGAGGAAAACTATAAAAAAGAATGATGTTGAGAATGGAATATAAATAGGAAGTAAAATGGAGGGGAAATTCAATTTTATCCTTATCTCTCTTACCAGTTCCACTCTATTAAACCATCACTATAACAAAACCTACTTTTCACTGCAATCCTTTTCAGCGCTTCGTTAGTAAATGTTGTGAGTGTTGTGTCATGTAGAGAAATTTCACGTCCAAAGGCTAAGAAATACTAGGGTTTTTAGTTCACGCGAAGCATTGCCAATTTCCCTCGTTAATTTCACATCTATCTAAAGAAATAAACAAAGAAAAATTCAAAGCGCCCTTCTTCCTTGTTCATCTCTCGTTTATCTCTTGTCTTCCGCCTTCCTTTACTATAGCGAACTTTTCCCCTTCTTCACTCTCGTATGTATGGACCGTAATCTTTTTCGGTGTTCAATAATTTTCTGGCCCCTCTATTACACACAGGTACTTCACTTATTGATTCAATTTTATCATCTTTTATCAATAATTTTCTAGCCGCTCTATCAATAATTTCCTCAAATCAGTTTTATCATGTTTGCTTTATTCATTCAATTTTACGGTTATTGATTCATTATTTTCAATTTTTAGTTTTACAGTGATTGATTTCTGAATGCTTCCATGGTACTGGTTAAAATATAGGGTAGTTTATGAAGAAAAAAACAGTGTATCCAATATGGTTATGGGCAGTTTGATGCTATCGATTGTACTCTTCTGTTTAAATTGAAAATGTTATAAATTAAGATACAGCTAAAGCTTCACCACCGATATCATATTCTTTAGGGGTATTTTCCAAAGTTGTATGTATTATTGGTTAATGGAGCAAACCACTGCTTTGTTGCAGAACTTAATGGTTACGGGTCCTTTTGGTCGGGTATTTTTTAAAGTAGTCTAGGAAAATCACAAAACCTTGGTCTACCATTTATAAATGATAGGAAAATGTCAAAATCTGTAGCTTATCATCATTTGGAGACAGGAATATATGGCTTGTTTGCTAGCTTTCACTACATAGCTATGGTTTTTTTCCTATTAATCCTAGTCTGTTGAATCCTAGCTACTACTGAAGGAGCATCAGTTTCATTTTATTACTTTAATGTTCAATAGTTACTTATCGTTTATTTGATTAATGCAATATTTTCAAAGCAATGATTGTGTTAAACGTACGTTTATTATGGCTGATCTTGGTAGATTATTACTGTATAACTACAACAATGAGTTCAACACATCATAATATGTCATTACTATCTTTGTTGGATATATATTTTCCCCATTTTGGGTCCTTAAAGTTGGAGAATTTGAAACATATATTTGCCATTTGTTTTCTTGTTTTAATATAGAATGTTCTGACAAATGCACAACCATTAGAGTGGAAAAGAAAAAATAAAATAAAAAAAGTATACCTGTTTGCATAAAAAATGGTCGCAAACACCCAAAGTCGTATGAGTTGGTTGATTTTATGTTGTATTTAGTGATTTGGGTGATTTATGCAAATATATAAAAAGCAGGGACTAAACTGTAAAAGACACACAGATTTATAGTGGTTTGGCCAGAACGTGCCTACGTCCACTTTATATGTTATTCTCCTTTTTTCTTTAGATTACAAGTACAAAGCTTTGATTACAAGTATCTAAAGTTGTTTGAGAGTTCCTTCCAGGCTTGAGCTCTCAAACTTGTCTCAAAACTTGTCCCCCATTGTTGTACCCCTGCCCCTCTATTTATAGAGTGAGGCTGGGGGCAGGGGTCTTGGATGTTTATAGCTGCTGGTGGGCTTGGGCTGAAGCAATCTGGACTGGCAGCGTTCTGGTTCGGCGAAGCTTCATTCGGTCATGCTGGGATGGTTGGACCGGTGGTTTACTTGGTAGTAGATGGAAAGGAGGTTGATTCGGTGGGAGGTGGTAAGATGTTGGCTCGGCATTGACTCCTGGACCGGCAGTAGTATGGTGAGGATGGAGCTGGTTCGGTGGTAGCATGGTTCGGTGAAGGCAGGTTCGGTGGTTGCATGGTCCGGTGGTTGCATGGTTCGGCTATGCTTGGTATGGTGATGCCGAATGGACGATTGCCGAATGAGTTCGATTATTAGGAATGCCGAATGTAGCTGCCGAATGAAGCTGAGTGTTGGAGTGCCGAATGCTTCTTGCCGAATGAGCTCTGGTATTGGGAACACCGGATGAACCAAGGCATCTTGGATGCCGAATGAGACTTCGTTGTACGCTTGCTTGCTTCTTCTTAGTTTGGTCGTGGTGGAAATGCACACAACATTGATATTCCAGTTTTGTCCAAAAAATGGGATAACACTTTGCCCCCCAAAATATGCCTTGCGGTAGGAAGGCGTGTTTTGTAATGCCATGAGCTGGATGTTCATATCCTGTTGACAACCTGTAAAGAGCTTGATATTTTATATGGCCCCAAATGACGACCGTT
The DNA here is from genome assembly GCA_030765085.1 of Allium cepa. NCBI lineage: Eukaryota > Viridiplantae > Streptophyta > Magnoliopsida > Asparagales > Amaryllidaceae > Allium > Allium cepa. The sequence goes on along the minus strand of CM060937.1, from coordinate 902,087,753 downwards.
CGGGATCGAGCTATTCGGGATGAAGCGCGGCCGTTCATGGTCAAGCGCCTAACTTCAAATGACGACCGTTCGCGATCGAGTCATTTGAGGTGAAGTGCGACCATGCGCGGTCAAGCACGTAAATCCATGCGTCGATCGTTCGGGATCGAGTCATCTTCGGTGAAATGTGACCGTTCAAGGTCAAGCGCTCAACTTCAAATGACGACCGTTCGGGATCGAGTCATTCGAGGTGAAGTGCGACAGTGCGCGGTCGAGTGCGTAAATCCATGTATTGATCGTTCGGGATCGAGTCATCTGTGGTGAAATGTGACCGTTCAAGGTCAAGCGCTCAACTTCAAATGACGACCGTTCGGGATCAAGTCATTCGAGGTAAAGTGCGACAGTGCCCGGTCAAGTAGTGGGCCTCAAATGACGACCGTTCGCGATCGAGCCATTTGAGGTAAGGTGAGATGTGCCGTTCGAGGCGAGTTTGTGACCGTTCGAAGTCGGGTGCCGTTCGAGGCGAATTGTGACTGTTCGAAGTCGTGTGGGGACCGTTCAAGGTCAAGCGCTTAACTTCAAATGACGATCGTTCGTGATCGAGTCATTCGAGGTAAAGTGCGACAGTGCGCGGTCAAGTGGTGGCCCTCAAATGACGACCGTACGCGATCAAGCCATTTGAGGTAAGGCGTAACAGTCAGTGATCAGGTGGCGGACCTCAAATGACGACCGTTCGCGATCGAGCCATTTGAGGTAAGGTGAGTTGTGCCGTTCGAGGCGAGTTGTGACCGTTCGCGATCATGTGCCGTTCGAGGCGATTTGTGACCGTTCGCGATCGGGTGCCGTTCGAGGCGAATTGTGACTGTTCGAAGTCGGGTGCCGTTCGAGGCGAATGAGTG